>CM061280.1:43490029-44690029 GCA_030848825.1 Tadarida brasiliensis
CATGACCAATGGACATGGACAACGGTGCTGGGGATGGGGTGGGAGGAATGGGGGGAGGGTGTCAATGGGGGAAAAAGAAATATCTGTAACAAAAACAAATGAATAAAAATAAATAAATAAATAAATAAATAAATAAATAAACAAACAAACAAGATAAATGTAAAAAATAAATAAATAAAATAACAGGGAACCTACTACTTATATGGCCTAAGTGACTCAGGCTGCATTACTCTAAGCAATTTAGAGGTTTAATCTGTGATAGCCAAGTATGATGGCATTGCTGAAATTAAGAAAATTATGAGAGCCCTGGCCAGTTTGGCTAAGCAGTTAGAGCCTTGGCCCGTGGACCAAACAGTCTGTACCCCAACTCTATGTCTCTGGGTCAATTCTGTTCATCAGTTTGTTTAGTTCATTACATTCCACAAATAAGTGAGATCATCTGATATTTATTTTTCTCTGCTTGGCTTGTTTCGCTTAGCATAATACTCTCCAGGTCCTTCCATGCCATCTCAAAGGATAAGAGATCTTTCTTTCTTACAGCTGCATAGTATTCCATTGTGTACATGTACCACGACTTTTTTATCCACTCATCTACTGATGGACACTTGGGTTGTTTCCAGATCTTAGCTATTGTAAATAGTGCTGCTATGAACATAGGGGTACATATATTCTTTCTGATTGGTGTTTCAGGTTTCTTAGGGTATATTCCTAGAAGTGGGATCACTGGGTCAAATGGCAGTTTAATTTTTAACTTTTTGAGGTAACATTATAGTGTTTTCCACAGTGGCTGCAGCAGTCTGCATTCCCACCAGCAGTGTACTAGAGTCCCCTTTTCTCCACACCCTCGCCAACACTTGTTGTTTGATGATTTGTTGATGGTGGCCATCTGACAGGTGTGAGGTGATACCTCACAGTTGTTTTAATTTTCATCTCTCTGATGATTAGTGATATCAAGCATTTTGTCATATGTCTCTTGGCCTGGTACTGGCACAAGAACAGGCAGATCAATGGAACAGAATAGAGAACCCAGAAATTGATCCAAGACAATATGCTCAACTAATATCTGACAAAAGTGTCAAGAGCATACAGTGGAGTCAAGACAGTCTCTTCAATAAATGGTGTTGGGAAAATTGGACAGCTACATGCAAAAAAATGAAGCTAGACCACCAACTTACACCATACATGAGAATAAACTCAAAATGCATAAAAGACTTAAATGTAATTCGTGAATCCATAAAGGTTCCCTGTTATTTTAAAGAAAAACCAAATGGCACTCCTTTAGAAGACTCTGGTTAACTGCTCTTGCAGAATAAAATACCACCTTAATCTGAAAATGGCTGTTCACAAAGCCAAATGCCCACATCAGCTGCAGCTAATCATAGCTATGAGGGAACAATTACACAATTGCCAAGGCAGGGCCTCTTCTACTGTCCTTGTATCAATTTTACATGCATTCTTTCTTAACACAAAAAAATATAGGCTCCTGTACCACCTATCCCTAAATCCTGGTCTATCAAGCCAACAGTTCATTCTAGTATCTATTTTGGTCTAAAATTGGTAACTTGGATTTTAGAAATCCGTTTATTGTACGATTTTATTAGTGTACCTTAGCAACATTACTCCAGGCATAATAATGTTTTGTTAATTAGATTTCCATCTGTCTTGTACCTGTTTACAAAACCTTCCACAGAAATTATATGTAACCATCATTCTCAACAGGAGAATTCAAACTAAGAAATTACATGATTCACCATCATCTTTTAGGATCTTTTCTCACCTCTAAAAAAACACAGTCAGGCCTTCATTTTTAAATTAGTTGTCCCTGTACTTAATACTATAAAAAGAGCAGGGTCATAATGTGACGTTGGCATTTAGGCATTTTCTCCCTAAGAAATATCACAGATTTTTGTGGAGCTATCTGACACTTCTATTCACCAGGTTCCCAAGTAATCTCTAAACTTTCACCTTTCCCTTTAACCCCTTACTGCTACCCCATCTTTCTCCTTGTCCATGTCTGTTATATCAGAATGTAACCAATTTCACTAGGTTTCCACTGAATTTGAAGGACCATTTTACTGGGCAGTCCCTTCCAGTCCTCTACAACCTTTATGTAGTACATAGAGTCTGTCTTCAGTGCCTCCAAAATACTCATCATTTACCCTTACTCCATCAGCCCCTTAATTAACCAATGTGTTCACATGCTTAGGTATCTTTTATAGCTCATACAGAAAAGAGGCCCAATAAACCAATAGGTGTCAGAGACCACAATTGTCCCATCCTCCAGGAGGGTCATTTCATTTTTCAAAATGATCACAAGAAAAGCACCATATTTAACTAAAAAGAATTGTTAATGGCAGAATTTCAAGCACATACAACAGAGATTTCTGCAGACAGGGTTTTTTGTGTGTGTGTTCCCAGAAACATTTTTATTACAAGTGTTTTTAAACACATTACATGCTTTGCAGAATGGGTATCACTTCCATTCACTGGTATAACACTTCTCAACATGGCATGCAAGAAGGTTTCTTAGAAATATCTGTGTTACAAGTGGGCTTTTTTTTATTTTTGCAATATATTTGACATGTAAATTGTGTAAAGTTAAGATGTACAATATATTAATTTGATACATTTATATATTATAATATAATTGCCATTGTAGTGATGATTAGCACCTCTATCACATCACATAATTATTTCTTTTTAGTGGTTGGAATAATTAAGATCTAATCTCAGCAAGTTTGATTATTATAATACAGTTATTGTTGTCTATATTCACTATACAGTGCATTAGATCTAGTGTTCTTGAAATCACATTAGCATGTAGGTACTGCTCACACGGCTTATTGATTTGGCTATATTAGAGATAGAAAGGAGGCATAAAGGATGATTCACCTAATCACTTCCTAATACATTTTAAATTTAATTAATTTCAAATAAAAATAGAAAAATGATAGTTTTTGCTCATTAAAAAGATTTAAAATGTCAGTTTTTACATCTCACATCATATTTATGGAAGCCGTTGTCTCAAACTTATGCTAATTCTGTGTTCACTGATATAAGAGAGTAGAAACATTGTACTCAAAAAGAGAAAAAAAATATGAAACATTAATCCAAACCAGGAAAAAAAAAATCCGTTTTCCTTGAAAATAATTACTGGCATTTGGAGAACAAATAACATGAGTGTCTTTGCTATCAACAATTAAATAAATCATTCATGATCAGAGATATAATAGAGCAATAAAAGGCAGAACAGGTCACTCATTATAAATTAAAAAAAACAAACAAACAAACAAACAAAAAAAAAACAGTGAATAACACATTCTGCTATGAGCCATGTCTGGTACTAAGGTTTCCTTGTAAGAAAGCTCATCCCTGCAATAATGCTTGACTTTTCTCTTAGCATTTGTTTCTCCTACTCTAGTGGCTAGAATCTACCCCAGCCTTTTTGTTTTTATTTACAAATGTCTATTACTCTTTTTTGGATAATAATGGTTAAACAATATGAAATATCATTAAACAGTCTACTTGTTGACTCAAGAATCCATAAAATACATGTTATTTTCACTATCATATTAATAGTTCCAAGCAAGTTGATAGCACAAAAGATAATTATGGATATAAATTCAACTGTATCAGTAATCTCAATAAATGTAAATTATCTAAATATTTCACTTAAAAGGCAAAATTGTCAGATTGGGAAAAGTGAAAAATGTCAACTCTATGCTGTTTCCAAGAAACACATGTAAAACAATCTAAAAGGGGTGAAAATAAAAAGACAAAAACAACATATACAAGACAAATTCTACACAAAATTAGTAGGTTGTGGCTAGATTAATATAAAATGAAATAGAATACAAGGCAAAAAGCATTCACAGATAAAGATGACCTATCCTTCAGTTTCCTTTGAGAAATGCTCACAGGATGAATGTTACCCACAGCTCTGCTTACCTTTCTAGGTTCTGACTTTTTTTTTTTTCAATTAATTTATTTTTGTTAAAGATGTTTCTCCTCACCCCCCCCCACCACATACACCCTCCTTCCTATCCCGCCCCTCCCCCCAAGCATTGTTGTCTATGTCCACTGGTTATGAATACATGCATACAAGTTCTTTCGTTTATCTCATCACCACCACCCCCAATCCCTCCTCTGAAGTTTGACAGTCTGAACTGTATTCCTTTCTATGTCTCTGGGATTATTTTGTTCATCAGCTTTTTTTGTTCATTATATTCCACAAATAAGTGAGATCATGTGGTATTTGTCTTTCTCTGCTTGGCTTGTTTCACTTAGGATAATACTCTCCAGGTCCCTCCATGTCGTCTCAAAGGATAAGAGATCTTTCTTTCTTACAGCTGCATAGTACTCCATTGTGTACATGTACCACAGCTTTGTTATCCACTCATCTATTGATGGACACTTGGGCTTTTTCCAGATCCTTGCAATTGTAGTGCTGCTATGAACATAGGGATACATATATTTTTTCTGATTGGTGCTACAGGCTTCTTAGGATATATTCCTAGAAGTGAGATCACTGGGTTAAATGGCAGATCAATTTTTAATTTTTTGAGTAAACACCATATTGTTTTCCATAGTGGCTGCACCAGTCTACATTCCTACCAGCAATGTGCTAGAGTCCCCTTTTCTCCACACTCTCGTCAGCACTTGTTTGATGATTTGTTGATGGCAGCCATTCTGGCAGGTGTGAGGTGATACTTCATGGTTGTTTTAATGTGCATCTCTCTGATGATTAGTGACGTTGAGCATTTTTTCATATGTCTCTTGGCCATTTGTATGTCCTGTTTGGAGAAGTGTCTATTTAGATCTTCTGCCCATTTTTTAATTGGGTTCTTTGTCTTCCTTTGGTTGAGTTGTATGAGTACTCTATATATTTTGGAAATTAACCCCTTATGTGATGTATCATTGGCAGTTATGCTCTCCCATATAGTGAGTTCCCTTTCCATTTTGATGCTTGTTTCTTTTGCTGTGCAGAAGCTTTTTAGGTTGATGTAATCCCATGTATTAATTTTTCCCTTTGTTTCTCTTGCCGTAGGCATTGTATCGGTGAAAATTCTGTTGCGTGTAATGTCTGAAATTTTGTTGCCTACATTTTCTTCTAGGATTTTTATGGATTTACGAGTCAAATTTAAGTCTTTCATCCCTTTTGAGTTTATTCTTGTGTATGGTGTAAGTTGGTATAAGTCACTTTTTTTGCATGTAGCTATCCAATTTTCCCAGCACCATTTATTAAAGAGGCTGTCTTTACTTCATTGTACGCTCTTGCAATCTTTGTCAAATATTAATTGAACTTAATGTCTTGGGTCAATTTCCGGGTTCTCTGTTCTGTTCCATTGATCTATATGCCTGTTCTTGTGCCAGTACCAGGCTGTTTTGATTACAATGGCTTGGTAGTATAACCTGATATCCGGTATTGTGATCCCTCCTACTTTGTTCTTCTTTTTCAAGATTGCTGTGGCTATTAGGGGTCTTTTTTGTTCCATATAAACTTTTGAAGCTTTTGTTCTAGTTCTGTGAAATATATCGTTGGTATTTTAATGGGTATTGCATTGAAACTATAGATTGCTTTGGGTAGTATGGACATTTTAATTATGTTAATTCTTCCAATCCATGAACAAGGTATATGGTTCCACTTTTTTTATATCTTCCTCTGTTTCTTTCTCCAATGTTCTGTAGTTTTCTGACTACCTTTTTAGGCTTAAATATTTATTTGCTAGTCATTGATGAACTTTTGGGAACTTTTATGATATATTTTGTGCAGGATTTTCTTGTTTTCAAAAAAAAATTTATCTAAGTGCCTAACCTGCCATAATACTCTAAACAGAGGTCTATATATTGAATTTTTATACAGTTAAATGTATTTAATTTGAAGGTCTATGTTTAGCCCAAAATATGTCTTTAATACTTTTTCTCAGTTCATTGTTATAATACCCTTTCTCTAAAGAAAGGACAGGAACAATAGTTGATTCTTTAAATACTGGTAATACATGTTATTAGTTCCCCATCACCCTAATTTTTAAATAAAATTTCACAGTTCTCATAGATGCAAAGTTCTTGCAAACTACTGCCTTAAAAGACAAGTTCTGAAGGACTGGGTTTGAGTAGCAGGATATTTTGGGGGATAGGAATGGAAAGTAGCTACGTGAGGTTGTGACACAGAGCTGAGTCCATTTCCCAGTAGTATTTATGAACCTTTTTTCCAACCCTGGAGCCAGCATAGGATAATTAAATACATGTGTTTCTGGTAATGTTAACTCACTGCTCATCAAGCTGGCTCTGTCAAAGGTTGGACAGCCAAGAAAATTATATATTTTGTTTATTTAAAAATAAAAGTTATAGTACTCTAAACCCAGGTTTTTTAAAGAAAAAATAAACCTCAAGTTTTGTAATTTGAAAGCAAGCATATTCAATTTTATTGATTGATGTTCTTCATAGGCTTGTGTTATTCTTTATTAATGCAATGAAGTAAACACATAAAAAAAATAATCCAAATGGGCTTTCCCCTTCATGCTAAATATATTTCAGATGCCGAGTGATGTATATCAGAAACCTTTCTGTTGATGACTACTTTAGCTCAGTCAAATAAGTTGAGAACCTGGCTGGTGTGGCTCAGTTGGTTGGGCATCATCCAGTGCACCAAAAGGTTGCTGGTTCAATACCAGGTCAAGGCACATGCCTGGGTTGCAGGTTCAATCTCCGGTAGGGGGCAGCCAAATGATGTTCTGCTCTCACATCAATGTTTCTCTCTCTCTCCCTCTCCCTTCCCCTCTCTCTCAAAATCAATTTTTTAAAAATATTTTTAAAAAGAAGAGAACCTAATAGATTACTGTGGATGAATTTGAATTAATGTCAAGTATGATAGGATTTTCCTCTAAAACAGACTAATGAAAACTTGATTGGTTTGAGTCAAAACTCTCTCCATGATGAAATAAATAACCTTTATGATACCTAAATAGGGGTTCCTGGGCTCAATCCCAACATGGAGTATTCCCCACACACTAACAAACAATTCTCAGACATCAATAGGGTATCCAGAAATTCAACTCAATTCTGACACTATCTACCCAGAGATAGCATCAGATCTCACAGGTTAAAGGTTCAGCCCTACAAGACTGCACACTGCACCCCCTCTCCCAAACACACACTTTTTACACCAGCCATAGCCCAGGGTCTTACCTGTGCTTCTGAGCAACTGGCTATAGATGAGGTTCCAATGACTCCCTCCAACTAAAAATGCTAATCACAAGTCCAGATTGTTAACCTGTAGTTCTGACTGACTGACTATAAATTAGATTCTTTATAACCCCCTCCTTGATTTCCATTAATTTACCAGCATGGCTCACTGAATTCAGAGAAACATGTTCCTTACTAGATCACTGGCTTATTGTAAAATAATGTAATTCAGGAGATGCCAGGTGGAGGAGATGTATAGGGCAAGATATGTGGGGAAGAGGTGTGGAGTTTTCATGCCCTCTCCAGGCATGCCACTCTACCTACATCTCCACATGTTCATCAACCCAGAAGCTCTCAGAACCCTGTCCTCCTGGGTTTTTAATAGATACTTCATTTCACAGGCATGATTGATTAAATCATTGGTCATTGGTTATTGAATCAACCTCCAGCCCTTTTCCCTTCCCTGGAGGTCAGGGAAGCAGGGTACTGAAAGTTCCAACACTCTAATCATATGGTTGGTTCTCCTGGCAACCAGCCTCCATTCTTAGGTGCTTTCCAAAAGTTACCTCATTAACATAACAAAAGATACCTTATAAATCATAACATCACAGTCCACCTCTGGTTTTTTAACACAGATCCCTTACAGCAAAACAATCATAAAAGTCAAAAGGTACTGACATATTGCTAGAATCACATTCATTAATTACCCAGTCCATTATCATATCACATGAAAATGTCTCCCAGGGCAAGGCCACTCAGGTTTGAAGAATTCCATTTGATGCTCTCAGGTTCCAAAAGTAGGAGTGGTCTCAGCAATTCATGGCTTCATCCTTTCAGATATCTAGTATAATGGAGCTAGGAGACAATATCATCTCTTGCTCTGAAACTCTTTTCAAGGTCTTAGTGTAATATTGGATTTTCCTTATTACATAACTCATTATTCATCCATTTGCCCATGGTTACTCTTTTTTCTTCTTTCTATTTATACCCAAACTTTTCCATCTTTGGAAGGGTCATTAGGCTCACCACTGTGCTCATCTAGATAGCAGGCAGCAATACTAGTCCAGCAAGGGCCTCCCCCTCGATTCATTCCTGTTCACACAGGGTAAGATTACACAAGTGCAGCATTAGTGGACTACATTTGCCACCAGGCAATAGAGCTGCATTCACTGTTGTCTCTAATTTGGTCAGATAAGCTGAAGGCACATCCTTTCCAATCAGGCCCTTAGGAATTGTGTGACATAAAGGTTAAAAACATAGTTACAGTTTCTTGTTTATAAATCATCCTTGTTTATAACCCTTGTAGTTGCAGCCCTAGTTCTGGACCAACACATCAAATAAAGGGAAAATTTTGAGGTGCTGTGGAAAAGAAATACCAACACCTTCTCCTCTACCCCCTCTTCTCTAGATCAACCAGAAACACAGATATCTACCTAGTGGGAACATTCTTTTAGCCCTACTTATGTTTGTGTTGAGTGTGAGCACACACTTATGAAGGCCTGTAAGCCAGCCCTTCATGCCTTTATCTCCCCCAGTTTTAGACAACCAATGTTTTCATTGCCCATTCCAATTCTCTATCAAACTAGTATTGAGAAGTTTTCTCTCTCTGCCCATTGGTGGATATTATGGGCTGTAAAGTGTGCTCCTTAGTCTGAAGAATAATGCTTAGCCATCCAAATGGGTGTAATACCTTGTGTTCAGGATTTTCCATAATACTCTGAGCATTTGCATCTACAACTGGATAAGCAAAGCCCAGTTCAGAATCAGTGTCTATTCCTGTCAAGTCCCATTTGTAGCCCCCCAGGGCCACCAGCATCCATCTCTCTTGCCAGCTATGCTTGGGGCCTTCCCACCAGTGAATCTGCCACATGGAGACCTGCAATCTCTGTCTCTTTTGCTGGCAGACAGAACAGTTCTTATTGGCATTTTGTACCTCAGAGGTTGCAAGAGGAAGATGTCTAGTTCAGTCCATCTTTGCATTGCTGCAGACCCCCATGTTCATTAATTTCATGGACCCAGGTGGCCATCTAAAGGGAGCACATGGAACAGTGCTGGTAGATTCCAATTACCTTCCAAACCTAAAAAGGGCATACCTCTGATAATCACTAGCATGTCCTACTTTAAAGAATCTCTCAAATTTCAATGGGGCCATGCCCCATATGGGCATGACTATAGCAGGCTAGGTTTGCATGTCCCTCCTGTCTGATGATATAGCCAGGCCAGGCCACAGGCCACTGCATTTGAGTCAATAAAAACCCAAAGATAGGGGTCTTTAACACTGTTAATTCTTCCATCACTGCTAGGAAAAGAGCCTGCAGTTGAGCCCACTGAGCTAATTTGTTTTTACCTTCTTCAGAGTCTTTACATCTGCTTCTCTCTCTCTCTCTCTCTTTTTTTTTTTTTTACATAACAGCTTTATTGAGATAGGACCCATATGCCATACAATTAACCTATTTAAAGAATACAATTGGCAGAGAAAAAAATGGCAGCAGAGTGAATGGAGGCTACACAGACTGTCTCCCAGAACCAAACTGGAATTACAACGGAAATAAAGACAAATCATCAGGAAAAATCAACTGAAGAGCAGCTGGAGAGAACCTATATAACCAGGGACATAAAGAGGATGCCAAACCGAGCCTGGTAGGAACTGCTGTGCAAGATGGTATTATCTGTGAGCAGTTCCTGCTGAGAAAGCAGGGGTTTGAAAAAGCACCGAATCAGCTGTAGCCACTCACCTTGGGCTCCGGCAGAGGGAGGGTAGACTGGACTGGAACTGTGTGAAGAAAGTCTGGGGCTGCTGACTCAGGAGAGAGCTGGAGGGGAGGATACCAGGAGTTTTGTGTTGAATCACTTGCTCACAGGACAGTAGCCATCTTACTCAAAGAGACCCTTCCCAGAGCCCTGGGCAGAAGCAATGGCCCCTCCTTCAGGAATTCAACACCACCAGGCCAGGCCAGAGAAATAGAAATTCAGGCTCATTAACAGCAAGCAAGTGCCCCACCCACTGGAGATCCTCTTACAACTGAGAGATTTTTTATTCAGCTGAGGGTTACAACACAAGGCTCATCAAGTAACTGAGACTAATACCCTATAGGTAAAAAGCTAGAGAATAACTGAACCTTTCCTTGGCTTGGAAATCTACCCAGGAAACTAAGACTCGACAGTGGTGTTTAGCATGGGTCCTCCCACACTCATCCAAACCCAGTACAGGGAGCCACAACAAGAGGAACACCAATACACACAGGGAAAATGTGGAAGACTGTAAAACCCACTGAGACAGCGAAAATGGTGAGAAAAAGAAACAAACCCAAAATGAAAGGAAAAGAGAATTCTATAGGAGAAAATATAAATGAAATGGAATTAAGGAAAATATCAGGTAGAGTAATAATTATGAGTGAGCTACAGAGCATAAGTAAAGAGCTCAGCAGCCTGAGTAAAGATACAGAAACATTGAAAACCAATCAACTGGCCCTGACCGGTATGGCTCAGCAGTTAGAGCATCAGCATGTGGACCAGTGAGTCCCGGGTTTGGTTCCCGCTAAGGGCACGTATCTCAGCTTCAGTTTGTCCCCAGCCTCAATTGGGGTCGTGTGGGTGGCAGCCACTCGATGTGTCTCTCTCGCATTGATGTTTCTCTCTCTCTCTTCCTCCCGCTCTCCCTCCTGCTGTATCTGAAGATATAATATAAAAAACAAAAACAACAACAACAAAAAAAAGAAAACCAACCAATTGGAAATAAAGAATGACATGGCAGTAATAAAGAACACATTGGAAGGATTAACCAGCAGAGTAGAGGAAGTCGAAAACCAGATCACTGAATTAGAAGACAGGGTATAAAAAATACCCCAATCAGAGAACCAAAAGGAAAAAACAATTAAAAAACAGGAAGAGAGCCTAAAAGAACTGTGGGACAACATGAAACATAACATACACATTCTAGGTGTGCCAGAAGAAGAAGATCAGCAACGGTTAGAGAATATATTTGAAGAAATAGAGACAGAAAACTTTCCTGAGTTGGTGAAGGAATAAGGCATACAAGTTGAAGAAGCACATAAAGCCCCAAGTAAGAAGAACACAAAGGGGCACAATCCAAGAAACATAATAATTAAAATGCCAAATATTAAAGACAAAGAGAGGCAGTAAGAGATATGCAACAGGTTACCCACAAAGGAACCCCCAAAAGGCTATCAGCTGAATTCTTAACAGAAACACTACAGACCAGAAGGGAATGGCATGAAGGAATCAAGGTAATAATAAAAAAAAATGGATCTGAATCCAAGACTACTCTATCCAGCAAGGCTATCATTCAAAATAGAAGGTGAAATAAAGAGCTTCCCAGACAAAACAAAACAAAACAAAAGAGGCTAAGGAAATATATTAACACCAAACCAGCACTCCAAGAAATGTTAAAAGGACTGCTGTAATAAGCAGAAGAAATAGGAAGAGAAAAATAACCATAATAAACAAAAATGGCAAAAAAAAGTACGTATAAATAATAGCCTTAAATGTACACGGATTAAATACTCCAATCAAAAGACTCAGAGCAGCTGAATGGATAAGAATGCATGACCCATACACATGTTGTTAACAAGATACCCACCTCACAACAAAAGACTCACATAGGTTGAAAGTGAAAGGATGAAAAAAAAATTTGAAGCAAAAAGAAAGGAAAAAAAAGCTGGGGTAGCAATACTCATATCTGAAAAAACAGACTCCAAAATGAAGGCCATAACTAGAGACAAAGAAGGAAACTACATAATATTGAAAGGATCTATCCAACAGGAGTATGTAACCTTGGTGAACATATATGCACCCAATATAGCAGCACCAAAATATATTACAAAAACTTCTGAAGGACTTCAAAGGAGAAATCAACAGCAATACAATCACAGCAGGGGAGGTCAACAACCCGCTCACATCACTGGATTGATCCTGTAGACAAAAAATTAACAAGGAAACAGAGACTCCAAATGATGCACTAGATCAAGTGGATTTAATAGATATCTACAGAGAATTACACCCCAAAAGTGTAGAATTCACATTCTTCTCAAGCACACATGGGACATTCTCAAATACAGACCACATGTTAGGACACAAACTAAGTCTCTACAAGTTCAAGAAGATTGAAATCATATTAAGCATCTTCTCAGATCACAATGGCATGAAACTAGAAATCAATTACAACAACTTAAACACATGGAGGCTAAATAACATGTTATTAAACAATGAATGGGTTACCAAGGAGATCAAGGAAGAAATTAAAAACTTCCTGGAAACCAATGAAAATGAACACACAACACAAAATCCATGGGACACAGCAAAAGCAGACCTGAGAGGGAAGTTCATAGCACTACAGGCCTACCTCAAGAAACAGGAAAAATTTCTAATTGACTTTCTAACCCTACAACTTAAAGAACTAGAAAGAAAGTAAACAAAAGGAAACACCCAGAGCAAGTAGAAGGAAATAAACAATAAAGGTCAGAGTAAAAGTAAACGACATAGAGACTAAAAAACAATTTGAAAGATCAATGAAACAAAGAGCTGGTTCTTTGAAAAGATAAACAAGACTGATGGACCTTTAGCTAGAATCACCAAGAAACAAAATAAAGAGGACCCAAATGAAGAAAATCAGAAACAAAAGAGAAGTAACAACTGAAACCACAGAAATATAAAGGATCCTTAAAAAAATACTGTGAACAAACATATGCCAACAAATTGGACAATCTAGGAAAAATGGACAAATATTAGAATCACACAGTCTGCAAAAACTGAACCAGGAAGAGATAGAAAACTTGAACAGACCAATAACAACGAAGGAAACTGAAGATGTAATCAAGAAACTCACAGCAAACAAAAGTCCAGGCCCAATGTCTTCATGGGGGAGTTTTACCAAACATTCAAAGAACTAACACCCATTCTCCTCAAACTATTCCAAAAAATTCAAGAACAAGGAAGACTTCAAACTCATTTTATGAGGCCAGCATAATTCTAATTCCCAAACCAGATAAAGACACTACAAAGGAAGAAACTAAAGGCCAATATTCCAGATGAAGATAAATGCCAAAATCCTTAAGAAAGTATTAGTAAATCCGATCCAGCAAAACATTAAAAATATTATTCACCATTACCAAGTGGGATTCATCCCAGGGAAGCAAGGCTGGTACAATATTTTCAAATCAATAATTGTGATACACCACATAAACAAAAGGAAAATTTAAAATCATATGATCATATCTATAGATGCTGAAAAAGCATTCAACAAAATCCAGCACCCATTTCTGACAAAAACACTCAGCAATGTGGAATAAAGGGACCATATGTCAACATAATAAAGGCCATATATGAAAAACCCACAGCCAAAATCATATTCAATGGGCAGAAACTAAAAGCATTTCCCTTAACAACAGGAACAAGACAGGATGCCCACTTTCGCCACTCTTATTTAACATGGTTCTGGAAGCCTTAGTGACAGCAATTAGACATGAAGAAAAAATAAAGGATATCCAAATTGGAAAAGAGGAAGAGAAACTGTCATTATTTGCAGATGACATGATATTGTACTTAGAAAACCCTAACAACTCCATAAAACAACTATTAGATTTAATAAATGAATTTGGCAAAGTAGCAGGATACAAAATTAACATCAAGAAATCGATGGCATTCTTATACTTCAATAATGAACTTACAGAAAGAGAAACTTAGTATATGTGCTGCCGAAGCGAGCACCAGAAAGATAAACTTAAAACAAAATATCCCATTTGCCATTACAGCAAAAGAACTAAGATACCTAGGAATAAAGTTAACCAAAGAAGTAAAGGACCTATTTGCAGAAAACTACAGGACATTGAAAAAAGAAATAGAGGAAGATATAAAAAAGTGGAAGCATATACCTTGTTCCTGGATTGGAAGAATTAACATCATTAAAATGTCCATACTACCCAAACCAATCTATAGATTCAATGCAATCCCCATTAAAATACGAATGACATATTTCACAGAATTAAAACAAACACCTCAAAAGTTTATATGGAACCAAAAAAGACCCGAATAGCCACAGCAATCTTGAAAAAGAAGAACAAAGTAGGAGGGATCACAATACCGGATATCAGGTTATATTACAAAGCCATTGTAATCAAAAGAGCCCAGTATTGGCACAAGAACAGGCATATAGATCAATGGAACAGAACAGAGAACCCAGAAATTAACCCAAGACATTATGCTCAATTAATATTTGACAAAGGTGGCAAGAGCATACAATGGAGTAAAGACAGCCTCTTCAAGAAATAGTGTTGGGAAAATTGGACAGCTACATGCAAAAAAATGAAGCTAGAACACCAACTTACACCATACACAAGAATAAACTCAAAATGGATAATAGAATTAAATATGACTCATGAATCCATGAAAATTCTAGAAGAAAATGTAGGCAACAAAATTTCAGACATCATACGCAGCAGAATTTTCACTGATACAACACCTAAGGCAAGAGATACAAAGAAAAAAATAAACAAATGGGACTACGTCAAACTAAAAATCTTCTGCACAGTACTAGAAACCAACATCAAAATGAAGAGGGAACTCATGGTTTGGGAGTCCATATTTGCCAATGATATATCCGATAAGGGATTAATTTCCAAAATATATAAAGTACTCATACAACTCAACAAAAGGAAGACAAATAATCCAATTAAATAATGGGCAGAGGATCTGAATAGACACCTCTCCAAACAGGACATACAAATGGCCAAGGACATAGAAAAAATGCTCAAAGTCACCAACCATCAGAGAGATGAAAATTAAAACGACCATAAGGTATCACCTTCCACCTATTAGAATGGCTGCCATCAATAAATCCTCAAACAAGTGTTGTCAAGGGTGTGGAGAAAAGGGGACTCTAGTTCACTGCTGGTGGGTATGCAGACTGGTGCAGCCACTATGGAAAACAATATGGTGTTTCTTCAAAAAATTAAAAATCGAACTGCCATTTGACCCAGTGATCCTACTTCTAGGAATATATCCTAAGAAGCCTGAAACACCAATCAGAAAGAACATATATACCCCTATGTTTATAGCAGCACTATTTACAATTGCTAAGATATGGAAACAGCCCAAGTGTCCATCAATAGATGAGTGGATAAAAAAGCTGTGGTACATTTACACAATGGAATACTATGCAGCTGTAAGAAAGAAAGATCTCTCATCCTTTGAGAGAACATGAAGGGACCTGGAGAGTAGTATGCTAAGTGAAATAAGCCAATCAGAGAAAGACAAATATCACATGATCTCACTTATTTGTGGACTATAATGAACAAAACAAGCTGATGAACAAAATAGACTCAGAGACATAGAAATAGGGTACAGACTGACAAAACGCAGAAGAGTGGCATGGAGGAGGGAAGAGATAAACCAAAGAAGTTACATGCATATATGCATAACCAGTGGACATAGACAACAATGCCAGGGGTGCTGGAATTTGAGGAGGGTGTCAATGGGAGGAAAAGGTGAAACATTTGTAACAAAAATAAACTAATAAAAAAATAAAGCATACAATTGAATAGTTTTTACTATAGTCACAGTTGTGCAACCATCACCACAGTCAATTTTAGA
Source organism: Tadarida brasiliensis (assembly GCA_030848825.1). NCBI lineage: Eukaryota > Metazoa > Chordata > Mammalia > Chiroptera > Molossidae > Tadarida > Tadarida brasiliensis. The sequence goes on from CM061280.1 coordinate 43,505,822, forward strand.
ACATTTTATCATCCCATAAAGAACCCCTTATCCATTTCTCCCTATCTCTCCCCGAGCCCTAGGCAACCACTACTGTAAAAGACAATCTGCTTTCAGTCTCTATTGATTTGCCTATTCTGGACATTTCATATAAGTGAAATCATACAATATGTGGTCTTTTTTACTGACTTGTTTCATTTAGCATGTTTAGGCAGTTAATTCCTTTTTATTTTTTTTTTATTTATTTTTTTATTATTAATTTACTTTTGTTACAGATGTTTCTCCTTTTTTCCCCCATTGACACCCTCCTCCCCCTCCCTCCCTGCCCCGTCCCCATTTTTGTTGTCCATGTCCATTGGTTATGAGTACATGCGTACAAGTTCTGTGTTCATCGCTCCCCTCCCCCACCCCCTCTTCTGGCAAATGTCAGTCTGTACCCCACTTCCACGTCCCTGGAACTACCCTGCTCCTCACACTGTTATGTTCATTATATTCCAGAAATAAGTGAGATCATATGATATTTGTCTTTCTCTGCTTGGCTTGTTTCACTTAGGATAATAGTTTCCAGGTCCTCCCATGTCGACACAAAGGACAAGAGATCGTTCTTTCTTATAGCTGCATAGTACTCCATTGTGTATATGTACCACTGCTTTTTTATCCATTCATCTACTGATGGACACTTGGGCTGTTTCCAGATCTTAGCTATTGTAAATAGCGCTGCTATGAACATGGGGGTACATGTATTATTTCTGATTGGTGTTTCAGGCTTCTTAGGGTATATTCCTAGAAGTGGGATCACTGGGTCAAATGGTAATTCAATTTTTAATTTTTTGAGGTAACACCATAGTGTTTTCCATAGTGGCTGCACCAGTCTGCACTCCCACCAGCAGTGTACTAGAGTCCCCTTTTCTCCACACCCTCGCCAACACTTGTTGTTTGATGCTTTGTTGATGGCAGCTATTCTGACAGGTGTGAGGTGATACCTCATTGTTGTTTTAATTTGCATCTCTCTGATGATTAGTGAAGTTGAGCATTTCTTCATATGTCTCTTGGCCGTTTGTATGTCCTGTTTGGAGAGGTGTCTATTTAGTTCCTCTGCCCATTTTTTAATTGGGTTCTTTGTCTTCCTTTCGTTGAGATGTATGAGCACTCTATATATTTTGGAAATTAGTCCCTTATCTGATATATCATAGGCAATTATGCTCTCCCATACAGTGGGTTGCCTTTCCACTTTGATGGTTGTTTCTTTTGCTGTGCAGAAGCTTTTGAGTTTGATGCAGTCCCATGTGTTCATTTTTTCCTTTGTTTCTGTTGCCTTAGGTGATGTATCAGTGAAAATTCTGCCGCGTATGATGTCTGAAATTTTGTTGCCTAGATTTTCTTCTAGGATTTTTATGGATTCATGAGTCACATTTAAGTCTTTTATCCATTTTGAGTTTATTCTTGTGTATGGTGTAAGCTGATGGTCTAGTTTCATTTTCTTTCATGTAGCTGTCCAATTTTCCCAACACCATTTATTAAAGAGGCTGTTTTTACTCTATTGTATGCTCTTGCCACCTTTGTCGAATATTAATTGAGCATAATGTTTTGGGTCAATTTCTGGGTTCTCTGTTTTATTCCATTGATCTCTGTGCCTGTTCTTGTGCCAGTACCAGGCTGTTTTGATTACAGTGGCTTTGTAGTATAACCTGATGTCCGGTATTATGATCCCGCCTACTTTGTCCTTCTTTTTCAAGATTGCTGTAGCTATTCGGGGTCTTTTTTGGTTCCATATCACTATTACCTTTTAATGTAATCTCTATTTCACTATAGCCTGACTCAGGTCTTCACCAATAGGCATTGGTACCACAGTTCACGGGAATCCCATATCAAGGAATCCTAGAAGCTTCTCTTCCATCTCCTGACCATTTACCCACACGTATGCAAAAGATTTTGGGTCCCCAGTGAGAGGTGGGGCCATGGAACCTGGTCCCTGTTGTCAATCTTAACTTGATTAATTTGCCTAACCTCTGCCCTTAGCAATTGCTGGTCAAGTTTCTCATTGCAGTTTTTGCCTTCTGGCGTTTTTAATTTCTCCAAACTAGGGTAAATAGGGTGGACTTGTTTGGAGTGCTTTAACCTTTGGGGACCAGCAGGGGGTCTCTTCGCCCACCTAAACTTAGGCAGTGCTGTATTAAAACCTGTTTTAGCCCCAGCAGTGTCTGTCTTATTCATTAATCTAAATAACCATCTAAAGATTTCCACCCTGCTGGAACAAGTCCCATAACTCTCCCCTTTCTGTTTCCTCTTTGTTTTGTCCCTCTAAATATTTACTTTATTCACTTTATTTCTTAAAATTTTCCACCTTGTTGGTAAGGGTCTCTTGACTCTCCTGTGGCCTCTTCCTATTCTCATTAATTAACATAATGTTTTTACTGGCATCTTTAAGACCCAGGAAGGAAAGGTGAGATAGCAAATCTAATAAGGCTTCTCAAACTGCTGTTCAATATTGTAGCACTAAGGTTACATGGCGTGCCCATGCAACATGGGGCCCCTTAATCACATCAGTTACCATAACCTGGGTAATGAGCATATTTAGTGAGTAAATATTCCAGTCATCATAAAGCCAGTCCCACATGGCTTGCATACAAAGCATATCAGCTGCTTCATCTCAGGTGTTCCATTGGGCATTTATGGGGGGAGTTGGGAAGTCCTTCTTCTCAGGGTAAATAGACCTTATAGTAGCTTTTATATAGCCCACCAGGCTGGCTGTTCCCTCAGGAATAATCTCCTGTGTGTGTGTGTGTAGATCATATGTAGCCATATGTGATTGTTCAATAGTGACCTGCGGGTTCTGCATCAACCCAAAAGTGCTCTTTCACTCTACAACATTCAAAACCAAAGACTCATCCCCCAAACTGGTGACTGTCACAATCCATTTTAGTAAAGGTTCTTTAGGAAGCTGGTGATACCAACCCACAAAATGACTGAATTCATACACACTATATACCCTGGTGTCAGTCATTTGTTGGCTTTGCCCTCCTCCTGTATTAGCTAACTTCTTGGTGATCAGAGGTCTTAAAGGTACTTTTTGTTGCCCCTGCATAATTTTTCCCTTTCCAAGAGGCATTGAGGCTAATGGCAGAAGATCAAATCAACCCAAGTCTGAGCTTGGTTCAGTATCAAGCCCTGACCCAGCACTTTCTTTTACTTTCATTTTGGTTAATACAGATAACTATAACCAAATAATTATATATTTTACTTTTTTCTTATTAGTTTGCATTTCCTTATGCCTCCAATGAACCAACTCCCTGGGAGTTAGATCCATCTTTAAATTCCATTGCTAACTTTTACCATTAGTAACTGATTGCAGCACGGCTGCTGCTCCATACCATCAGTGACCACATGGCCACCCAGGAAACAAAGGTTCTTCGCCCCCCAGTCTTTCATCCTTTCTCTTCACAAAACATGTTTCCATAAGCTAGGTCCCTTTTAGCAAATCTCACTTCTGACACCAAATAAATGGGGTTCCCAGACCCAATTCCAACATGGGGGGTCCCTCCCCACCGACAAACCTCAGACACCAAGGAGGTGTCTAAGAATTCAACTAAATTCTGATACTGTCAATCAGAGATAGCATCAGATTCCACAGGTTAAGAACTCAATTCTACAAGATTGTTCTCCTACCTCCAATGCCTGCACACTCCCAACACCAACCACAAGCCCAGGCTCTTACCTATGCTTCTGACCAACTGACTATAGAATGAAGGTTCCAATGATCCCCTCCAACTCAAAATTCCAATTGCAAGTCCAGGTTGTTACCTGTATTTCTGACCAACTGGCCATAAATAAGAGGTTCCCACACCCCCGATCTTGGTTTCCATTACTTTGCTAGAATGGCTTGCAGAACTCAGAGAAACATGTTACCTACTAGATTTCTGGTTTATTGTAAAAGTATATAACTCAAGTGATAACAGATAGAGGAGATGCATAGGGTACAATATGTGGGGAAGGGTACAGAGCTTCCATGCCCTCTCCTGGCATGCCCATCTCCTTATCTCCAGGTGTTCACCAACCCAGAAGCTTTCAGAAGTTTGTACTCTTGGCTTTTTAATGGAGGCTTCATTACATAGGCATGATTGATTAAATCACTGGTCATTGGTTATTGCTTCAACCTCCAGCGCCTCTTCCCTCCCTGGAGGTTGGGGAGAGGGGGGAATTAAAGTTCCCACCTGCTAATCACATGGTTGATTCTTTTAGCATCCAGCCCCCATTTTTTTCGGTGCTTTCCAAAAGTCTCTTCAGTAATAAAACAAAAGGGACAACCACCTCAACATCTAGGAAATTCAAGAATTCTGAGAGCTGGGAGCCAAGAATTAGGGACAAAGACACTATATATCTAAGAAATATATTTTAGTAATCTGAATGACCAAATATGTATTTGTCATAAATCATGGTATTGCAGTACCACAATTTTATAAAAGGCATTTACTGGGGACCAACTATGGATAAATTCCAGGAATAAATATTTGAACCAAGTATTTAAAAGAAAGATTTTTTGTGTGACCCACACCAATAAGTTCATATGGTGCAGCCTGGCTAAAAACCTGTATATATCTCTTTTTTACTTTAATTTGAGCTAGAATTTTAACTGGAGTTTCTCTCTCTCCCTCTCTCTTGCTGTCTTTCTCTCTCTCTCTCTCTCTCTCTCTCTCTCTCTCTCTCTCTCTCTCGTCTTTATTTGTTCTAATTCTTCCACTAGCCCTATTACTAGAGTGGTAAAAACAAAAATACATATTTTTTTCTTCAAATTTTATTGATTCTTTTTTTAATTAATTTTTTTATTACAGATGTTTCTCCTTTTTCCCCATTGACACCCTTCTCCTGATCCCGCCAGCCTCTCCCCCTCAGCATTGTTTTCTATGTCCACTGATTTCGCATACATGCATATAAGTTCTTTGGTTTATCACTTCCCACCCCACCATCCACCTCTTCTGAGGTTTGTCAGTCTGTACACTACTTCTATATCTCTGAGTCTATTTTGTTGATCAGCTTATTTTGTTCATGGTATTCCACAAATAAGTGAGATCATGTGATATTTGTCTTTCTCTGATTATCTTATCTCACTTAGCATAATACTCTCCAGGTCCATCCATGTCATCTCAAAGGATAAGAGATCTTTCTTCTTACAGCTGCATAGTATTCCATTAGGTACATGTACCACAGCTTTTTTATCCACTTATCAAATGATGAACACGAGCTGTTTCCAGAATTTAGCAATTGTGAATAGTGCAGCTATGAACACAGGGGTATGTATATTCTTTCTGATTGGTGTTTCAAGCTTCTTAGGATATATTCCTAGAAGTGGGATCACTGGGTCAAATGGCAGATCAAATTTCAAATTTTTGAGGAAACACCATATTGTTTTCCATAGTGACTGGAACAGTGTACTAGAGTCCCGTTTTCTCCACAACCTCACCAGCACTTGTTGTGTGATGATTTGTTGATGGCAGCCATTCTGATAGCTGTGAGGTAATACCTCATAGTTGTTTTAACTTGCATCTCTGTGATGGTTAGTGATATTGAGCATTTTTTCATGTGTCTCTTGGCCATTTGTATGTCCTGTTTGGAGAGGTATCTATTTAGATTTTCTGCCCATTATTTAATTGTATTTTTTGTCTTCCTTTTGTTGCGTTGTATGAGTACTCTATATATTTTGGAAATTAACCCATTATCTGATGTATCATTAGCAATTATACTCTCCCATACACTGGGTTCCCTTTCCATTTTGATAGTTGTTTCTTTTGCTGTGCAGAAGCTTTTAAGTTTGATGTAGTCCCGTTTATTAATTTTTACCTTTGTTTCTCTTGCCTTAGGCATTATATCACTGAAAATTCTGCTGTGTGTGATGTCTGAAAGTTTGTTGCCTACATTTTCTTCTAGAATTTTTATGGATTCACAAGTCACATCTAAGTCATTTATCCATTTTGAGTTTATTCTTGTGTATGGTGTAAGTTGGTGGTCTAGTTTCATTTTTTTTTTTTTTTTTGCATGTAGCTGTCCAATTTTCCCAACACCATTTATTAAAGAGGCTGTCTTTACTCCATTGTGTGCTCTTGTCACCTGTGTCAAATATTAATTGAGCATAATGACTTGAGCCAATTTCTGGGTTATCTGTTCTGTTCCATTGATCTATATGCCTATTCTTGTGCCAGTACCAGGCTCTTTTGATTACAGTGGCTTTGTACTATAACTTGATATCTGGTATTGTGATCCCTCCTACTTTGTTCTTTTTCAAGATTGCTGTGGTTATTTGGGTCTTTTTTGGTTCCATATAAACTTTTGAAGTGTTTGTTTTAATTCTGTGAAATATGTCATTGGTATTTTAATGTGGATTGCATTGAATCTATAGATTGCTTTGGGTAGTATGGACATTTTAATGATGTTAATTCTTCCAATCCATGAACAAGTTATATGCTTCCACTTTTTTATATCTTCCCCTATTTCTTATTTCAGTGACCTATAGTTTTCTGCAAACAGGTCCTGTACTTCTTTGCTTAAGTTTATTCCTAGCAATCTTAGATTTTTACTGCAATGATAAATGGGATTGCTTTTTAGTTTCTCTTTCTGTGAGTTCACCATTGATGTATAAGGATGCTGTCGATTTCTTGACATTAATTTTGTATCTTGCTACTTTGCCAAATTCATGTATTAAGTCTAGTAGATTTTTGATGGAATCTTTAGGATATTCTATATACAATATCATGTCATGTGCAAATAATGACAGTTTCACATCCTCCTTTCGAATTTGGATCCCTTTTATTCTTTCTTCATGTTTAATTGCTCTGGCTAAGACTTCCAGAATTATTTTAAATAAAAGTGGCAAGTGGGCATCCTTGTCTTGTTCCTGTTAACAAGGGAAATGCTTTTATGTTTTGTCCATTGAGTATGATGTTGGCTGTAGGTTTGTCATATATGGCCTTTATTATGTCAAGATATAGTCCCTCTATTCCCACATTGCTGAGCATTTTTATCAGAAATGGGTGCTGGATTTTGTCAAATGCTTTTTCAGCATCTATTGATATGATCATATAGTTTTTATCTTTCAATTTGTTTATGTGGTGTATCACATTTATTGGTTTGCGAATATTGTACCAGCCTTGCATGCCTGGGATGAATCTCACTTGGTCATGGTGAATATTTTTTTTAGTGTATTGCTGGATCAGATTTGCTAATATTTTCTTAAGAATTTTGGCATCAATGTTCATTGGGGATATTGGCCTGTAGTTTTTCTCCTTTGTAGTGTCTTGATCTGGTTTGGGAATTGGAATTATGCTGGCACATAAAACAAGTTTCGAAGTCTTCTTTCTTCTTGGATTTTTTGGCATTGTTTGAGAATGGGTGTTCTTCTTTGAATGTTCGGTAAAACTCCTCTGTGAAGCTCTCTAGGCCTTGTTTGCTGGGAGTTTCTTGATTACATCTTCAATTTCCTTAGTTGTTTTTAGTCTGTTCAAGTTTTCTATCTCTTCCCGGTTCAGTTTTGGGAGACTATGTGATTCTAGAAATTTTTCCATTTTGGCCCAGATTGTCCAATTTGTTGGCGTATAATTGTTCATAGTATTTTTTAACAATCCTTTGTAGTTCTGTGGTGTCAGTTGTTACTTCTCTTTCTTTCCTGATTGTTTATTTGGGTCCTCTCTTTTTGTTTCTTGGTGAGTCTGGCTAAGTGTCCGTCAATCTTGTTTATCTTTACAAAGAACCAGCTGTTTGTTTTATTGATCTTTTGAATTGTTTTTTAGTCTCTATGTCGTTTATTTCTGCTCTGACCTTTATTATTTTTTTCCTTCTAGTTACTCTGGGCTTTTCCTTTTGTTTAAATTCAAGTTCTTTAAGCCATAGGGTTAGAAAATCAATTAGAAATTTTATTTTCTAGCAATAAGCCTGTAGTGCTATGAACTTCCCTCTCAGGACGGCTTTTGCTGCATCCCATAGATTTTGTGTTGTTGTGTGTTCATTTTCACTGATTTCAAGGAAGTTTATAATTTCTATCTTGATCTCTTTGGTAACCCATTCATTGTTTAATAACATGCTATTTAGCCTCCATGTGTTCAAATGTCTTTGCATGTTCTTGTTGCAATTGATTTCTAGTTTCATGCCATTGTGATCTGAGAAGATGGTTGATATGATTTCAATCTTCCTGAACATGTAGAGACTTAGTTTCTTTCCTAACATGTGGTCTGTCTTTGATAATATTCCATGTGCATTTGAGAAGAATATGAATTCTGCAGTTTTGGGGTGTAATTCTCTATAGATATCTATTAAATCCATTTGATCTAGTGCATCATTTAGCGTCTCTGTTTCCTTGTTAATTTTTTGTCTAGAGGATCTATGTAGTCATGTCAGCAGGGTGTTAAAGTCCCCTGCTATGATTGTATTACTGTTGATTTCTCCTTTGAAGTTCTACAGAAGTTTTTTAATGTATTTTGTTGCTCCTATATTGTGCAGATATGTTTACCAAGGTTACATACTCCTGTTGGATAGATTCTTTCTATATTATGTAGTGGCCTTCTTTGTCTTTTATCATGGCCTTCATTTTGAAGTCTATTTTATCAGATATGAATATTCCTACCCCAGCTTTTTTTGTTTTTTGCTTTCTATTTGCTTGGAAATTTTTTGTCCATCCCTTGACTTTCAACCTATGCGTGTCTCCTTGTGATGTGGGTCTCTTGTAAACAACATATAAACGAGTCATGCTTTTTATTCATTCAGCTTCTCTGTATCTTTTGATTGGAGTGTTTAATCCATTTACATTTATGGTTATTATTGATATGTACTTATTTATTGGCATTTTTGTTTATTATAGTAATCTTTCTCTTCCTATTTCTTCTGCTTATAATAGCAGTCCTTTTAACATTTCTTGAATGCTGTTTTGGTGCTAATATATTCACTTGGCATTTTTGTGTCTGGGAGCCTCTTTTTTTCACCTTCAAGTTTGAATGATAGCCTTGCCGGATAGAGTAGTCTTGGATTCAGATCCTTGTTTTTCAGTACCTTGATTACTTCATGCTATTCCCTTCTGGCTTGTAGTGTTTCTGTTGGGAAGTCCACTGATAGCCTTATGGGTGTTCCTTTGTAGGTAACCTGTTACTTATCTTTTGCTGCCTTTTGGATTCTCCCTTTGTCTTCAATTTTTGGCATTTTAATTATTATGTGTCTTGGTATGGGCCTCTTTGGGTTCTTCTCACTTGGGGCTCTCTGTGCTTCTTGAACTTGTATGCCTTTTTCCTTCACCAACTCAGGAAAGTTTCCTGTCACTATTTCTTCAAATATATTCTCTAACTCTTGCTTATTTTCTTCTTCTGGCACTCCTATGATGTGGATGTTGTTACCTTTCATATTGTCCTACATTTTCCTTAGGCTGTCTTCTTGTTTTTTAATTGTTTTATCTTTTTGGTTCTCCGATTGTGTGATTTTTTTCTACCTTGTCTTCTAATTCACTGATCTAGTTTTTGGCTTCCTCTACTCTGCTGGTTAATCCTTCCAATGTATTCTTTACTTCTACTATGTCATTCTTCATTTCCAATTGGTTGGCTTTCACTATTTCTATATCTTTATTCATGCTGTTGAGCTCTTTACTCATGCTGTTAAACTTCTTCATGATTATTACTCTGAACTCTACCTGATATTTTGCTTAATTCCATTTCATTTATCTCTTCTCATGTAGAATTCTTTTGTCCTTTCATTTGGGTTTTGTTTTTTTGTTTCATTATTTGGCTGTCTCTGTGGGTTTTAGAGTCTGCCAAATTTTTCCTGTGGTGTTGGTGTTCCGCTAGTTGTGGCTCCCTCTACTGGGTTTGAATGAGAGTGGGAGGGCTCATGTTAAATACCACTGTGAAGTCTTACTTTCCTGGGCAGATTTGCAAGCCAAGGAAAGGTTCTGTTATCATCTAGCTTCTTCTTGGAGGGTATTAATCTCAGTTACTTGATGAGCCTGAATTTGTAGACTTCAACTGAATGAAAAATCTTTCATTCTGTGTAAGAAGATTTTCAGCAGCTGGGGCACTTGCTTGCTCTCAGACTCTAGATGTTAATGAGCCTCAATTTGCATTTCTCTGGCTTGGCCTGGTAGTTTTGAATTCCTGATGGAGGGGCTGTTTCTTGTCCCCTGGGCTCTATATTGAGCCAGGAGCCCTGGACTCTCTCCACACAGTTCCAGTCCAGTCCATCTTCCCTCTGCTGGAGCCCAAGATGAATGACTGTAGCTGATTTGGTGCTTTTTAAAACCCCTGCTTTCTCAGTGAGAAGCACTCACTACTAATATGACCCCCCGCTGCTGTCTGTGGGCTCCCAGCCTGCCCTCACACACCTCCACAGTTCCTACCAGGCTCAATTTGACATGCTTTTTCTGTCCCTGGTTATACGGGTTCTATCCAGCTGCTTTTCAGTTGGTTTTCCCAATCATATGTCTTTATTTCAGTTGTAATTCCAGTTTGGTCCTGGGAGATGGTCTGTGTAGCTTTCATTTACTCCGCCACCATTTTTTCTCCAACTTTCATTGATTCTTAAGTGGACAAGTATCCCATTTGATGACATCTCATATTGTTCCACTGTTACTGTCTAATGAATGATAAAAGCAGAAAATGGCAGTGGAGTGAATGGAAGCTACACAGACGATCTCCCAGGACCAAATGGGAATCACAACTAAAATAAAGACAAATTGTCAGAATAAAGCAACAAAAAGCAGCGGGAGAGGACTATACAACCAGGGACACTGAATGAGCCTGGTAGGATCTGCAGAAGTATAAGAGGGTGGTTGGCTGGGAGTCCATGGACAGCAGGGGACTTAGCTGTGAACACCGCCCTCACAGTTAAGATCCCAAGCTGCTCCACAGCACAGAGGGCTGGGACAGAGCACTAAATAGCTACAGCCACTCACCTTGGGCTCTGGCAGAAGGAGGGTGGACTGGACTGGAACTGTGTGGGGACACCCGGGATCTGGAGGGCACTCAGAATTTGTGCTGAGTCGCGGCCACAAAGGATGGTGGACAGCTTGCTCCTTCCCGGACACACAGAACAGTGGCCAGCTTGCTCCTTCCCGGAGCTGTGACAGCCCTTCCCTAAGAGATTTAACACAACCCAGGAGAGCAAAGCAATGCAAATTGAGGCTCATTAACAACCAGCATCGACCCTACCCTCAGGAAATCCTATTACATTAAAGACTTGAGGGAGTTTCTCATTCAACTGAGAACCCAAAGCTTTTCAAGTAACTGAGACTAATAGCCTCCAGGCAAAAAGCTAGAGGATAACTGAACCTTCCTTAGCTTGCATATCTACTCAGGAAAGTAAGACTTGACAATGGGGTTTAAGGAGGGCCCTCTAGGCTCATCCAACCCCAGTAGAGGGAGCAGAAAACCAACACCTACAAATAGCAGAAAACCAACACCTACAGGGAAAATCTGGCAGTCTCCAAAACCCACTGAGATAGCCAAAATGGTGAAACAAACAAATCCCAAATGAAAGAACAAGAAAACTCTACTGAAGATGAGATAAATGAAATGCACTTAAGCAAATTCTCAGAGGTAGAGTTCAGAGCCATGATCTTGAGGAAGTCAAACAGCATGAGTAAGGACATTAACACCATGAGTAAAGATCTAGAAACACTGAAAACCAACCAAGTGTAAATGAAGAATGACATAGCAAAAATAAAGAACACATTGAAAGGACTGACCAGAAGAGTAGGGGAAGCAGAGGACCGGATCAGTGAATCAAGAGACAGAGTAGAAAACATCAATCAATCCAAAAACCAAAAGGAAAAAACAATTAAAAAACAGGAAGATAGCATAAGAAAACTGTGGGACAACTGGAAACTTAATAACATTCACATCATAGGAGTCCCTGAAGAAGAAAAAAATTAACAAGGATTAGAGAATATATTTGAAGAAACAGTGACAGAAAACTTTCCTAACTTGGTGAAGGAGGAAAACATTCAAGTTCAAGAAGCACAGAGAGCCCCAAGTAAGAAGAACCCAATCAGGCCAACATCAATACACATAATAATTAAAATGCCAAAAATTAAAGACAGAGAGAATCCTAAAGGCAGCAAGAGATAAGCAACAGGTTACCTACAAAGGAACCCCATAATGCTATCAGCTGACTTCTCAACAGAAACACTACAAGCCAGAAGGGAATGGAATGAAGTAATCAAGGTAATGAAAAACAAGGATCTGAATCCAAGACTACTCTACCCAGCAAGGCTATCATTCAAAATAGGTCAAATAAAGAGCTTCCCAGACCAAAAAATAAAATAAAATAAAATAAAAAGGCTAAGGGAATATATTAGCATCAAACCAGCACTGCAAGGAATGATAAAAGGACTGCTGTAATTAGTAGAAGAAATAGGAAGAATAATATAACCTCACTAAACAAATATTGCAATAAATAAGTACATATCAATAATCACCTTAAATGTAAATGGTTCAATGCTTCAATAAAAAGAAACAGAGTAGCTGACTGGATAAGAAAGCATGACTCACATATATGTTGTTTACAAGAGACCCACCTCACAACAAAAGACTCACATAGGTTGACAGTAAAGGGATAGAAAAAAAATCTTCCAAGCAAACGGAAAGAAAAAAAAGCTGGGGTAGCAATACTCATATCTGTTAAATTAGATTTCAAAATGAAGGCCATAACTAGAGACAAAGAAGGCCACTACATAATATTGAAAGGATATATCCAACAGGAAGATATAACCTTGGTAAACATATGCACCCAATATAGGAGCACCAAAATATATTAAAAATCTTCTGGAGAACTTCAAAGGAGAAATTGACAGCAATAAAACCATAGCAGAAGACTTCAACACCCCGCTGACATCACTGGATAGATCATCCAGAAAAAAATTAACAAGGAAACAGAAATTCTAAATGAAGCACTAGATAAAATGGATTTCATAGATATATACAGAGAATTACACCCCAAAACTGCAGATTCACATTCTTCTCAAGTGCACATGGGACATTCTCAAAGATAGATCACATGTTAGGGCACAAACTAAGTACCTACAAGTTCAAGAAGACTGAAATTATATCAAGCATCTTCTCAGATCACAATGGCATGAAACTAGAAATCAAATGCAACAAGAACATGCAAAGACATTTGAACACATGGAGGCTCAATAGCATATTATTGAACAATGAATGGGTTACCATGGAGATCAAGGAAGAAATTAAAAACTTCCTGGAAACCAATGAAAATGAACACACAACAACACAAAATCTATGGGATGCAGCAAAAGCAGTCCTGAGAGGGAAGTTCATAGCACTACAGGCCCACTTCAAGAAAAAAGAAAAATTTCTAATTGACTACCTAACCTCACAACTTAAAGAATTAGAAAGCAAGCAAAAAGAAAACCCCAGAGCAAGTAGAAGAAAAGAAATAGTAAAGATCACAGCAGAAGTAAATGACATGGAGACCAAAAATCAATTCAAAGGATCAATGAAACAAAGAGCTGTTTTTTTAAAAAATAAACAAGATTGATGGACCCTTAGTTAGACTCATCAAGAAACAGAGAGAACTCAAATACAAAAAATCAGAAATGAAAGAGGAGAAGTAACAACTGACACCACAGAAATACAAAAGATCATTAACAAATATTATGAACAATTATACGCCAAAAATTTGGACAACCTAAGTGAAATGGACAAATTTCTACAAACACATAGTCTCCCAAAACTGAACTGGGAAGAGATAGAAAACTTGAACAGGTCAATAACAACCAAGGAAATTGAAGATGTAATCAAGACTCTCCCAGCAAACAAAGGCCAGGCCCAGATGGCTTCACGGGAGAGTTTACCGAACGTTCAAAGAAGAACTAACACCCATTCTACTCAAACTATTCCAAAAAATTCAAGAAGAAGGAAGACATCCAAGCTCATTTTGTGAAGCCAGCATAATTCTAATTCCAAAACCATAAAAAGACACTACAAAGAAAGAAAACTACAGGCCAATATCCCTGATGAACATAGATGCCAAAATCCTGAAAAAAATACTAGCAAATCGGATTCAGCAATACATCAAAAAAATTATTCACCATAACCAAGTGGGAGTCATCCGAGGAATGCAAGGCTGGTACAATATTCGCAAATCAATAAATGTGATACACCACATAAACAAACTGAAAGATAAAAACCATATGATCATATCAATAGACGCTGAAAAAGCATTTGACAAAATCCAGCACCCATTTCTGATAAAAACACTCAGCAATTTAGGAATAGAGGGATGATATCTCAGCATAATAAAGGCGATATATGAAAGACCTACAGCCAACATCATACTCAATGGACAAAAACTAAAGCATTTCCATTAAGAACAGGAACAGGACAAGGATGCCTACTTTCACCACTCTTATTTAACATAGTACTGGAAGTCTTAGCCACAGCAATCAGACAGGAAGAAAAAATAAAAGGGATCCAAATTGGAAAGGAGGAAGTGAAACTGTCATTATTTGCAGATGACATGATATTATACATAGAAAACCCTAAAGACTCCATCAAAAATCTACTAGACTTAATAAATGAATTTGGCAAAGTAGCAGGATACAAAATTAACGTCAAGAAATCAACGGCATTCTTATACACCAATGATGAACTCACAGAAAGAGAAACTAAAAAAAAAATTCCATTTACTATCTCGGCAAAAAAATTTAAAATAACTAGTAATAAACCTAACCACAGAAGTAAAGAACTTATTTGCAGAAAACTACAGGTCATTGAAAAAAGAAATAGAGGAAGATATAAAAAAGTGGAAGTACATACCCTGTTCATAGATTGGAAGAACTAACATCATTAAAATGTCCATACTACCCAATGCAATCTATAGATTCAATGCAATCCCCATCAAAATACCAATGACATATCTCACAGAACTAGAACAAATGCTTCAGAAGTTCATATGGAACCAAAAAAGACCCCAAATAGCCACAGCAATCTTGAAAAAGAAGGACAAAGTAGGTGGGATCACAATACCGGATATCAGGTCATACTACAAAGCTACTGTAATCAAAACAGCCCGGTACTGGCACAAGAACAGGCACATAGATCAATGGAATAGAACAGAGAATCCAGAAACTGACCCAAAACATTATGCTCAATTAATATTCGACAAAGGTGGCAAGAGCATACAATGGAGTAAAAACAGCCTCTTTAATAAATGGTGTTGGGAAAATTGGACAGCTACATGCAAAAAAATGAAACTAGACCATCAACTTACACCATACACAAGAATAAACTCAAAATGGATAAAAGACTTAAATGTGACTCATGAATCCATAAAAATCCTAGAAGAAAATGTAGGCAACAAAATTTCGGACATCATACGCAGCAGAATTTTCACTGATACATCACCTAAGGCAACAGAAACAAAGGAAAAAATGAACACGTGGGACTACCTCAAACTCAAAAGCTTCTGCATAGCAAAAGAAACAACCATCAAAGTGGAAAGACAACCCACTGTATGGGAGAGCATAATTGCCAATGATACATCAGATAAGGGATTAATTTCCAAAACATATAGAGTGCTCATACAATTCAACAAAAGGAAGACAAAGAACCCAATTAATAAATGGGCAGAGGACCTAAAGAGACACTCTGCAAACAGGACATACAAATGGCCAAGAGACATATGAAGAAATGCTCAGCATCACTAATCATCAGAGAGATGCAAATTAAAACATCAATGAGGTATCACCTCACACCTGTCAGAATAGCTGCCATCAACAAATCATCAAACAACAAGTGCTGGTGAGGGTGTGGAGAAAAGGGGACTCTAGTGCACTGCTGGTGGGAATGCAGACTGGTGCAGCCACTATGGAAAACACTATGGTGTTACCTTGAAAAATTAAAAATTGAATTGCCATTTGACCCAGTGATCCCACTTCTAGGAATATACCCTAAGAAGCCTGAAATACCAATCAGAAAGAATATATGTACCCCCATGTTCATAGCAGCACTATTTACAATAGCTAAGATCTGGAAACAGCCCAAATGTCCATCAGTAGACGAATGGATAAAAAAGCTGTGGTACATATACACAATGGAGTACTATGCAGCTGTAAGACAGAAAGATTTCTTATCCTTTGAGGCAACATGAAAGGACCTGGAAACTATTATCCTAAGTGAAACAAGCCAAGCAGAGAAAGACAAATATCATATGATCTCACTTATTTGTGGAATATAATGAACATAACAGTCTGAGGAACTGGGTAATCCCAGTGATGTGGAAGTAGGGTACAGACTGACAATCGCCTGAAGAGGGGGTAGGGGGGAGCGATAAACCACAGAACTTATACGCCTGTACACATAACCAATGGACATGGGAAACAAATCTGGCGACGGGGTGGCGAGGGTGGGGGAAGAGGGTGTCAATTGGGGAAAATGGAGAAACATCTGTTACAAAAATAAATAAATAAAATAAAAAGTAAAAAACAAAAAAGATATAGGGGCCTACTAAATATAATTGGACACAATGGATCTTCTCGTCAGAGTCACTTTTGCACTGTAGTTGATACATTAATAAAAATCATATTTTCCCTAGTTAAAAATTAAAAAATAAAGAATGATAAAAGCTTTTTTAAGTTAAAAGAAAAAAGTTGGGTTAAATTCTAGACTTTAGCTATTAGAGTAAGAAATACAAATTCTAAAAGAAAGTCAAGTATTACTGCAGGGATGAGCTTTCTTAGAAAGAATCTTTGCACCAACTATGGCTCATAAGATAATGTATTGTAAACTATTGCTTTCTTTTTCTTGCCTCCCACCTTTATTCTATTAGTTTGATTAAATTTTCTCTCAAACTATTAGTGGCTTTTGTGACATCCAAATCAAAATTCCAACATTTTACTATTTTGTTAAACTTGGCAAACTGATTCCAAAATTTATAAGGAAGTACAAAGAGCAAAAAATAGCCAAGACACAGTTAACAAAAAGAACAAGCTGAGGAAATTTCCCTTCCAGGTATCAATTACTATAAAGCTATAGTAACTGGGGTGCATGGAGCACAATTAAACACCAAGAAGGAGACCTGTGCATACATGGCACATGACCTATGACAATGGTGCTATTGCAAATCAGCAAGGGAATGGATAGACTTTTTAAAACTGGTGCTGGAACAAAAGTTTATTTATTTGGGGAAAAATAGCCTGAGTCTTTACTCAAATCACACACACACACACACACACACACACACACACACACACAAAGTTATCAATGGATAAAATATTTAAATGTAAACAATAAAATCATAGAGCAATTATTACACAACAAAGCAGACTCTTTTTATTAAATTTGAATAGGGAAAGTCTTCTCAAACAAAACACAAATTATAAGCCATAAAAGAAAAGACTGGTAAATTTGACTGCATTAAAATTAAGAATGCCCATTCATCAAAAGACCATAAATCAAATGGAAAACAAGCCACAATGTGAAAGAAGATATTTCAGTACATATAACACTGTGTGTGTGTGTGTGTGTGTGTGTGTGTGTGTGTGTGTGTGTGTGTGTGTACACATTTCTAAAAATAAATATGAAACAAACTACCTACCCTGCAGGGAAAATTGAGCAAAAGGCTTGAATAGACTCTTTAAAAAATGAGAAATCTTAATGGAACTCTCATTAGTAATCAGGATAATGTAAAATAAAACCCTAGTTATATATCCACAAATACCTATGCACTGGCACACACACAAAATAAGTCTGACAAAATACCAACTATTAATGAGTATGCGATGTTTTGGAATTCTTAGCTACCTTAGAAAATTCTAGATACTTTAGAAATCAGAATGGCATTACTTCATTAAGTTGAACATACACATATTCTTTAATCCAGCAATTTGTACTCCTATGTAATTATCCAAGAGAATCCTCACACATATGTAGTAAGACACAATAAAAATAATGTCTATAATGGTAGTTGCTTTGAATATATATAGAAAAAAATAAAATATCTACTAATAATAAATTGGGTAAATAAATTGTGTTATATTGCAACACAGCAATAGAAATAAACTACAGCAACAGGAATTAATGTGGATAAATCTCTAGCATACTGTTGAATCAAAGAAGAAAGTCAAAGAGGAATATATGGAGTATGATTGTATTCATATAAAGCTTAAAAAACAGCCAAACTAAACAATATAGTACATATTTAGAAAATACATACCCAGTTGCTATAATGATAAAAGAAAGCAAGGAATGATGATCACAAGTCAGTACAGTAGTTTCCTCCAGAATGGGGTGGAGGGGAGATGAAAATGCTATGAAGTGGAGTCTTAAGGTACTGGCAATATTCTATTTCTTTATCTAGGGTAATATTTTTCTTCTTTAAACTTTACTTATATGCTTTATTATATAAACATAATATTTCAAAGTAAAAACATAATGAATATACTACATTATATCTATGTGGATGAATCTTACCCTTACCCCCAAAAAAACACTCACTATACATTGTTCCCATTTTTCAACATTTGTGAAGACTGATGAAGACTTGATTACAGATGGCACCAATCAACCTACTAGGAATTACTGTTTTGTAATTCTGTCCTTAGAACTCTCAACATCAATCTGTGCACATGAAAAGAGCCAGGCTGAATGTTTTATAAATGGACTCTTCCAGGAAGAATACTTGGACAACTTTATTATGATCATGTCCACCTTCCTTTGGAGGCAGAACTTCAGGCTGGACAAGAAGGAATAAGGGTGAAGTTAATCCTTGACAGGGGCACTATCTCCCCCCAAGCCCCTAACATTATCTGGGAAACCCTGAGTTATCTCTGTACAAAGAAACACTTCAAAAGCCCTGCCAAAACAACTCCTGAGCAGAACCCCTGACTATTGCATCCAAACAGATCACCTCTTCTCACTTCTTCTTCTGTTTCCCTGGTAACAACCAACCTTGGCTTCTAGACTACTTGGCTGCCTGTTTATTATTTGTCTGTTACAGTTCATTATTTAAAACATTTCAAGTTGGGCTGCTGGCTCCAGGAAAGAATTTGAACTTGAATTCTGCCCATGTTCCTGCTTTGGCCACTAATCTAAATCCTTCCTTTCTCTGTCTTGGGCATTCCGATCCATACCTGCGAGCATCAGTTGGCCTTAGCCTTGCTTCTTTCCAGCATCCTACCAACCCAATTCCCAGGCCTAAATCCATGACCTTCTACCATTACATCCACCTCAAATCCATCTATAGCTGTAATTATCCCCTTCTTCCTGGCTCTGGTGCAGGCAGCAACTACAATAATTCCTCACACCACCATCATTTGACACCACTGAAGATTGCCTTGGTTGCCACACCCTTAAATGACACTTAATGAATGAGGTTTCTCAAGAGTATATGATGCCCCTTTGCCCAGAGTACAAAATATATCTCTGCCATGCTATCCTAACTAGCAATATAGAGTCAAAGTGGGGTTGGTTAAAGCCGAAAGATCAGAGAGACCCACAGGGCACATACTTGGAAAAAGTTCACAAGTGGATGCCTTGAGAGAAGGGGACACAACTATTATTATGGTGTTAAGTAATAGGCACCAAGATGTTAGGATTAGGAAGATTCAACCTGGACAGCAGAATATCTAAGTTAAAGAAATTTCATCCACACTCTTCTAACTTATTCTGCCTGGTTAACTTACATACTCATTTTTGAAACCTCAGATTGACCATCATCTCTTCTATAAAGACCTTGCCCCATTGAATTAACCAACCATACTATGTGTTCCAATACATAAAATCCTGTGCTCACTCTTATAATGTGTGATCATAATACATTTGCACTGTATTATGATTGCACTGTATTACAATTTTCTATTTACTTATTCTGTTTCCCTTCTTAGAAAGATAAGATCCATCAGGACTGGGCAGCATCTAGCACAGTATCTAACCCATGGGAAATATAAATAATTGTAAAAAAAAAAATAAACCTTTTTAAATGAATGAGTGAATCCTTTAAAAGACTGGAGTGGGGGGTTGGGGGCGGTTGCATGAGGTAAGAAACCTCAAGCCTAGAGAAATTGAGGAAACATGAAATGAGTCTAAATATAGAATGGAGTATAAGGGAGGGCTTAGTCATAAGCAGCATCTCTGGTACAAAGTCAGATAATGGTTAGCAACCAGGCCAAAGAAGCTGAGTCTGCAAGCTGCTGACCTAAATCTCAAAAGCACAAAACTATGTTGGTCCCAAATCCTAGGGTAGAACTGAATCTTTAAAAAGTAGCTATAGGAACAGGGGTCCAAGGAGGTCCCTATGAGATCTTAGCAGATACTAAAGTTCTTCCAGAGTTACAGATGTAAACCAAAGACCCAAGGGCTGCTTGGGAAAATCAGCTTACTCCTCACTACATAGACTTACCCATACTTCATATCCTTTTCTAAAAGCCCACAAAGAATAAATTATGAAGTAATTAACTGACTACATCCTAACTTTACTTCTGATTTTCTCATGACTTTTAGACAGACAGAGCATTGACACAGATATTTTTCCCTTCAAGGTAAGGCAGTTTCTCTTCATCTTGTTGTGCATCTTCCCCAAGGCCGTTTGAGAGAAACCTCACTATCCTCCTTATGGTGCCCACCCCTAGTTTCAGAAAGTAAGGGCACATAAAAGTAACTGCAATTATTGTTTAAATGCTCCCCATAGTGGACTAGGTTAAAATTATTTTGGTTTATATTTACTATATATTAAGAATCTATAATCTTTTCCTGATAAGAAACTACTTTTGATTTATCTTTGGTCTTAGGGAAGGGCTGTCTTCCCACTAGGAACCCAGGAAATATGCATACTGGGAGCAATGGAGGAGATGTGTATAACTAGGAGAGGAGAGCAAACAAGGCTCCAAGGTCAACTGGTAGGTGAGATCAACAGTTTAGATTTTTCTGCTAAATAACTGTAAAAGTAATAATGAACATTAAATTTGATTTAAAATGAGTACTCTTGCGTATTCATAGCCTATTTCTGGAAAGAGACCAAAAATACTGGTAACAATGGTTGCTTCTGAGGACAGAATCAAGGAGTCTGGGGGACAGGAGTTCAAAGGAGAATTAATTTTCATTGTAGACCTATTTATACCTTTTGAAATCTGTGTTGTATGCTTATAATAATTTTTTCTTTATTATGAAAATATATTTAATTTGGCTTCTGATTTTTAAAGAAATAAAAAGCAAAGATGATTCTGTCTTCAGAGCCCTGGCCTTGGTTCTCAATCTGTTAGTGAGACTTGATAACAGGGCAGAGAGCTGGCCACACATAGGGCTGGATGCCTCTGAAGAGAAGGACACCTGGACCTTGGATTGGCCAGGTAGCAGGAGTGCCCAGAAGGGCTCCAGATCAGAGGGACGGGCCCGAAGGAGCAAGGAGCTCACAGCACCCAAATGGGCAAAGGTGTGCACCACAGCAAATGCTCCCAAAGCAATGATATGGAACTAGACCAAGGGTTCCTGTCCCTCCTGGGGCACCTCCATAGATGATCCCTGGCCCTGGCTTCTCAGGAACACTCCATATGGGGACCTTGTTGGTCCTTTCTCAGCCTGGCATCACCAAGACTGGACCAGGACTGAGGACTGGACTGCCAGCAGAGAGAGACCAATGAGGAAGTCCCCCAGTGATGCTGGCACACACCCACACCTGCCCACAGAGAGGATGGGGGCTGGTACTGGCAGCAAGCTGGTCTGAGGTAGTCCAGGGTTGGCCACATTCCCTAAGCCATTCTTGCCTATGTCCCAGGAGGCAGCCTTGGTCAGCAGCACCCAACCACTAGAAAGCCATGAAATAGTTAATAGCTTTTATTCTAATAGTTATATTTACAGTACTTGTTTGTCAAAATGAAAACTGAAAAGTATACAAAACAGTTGATTACTGATCATGTACTGAAAGCAGTAAGAGGTTCCATAACACCAGATAAACCAGTTCTGAGGTTTTCCCCAAGATAAAGTTTAACAGCTCCAGCTTCTTCAGTGTTTATCAAAATACAAAGGAAAAAGGTAGACATGGTTGTATTTTTTTTCCTTTATTGATTTTAGAGAGAGAGGAAACGAGAGGGAGAGAGAGAGAAAAACATCGATGAGAAAGAACATCAATTGGCTGCCTCCTGCATGCCCCCCACTGGAGATCTGGCCCACAATCAGGACATGTGTCCTGACTGGGAATTGAACCAGCGACCTCTTGGTGCATGGTTCGATGCTCAACCACTGAGCCACACCAGTCGGACGAGGTAGTTGTATTTTATGTCAAATCTGACCCTTGCAGGCTGAGGGAGTGAAATCACATGTGGATGGGGGCTCGGAGGAGCTAGACTCTAAGATGACCAGCCACCTGCCTGCACTCCTACTGGTGAGACCCAGACAACCTGGAGCAAGTGATCATGCATGGAGAAGATGGGAGGCTCCCGTTCTTGCCAGCGTGGTCCCACCAAAGCACCTATGCTGACCCACACTGACCCAAGGGAAGGCTGGGCTCCCTCCAAGAAGTAGGAGTGGTGGCTGCAGCCCCCAGCTCATCCCCTAGGCAGTGGTGTAAGCACAAGCACAAATGCTATGGGATGGATGACTCAGCAAGATAGAGCCAATCAGGGACCATAAGTGACCATACAGAATGTATTGTGGCTGGTTCTGCCCACTGCACGCTAGAGACGGGAGACAGACACAGATAGAATGGACTCAAGCCATTACCACAGAATATACACTAGGCATATTTCTCCTTTCTCTGTGTTCAAGTGTCTCTTTACCTTGTATTTGTAACTATTTTTTAAAAAGCACCGAGTTTGGGTTAAAAACCAACCACCAAAATGGATCTCAACACAGATCTAAAGCCCAGAGGAGGAGCATTGAGCTGATCTCACACCAACTCCTAGAGGCCCCCATGCCTAAATCCCTTCTCAGTACTAAACAGTGGGTTGACTCTCTCTCTCTTTTAAAAAATTTTATTGTTTTTAGAAAGAGAGGAAGGGAGAGAGAGAGAGACCTCAGTGTGAAAATGAAACATCCATTGGCTGCCTCCTGCACGCCCCCTACTGGGGATTGAGCCTGCAACACAGGCATATGCCCTGACCAAGAATCCAACTGGCAATCTTTTGGTACACAGGACAATATCCAGCCAACTGAGCCATACTGGCCAGAGTGGTTGATTCTCTTTTTACAATGTAAAAAGCTGAGTAACATTGCATAGGTGTACCAGAAACTGCCTCATTAGAAACAAGAACTATTTACATTAAATGAAAACTCAGTTGCAGGCTGTGTCTGCACATGTACAGCATAGTGAAGCACACTGAGACTGGTCATGGAGACAGTTTCTGGCGCTCACACCACAAGGGCACATCTGCCACAGGAGAGGAAAGCAAGGGTGAAGGAGGCGGTGAGGGGGGAGAGAGGAGTGCAGCTGACTTTCAGTTCCAGAGCTGACTGGACAGCTAGTCCAGTCCCTCATAGAGCCTGTCCCCACAGGTGGCACAGGTTGCCTAAAGGTATTAGTTCCTGTGACACAGAGAGTGCAGGCCCATCTTGTCCGTGACCTTGGCTGCATTAATGGTGTTAGGGAGGTCCTGCGTGTTTGCAAACACGAGCAGGACAGCATCCCTGAGCTCGTCCTCCACCAGCTTCTACATGAGCTCCTCTCTAGCCTCATTTACGTGCTCTCAGTCACTGCTGTCAACCAAAAAGATGAGGCTGTGTGTTCTAGAAATAGTGGCACCACAGAGGTCGGATCTCGTCCTGGCCATCCATGTACTAAACAGTGAAGCTGATGTTCTTATCCTCCATGGTCTCCACATTAAAATCTATGGTGGGGGCTATTAGAGAAAATGGCAGCAGAGTGAATGGAAGCTACACAGACAATCTCCCAGGACGAAACGGGAATTACAACTAAAATAAAGACAAATCGTTGGAATAAAGCAACAGAAAATCAGCGGGAGAGGACCATACAACCAGGGACACTGAATGAGCCTAGTAGGATCTGCAGAGGTGCGAGAGGGTGGCAGGCTGGGAGCCCACGGACAGCAGCGGCCTTAGCTGTGAGCAGCGCACCAGCCCTCAGGTTAAGATCCCAAGCTGACAGCGCAGAGGGCCTGGACAGAGCATGAAATAGCTACGGCCACTCACCTGGGGCTCCGGCAGAAGGAGGGTGGACTGGACAGGAACTCTGTTGGGACACCCGGGATTTGGCAGGCACTCAGAGTTTGTGCTGAGTCATGGCCACAAAGGACCGTGGCCAGCTGGCTCCTTCCTGGAGCTATTACAGCCCTTCCCTTGGAGATAGGACCCAAACGAGGTGAGTAAAGAAATGCAAAATGAGGCTCATTACCAACCAGCATCGGCCACACCCTCGGTAAATCCTCTTACAATATAAACACCTGAAGGAGTTTCTCATTAAATTGATAACCTAAGGCTTTTCAAGTAACTGAGGCTAATAGCCTCCAGGCAGAAAGTTAGAGGATAACTGAACATTTCCTGAGCGTGCAAATGTATCCAGGAAAGTGAGACTTGACAGTGGTGTTTAAGAAGGGCCCTCCACGCTCATCGAAACCCAGTAGAGGGAGACAAATAGCAGAACACCAACAGCCACAGGGAAAATTTGGTAGCCTCCAAAACCCACTGAGATAGCCAAAATGGTGAAACAAACAAACAAATCCCAAATGAAAGAACAAGAGAACTCTACTGAAGATGAGATAAATGAAATGCAGTTAAGCAAATTATCAGAGGTAGAGTTCAGAGCCATGATCTTGAGGAAGCCAAACAGCATGAGTAAGGACATCAACACCATGAGTAAAGATCTAGAAACACTGAAAACCAACCAAGTAGAAATGAAGAATGACATAGCAAAAATAAAGAACACATTGGAAGAACTGACCAGTAGAGTAGAGAAGGCGGAGGACCGGATCAGTGAATTAGAAGACACAGTAGAACACATCAACCAATCCGAAAACCAAAAGGAAAAAACAGGAAGATAGCTTAAGAGAACTGCGGGACAACTGGAAACTTAATAACATTTGCATCATAGGAGTCCCCGAAGAAGAAGAAAATGAGCAAGGGTTAGAGAACATATTTCAAGAAATAGTGACAGAAAACTTTCCTAACTTGGTGAAGGAAGAAGACATTCAAGATCAAGAAGCACAGAGAGCCCCAAGTAAGAAGAACCCAAACAGGCCCACACTAAGACACATAATAATTAAAATGCCAAAAATTAAAGACAAAGAGAGAATCCTAAAGGCAGCAAGAGATAAGCAACAGGTTACCTACAAAGGAAACTCCATAAGGCTATCTGTTGACTTCTCAACAGAAACACTACAGGCCAGAAGGGAATGGCATGAAGTAATCAAGGTCATGAAAAACAAGGATCTGAATCCAAGACTACTATATCCAGCAAGGCTATCATTCAAAATTGAAGGTCAAATAAAGAGCTTCCCAGACAAAAAAAAGGCTAAGGGAATATATTAGCACCAAACTAGCACTGCAAGAAATGTTAAAAGAACTGCTGTAATTAAAAGAAGAAATAGGAAGAAAAATATAACCACACTGAACAAAAAATGGCAATAAATAAGTACATATCAATAATCACCTTAAATGTAAATGGATTGAATGCTCTGATAAAAAGACACAGAGTAGCTGACTGGATTAGAAAGCATGACTCACACATATGTTGTTTACAAGAGACCCACCTCACAACAGAAGACTCCCATAGGTTGAAAGTAAAGTGATGGAAAAAATCTTCCAAGCAAACAGAAAGGAAAAAAAAAACTAGACTAGCAATACTAATATCTTATAAATTAGATTACAAAATGACGACCATAACTAGAGACAAAGAAGGCCACTACATAATATTGAAAGGGTCTATCCAACAGGAAGATATAACCTTGGTAAAAATATATGCACTCAATATAGGAGCACCAAAATATATTAAAAATCTTCTGGAGGACTTCAAAGGAGAAATTGACAGCAATACAATCATACCAGGGGATTTCAACACCTCACTGACATCACTGGATAGATCATCTAGACAAAAAATTAACAAGGAAACAGAAATTGTAAATGAAGCACTAGATAAAATGGATTTAATAGATATATACAGAGAATTACACCCCAGAACTGCAGAATTCACATTCTTCTCAAGTGCACATGGGACATTCTCAAAGATAGATCACATGTTAGGGCACAAATTAAGTACCTACAAGTTCAAGAAGATTGAAATCATATCAAGCATCTTCTCAGATCACAATGGCATGAAACTAAAAATCAACTGCAACAAGAACATGCAAAGACATTTGAACACATGGAGGCTAAATAGCATGTTATTGAACAATGAATGGGTTACCAAGGAGATCAAGGAAGAAATTAAAAACTTCCTGGAAACCAATGAAAATGAACACACAACAACACAAAATCTATGGAATGCAGCGAAAGCAGTTCTGAGAGGGAAGTTCATAGCACTACAGGCCCACCTCAAGAAACAACAAAAATTTCTCATTGACTACCTAACCTCACAACTTAAAGAACTAGAAAGAAAACAAAAAGAAACCCCAGAGCAAGTAGAAAAAGGAAATAGTAAAGATCAGAGCAGAAATAAACGACATGGAGACCAAAAAAAAAAAAATTTAAAAGGATCAATGAAACAAAGAGCTGGTTTTTTGAAAAGATAAACAAGATTGATGGACCCTTAGCTAGACTCACCAAGAAACAAAGAGAGAGAACCCAAATACACAAAATCAGAAATGAAAGAGGAGAAGTAACAACTGACACCACAGAAATACAAAGAATCGTTAACAAATACTATGAACATATACATGGCAACAAATTCAACAATCTCAGTGAAATGGACAAATTTCTACAAACACATAGTCTCCCAAAACTGGACCAGGAAGAGATAGAAAACTTGAACAGGCCAATAACAATGAAGAAAATTAAATATGCAATCAAGACCCTCCCAGCAAACAAAAGCCCAGGCCCAGATGGCTTCACAGGGGAATTTTACTGAACATACAAAGAAGAACTAACACCCATTCTCCTCAAACAATTCCAAAAAAATCAAGAAGAAGGAAGACTTCCAAACTCATTTTATGAGTCCAGCATAATTCTAATTCCAAAACCAGAAAAAGACACTACAAAGAAAGAAAACTACAGGCCAATATCCCTGATGAACATAGATGCCAAAATACTGAACAAAATACTAGCAAATCGAATTCAGCAATACATCAAAAAAATTATTCACCATAACCAAGTGGGATTCATCCCAGGAATGCAAGGCTGGTACAATATTCGCAAATCAATAAATGTGATACACCACATAAACAAACTGAAAGACAAAAACCATATGATCATATCAATAGATGCTGAAAAAGCATTTGACAAAATCCAGCACCCATTTCTGATAAAAACACTCAGCAATTTGGGAATAGAGGGATCATATCTCAACATAATAAAGGCCATATATGAAAGACCTACAGCCAACATCATACTCAATGGACAAAAAAATAAAAGCATTTCCCTTAAGAACAGGAACAAGACATGGATGCCCACTTTCACCACTCTTATTTAACGTAGTGCTGCAAGTCAGCCACAGCACTCAGACAGGAAGAAAAAGGAAAAGGGATCCAAATTGGAAAGGAGGAAGTGAAACTGTCATTATTCGCAGATGACATGATATTATACATAGAAAACCCTAAAGACTCCATCAAAAATCTACTAGGCTTAATAAATGAATTTGGCAGAGTAGCAGGATACAAAATTAACGTCAAGAATTCGACAGCATTCTTATACACCAATGATGAACTCACAAAAGAGAAACTAAAAAAGCAATCCCATTTACCATTGTGGCAAAAAATTTAAGATACCTAGGAATAAATTTAAGCAAAGAAGTAAAGGATCTATTTGCAGAAAACTACAGGACATTGAAAAAAGAAATCCAGGACAAAGTAAAAAAGTGGAAGCATATACCTTGTTCATGGATTGGTAGAATTAACATCATTAAAATGTCCATATTACCCAAAGCAATCTATAGATTCAATGCAATCCCCATCAAAATACCAACGATATATTTCACAGAACTAAAACAAATGCTTCAAAAGTTCATATGCAACCAAAAAAGACCCCAAATAGCTACAGCAATCTTGAAAAAGAAGGACAAAGTAGGTGGGATCACAATATCGGACATCACGTTATACTACAAATCTACTGTAATCAAAACAGCCTGGTACTGGCACAAGAACAGGCACATAGATCAATGGAAAAGAACAGAGAACCCAGAAACTGACCCAAAACATTATGCTCAATTAATATTCAACAAAGGTGGCAAAGGCATACAATGGAATAAAGACAGCCTCTTTAATAAATGGTGTTGGGAATATTGGACAGCTACATGCAAAAAAAATGAAACTAGACCATCAACTTACACCATACACAAGAATAAACTCAAAATGGATAAAAGACTTAAACGTGACTCATGAATCCATAAAAATCCTAGAAGAAAATGTAGGCAACAAAATTTCAGACATCATACGCAGCAAAATTTTCACTGATACATCACCTAAGGCAACAGAAACAAAGGAAAAAATGAACACATGGGACTACATCAAACTCAAAAGCTTCTGCACAGCAAAAGAAACCACCATCAAAGTGGAAAGGCAACCCACTGTATGGGAGAGCATAATTGCCAATGATACATCAGATAAGGGATTAATTTCCAAAATATATAGAGTGTTCATACAACTCAACAAAAGGAAGACAAAGAACCCAGTTAAAAAATGGGCAGAGGACCTAAAGAGACACCTCTCCAAACAGGACATACAAATGGCCAAGAGACATATGAAGAAATGCTCAGCATCACTAATCAGAGAGATGCAAATTAAAACAACTCTAAAGTATCACCTCACACCTGTCAGAATAGCTGCCATCAACAAATCATCAAACAACAAGTGTTGGCGAGGGTGTGGAGAAAAGGGGACTCTAGTACACTGCTGGTGGGAATGCAGACTGGTGCAGCCACTATGGAAAACACTATGGTGTTACCTCAAAAAATTAAAAATCGAATTACCATTTGACCCAGTGATCCCACTCCTAGGAATATATCCTAAGAAGCCTGATACACCGATCAGAAAGAATATATGTACCCCCATGTTCGTAGCAGCACTATTTACAATGGCTAAGATATGGAAACAGCCCAAGTGTCCATCAGTAGACGAAGGGATAAAAAAGCCGTACTACATATACACAATGGAGTACTATGCAGCTGTAAGAAAGAAAGATCTCTTATCCTTTGGGACGACATGGGAGGACATGGAAACTATTATCCTAAGCGAAACAAGCCAAGCAGAGAAAGACAAATATCAGATGATCTCACTTATTTCTGGAATATAATGAACAAAACAGTCTGAGGAACAGGGCAGTCCCAGAGACCTGGAAGTGGGGTACAGACTGACAATTGCCAGAAGAGTGGGTGGGGGAATGGAGCGATGAACCACAGAACTTGTACGCATGTACGCATAACCAATGAACATGGACAACAAAACTGAGGATGGGGCAGGGAGGGAGGGGGAGGAGGGAGTCAATGGGGGAAAAAGGAGAAACATCTGTAACAAAAATAAATTAATAAAAAAATAAAAAAGAACATGCTTTTATATTAGTGTGAACAAGACAACTGTACAGGATTGAGGGGGATCTCAGATTGCCTTGTAAGTTTCTGTCATTCTCCCTTCACTTAAGAAACTGAAGATGGCCATTGCCCATGATGTCGTACATCACTTGTGCATAAGAACCAATGAACAACGTTGATCCGCATGTCTGAACTCAAGGACGAGGTCTTGGTCTACTTCAAAAGGCTGGTGAATTACTGGAGAATTATGAGTTTCAAATTTAAATAAAGTCTGTAAGATTCGTGGAAAAAAAAAAAAAAACCTGTGGTGGGAATGGTGGTCACGATCTCACCCACCTTCAATTTGTACAGGGTGGTGGTCTTCTCAGCACTGTCCAGGCCCACTGTGAGAATGCACATTTCTTTTTTTCCAAAAGGTCCTTTGAAGTTCACAAACGTATTTCGTATGCTGCAGACTAGAGGGAGAGACACTGGCCAGAGAAACCCTCAACAGGCACGGTGCTGCTGCTGCTTCTGCTCCAAGCCAGGCATTGGTTTTACTCCCACCTATAATACTTTTTAAATTAAGCAAAATTTAATTTTAAATAAAACAATACAAGCTTCCTCCCCATCTCTTGGCTCCACTTCAGTCAAACTCATACTTCTTTGGGCAGTTCCAATGACATGCTTGTGCAAAGAGATTCCTTGGCACTTTGCATGTGGGTGGATACTTTACAGGAGGGCCTACTGCCAAGTCAAGATCCCCATGTGATTATTACAAAGGCAGTATAGGCTATAATGAAGCTGGATAAGACAGCACAACAGCTGCTGCTTGTAGGCAAATTGGATATGGATCATACTTGATTCTTTTCAACTGGCTGATGTCAATGTCAGTGTTCCAATAGTGTGTTCACCTTGGTTAACCTGACTTAGTTAAATGGAAAGACTTTAGCCTAAATTAGTGAAAACATCAGTTATTTGGAATGCTTGCTCAAGAGGATAGTGCCAATGCCTCAGTAATCAACTATAAGACTAAGATTCAGGAGGGCAGGAGCCACACCTCTCATCCACCACATCCCCAGTGCCTAGCATAGTGACTGTCAGTTAGAAGGCATTCAATGAACAAGTGTTGAAAGAATTAATTGATATATGATAGGTACAAAACTATGCCCCCCATTGTCAGAGAAGTTAATTGACTGGCCTAAAGTCACTCAACTTAATATTGCCAGATCTCAGATTACAGCAAGGTCTTCTGACTCCTCATCCATTAATCTTTTCATTATACAAAGCTATGGCTAGACCAGCAGCAATAGAAGAACAAGAGCTCAAACTATTATCTCAAAAACAGTTAATCAATAATTCCATATGGTTTAACCTAAAAAAAAAAAAAATGAATTTTGAGATACAAATGAGAACCCAGAGGATACAAACACAATTTCATTTCAATCTTTGTATAAACATTGGACAAAATTACGATGGAGGTCTTTATTAAATACATATACTCTTAAATAAAAGTACTTTTAGCTGACAGCCATTTTAACAGGCATGAGGTGATATTTCATTGTGGTTTTGATTGCATTTCTCTGATTAGTGATGTTGACCACTGTATG
Organism: Tadarida brasiliensis; assembly: GCA_030848825.1. Classification (NCBI taxonomy): domain Eukaryota; kingdom Metazoa; phylum Chordata; class Mammalia; order Chiroptera; family Molossidae; genus Tadarida; species Tadarida brasiliensis. Next base: position 43,536,991 of record CM061280.1, read on the forward strand.
TCTTCTTTGGAAAAATGTCTGTTCAGGTCCTTTGCCCAATTTTTCATTGGGTTGAATTTTTATTAAGATAGTTTTATATTATTACAATAGTTATGATTGGTTTACTTTTTAAATTATTTTATTTTATATTTAAAATAACAAGTGTTTATATATATATGTGTGTGTGTGTGTATATATACATATATATATACCTATGTGTGTGTGTGTGTGTGTGTGTGTATTATGTAAGTAGTTATATGTATTGTTTAGAGATGTACAGACATAACCATCATCGTATGCCTTTTCCCATCTAACGATAGCTGCAGTAAACCTAGTAAGTCAGTCAGTTAGTGACTTGGCCAATTAATCATTCAGCAAAATCATTCTCAGTGAATTGAATTTCAGGTACTTGGTTGGCTTCTGGAATATCAGGCTCCTGCTACCAGCTGGTGAAAGGCATTCTTTTTTCTTGTGGGGGGCTGGACTCAAAGCACACCACAAAAGAGACCCCTACTCCAACCATACAAAGTTAATCCTGTCTCAATCACTCTGCATTTCTTCTTTCCTGAACATATCATCCTGTCTTTGTCCATTACATCTGGTAACTTCAAGATGTTCTAGAAGATCTTTTGGTCAGAGGTAACAGAAAAACAAGCCAAAGTTCTGAAAGTCTTCGCCAGTAAGTTGAAGGTGAGTTCAGAAGCTGGTGCTCTTACTCCTCTATCCTTTCCAAATAAGTTTAAATTAATACTTACCTGACTCAAAGAGAATGACTTAATTTTACTACATGATTAGCACTTAGCACCTAGTGAAGTGTTGAGTAAAAACACTGCTACCCAGTGGAGAGACCATTGTTTGGTATTTTCCTTTTCTGACCTCCAATTTCTTCTTCCATCTTTAAAATTAAAGTTCTTTGAGTAATTTAGAGGCAAGATTTGATGGCTCCAACAAATAATAAATTCTTTTCTGATGCTACCTAAATAAACTTTCCTTCACAAAACTGTGTATACCCACCCTCCCACACACACAAATTATTTTGTACTATTCTAGTAAAATCATGATGGACATAGCTAATGTACACGACATATGGTATCTTTTTTTTTTTTAGCTTTTTTTTATTAATTTATTTTTGTTACAAATATTTCTCTTTTTTCCCCCATTGACACCCTCCTCCACATTACCCCCCTCCCAGTTCCCAGTTTTGTTGTCCATGTCCATCGGTTATGCGTACATGCATATAAGTTCTGTGGTTTATCTCTTCCCTCTCCCCACCACCCCCCCTTCTGAGGATTGTCAGTCTGTATGCTACTTCCACGTCTCTGGGTCTACCCTGTGATGTTCATTATATTCCACAAATAAGTGAGATCATCTAATATTTGTCTTTCTCTGCTAGGCTTGTTTCACTTAGGATAATACTCTCCAGGTCCCTCCATGTCGTCTCAAAGGATAAAAGATTTCTTTCTTACAGCTGCATAGTACTCCATTGTGTATACTCCACAGCTCTTTTATCCATTCATCTACTGATGGACACTTGGGCTGTTTCCAGATCTTAGCCATTGTAAATAGTGCTGCTATGAACATGGGGGTACATATATTCTTTCTGATTAGTGTTTCAGGATTCTTAGGGTACATTCCTAGAAGTGGGATCACTAGGTCAAATGGTAATTCAATTTTTGATTTTTTGAAGTAACACCATAGTGTTTTCCATAGTGACTGCACCAGTCTGCATTCCCACCAGCAGTGTACTAGAGTCCCCTTTTCTCCACACCCTCGCCAACACTTGTTGTTTGATGATTTGTTGATGGCGGCCATTCTGACAGGTGTGAGGTGATACCTCACTGTTGTTTTAATTTGCATCTCTCTGATGATTAGTGATGCTGAGCATTTCTTCATATGTCTCTTGGCCATTTGTATGTCCTGTTTGGAGAGGTGTCTCTTTAGGTCCTCTGCCCATTTTTTAATTGGGTTCTTTGTCTTCCTTTTGTTGAGTTGTATGAGCACTCTATATATTTTGGAAATTAATCCCTTATCTGATGTATCATTGGCAATTATGCTCTCCAATACAGTGGGTTGCCTTTGCATTTTGATGATTGTTTCTTTTGCTATGCAGAAGCTTTTTAGTTTGATGTAGTCCCATGTGTTCATTTTTTCCTTTGTTTCTCTTGCCTTAGGTATGGTATCAGTGAAAATTCTGCTGTGTATGATGTCTGAAATTTTGTTGCCTACATTTTCTTCTAGAATTTTTATGGATTCAGGAGTTACATTTAAGTCTTTTATCCATTTTGAGTTTATTATTGTGTATGGTATAAGTTGGTGGTCTAGTTTCATTTTTTTGCATGTAGCTGTCCAATTTTCCCAACACCATTTATTGGAGAGACTGTCTTGACTCCACTGTATGCTCTTGCCTCCTTTGTCAAATATTAATTGAGCATAATGATGGGTCAATGTCTGTGTTCTCTGTTCTGTTCCATTGATCTATATACCTGTTCTTGTGCCATTACCAGGCTGTTTTGATTACAATGGTTTTGTAGTATAACCTGATATCCTGTATTATGATCCCTCCTACTTTGTTCTTCTTTTTCAAGATTACTGTGGCTATTTGGGGTCTTTTTTGGTTCCATATAACTTTTGGAGTATTTGGTCTAGTTCTGTGAAATATGTCATTGGTATTTTGATGGGAATTGCATTGAATCTATAGATTGCTTTGTGTAGTATGGACATTTTAATGATGTTAATTATTCCAATCCATGAACAAGGTATGTTTCTCTATTTCTTTTTTCAATGTCCTGTAGTTTTCTGGAAAGAAGTCTTTTACTTCTTTGGTTAGGTTTATTCCTAGGTATCTTAATTTTTTTGCTGCGATGATAAATGGGATTTTTTTTTTTTTTTAGTTTCTCTTTCTATGAGTTCATCTTTGGTGTATAAGAATGCCATCGATTTCTTCACATTAATTTTGTATCCTGCTACTTTGCCAAATTCATTTATTAAGTCTAGTAGATTTTTGATGGAGTCTTTAGGGTTTTCTATGTATAATATCATGTCCTCTACAAATAATGACAGTTTCAGTTCCTTCTTTCCAATTTGGATATCTTTTATTTTTTCTTCATGTCTGATTGCTGTGGCTAAGACTTCCAGTACTATGTTAAATATGAGTGGAAAAAGTGGGCATCCCTGTCTTGTTCCTCTTCTGAAGGGAAATGCTTTTAGTTTTTGTCCATTGAGTATGAGGTTGGCTGTAGGTCTTTCATATATGGACTTTATTATGTTGAGATATGATCCCTCTATTGCCACACTGCTGAGCATTTTTATCAGAAATGGGTGCTGGATTTTGTTGCATGATTTTTCAGCATGAGGTTTTTATCTTTCATTTTGTTTATCTAGTGTATTACATTTATTGATTTGCAAATATGATACCAGCATTGCATCCCTGGGATGAATCCCACTTAGTTATGGTGAATATTTTGATGTATTGCTAGATCCGTTTTGCTAGTATTTTGTCCAGGACATTGGCATCTATGTTCATCAGGGATATTGCCCTGTAATTTTCTTTCTTTGAAGTGTCTTTTTCTGGTTTTGGAATTAGAATCATGCTGGTCTCATTAAACAACTTTGGAAGTCTTCCTTCTTCTTGAATTTTTGGGATGGTTTGAGGAGAATGGGTGTGAAGCCGTGAAGCCGTGAAGCCGTCCGGGCATATGCTTTTGTTTACTGGGAGAGTCTTGATTACATCTTCAATTTCCTTAGTTGTTATCAGTCTGTTCAAGTTTTCTGTCTCTTCCGCATCCAGTTTTGGGAGACTCTATGTTTCTAGAAATTTTTCCATTTCGCTTAGATTGTCGAATTTGTTGCCATATAAATGTTCACAGTATTTGCTAACGATCCTTTGTATTTCTGTGGTGTCAGTTGTTACTTCTCCTCTTTCACTTCTGATTTTGTGTATTTGGGTTCTCTCTCACTGTTTCTTGGTGAGTCTGTGTAAGGGTCCATCAATCCTGTTTATCTTTTCAAAAAACCAGCTCTTTGTTTCATTGATCTTTGAATTGTTTTTTTGGTCTCTATGTCTTTTATTTCTGCTCTGATCTTTACTATTTCCTTCCTTCTACTTGCTCTGGGGTTTTCTTTTTGTTTGCTTTCTAGTTCTTTAAGTTGTGAGGTTAGATAGTCAATTAGAAATTTTCTTTTTTCACGAGGTAGGCTTGTAGTGCAGTGTTTCTCAACCTTCTTAATGCCACAACCCTTTAATACAGTTCCTCCTGTTGTGATGACCCCCAACCATAAAATTATTTTCGTTGCTACTTCATAACTGTAATTTTGCTACTGTTATGTCTTAGGCGACCCCTGTGAAAGGGTCATTAAACCCCAAAGGGGTCGCAACCCACAGGTTGAGAACCGCTGCTGTAGCGCTATGAACTTCCCTCTCAGAACTGCTTTTGCTGCATCCCATAGATTTTGTGTTGTTGTATGTTCATTTTCATTGGTTTCCAGGAAGTCTTTAATTTCTTCCTTGAACTCCTCGGTAACCCATTCATTGTTTAATAGCATGCTATTTAGCCTCCATGTGTTCAAATGTCTTTGCATGTTCTTGTTGCAGTTGATTTCTAGTTTCATGCCAGTGTGATCTGAGATGATGCTTGATATGATTTCAATTCTCTTGAACTTGTAGAGACTTAGTTTGTGTCCTAACATGTGGTCTATCTTTGAGAATGTCCCATGTGCACTTGAGAAGAATGTGAATTCTGCAGTTTTGGGGTGTAATTCTCTGAAGATATTTATTAAATCCATTTGATCTAGCGCTTCGTTTAGAGTCTCTGTTTCCTTGTTAATTTTTTGTCTAGGGGATCTATCCAGTGATGTCAGCGGGGTGTTGAAGTCCCCTGCTATGATTGTATTGCTGTCGATTTCTCCTTTGACGTCCTCCAGAAGATTTTTAATATATTTTGGTGCTCCTATATTGGGTGCATATATGTTTACCAAAGTTATATCTTCCTGTTGAATAGATCTTTTCAATATTATGTAGTGGCCTTCTTTGTCTCTAGTTATGGTCTTCATTTTGGAATCCATTTTATCAGATATGAGTATTGCTACCCCAGCTCTTTTTTCCCTTCTGTTTGCTTGGAAGATTTTTTTCCATCCCTTCACTCTCAACCTATGTGAGTGTTTTGTTGTGAGGTGGGTCTCTTGTAAACAGCATAGATGTGAATCATGCTTTCTTACCCAATCAGCTACTCTATGTCTTTTTATCGATGCATTCAATCTATTTACATTTAAGGTGATTATTGATATGTACTTATTTATTGCCATTTTTGTTTATTGTGGTTATATTTTTCTTCCCAATTCTTCTACTAATTACAGCAGTCCTTTTAACATTTCTTGCAGTGCTGGTTTGGTGCTAATATATTCCCTTAATCCTTTTTTTGTCTGGGAAGGTCTGTATTTGACCTTCTATTTTGAATGATAGCCTTGCTTCATAGAGTAGTCTTGGATTCAGATCCTTGTTTTTCATGACCTTGATTACTTCATGCCATTCCCTTCTGGCCTGTAGTGTTTCTGTTGAGAAGTCAGCTGATAGCCTGATGGGGGTTCCTTTGTAGGTAACCTGTTGCTTTTCTCTTGCTGCCTTGAGGATTCTCTCTTTGTCTTTAATTTTTGGCATTTTAATTACTATGTGTCTTGGTGTTGGCCTGATTGGGTTCTTCTTACTTGGGGCTCTCTGTGCTTCTTGGACTTGAATGTCTTCTCTTTCATCAAATTAGGGAAGTTTTCTGTCACTAATTCTTCAAATATATTCTCTAACCCTTGCCGATTTTCTTCTTCTTCGGGGACTCCTATAATGTGAATATTATTACATTTCCAGTTGTCCCACAGTTCTCTTAAGCTGTCTTCCTGTTTTTTTAAATGTTTTTTCCTTTTGGTTTTCTTATTGGTTGATTTTTTTCTACCCTGTCTTCTAAGTCACTGATCCTGTCCTCAGCTTCCTCTACTCTGCTGTTTAGTCTTTCCAATGTGTATTTTATTTCTGCTATGTCATTCTTCATTTCTTCTTGGTGGCTTTTCATTTCCATTTTGTTGATTTTCAATGTTTCTATATCTTTACTCATGATGTTGATGTCCTTACTCATGCTGTTGAGCTTCCTCACAATCATGGCCCTGAACTCTACCTCTGATAACTTGCTTAACTACATTTCATTTATTTCATCTTTGGTAGAGATGTCTTTTTCTTTCATTTGGGATTTGTTTGTTTCACCATTTTGGCTATCTCAGTGGGTTTTGGAGCCTGCCAAATTTTCCCTGTGGGTGTTGGTGTTCTGCTGGTTTTGGCTCCCTCTACTGGGTTTGGATGAGCATGGGAGGGCCCACGTTAACCACCACTGTCAAGTCTTACTTTCCTGGGTAGATTTCCAAGCCCAGGAAAGGTTCAGTTATCCTCTAGCTTTTTGCCTGGAGGCTATTAATCTCAGTTACTTGAAGAGCCTTGGGTTCTTAGTTGAATGAAAAACTCCCTCATGTGTTCAGGGTAAGAGTATTTCCCAAGGGTGGGGAAGATGCTGGTTGTTATTGAGTCTCAATTTGCATATTTTGGGCTCAGCTGGATGGAGCTGAATCTCTGAGGGAGGGGCTGCTGCTTCTCCCCAGAGCTCCGTGAAGGAGCAAAATGGCCACTGTCCTGCGTGGCCGCAACTCAGCAAAAACTCTGAGTGCCCTCCAAATCCCGAGGGTCCCCACATTTCCAGTCCAGTCTGCCCTCCCTCTGCTGGAGCCCAAGGTGAGTGACTGTAGCTAATTTAGTGCTCTGTCCTGGCCCTCTTCACTGTAGAGTTGGCTTGGGATTTTAATCCCGAAGGCACTGCTCACAGCTAATACCACTGCTATCTGTGAGCTCCCAGCCCCTCTCTCATACCTCCTCAGACCTACCAGGCTCGATCCAGTGTCCCTGGTTATATGATCCTGTCCAGCTGCTTTTCTGTTGTGTTTTCCAAGTGATTTGTCTTTATTTTAGTTGTAATTCCAGTTTGGTCCTGGTAGATCATCTGTGTAGCTTCCATTCACTCCCCTGCCATTTTGGAATCTCAACATATGGTACCTTAATATGGTATTTCTGAGATGCCACATTCAAGGAGCCCTTGAATCCAAGAAATATGGTGTTTAGAATTCTCAGATGAACCCTGCTTTATTTAAGAAAACCACTACTGGTTTCTTATAAACAATCCTCCAATCATCCCAGTTGTCTAACAATGGCCCCAGAAGGCAGTTTGTGGATTTATGATAGCTGTCCTCACAGGTTTCTACCAATATAAGATTATAAACATCCATTCATTCATTCAACAATACTTATTAAGTTGCTAATATGTGCTAGACAACAGTGCTGAGAATGAAAGACAAGGCATAGTTATTATGAAATAATCCAGGAATTTTATATATCCCTCCTTGACTTTACAGAATTAGGCCCACCTCATAGAATTATTTAAATATACCATTTCTTGACAGCAAGTAACAGTCTTTAAGTTTACTTCCCATGGTCACAGTACTTTGGTTTGCCTGTCCTAAAAGAACCAGTTCAAAGTGGTTCCCCCTTAACAAAATGGACAAAATCTTGTGCTCACCATCTACACAGCCACCTTTGGTTCTGGGATACTGGTAGTCTCCTCTTAATTTAATCAAGACTTGGGTAGTAGGAAGCTAATATAGGGTAGAAGAATCTCAAAGCCTGGACAAAAAAGGAATCAAAGCCTGAAGTTTGGGGAGAATGAGTCAGTAGAGGCAAATACTTACTCTGGTTTATAAGGCCTTGCATAATATGGTCCTGGCCAACTTCTGCACCTAATATTACCCCATTCTCACTCCCTCTCATGAGAAAAGTTATACTCCTTTATAGTCAGAACCTTCATACATGCTTTCCTTCTGAAAAAAAAAAAAAACACGTTTCACCCCTTTTCACACGGCTAACTTCAACTATTATGCAAGTCCAAGAGAAGCTATCCATAACCCAGCCACTCTATCCCACATTAGGTTCCTATATCCTAACTTCTCATAACACTTTACATTTCTTTTTAGCACCTAACACATTTTTGTATCCGCCCTCAATGCCAAATAAAGTGTCCAGAAAACTGTAAGCATTTAAATATTTCTTGATCAGTGGATTCATGAATGAATGGGTCAATAAATGAATAGTCCTTGGTCTCAGCTCTCCAGGATCCATTTCAAACTGAGAGGAACAGGTACAGATAAATGGGAACTGTAAGGAAATAAGATCTGAGGGTCCTAAATGTGTGTGTGTGTGTGTGTGTGTGTGTGTGTGTTAGAGGGAAGAGAATAGAACTGTAGGCCTTTGGTTTAGAAAGTATTTACAGTCATTTTCATCATACCTGAAATACAAGTCCCCTAAAACCATAAAGAACATGGAATCCAGAGAAAGCAGTATGCAAAGTGTTATGTATGCCTAGAGGGTTATGACTCAATGTGAGTATAGCTCAATGTGAACTTTTGTTCCTTGTTAATTCCTGTTAGGGTTTATTCCTTTCAGGTTTCCCAAGCTACATCTAGCAGTGATTCACAACATGGTTGTCCAGAATTGTTTTTTTTGTTTTTTTGTTTTTTGTTTGTTTGTTGTTTTTTTGGCCTCAGTAAGAGTCTTTTTGTTGTTTGTCCCATTCCTGTTCTCTAGTAGGACATGTTATACCATAGCTCTTTTTTCCTTTTACAAATAAGAATCAGGAGGCAGAAAGTACATTGGTGGGAGAGGAAACTGTTTGCTCTTGGGAGTCTAATTGAATTTCAGAGAAATAATTTGTATATTAAGTGATTTGCATAGAGATGGGACCACGAAGTTCCAGGAGACCCTTCTTAACTTCTACTCCCTCTCATCTCAACCCCTTTCAACACAAGGTCAGAGAGTAGTGGCCAGACACAGAGCCCCTCCCAATGAATGCTCACCCCCCAGGTGCTGGGAAGAAAAGATACCAGGGCAAGAGGTTTAACAATGCCTCTTTTTGTAATGATATGTAATTTAACTCAAAGATATACTACTTCTAAGAATCAGATTATGAAATATTGTTGGACCTTGCTCAGCTTAGACAAGTACTATTACTGGTATTTTTAATTGGGCTGCCACCAAGCAATAATGAAATCATTTGTAAAGCTTTTCTGAAAGATTCTATAAGCTATATGGGTGGTAGCACCTCTCCTAGTCAATCTTATGGTTTCAGCAAGCCTTTGGTTGTTACAGGGAAACATATCTATTTTATTATGACCCTCAGTACAGTTCTGCAATTTTCAGGCTGGCCCTGGGATAGCATCAAGTTTCTCTGATAGTCTCTAAGAATTCTTTTCAGGAGCATAACAGGATTAGTTACCATGACAAGAAGAAGTTCTAGAAATCACCAGTAAGTTTCCAACACTAGAAATAGGAAGCAGAGGATCCAGGTCCTAGGGAACTAGCCTAGGGTCAGTCAGGAACTGAGCATAAAGGAAAATCCACCAGATGGGGAGAAGAACCGTAATGAATTTCAGTGTCCTACCAAATAGGACCAATTTCAGGATCTCAGGGGTTAGGTGAAGGTTAAACTTTCTTGTGGGCTGAAATATGTCCACAACTAGACCAAGAGACAGAGCAGGGAGACCAAAATAGGAACTTAAATCTGCAGGAGAGCCAGAGTGAAATACAGAGGAATGAATCTGGGTCACCAGCCAGCTATTATTAAAAATCCTACAGAATCCATTTTTTAAAAAAATCAAGTTGATAGTGCCATTTGCTAGCATTAAAGATATCACGGTAACAGAGGATTAAGATAGTTCTAAGGGACTGTTCCATTATTATTCAAAAATTTAACATCTGAAAGTGCAAGAGAAAACAAAAAGGTCACCTATTAAAATGCTCAAAATCCAGAACAGTGACAACGGTAAATACTGATAAGGATGCAGAGCAAGAGGAACTCTCATTCATTGCTGGTGGGAGTACAAAATGGTACAGCCATTTTGGAGGACAGTTTGGTGGCTTCTTACAAAACTATATACTCTTCTTACTGCATGATCCAGTAATCATGTTCCTTGGTATTTACTCAAAGGAGTTGAAAACACACACACACACACACACACACACACACACACACACACACACACAACCTGCACATAGATGTTTACAGCACATTATTTCATTGCCAAAATTTGGAAGCAACCAAAATGTCCTTCAGTAGGTGAATGGATGAACTGTGGTATATCCAGACAATGGAATGTTATTCAGATCTAAAAATGAATGAGCAATCAAGCCATGAAAAGACATGAAGCAAGCTTAAATGCATATTTCTAAGTAAAAGAAGCCAATCTGAAAATACTACACACTCTGTGGTTTCAACTATATGACATTCTGGAAAAGTCCAAACTGTGGAGACAATAAAAAGATCAGTGGTTGCCATAAAGAGGTTGAGGGATGAATAGGCAGAGCACAGAATTTTTAGAGTAGTGAAAATAGTTTGTATGACATTATAATGATGAGTATATGCCATTGCATAGTTTTCCAAACCCATAGAATTACACCAAGAGGAAAAAAAAAGGTTTGTTAATCTGGGAAATCAATAGGGAATAGAAAGTGCTCTGAACTGAGTCAGGAGACCTAGTTTCTCAATATGATTCTGCCACTTACAAGCTTGTGACCTTGGGCCAAGTTCCTCACCTCTGTAGACCTCAATTAGCTTTGCTGTCAAATGGAGTGAATACTTGTAGACAGGAGATATCAAAAATACTTAGAATCAAAGAACTCTAAATCATTCAAGGTAAAATGATGTACTTTGTAAAGTACAAAGAGGAATAACAGTTAACCCATGCATTCAGATTGCTAGGTTGAGTTTTTAATTCCTACCCCAATTTGGTATTTTCTTATAAAGGGCCATATACTATACATGACAGTTGATGGAGCAGTGCAGTGTGCTGTGGCAGGCCAAGGAGTCAGAGACTTGGGAGACCTGGGTTCTAGTCCCTGTTCTTAAATAAAATGCTAAATTACCTTAAGTCCTTTAACCTCTGCTTTTCAGTTTCTTCATCTGTAACTAAATGATGATGAAAATAATAGCAGCAGTTACCATTTGTTGAACATCTACAACAGGCCAGACATTATCCCCAGTACTTCAGACATGCATGATCTCCAAACCTCACAACAGCCCTTATTAGAAGGTTTTATCATCCTCATTTTGTAGAAGTGAAAACTAAGTTCCAAAAAGGTCTTCATTTTCCCAAGGTCACCCACTAAGAGTGGGATTCAAACCCAGGCCCCTCTGACTCCAAAGCAGGTGCCCACCCATTATTCTACAGTGCCTTAGATAAACTAGAGGACCTCTAAAGTCCCTTCCAAGTCTGATGTTCAGGTATTTTAGGACCCCCGTATTCATGTGGCTAGGGTTACCAAATACATAACTAACTGAATAATCCTCACAAGCCCTGCCCCTTTGTTTTACCATGACATTTTTATTTTTTTTAAAGGCTGTTCACATTTTCGTTGGAGACCTTGAACAATTAATTCTTAGTAAAATGAGCTCAAACACTTTTGCATCTTTCTAAAACCTCAGCTCTTTCATAGAATCAGGAGATAGGTGAAGCACCTGATTTGAAACAGATTTCTGGTTTGAGAGAAAATGTTTAAACCCTGGGGACTGAGGCTAACATCATTACAAGTGTCTTCTTTTCCTCTGAAAACTGCTGGAGTATGTGGTTACCTCTGAGTGAAGAGATGCTGAGACAAAAGCAAGCTCTCAACCTACATGCACACTTTTCTGTGACTTTCCACTAATAGAGACTCAGTCTTTTGGCCTTTGAAAAGTTTAAGTTTTTTAAAGAGGTCTCTATTAAAATGGTTTAAAAAAATCTATGGATGGGTATCTTAAACTTGAGGGTGGGTAGGAAGCAAAATTAGTTGATTTCCAGGAAAGAATATAAGCCCACCATGGGGTGGGGACATAATTTCAATTCCTCATGGAGGTAAGAATTCCTCCAGGGGATAGAGGAGTGAGGAGTGGGAAGGTATCAATATCAGCTTAGCTGACTTCTAGATTTGATGCATATGAATCCTGCTAGTGGAAAATTACTAGAAGACTGATAAAGGAGAAAGAGTGACCATAAAGCAGAATTTAAAATATGAGAAACAATGGTCAGAAATTAGAGACTTCTTAACTTTCATACCTAGAAAAATCCTGGAACAAAAACAACAACAAAAAAAGAAAATAATCAATTGACCAAGATTTTAAGGTACACAGGGCACTCTATCAAACTGACAATGAAGAATAGGATGTCAGACAAACCTAACTTCCTCTTATGACAGAGTGACAAGTCCAGTAGTTTGGAGAAAGTAACAAATGTAGTATACATTTGATGGATCTTTATATTCTACACCCATGGTGAGGGAAGTGAGGTCTTGAAACAGCTTGCCAATAGTGGGACCCCAGAACAGAGTTAAAGCCAGACCTCAAGCACAGGGGCTACAATTGCATGGTCAATTAAGGCCTACCACCAATGGCATCTGTCATTCAAGTTCTGTTACAATTGCTCAGGATTTAAGAGAATTCTTACATACACTTTGAAAGTCTCACACAGGAATTTTACCTCAGCTCTGCGCTTTCACTGCCAGTAAGTGCTGGAAGGAACCTAATATTTGCCAGCTATAACTAAACTAACTGCCTGTCAGTCAAGGAAGGATTATAAAATAGAGACTGAATAAAAAGATATTTATTTATAAGAAAAAAATATAATGAGTAAATGAAATTAAAGTGAGTTAACAAATCTCTAGTAGAGCAAATCCCAAAACATAAAATATTTTATCTCCTGTTGCCCTAGGTAATTGTTAAAGTAAGAGGATTTTCCTTGGAGGAGGCCATTTGTGGCCAGGAAAAAAATGAATAATATTTGAATTACTAAAATCTAGCATAACATCAGATAGACCTCAGTTCAAATCCCATCTGGGTTTCTTGCAACCTATGTAAGTTGCAGATTGTAGGTGCTCAATAAATGTGAGCTTTCTTTATTCCCCTTCACAATAGTGCAAAATTTCTGTGTTCTGACACCAAAAATCAAATCATATTATTTTATCTGTTATCCTCTATAAAGTTATAGATTAAGTTCTCTTTGAAGGATTTGCTGATTTTTCTTCATGATGCAGATATTAGTGTTTCTTCTTCAACATGCTCCTCAAAGAGCTGGACTAAATGGATAAACACATGAGTAAACAATGTTTGTAGTATTTCAATAACAAATTATCATACTGTGCAGATGGGTGCAACGGGTGTGCTATTTATAGACTTATGAGGCACAGAGAGAATTCTTTCTTTACACAGTCCCTGAAGTAATCTATCCTTTGTGGATAAGCAGAGTTGGCAAGAAGGTGGCAGATTCAGTAAAGGATTCTAGGTGCGCATAGGTTACCAGGTCAGGATCAGAAACAGGAGATGGCAGAGTAACGTGCCAAAGGAAGACCAAAAGTAGAAACCTTGGTCATTTGGCCAGACCAACTCAGAGACAGGCAGAGTAGAGAGAAGCTCTCAGCCCCAATGAGTTGGCTAACACTGAATAGCCATATAGACACCTAGCACAGAATCTTAACTGCTCCCTGCCATTGATACCCTCCCATAGGTTGGGCACTGATCCTGGCTTATTTGAATTCAAACTATTAATTCCTGTCTCTTCCAATTAATAAAGTACATCTGGGATTACAGTATATGGAGTTTGAATCAATGAGAAAACAAAGTGGAACAGAGTGATTTTCTTTAACCCTGAGAATATACTCCAGAAGTACTCGTTCAATTTTGCCAAAAGACACACAGGAGTGAGGCTCTTGGTTAAACCAATTCACAACAATGGTAGTCACCTGGAATCAAAAATCATATCATTTTCCAATTTATATCCTCAAAGCATTCAGCTCTACATACATCAAGACAACTATAGTGATAATTATTAATAAATTGTTGTTAAATTGCATTGCATTCCTAGTTGTTCTTTATTATACACAGGCTAAATACTGAGGTTGGGTGGCATAAGCCAAGCTCCAAAATATGTGTGGCCTTGGAATGAACTTTATGGAGCTCCTGGGGATCCTGTAGTCAATATTATGAACTCCTCTAATGATTAATTACAATTGACAAATATAACCATTCTTGCTGTCATATAGGATGGATAGACTTTTGTGGTGGTGTTTCCTAAGCTTTAATGTACACCAGAACAGCAGGATTCTTTTTAAAATATGCATTTTCTGACCCCACATCTAGAGATTCTCATTCATTAGGTCTAGATTAGGAATCTCCAAATTCACCAAGCATCCCGAGTTGATGCAAATGGTCTGTGGATCACATTTTGGAAAATACTGGAATGTGTATGCAGAGAGAGAGAGAGAGAAATTTCAACCCATTGAGTCTTTCTGAAGAATGTGCATTTTAAAACAGAAGTATTTTAAACACTGTATTGGGCTTGACCACTGGCCTAGGGATGACATACAATGTTAAACTAAGGGCATTTGACACCTGGTTTAAAGGTCTCATACACAAACTACAACATCCCTACCAACTCTTGGCATTTGGTTCTTTTGCAGATTATAATCCACTGTACACCTATTAAGACAAATCTGGGGCTGGAATAATACAGCAAATGATTTGTGTTGTTTTAGCATCGACATGTCACCTGCAGCAGTACCCATATATCTGCCTCAATCTTAAGTTGAATATTAAAGGTCAAACTTTTTTGAATATTTTTTAAACTCAAAATACTCTTTTTTCTAGGCCACCAACTAACATCTGCGTCATCATTTAGACATTTGATAGTCTACTATGTACCAAGATATTGAGATACAAAGCAATAATAGTCCTTGACATTTATTCAGTCCCAAGTGCTATGCTAAGCTCTCCATATGCCTTATCTTGTCCGCACAACAATTCTAGGAAGTGAGCACTAATATGTATTTACATATCAGAAAGGTGAAGAAACATGTCCAGAGCCACACAGTAAAAGGTAGAACCGGGATTTGACGACTAGTCAGAGCACACATGCTTAATCACTCTACTGTCAATTCTATTAGCACTGGTTACAGATTCGTAGTTCTCAAAAAGTGGTCCTGAGGCTGACCTAAGAAAGGCTCTGGTGCTTATTTCTTTTGTGCAGCTACTGCCATGGGTACTCAGAACTATAAAGCAAAGGGCAGAATATCAGATGCCTGGGATTAGGGTGACACCTCAGGGCAGAAGCTCAGGGGGCTGAGGCAGAAATTTCAATTCTTAGGACCTACCCCAGATGTAATGAATCAAAACTCAGGGTGGGGCCAAACAATGTGTTTTAACAGTCCTCCAGGTGCTTCTCATGCACACAAAATTTTGAGAAGTGCTGAATTATAGAACTGGTTATGGAACTCTACGTACCTTAGAAATTGATTCAATTAATTGACTAGTCAGCACAGCTCCCCATGGGAGAAGTGTAACCTCAAAGCCCATTGTCCCTCCAGGTCTATACCTTTTCTTATTTTAAAGGATACTTTTTCCACAAGTGCAATAAGAACTGACAAACACTTCCCTTACTGATAAGTGAAACTATCATCTAGGCATCCATTAGCTCATTTACTAATTCATTCATTCACTCATTCCTTGGGTATTTAAGAACATAATAACAACCATGTTCAAGAAATCATACCGCTTATGGGACTGGACTTTGAAATGTGGTGGGAGCACTGACCAGTTCAAAGGCTATAAAGTGTGGCTCAGTTGGTTGGAGCATTGTTCTGTACACCTACAGGTCACTGAGTTCAATTCCCAATCAGGGCACATACCCAGGTTTCGGGTTTGATCCCTGGTCGGGTTGATGTTTCTGTGTTTCTCTCTCACATCAATGTCTCTCTCTCTCTCTCTCTCTCTCTCTCTCTCTGAAATCAATAAGAATATATGCTTCAGTGAGGATTTAAAAAAGCAAAAAGGCTATAACTTGATACAAGCAGTACTTACATCACTTGAAAGGACTCAAGTAATGAAACGCTCTAAGACATATAACCACACAACCAGAACGCACTGTTGTTTTAATTACTGGGTCTCAACACTAGTGTGCCTGGAGCATGAGATAAAGTCACCCAAGGACTAAAATTCAATTCTACATTCCCAAGCCAAGTGCCAACCAGAGCCAATTGCCAGATGGCTTTTCCAACATCTCCCAGGTAGCATAAATACTCCCATAACAGCTGATTTGACTTCAAAGTTTATTCCCTAAAGACTGACACCTGAAAAGACATTGTAATACCATCCCAGGAAGACCCTTTGAAAGTTTTGTCATACACCTCCTTAATTCTAGAAGGTAGCTTCACAAAGACAGAGATACTGTTTTTTATTTTGTACCTTGAGATATTTTTGAAGGACCATAAACAGTGCCTGGTATGTAACTGATGCTCAATAATTTAAAAAAACATTTTTTTTCTTTATTGATCTTAGAGAGGAAGTGAGAGGGAGAGAGAGAGAGAAACATCGATGAGAGAGAACATCAATTGGCCGCCTCCTGCATGCCCCCCACTGGGGATCGGGCCCACAACCTGGGCATGTGTCATGACCGGGAATCAAACAGGCGACCTCTTAGTGCATGGGTCGACACTCAACCACTGAGCCACACCAGGCTGTGTGTGAATTATTCTGGCCTGTTCTAATTTCATATGACCGCATATAGCTATTCTTGTCAATAAGGTGATTTGTCAAGTTTGGTAACTACATGTCACTTCATTCTTATACCTTTGTAAGACTATTCACATAAATAAATTCTTTCCTCCAAAACCAGTGGTTAAGCCAAGGTTTGGTTTAGTAAACATGGTTATACCACTTAAAATGCACACTTGCTGAATTTTGACCAAAGAATTAGCTTTGAAAAAGTAAGTTGCTTAAAAGTATGCAAGCCAGATACAGTTTCCAGTCTCTAGAAAGTTTTCCAACTGGAGCAGTTCTGGTTTTCTGTTTTTTCTGGCCTCTGAAAAGACCAGGCTGACCTAAGAAAGGCTCCAGTGCTTATTTCTTTTTTGGCAGCTGCTGCCATGAATACTCACAGCTGGGGTAGAAAGCAAAGGGCAGAATAATACTCAGATGCCTGAAATCAGGATGCCTCCTCAGGGCAGGAGCTCAGGGGGCTGAGGCAGGATTGGCAGGGAGAAAACGGCTTTGCTCTCACACACCCGCCAAAGAGGAGGTTCTTGGCAGAACCAGTGGCTCTTAGGAAGGTCTTGTTAACCCTAACCAGAGCTCCGCTGAGTTCTTTTATCCTAAAGCACCTGGCAGGGCCATCCAGGCAGTCCTAACATTAACAAATTGAATTAATATGGGTAGGCCTTTCCTAAGATGACTCATTTGATACAGCTGAGAGCATGGCAAGTTAAGCTTTCAGGCCCCACATTGGAAGGCTGAGTAACTTCCAATGTATAGAACTGTGCACGGATATGCTCTTTAGCCCATTTATTAATCAGACACCTCCAAACACACACACACACATACACACACACACAACCTTGTGAATAAGGGGGGAAATGGGCATCTGTGACTTGACTTTATAAATATGTAAAAAAGTTATTTTACATATCTTTTAGGGAAGCTCCAAGGTCTCCTCACCATCTCTACTTTCTCAGCCAGCCCATGGATTTGGCTGGGTGGGACTTGCTCTTGAGATACACAATTTCCATTCTCCAGTAACCTTCAGATTATCAGTATTCTTCCAAAATGTAAAATATTTTTTAGTTTACAATTCATTTGTTCCTCATGCTACAAAATACAATCTTAGCTTGTTTTCAGTAGATCAAGTATATAAGTTTGCTAGGGCTGTTGTAATGAGGTACCACAGACTGGGTGGCTTAAACACCTGACATGTATTGTCTCACAGTTCTGGAGGTTGGAAGTCTGAGATCAAGGCGTCACCAGGGTTGCTTCCTTCTGAAGGCTGCAAAAGAGAATCTGATCCATGCCTCTCTCCTAGCTTCTGGTGGTTTTCTGTCAATCTTTGGTGTTCCTTGGCTTGTAGAAACCGCACCCTGATTTATCCTTCATCTTCACATGGCGTTCTCCCTGTATGTGTCTGTCTCCAAATTTCCCCTTTTTAGGACACCAGTCATATTGGTTTGGGGCCCACTCTACTCCAATATGACCTCATCTTAACTACTTACATTTGCAATGACCCTGTTTCCAAATAAGGTCACATTCTGAGGTACTGAGGGTTAGGACTTGAATTTTGGGAGGACACATAACATCAAGTATCTAAATATAAAACTTTTGTTTCTCCACTGACTTTCATAAAAATATTCTCAATGAGTTTATTCAGGTGTAATTTTCAATTTGATAGATAATACAAATTACATTAGATAATGTAGCAAACATTTTCAAATGGCATAGTGAAAGAAAAACTGCTTTATTGTAGTAAGAATCGTCAAAAACGGGGGACAGAATTTGAATGCAAAGTAGTGTTTTTCTTAATGTAACAATAGATCAGAGGGATAAAAAGAAGACAATGACATTTTAGCAGAACAAAACACACAGGAGAAAAAACAAGTCTCTGGTTACTCAGACCCTATTTCCTTGCACGTTGTAGAAGCTGCTGGCTCTTCAAAATGAACAGATTGCTCTGAACTGAAAGAAGGAAAAGACACAAACACAGCTGCAGCATTTGCAAAATGCAAGAGGAAATGGGCAAACAAGATGAACACCCCCAAAAGCAATGGATGAGTTTGGAGAGTGCCGAGGAAACATTTGCTGGAATCTGAAGACACAACAGTCCACCATCAAGGTGGTGCAAAGCTAATCAATTTCCCTTTCTGTGATTCGAGAAGGGAGGCAATGAGATGAGGGGTGTCCAAGGGGCAAGATGACAAGCCAGCCACCCAAAATACCTTTTAGGGAGCAAAACACCATAGTTCATTCCATAGCCTTGCATGTCCAAAAACTCAGTCTTGTGTGTACTTCCAGTGGGCCAGATTCAGGAAAATTGACTCATGCTACCAAATTCACAAGAGACTCCTGTGCAAACCAGAATACCCATGTATTCATTTAGGGGGTATTCCTTCACAGAGACCAAAGTGGGGTGTGTGTGTTTGTGTGTGTGTGTGTGTGTGTGTGTGTGTGTGTGGTGTTCTAATATTAAGTACCTTTTCCTGATATTA
Organism: Tadarida brasiliensis; assembly: GCA_030848825.1. Classification (NCBI taxonomy): domain Eukaryota; kingdom Metazoa; phylum Chordata; class Mammalia; order Chiroptera; family Molossidae; genus Tadarida; species Tadarida brasiliensis. The sequence continues at coordinate 43,556,096 of CM061280.1, forward strand.
AGATACCACAGACTCAAATTTATCATCAGAAGACTGCAAAATGTGCATGAACTCAAAGCTCAGAGGAAAAGATGCTGTTCATCAAGGATTTCATGCAGACCACAGTAAGGCCAACCCCTCTACTAAGAAAAAGGCCCTCTGAATGTCGGGAATGTGTGATTCTCAGAATCTGTTGGAGTTCCTCTGGCCCTGACCACTCTAGGCTTCTATGCTGACTGTCCTTTTCCTGTTGGCCTATTCTTTCCTCCATTAATACCACTGATTATACTAGAGCCAAGTCTTTTCTCTCTAGTTCTAATCTGACCCCCTAATATTGTCTGTATTATGTGCTGGTTATATGAGTCAATATTTTAACAATCTGAGGTTTCTCTACTATCACTTCCATGTGAATGCTTGAACCCAATTTAGAAATTCAGTATTTCAAAATGGTGTTTGTTGAGACATACACACACACACACACACACACACACACACACACACACACATCACCCATCAGAGATATTGTGGGTTCAATTCCAGATTATCACAATAAAGCAAGTCATAATCTTATTGCTTGTAGAGGGTCTTGTCTTTAACTTGTAAAAATAATACAACATCTGAGAAGTACAATATAGCAAAGTGCAATAAAATAAGGTATGCCTTTGTGTACACACACACACACACACATACGCACATATGAGAAAGAATATTTAGATCTCAGTAATTGCTTTCTTGGGCATATCCTTTATTATACTCCAGAATCCAGAGAAAGAGAGAAGGATTTTTTTTTTAAAGGATGAGTGGGGGGTTTGGGAAGAGGCCTGGCACCTGTGATTAGAGCTACTGGTGAAATAAAAATACCTTGGTTACCCAATGAACTTGGCTTCCAGCTTTCTTCATAGAGACTGCCCTTGGTTTCCATATTTTGTGTAGCTATTCTTCCAGCTACACTCTCCCAGACTGTCCTGCAAAGTTCATTTCTAAAGCAGGCTTGCTGATTCTGATGCTCCCCTTCTCCAGACTGTCAGGTTGACTATTCTCTCAGATCTCTCTAGTGGCTGCTGGTTGCACCCCATGCATGCTCATGGGATTTTGTTGAAGTTGTGTTTCAATATGGCAATAGGAATCCCAGTGAAATGGCCATGACTATGCTATGCTTTATTGCTATTTGTTTTCCCTGATTGGAATGGAAACCAAACAAACAAATCATTCTTTCTAAAATTGTTCCCTCTCCTAGGGACTCAGTGGAATTGCTGCACAAAGCCAAGAGCTGCTCTGCCAGAAATCAAGTCCTTCTCTCACAGTGGGAGACTGGTTATTGCTCAGTCACAAAGGGAAGCTTCACAAAGGCTGATGTCACAGAAGATGTGTAGGGGTCAAAGAGCCCTTTATTTTGTACCTTCTGCCTTGTAATAAGAAAAATAAAAATACTCTCAAAATCTCCTTCATCATCCACTGTCAACTCAAGTCACCAGACATTGACTGGGGACCCACAGGTACTATGGAGGACAAAATAATTAACAAGAAAAGGCCACTGTTCTCAACAAACTTAAAGTCTAGAGAGGAAGATATGTGCATGACAGAGTCAGGAAGACAAAAAAGTGGTTGAAGGGTGGCACAAAATACTGCAAGAATATAGAGGAGAGAGCAATTACAGTGATTAAAAATTGTTTTGTGATAATGTGCCAGGCCAACAGACTGGCACCATTTTTTTCAGAGCAATGTTGAAACACATCCTGTCTGCTTCAATAAAAATCCCCAGCTTGACTGTCTCTTTGGTGGAAACAACACAATATTTTGCCAGTATGAACCGAGAGAGCAGGAACTCAAGGTGGGAGGAGAGAGGAGATGGTAGGAAGAACAGAAGGTGGGAAACATTATTTGATTCATCAAAATAGGAGTATTCATGCCTCACTTTTTATCCAAGAAGCACTGCTGAAAAAAAATGAATAGAATTGGAAGGGATCTGAGAAATCATCTCACTCAACCACCATGTAATGCTTGAGTTCCCTTCAAAATATCCTTGCCAAACACGACAGAAGCCCAGCCCCCAAGGGAGATATCAAAAATCTTTATGAGAGAAAACTGCATTTACATTTGGCCCTCAGAACATTGAATTTTGATGCTTGAAAACAAAAAGTAACGATAAAGGAATGACAAAATCTTAAAAGGCTGTACAAAACTATAGGGCATTTGCAGAGCATAAATGTTACAGGCTGGATGGAGTGCTAGAGAACACAGGGGAGGAGTGGGGGATGAGCATGGAAATCTTGGTAGGAGTCTAATCACAAAAACTTTTGAATACCAGGCCAAAAAGTCCGGACTTGATTCTATAGGTAATAGGGAGCTATTTAAGATTTCAAATCAAGGAGGACATAATTGAAAGTAGATTTAGAAAGATTAATCTGGCAGTACAATGGAAAATAAACTGTAGAAGAGAGACTGGAAGCAGAAAGATAGGTTTGGAGGCATGTGCAGTAGCCCACAAAAAGGGTATAGATAAACTTCAGTTGTAGCACAAAAGTGCAGCTAGGAAAGGAACAGAGTTTCATAATTATTCTAGAGGTGGGACTTGGTGAGTGATGGTGTGTGTGTGTGTGTGTGTGTGTGTGTGTGTGTGTCCAACATTTAAAGATTTTCAAAAAACTAGATAGAGCAGGTACTATTTCCTTGATCCTTTCAACAACCTCATGAAATAGGTAAGACAGGTATTTTCTTCCCCGTTTTCTAGATAAAGAAACATAACCAGGCATTCAAACTTATAAGAGGTTGGTGTCAATTTGAATAAAATTAGTCATAGGGTCAGGGCAGGTACTCAGGCCTCCTGGTAACCTTTCCCTTTACACCCACATTCCTATACTTCTACTCCAGGTTTTGTGCAACCTTCTGCCAATAAGAAAACTTCTCTTTGCTATGGTAAATGAAATTTCTTGTAAAAAAAAATTGCTCTTGTTTGCTGACTATAAATTGCTCATGACAGACTAACCAACTTTCATTAGCTAGTTCCCTATCTTAAAAACAGCTTCAGCTCAAGGTGATCCATTCCTCATAGCACTTTTATCTCACCTGAGCCATATTGCTCTCTGTACAAAATACATCAAAAGAAGGGCATCATTCACTCAGCCTCCCCACAACAATGGTGGCCACTGGGACAATGTAGTAAGGGAAGCCAGTACTAATATTTGAACAAATGGTAGCTCTTTTGTCAACTATTGATTCTGAGGATTTCCACTAGAAAGAAAATGAAAACTTAAAAAAAAAAATTCCATCTGGGGTAATTAAAATTCCTTCTAAATAAAAAGCAATGTTGTGCCTCACCACCAAACACAGCCTGGCCCTCAGAACTAACATAAATGAACACAGAGGGACTTACCAGATCAACCCCAAGCAGAAGACAACAACAGTCCCCAGATAAGGGCAAAATACAGGTCAGTAGCAAAGGCTGGTAGAAGAGCTCTCAAGAATGTACCAAGAGACTTTTGAGGATGTTCCAAAGGCCATATTGTGGGAAGGAAACTGAGACTAAAATAAAAAATCACATAGTTCAGTCAGGAATGAAGGCACAGCAACATGGGTTCTGGATAAGGCCATTCATTCAATACTTTTTCCTCCTATAAACAGTCAGCTTTTGAACTCCTAATGTCTTAAAGAAGCCACTCAGATCTGTAGCATTCATAACTCTTCTCTTATAACCAAAAAACTATTCCTGTAGTTTCCTTTATGCCTTAAAAATGATTCAAGACATAGAGGATTTTAGGTGCTGGTTGAGAAATTTGGGATGAAGGCATAAACCACCCAGAAACAAGGTGTCTATAAAGTGCAGCCATAGGACACACTGCATTTTAGTGTACCCAGTGCAAAAGTGGCCCAGTGCTATAGACTAAGGGGAAGGGAATTATATCCCAGTCTAGGTTAAAACGCACAACAAGAGCTTCCTGTTAGCTTTCCTTGCTAATTAGAGTTCATACATGCACCCAAAGCAAGTGTTCTTTGCTGGGCTCCTGGGCCCTTCCCACTGCCAGGCCAGGCTTGTAAAGAAGTGATAAACCTAGGCAGTGAAGTAATAAATTAGACTATGCCTTTCAAAACCACCTGGGCATTTCACAATGTTTCTTAATTCGGTTATATCACTGAGTTTGCTAAAAACAGCTCCTCCAGGCCACTAATGGGAGAAAATATGACCTGGTAAAAAGATCACCAAACTAAAAACTTGGGTTTAAGTCTCAACTCTATTATGTTCTTTGTGTCTATCCTGAAGCAATTCACTTAACTCTCTGACCCTCAATGCCTCATCTATAAAAGAGGATTTTTTTCTACCTATTTTATACTTAAGTGTGATATAAAACAGTGGTTTACAAACTTTTATTAAGCAGCAGAATCTTATTTTTCCACAAACAAAATCGTAGTTGAAACTCTGATACCAGAAGAGTAGTCAGACATGGAGCTGCTGTGGTCAAAGCAACCCAGGAGCACCTGGGATCACACTTACTGGGCCCCCATTCCCCCTAACCAGCCTGGTAGAAAGTGGTTTGAAAATCACTTGACTCATCAGAAAGCCCCATTCCCTCCAAAAGAATGAGTCAGGCAATGGAATCTCTAGTTTCAGTTTACCAGTTAGCTAAAATCCCACCATTAAAGCCATATCTCACCAGGGTAAGGCTTTGACGCATAAAGAAATCCTTCCCATGCCACACCTCCCTTAAAAGGGTGGTATTCAGAGCTCTTGTCAGTAATTCACATTTCTGTGTGAATAGAGGATATCAAAAAGGACTCTTTTTGTTTCCATTTTAAGAAAAGAATATCTGCCCAGCCAGTGTGGCTCAGTGGTTGACCGTCTACTCATGCACCAAAGGGTTGCTGGTTAGATACCCGGTCAGGGCACATGCCCAGGTTGTGGGCCAAATCCCTGGTGGGGGGCATGCAGGAGGCGACCAATTGGTGTTCTCTCACATCGATGTTTCTATCTCTCCCTCTCTCTTCCTCTCTTTAAAATCAATAAAGAAAAAAATTGTAAAAAAAGAATATCTATTTACTGTTTTTATCCATCACAAAAGTAATGTGTACTTGTTATAAAAATATAAACAAGGAAAATATAAAATAAAAAGGGAACTTTCCCCTTACAAACCCCACTCATACTTGCCACCAGATTATTTACTGATGATCTTCCCTAAACATCCTTCCAGACTTCTGTGAATACATAGACATATACAAGCGTATGTGTGTGTTTGTGTGTCTGTGTACACAAACTTTTTTTTTTTTTACAAAAGTGTATTCTACAATTCCTTCTCATCATTCAATGGTATAGCTCAAAGTCTATGAACAAACAAATAGACCTATCTTCTTTTTAAAGAGCTGCTTAGATTCTGGTTGCAGCTTATACAAATTATCTGATCCTTACTGATGGATCCTTTCCATGTGTCTACTTAGCTTGCTACTGCAAACACTGCTGAAATATAGATCTTTTCAATCTATCTGTCCATTGAGAGTGGGAGTGGAGAATATGAGGGCCCTGTTTCCTCATGATGAAAATAACCATCAGCACTACAGTCACAAAGGACAGAAGGCTGGGGCACCAGAATTCAGCACTGGCCTCTTTCCTCTTTTGGTGTGAGGCTCTAAATGATTCTTTTTATCCCCGCAAAAATCTTAGCCAGTTTTTATAAGCACACTGCTTAGAAATCCATCAATGCTTTCCCACTATTCTCAAAAGTTTGTGTTGTCTCTATGGAATCCATTCCAGCTTTTCTGGATCACCAAAGGAAACCAAATGACCTGCTGAAAATAATTATTATTCAAGTCTGAAGCCCATCTATCAACCTACCTATGACAGAACTAGATCTCTCAGTAACGTTGAGTTTCTGACTCTTTGGCCTCTCACTCGTCAATAGGAAGTGGTGCATAACCGGTCTTGAAATTTCTTCAGGGTGAAAGAGTAAAATAGCCATAAACCTCACCTTAATTAGTCACTGATTATACTAACCATGCACATCCATTTTAGAGCTTCCCACTTAATGGGTTTTCACTCCATTTACTTTTCAAAGCCCATCCTTTTGAATATGAAATTTAGCATAAGCCAAGACTTCTCAGTGACTGACATCAATACCAATTTGGAAGCAAAATTAAAGAAATACAGATCCCATGCCAGCAATGCGGATTGAGTGAAAAATATACTTTCTGTCTTTCCCAGAGAATGACCGGGTTGGACAATTCTTGAATTATTACCAAAATGTGGTATTTTCCATTTCTAAAATGCATTTCTACAAAATACTTTTGTTCAGTAAATTTCTATGGGTCAGCTTTGCAGTGAGGGTGATTTCACTGACGAATTATAAGAATCTAAATGCCTAACATGAACCTGGCAGCTACTAAGCACTGAGAAGGCCACAAAGATTAAAAAAAAAAAAAAAAAAACAAGACCTCTGTCCTTAGGGAGCTTAGACTTTAGTTAATGCATAAGTGAGACTTGCACACACCATTAACACCATTAACACAAAGCTGAAGAAGTACATTTTATCAATTCAGGGGGAAAATGGGGGGAGCAAGAAATTACAGGTTATGATCAGATAAACGAAAACTTTCACGGGAGACAAGGCATTTGAGATTGTCATTGAAAAATGAGCAGGATTATGCCCTGGCTGGTTTGGCTCAGCGGTTGGAGCGTTGGCCTGTGGACCAGAGAGTCCCGGGTTTGGTTCCTGCTAGGGGCACGTACCAAAAAAAAAAAAATGAGCAGGATTAAAACTGGGGTGGGGATTACTCAAACTGAAATGCCTTTAGAAGCACAGCAGAAACCATAGAGGAGTCTTGGGGTGAGAATGGCAAACCAGTTAGTCCAATGAAAAACTTATTTGTATCAAATCAGAGAAAAAAATTTTAAATGTTTTGCTATACACAGGTTCTGTAAGTTATGAAAATGGAACTTCTAAACATTTCAGATGAAAGATATGCTGCTTTTACCATGGTTCTCTCTTCTCCCTTCCCACTTTTTCCCATTTCCTTTCCCCAACTCAAAGCAAATCTGTCAGTAGTGTGTTAATAAGCAGGTTCTTGCATCAAACTACTGGCATTTGAATGCAAACTCTGCCACTACTGAGGAGTTATTTATCCTCTCTGTACCTCAATGTCCTCATCCACAAAGTGGGGATAATAATAGAGTCTACAGCATAGCATTGTTGCGTAATGCTTGGTATAGAGTAAGTGTTCAATAAATGTTAGATTTTCATTTCATCTGAGCCAAAAATCTAACCTAGTTGCAACTAATGAGAATAAGGGGAGTCTTAGTGATAGTCCAAAAGCAAGAAAAAAGAAAGCCACTAATTTAAATATGAAGTTAGTTAGAGAACTGGATTGGTGCAAAGATTGTTTGCTGCTTCCCAATATCAATTTTCCCCTTCTTCTTTAGTAAAGAGAACCTCAACTTTTAGCTGAGCATATTCAAGAGTGAAAACACTACATTGCCTAGCCTCCCTTGCAGCTAGGTGAAACCATGCATCTAAGTTCAAGAGAGTGAGATATAAGCAAAAATGTTACATGGAACTTCTGGGAAGTTTCCTTAAGAAAGAGAAAGCCACCCTTTCCCCTTTATTCTTCCATTCTGCTTCCTGGAAAAGAGATATGATAGCTGGAGCTCTAGTAGCCAACTTGGACTCTGGAGGTGGGGTCTGCAAGATGATTCTAAATTACAATGAAGTTTAACAACAACTGATTTATATATAATGTGTGCTTTTCCCTTGGTAGAAATATAAATATATCAAGACTGTTCAATTCATAGTGTGAATGATTTCATAAGATCCTTGCTCAGGGAAAAGGTTACGCCAAGATATAAACAATATCAGGATACCAGACACATCAACCTGTTCCCTTCACTTATCATGATCTATAATTATTCATCTTCTCCACTACAATGTAAGCTTTATATTTTTGATTAAAAACATAATATTTTACATGAACCAGGAACTCATTTAATGCTCATAACAACCCTATAAGTGATATATTGTTATTGTTCCCATTTTACAGATGCAGAAACTAGGGCCCAGTGTGGTTAACTGAGTTGTCTACCATCAAACAAGAGCAGTGCCAGCATTCCAACTCAGGCAGTTTAATTGCAAAGTGTGTGTTCTTAACTGTTACTTTATGTGGCTGCTTTGTGAAAATTGAGATCTTGCAGTATTCACCACTTGTATTCTCAATGTCTAATAAATACTAAAAGCTCAATAAATGTGTCTTAAATGAATGAATGAAAAAATAATTGGGAGAAAAGAACAAAGAGTGGGAAAATTAGAAGACACTAAATTTCGTTCATGTACTTCAATCTGGGCTCTAAATTACATTCTTTCACAGGTAATAAAGAATACAGAATTTACAATACTGTGTATCTAAATCCTTCAGGCAAGGCTCTGAGAGCTTGTGTTGCCTTTAGCTGAAAATGGGGGTGGGCCAAACAAGATGAAGTTTCCCTGATAAAAATGCCATGTACACTTAGTCTGCTAAGTCACAAACTGGAGAGTGTTCAGAAGTGTTACAGTATTTGTGAGTAGAATCACCACACCTCTCTTTGGGGACAACAGGAGATCCTTCTTGGTCCCCAAGGACTAATTTTAGAAGGTAAAGTTAGAGTTCACAAGAGGCATTTCTGTCTAGACCTCAGCAATGAAAGTTACCTCCTACCTTGGTTTTTAAGGCAACTATTATGAGATAAGAGTAGACTCTGATTGATCAGGATCACCAGTTAAACCAGAAATGTAAAGACATTTCCATTCCCTTCTGTTTCTCTTGTTTGGTGCAAGAAAACAGATAATTTTCACCCAGAGTCAGTTCAGTGACAGCTACACAGTTAGGGGAGTAATAGCAACTTCAGATCCCCAGAGCTAGGAAACGGGAGCAAATGACAACCTGACCTACAAGGAGCCAGGGACCTTCAGTTTCTGGTTTTAAAAGAAAGAAAGAAATGTTCCTGGGAGTGAGATATGAGAGAGTTTACTTTGTTAAATAGAAAAAAAAAACTGTTTTACATTCGGTGTTCAGACTATATTAAAATTTTCAAATAATCACACTGCTTTCCAAGACACATTCACAACATTTATATAAGGTCCAACTGTGCACTTAAACCTCTTATGCACTCAAGGCTCTCCTAAGGGTCTGAGTGACCTCAGTCCTGAGGCTAAAAGAGCTCTTTCCATAATATTAATGGCTTTACCTTAATGAAGCATTTTCCCTGGATTTACAGATAAGAAAGCTCCTTATTCCACATTCTCATAAATTTTGGCCACTTTGTTCCCTCTCAGTCTAGAAAGAGTTTGTACGATTCTTAAAAGCTACATATCTCCCAAAATGTCATGTATGAAGTAAGAGCATTAGGTAAAGACACTGATTACATAAGCCACATGCCAGGATCTTCATGGTTTTATGAATAGTAATTCAATAAGGCACCTCATTCACATTGTCATCACACAAACACATTATTCCCACAACGTGCACTTCCTGTAGCAAAGTGGCTACAGTACCAGAAACAACAACCAGAACTCAGCAGGGTTTTATTAGGGTTAAAACTAGTCTAATCTTACCTGAAATCTCAGCAAAGACAACTACAGGATCTCAAAAGGAGAAAAAACATCAATAGGTCAAATACAGCATTCTCTGTCACAAATAGCTTTAACTAATGTTCCCATGTTGACAAAATTTGAACATGCTTGTTCCCCTAAGAATGGTGTCTGTACATTCTGCAACAGTTTGGACTTCAAATATGTTATTCTATTATCTCCTTAAATACTGGAACTTTTCAGACCGTCTGTCCTGACTTGTAATTGGAAAATATGGTCACCACATTGATAGAGAGTTTAAGCTATGCTAGATAGCTGTTACACAAGTTCTAAAGAAAGATGAGAGCAAAATAAAAACATACCACAAATTTGCCACTTAGGAGCTGATAAAATTCAGAAGGGACTGGGGTTTTTCCCATGACTGAAAATATGCAAACCATGCTCACAGCTCAGTGAAGACTTTAGTTGCAGCTTCTCTGTGTAAACCAACCCTCAACAAAAAGAAGGCATTTGTCTTACTCCAAAGGAAAGGAAGTTTGTGAGTTGGTCTGTTTCAGGCTCTATGACCACAAGTATTTCTTTCTCCTTTTTCATGCCCCAAATTCTGCTTCAATATGGCTCTGGCATAAGGTTCATTAAGAAGGAGACACCTCAGTATTCAAAAGACAGTGTGGAAATGCATGATGTTGATGCAAAGCAGAGCTTAGCCATTTCATCATATAAAACATCTGAATAACAAGGCTCCTTTTTCATCAAAAGATGAAACATGATTTTATGCAGTGAATTTTTCACAGACCTAAAGGAACTGGTAGAATCTGAGGTATGTAGTAGGGTGACTGTGCACTGAAAACAAAACCAAAAAAAAAAAAAACACTTTATCATAATACAAGGAGCAAAATACAATAGAAACAAGAAAAGTAAAAATCATAAATGAGTCATAGGCAAAAAAGGAAATTCTGTAAACTTAAATAATAAACAGAAAAAAAAATTTCAGAGGATTGCTGATCTATACTCAAAAAAACCTATTCTACTTTGAAATCTAAGTGATCAAGTAGAGATAAAAAAAAAAAAAAAAAAAAAAAAAAACCTCAGTGGAACTTTTAACAAAAGTAAACAGACAATGGCTTTCATGACTATCTGTATACCTTCCTACAGTTCTTATTTCCACTTCCTATCTTAGTACACCAAGGAAAATATCTCCAATCCACGATGGGACCTACCCCAGATTCCCAATCTTGGCACTGTGATCCATAAATGTGGCCAAACTGTGTTCTCAAACATGAGATTTTCAATACATACTTTAGATTTTTCTGCAAGGACCCATGAGATAGCTAAAAGAGGTGACATTAGCAATTCCTGCTATGCTTTGAGAAACCCTCTGTCTTTCCAGTTGAACTTGTTTACTAACTCTAAAGTATCCACAACAGTCTATGGATTCTGTAGGACTAATGAAGTTACTTCCAATGGTCACCATTTTGAACAAATTACTCTCGTCCACAACAAAAAAATATCATATATATACATCTCATACTTCAATTAAATGTTCCAGCTTGGTGATAAAAAATTCATCTCACTGGTCTTTGATTCCTGAGTTAGGAAAAACACTCCACCTCACAGACCAAACAGTAGTCATGGTGATCTTGAAGTTCTAGAGTCATCCATTTGTGATATCATTAGAGCTATTTTGTTTGTTAATGATCAGTTATAGGCTAATTATACATTCAAGAGGGTTTGAACACCTGTAATCCTTTGACAGGATGCTAAAGTGGGCCCATCACACAAACCATTTTATTTTTCACAATTACATCAATCAGTTAAAAATGATCATGTGTGGTGATGAATTCTAAATAGTGGTCTATTATCAAGAATATCCATTTCAAGGACACAACAGAGTAAGTGATCATTCTCAAACCTTCTAAGTAGCTCTGACTTCCAGCATCCTGGATAGACTTCACCAACATGGTACAGTAGAACAAGCATGTACTTGAAAGTCAGCTGGGTCCAGGTTCAAATCCCAGTTCTGTTACGTCTTACCCATGTGATCTGGTCAAGTCACTCAACCTCTCTAAATCTCAATTTTTCTATAAAATAAAGATAGTGAAGATGCTAGCCATATTATAGGGTTTTATGAATAACAAATGGATATAATATATGGAAAATGCATGGCACTACCCTGGCACATAGTTAGGAACCAGTGGCCACTCCAGATCTTCTACAGGCTCACAGGTAACATTCTGATTGAAAGGGGCAGGTGAGGAATATTGATTTGAAGCTGAGATTATATGCTGTTTTTGCATTGCTTGGATTTTTATATAGCATAGTTTGTGGTAGTGTGAAAATGAAAGCTCCTCCATCACCTAGGCAACTCCTTGACATTGCCATTCTTAGAGACTCATACATGTAGTTTCCTTCATCAACTATGCCATCATTGTAAAGGTCAGAGATTTAGTATCTTCCAAGGTCAGTATTTTCCAAGGTCAGGGTCCCTTTAGTTTTTGTTTTTTTTTTAATCCTCACTCGAGGACATTTTTTCATTTTTTGTTCAGATAGAGTGGGAGGGAGAGAGGGGAAGAGAGAGAGAGAGAGAGAAACATCGACGTGAAAGGGACACATCGAGTGGCTGCCACCCGCACGACCAACCAGGGCCGGGGACAAACTGCAACCGAGGTACATGCCCTTAGCGGGAACCGAACCCAGGTCTCTCTGGACCGCAGGCCGACGCTCTAACCGCTGAGCCAAACCGGCCAGGGCGGTCAGGGTCCCTTTAGGAACTAACACCGGTACAATCTCCTTTAATCCTGAGAGCTCCACCCTCTTTGCAAACAAAATCCTAAAGGACTTCCTTGGTTTTATCCAGACGGGACCAATCCATTGAGACACATTAAGGAATAGACCAGTATCATTACAGTAAAGTAACAGAGTGAAGGTTTCACAATTACGTGCAGTGTACATGTTCAGGTCCATAAATTCAAGCTATTTTTCCTTTGTAAATGATAAACAGAATTAGTAGCTCTCTTCAGTCCTCTGCATAAAACATAAAAGAGCTAAAATGGTCCAAATCCAGAATGATTCAAAAGAAGTAACAACTGCAAAAGCCTTACAAATCTACTGTTTACCCAGTTCTGTATATAGAAGACTTGATAAGAAGAATGTGCCACCATACCAAGGACTCAATCTGGAGGTTTCATAAGTTTTACTTCTTTGTTTGTCAACTGACAGAACATGGAAGGCAATTCTTGGCACTCAGAGAATAATTTCATTCCACTGAAAACTTTGATCCAAGCTTGGATAATCCTATATTGCCCCATTCAATGAAGAGTACAAGCAGTGTAGTATAGTGAACACGGGGTTTGTAGTCCAACAAACCCAGGTTCTAGTCCTAACTCTGCTACATACCAGCTGCCACAAAACAGTGAGAAAAGAAAAGACAAGCTGTGGTATTGAAACCAAATAAAGACCATGGGCATAGAAGTGCTTGGTTTCTTCATCTAAACTGAGAATGATAATAACTGTTTCAAAGAGTTGTTTTCATTTAACATAGTGCTTGATATACAATAAGTACTCAATAAATAAAATCAGATAACATTTTAATTAAAAAAGATAAAAGTAGAACTTAAATTTTTTCACCAATAAAAGAGAGATAAATATGTGACAAAAAAATGCAAATAACATTTACCAAGTGCACACTACATACTAGAGAGTTTTAAATGCTTTATATATAAAAATGATATTTGAGATACAAATGATGGATGATTATTTAGACTCTATAACAATAAAATAATAGCTAATACATATTGAATGTTTAGTGCTCTATACTATTCTAAGAATATGTATTGACTTATTATTATTATTTTTTTAATCATCACCAAGGATATGTTTTCCATTGATTTTTAGAGAGAGTAGAAGGTAGGGAGGGAGAGAGAGAAACAAACATCAATGTGAGAGAGACATATCGATTGGTTGCCTCCCACGTGCACCCAGACTGGGTCTGGGATAAAACCTGCAAGCCTTCAGTGTGCAGGCTAACACTCTAACCAACGCGCTGCATGGGCCAGGGCTGTATTGACTTTCTAAATCCTCAAACAACTCTATGAGATGGGTACCGATATCCTCATTATACATCTGAGTAAGCTGAGGCTCAGAAAGTAAAGTAAACGGGCCCAAAATTATGTGGCTAAAAAGTGGCATAGCTATGACTCAAAACTAGATAGTCAGTTTGACTTCAGAACCCATGAAAACTCTGAGCACAGGCTCTGCACCAGGCTCCTCTCCAGCCCCTTTGCATTCATTCAAGCTACTCCACTGCAGTGTGGGGTGGGGAATAATCATAATGCAGCCCAGATTGTAATAACAGATATCATTTATTGAGCTTCTATTGTGTGACAGAGATTGTGCTTGGCTGTTTTACATGTTATATTGAATTCTCACATCAATAATGTGAAGTGATTACTATTAAGTTTGTTTATAGATTATAAGAATGGGGCTGCAGAAAAATCACAGTTACGTTTCCTACTCTCCTCAAATTCAATTTTCTCTAACTCTACACTACACATTCTTTGTAATTCTCATGCTGATCCCTCATTGTTCAAATACACCCTCCTCTCCCTAAGTGAATGATCATTAACTAGAAGAGACAGGATGACGTTGTTTTTATTCCAATCTTTATCTAGTTTCTACATAACAAATTCCTAGCCACTGCATACAAAAATATGGCAGTATTTTGTCTTCATTAGGAAACAACTTTTTGAGTTTCCAAACTGGCAGCGGAGTGAATGGAAGCTACACAGATCATCTCCCAGGACCAAACAGGATTTACAACTAAAATAAAGACAAATCTTCAGGAAAAAGCAACAGAAAAGCAGCTTGAGAGGACCATATAACCAGGGATATTGAATCGAGCCTGGTAAGTCTGCAGAGACGTGAGATGGGCGCTAGGAGCCCATGGACAGCAGCAGTCTTATCATGAAGAATGACATAGCAGAAATAAAAAACACATTGCAAAGACTAAACAGCAGAGTAGAGGAAGCTGAAGACCGGATCAGTGACTTAGAAGACAGGGTAGAAAAAATCAACCAATCAGAAAACCAAAAGGAAAAACAATTAAAAAACAAAAAGACAGCTTCAGAGAACTGTGGGACAACTGGAAATGTAATAATATTTGCATCATAGGAGTCCCCAAAGAAGAAGAAAATGAGCAAGGGTTAGAGAATATATTTGAAGAAATAGTGACAGAAAACTTCCTTAATTTGGTGAAGGAAGAAGGCATTCAAGTCCAAGCAGCACAGAGAGCCCCAAGTAAGAAGAACACAAACAGGCCCACAACAAAACACATAGTAATTAAAATGTCAAAAATTAAAGACAAAGAGAGAATCCTAAAGGCAGCAAGAGATAAGCAACAGGTTACCTACAAAAGAATTCCCATAAGGCTATCAGCTGACTTCTCAACAGAAACACTACAGGCCAGAAGGGAATGACATGAAGTAATCAAGGTCATGAAAAAAAAGGATCTGAATCCAAGACTATTCTATCCAGCAAGGCTATCATTCAAAATAGAAGATCAAATAAAGAGCTTCCCAGACAAAAAAAGGATTAAGGGAATATATTAGCACCAAACCAGCACTGCAAGAAATGTTCAAAGGTATGCTGTAATTAGTAGAAGAAATGAGAAGAAAAATATAACCACACTAAACAAAAATGACAATAAATAAATACATATCAATAATCACCTTAAATGCAAATGAATTGAATGCTCCAATAAAAAGACATAGAGTAGCTGATTGGATAAGAAAGCATGACTCATATATATGTTGTTTACAAGATACCCACCTCACAACAAAAGACTCACATAGGTTGAAAGTGAAGGGTTGGAAAAACATTTTCCAAGCAAACAGAAAGGAAAGAAAAGCTGAGGTAGCAATACTTATATCTGATAAAATAGATTTCAAAATGAAGGCCATAACTAGAGACAAAGAAGGCCACTTCATAATATTGAAAGGATCTATCCAACAGGAAGATATAATCTTGGTAAACATATATGCACCCAATATAAGAGCACCAAAATATATTAAAAATCTTCTGGAGGACTTCAAAGGAGAAATTGACAGCAATACAATCATAGCAGAGGACTTCAACACCCCGCTGACACCCCTAGATAGATCCTCTAGACAAAAAGTTAACAAGGAAACAGACTCTAAATGAAGTGCTAGATCAAATGGATTTAATGGATATCTACAGAGAATTACACCCCAAACTGCAGAATTCACATTATCCTCAAGTGCACATGGGACATTCTCAAAGACAGATCACATATTAGGACACAAACTAAGTCTCTACAAGTTCAAGAAGATTGAAATCATATCAAGCATCTTCTCAGATCACAATGGCATGAAACTAGAAATCAATTGCTACAAGAGCATGCAAAGACATTTGAATACATGGAGGCTAAATAGCATGTTATTAAACAATGAATGGGTTACCGAGGAGATCAAGGAAGAAATTAAAAACTTCCTGGAAACCAATGAAAATGAACACACAACATCACAAAATCTATGGGATGCAGCGAAAGCAGTTCTAAGAGGGAAGTTCATAGCACTACAGGCCCACCTCAAAAAATAAGAAAAATTTCTAATTGCCTATCTAATCTCACAACTTAAAGAACTAGAAAGCAAACAAAAAGAAAACCCCAGAGCAAGTAGAAGGAAAGAAATAGATAAGGTCAGAGTAGAAGTAAACAACATAGAACCTGAAAAACAATTAAAAAGATCAATGGAACAGCTGGTTTTTTGAAAAGATAAACAAGATTGCTGGGCCCCTAGCTAGACTCACCAAGAAACAAAGAGAGAGGACCCAAATAAACAAAATTAGAAACAAAAGAGAAGTAACAACTGACACCACAGAAATACAAAGGACCGTTAACAAATACTATGAACAATTATATGACAACAAATTAGACAATCTAAGCAAAATGGACAAATTACTAGAAACACACAGTCTCACAAAACTGAACCAGGAAGAGATAGAAAACTTGAACAGGCCAATAACAACTAAGGAAATTGAAGATGTGGAAAACACTATGGTGTTACCTCAAAAAGTAAAAAATTGAACTGCCAGTTGACCCAGTGATTCCACTTCTAGGAATATACCCTAAGAAACCTGAAACACCAACCAGAAAGAATATATGTACCCCTATGTTCATAGCAGCACTATTTACAATAGCTAAGATCTGGAAACAGCCCAAATGTCCATCAGTAGATGAATGGATAAAAGAGCTGTGGTACATATACACAATGGAGTACTATGCAGCTGTAAGAAAGAAAGATCTCTTATTCTTTGAAATGACATGGAAGGACCTGGAGAGTATTATCCTAAGCAAAACAAGCCAAGCGGAGAAAGACAAATATTACATGATCTCACTTATTTGTGGAATATAATGAACATAACAGTCTGAGGAACAGGGTAGACCCAGAGATGTGGATGAAGGGTACGGACTGACAACCCTCAGAAAAGGGGTGGAGGGGGAGGGAAGAGATAAACCACAAACTTATGTGTATGTACACATAACTGATGGACATGGACAACAATGCTGGGGATGGGATGGGGGGATGGGGAGGAGGGTGTCAGTGGGGCAAAAAGGACAAACATCTGTAACAAAAACAAATTAATAAAAAAATAAATAAATTAAAAATAATAAAATAAATAAATAAAATAAAACTACTTTTTCATAACTTTGTTTTAATTCGGGAGTGGTACTCAACCATTAGGACACATTGAATTTTACCCTCAACAAATCTTTTTTTTAATGAGTTTATTTTTGTTGCCAATGTTTCTCCTTTTTCCCTAATTGACACCCTCTTCCTGATCCCAACCCACCTCCTCTGAGGGTTGTCAGTCTCAACCTTACTTTCATGCCTCTGGGTCTATTTTGTTCATCTGCTTTTTTTTTTTTTTTTTCATTATATTGGACAAATAAGTGAGATAATGTGATATTTGTCTTTCTCTGATTGGCTTATTTCACTTAGCATAGTACACTCCAGGTCCCTCCATGTCATCTCAAAGGATAAGAGATCTTTCTTCCTTACAGCTGCATAGAATTCCATTGTGTATATGTACCACAGCTTTTTTATCCACTCATCTACTGATGGACACTTGGGCTGTTTCCAGATCTTAGCAATTGTAAGTAGTGCTGCAATGAACATAGGGGTATATATATTTTTTTCTGATTGGTGTTTCAGGCTTCTTAGGATATATTCCTAGAAGTGGGATCACTGGGTCAAATGATAGTTCAATTTTAAAAAAAAAATTTTCTTTATTGATTTTAGAGTGAGAGGAAGGGAGAGGGAGAGGACAGAAATATCGATGACAGAGAACATCGATTGGCTGCCGCCTGCATGACCCACGGGGATTTGGCCCACATCCCGGGCATGTGATCTGACCAGGAACCCAATCAGCCACATCTTGGTACATGGGTCATCAGACAACCAGGAACTGCACCGGCTGGGCAGCAGTCCAATTTTTTAAGGAAACACCATATTGTTTTCCATTGCATTCCAACCAGCAGTGTACTACAATCCCCTTTTCTAGTCATCCTTGCCAGCAATTGTTGCTTGATAATTTGTTGATGGCAGCCATTCTGGCAAGTGTGAGTGATACCTCATTGTTGTTTTAATTTGCATCTCTCTGATGATTAGTGACATTGAGCATTGTATCACATGTCTCTTGGCCTATGTATGTCCTCTTTGGAGAGGTGTCTAATTAGGTCCTCTGTCATTTTTTAATTTCATTCTTTGTCTTCCTTTTCTTTATTTGTATGAGTACTCTATATATTTTGGAAATTAATCTTTTATCTGATGTATCATTGGCAGTTATGCTCTCCCATATAGAGAGTTACCTTTCCATTTTGATGCTTGTTTCTTTTGCTGTACAGAAGCTATTTAATTTGATGTAGTCCAATTTATTAATTTTTTTTTCCTTTTTTTCTTTTGCCTTAAGGGTTGTATCCATGAAAATTCTGCTACGTATAATGTCTGAAATTTTGTTGCCTACATTTTCTTGTAGGATTTTTATGGATTCATGAGTCACATTTAAGTTTTTTATCCATTTGAGCTTATTTTTGTGTATGATGTAAGTCGGTGGTCTAGTTTCATTATTTCGCATGTAGCTGTCCAATTTTGAAAACATCATTTTTAAAAAGGTGGTCATTACTCCATTGTATGCTATTGCCACCTTTGTCAAATATTAAGTGTATGCTATTGCCACCTTTTTCAAGTATTAAATGAGCATAATGTCTCGGGTCAATTTCTGGCTTCTCTGTTCTGTTCCATTGATCCATATGCCTGTTCTTGTGCCATTACCAGGCTGTTTTGACTACAGTGGCTTTGTAGTATAACCTGATATCCAGTAGAGTGATCCCTCCTACTTTGTTCTTCTTTTTCAAGATTGTTGTGGCTATTCGGGGTCTGTTTTGGTTCCATATAAATTCCTGAAGTATTTGTTCCACTTCTGTGAAATATGTCATTGGTAGTTTAATGGGGATTGCATTGAATCTATAGATTTCTTTGGGTAGTATGGACATTTTGGTGATGTTAATTCTTCCAATCCATGAACAAGGTATATGGTTCCACTTTTTTATATCTTCCTCTATTTCTTTTCTCAGGGTCCTGTAGTTTTCTGTGAAGAGGTCATTTATTTCTTTGGTGAAAATATTCTTAGTTATCTTAATTTTTTTTGCCGCAATGATAAATGGGATTGCTTTTTGAGATTCTCTTTCTGTGAGTTCATCATTGCTGTACAAGAATGCCATCGATTTTTTTTTATTAATTTACTTTTGTTACAGATGTTTGTCCTTTTCCCCCCATTGACAACCTCCTACCCCTCCCTCCCTGCCCCGTCCCCAGTCTTCCTTTCCATGTCCATTGGTTATGAGTACATGCGTACAAGTTCTGTGGTTCATCGCTCCCCTCCCCCACCTCCTCTTCTGGCAATTGTCAGTCTGTACCCCACTTCCACGTCTCCGGGACTCCCTGTTCCTCAGACTGCTATGTTCATTATATTCCAGAAATAAGTGAGATCAAATGATATTTGTCTTTCTCTGCTTGGCTTGTTTTGCTTAGGATAATAGTTTCCAGGTCCACCCATGTCGTCTCAAAGGATAAGAGATCTTTCTTTCTTACAGCTGCATAGTACTCCATTGTGTACATATACCACAGCTTTTTTATCTATTCATCTACTGATGGACACTTGGGCTGTTTACAGACCTCAGCTATTGTAAATAATGCTACTATGAACATGAGGGTACATATATTCTTTCTGATTGGTGTTTCAGGCTTCTTAGGGTATATTCCTAGAAATGGGATCACTGGATCAAATGGTAATTCAATTTTTAATTTTCTGAGGTAACACCATAGTGTTTTCCATAGTGGCTGCACCAGTCTGCATTCCCACCAGCAGAGCACTAGAGTCCCCTTTTCTCCACATCCTCGCCAACACTTGTTGTTTGATGCTTTGTTGATGGCGGCTATTCTGACAGGTGTGAGGTGATACCTCATAGTTGTTTTAATTTGCATCTCTCTGATGATTAGTGATGTTGAGCATTTCTTCATATGTCTCTTGGCCATTTGTATGTCCTGTTTGGAGAGGTGTCTCTTTAGGTCCTCTGCCCATTTTTTAATTGGGTTCTTGTCTTCCTTTTGTTGAGATGTATGAGCACTCTATATTTTGGAAATTAATCCCTTATCTGATATATCCTTGGCAATTATGCTCTCCCATACAGTGGGTTGTCTTTCCACTTTGATGGTTGTTTCTTTTGCTGTGCAGAAGCTTTTGAGTTTGATGTAGTCCCATGTGTTCATTTTTTCCTTTGTTTCTGTTGCCTTAGGTGATATATCAGTGAAAATTCTGCTGCGTATGATGTCTGAAATTTTATTGCCTACATTTTCTTCTAGGACTTTTATGGATTCATGAGTCACATTTAAGTCTTTTATCCATTTTGAGTTTATTCTTGTGTATGGTGTAAGCTGATGGTCTAGTTTCATTTTTTTGCATGTAACTGTCCAATTTTCCCAACACCATTTATTAAAGAGGCTGTCTTTGCTCTATTGTATGCTCTTGCCACCTTTGTCGAATATTAATTGAGCATAATGTTTTGGGTCAATTTCTTGGTTCTCTGGTCTATTCCATTGACCTATGTGCCTGTTCTTGTGCCAGTACCAGGCTGTTTTGATTACAGTGGCTTTGTAGTATAACCTGATATCCGGTATTGTGATCCCACCTACTTTGTCCTTCTTTTTCAAGATTGCTGTAGCTATTCGGGGTCCTTTTTGGTTCCATATGAACTTCTGAAGTATTTGTTCTAGTTCTGTGAAATATGTCGTTGGTATTTTGATGGGGATTGCGTTAATTCTGTAGATTGCTTTGTGTAGTATGAACATTTTAATGATGTTAATTCTTCCAATCCATGAACAAGGTATGTGCTTCCACTTTTTTATATCTTCCTCTATTTCTTTTTTCAATGTCCTGTAGTTTTCTGCAAATAGGTCCTTTACTTCTTTGGTTAAGTTTATTCCTAGGTATCTTAATTTTTTTGCCGCGATAGTAAATGGAATTGTTTTTTTAGTTTCTCTTTCTGTGAGTTCATCATTGGTATATAAGAATGCTATTGATTTCTTGACGTTAATTTTGTATCCTGCTACTCTGCCAAATTCATTTATTAAGTCTAGTAGATTTTTGATGGAGTCTTTAGGGTTTTCTATGTATAATATCATGTCATCTGCAAATAATGACAGTTTCACTTCCTCCTTTCTAATTTGGATCCCTTTTATTTTTCTTCCTGTCTGATTGCTGTGGCTAAGACTTCCAGTACTATGTTAAATAAGAGTGGTGAAAGTGGGCATCCTTGTCTTGTTCCTGTTCTTAAGGGAAATGCTTTTAGTTTTTGTCCATTGAGTATGATGTTGGCTGTAGGTCTTTCATATATGGCCTTTATAATGTTGAGATATGATCCCTCTATTCCCAAATTTCTAAGCGTTTTTATCAGAAATAGGTGCTGGATTTTGTCAAATGCTTTTTCAGCATCTATTGATATGATCATATGGTTTTTATCTTTCATTTTGTTTATGTGATGTATCACATTTATTGATCTATGAATATTGTACCAGCCTTGCATCTCTGGGATGAATCCCACTTGGTCATGGTGAATAATTTTTTTGATGTATTACTGGATCTTATATGCTAATATTTTGTTAAGGATTTTGGCATCTGTGTTCATCAGGGATATTGGCCTGTAGTTTTCTTTCTTTGTAGTGTCTTTATCCTGTTTTGGAATTAGGATTATGCTGACCTCATAAAATGAGTGTGGAAGTCTTCCGTTTTCTTGGATTTTTGGGAATCATTTGAGGAGAATGGGTATTAGATCTTCCTTGAATGTTTGGTAAAACTGTCCCGTGAAGCTGTCTGGACCTTGGCTTTTGTTTGCTGGGAGTTTCTTAATTACATCTTCAATTTCCTTAGTTTTTATTGGTCTGTTCAAGTTTTCTATCTCTTCCCGGTTCAGTTTTGGGAGACTGTATGTTTCTAGATATTTGTCCCTTTGCCTAGATTCTCCAATTTGTTGGCGTATAATTGTTCCATTCATCGTATGTTCTGTTGATCTTTTGTATTTCTGTCATGTCAGTTGTTACTGCTCCTCTTTGGTTTCTGATTTTGTTTATTTGGGTCCTCTTTTTTGTTTCTTGGTGAGTCTGCCTAAAGGTCCATCGATCTTTTTTATATTTTCAATGAACCAACTCTTTGTTTCATTGATCTTTTGAATTTTTTTTTAGTCTCTATGTCGTTTATTTCTGCTCTGACCTTTACTATTTCTTTCCTTCTACTTGCTCTGGGTTTTCTTTTTGTTTACTTTCTACTTCTTTAAGTTGTAGGGTTAGAAAGTCAATTCAAAATGTTTTTGTTTTTTGAGGTAGGCCTGTAGTGCTCTGAACTTCCCTCTTAGGACTGCTTTCTCTCCGTCCCATAGATTTTGTGTTGTTTTGTGATCGTTTTCATTGGATTCCAGGAAGTTTTTTATTTCTTCCTTGATCTTGGTGACCCATTCATTGTTTAATAACATGCTATTTAGCCTTCAAGTGTTTGAATGTTTTTGCGTGTGTTTGTTGTAATTGAGTTCTAGTTTCATGCTACTGTGATCTGAGAAGATGCTTGATACGATTTCAATCTTATTGAATTTGTAGAGACTTAATTTGTGTCCTAACATGTGGTCTACCTTTGAGAGATTCCTGTGTGCACTTGAGAAGCATGTTAATTCTGCAGGTTTGGGGTGAAATGTTCTGTAAATATCAATTAAGTTCAACTGATCTAGTTAGTCATTTAAGGACTCTGTCCTTGTTAATTTTTTGTCTAGAAGATCTATCCAGTGGTGTCAGTGGGGTTTTATATTCACCCCCTATGATTGTATTGCTATTGATCTCTCCCTTGAAGTCCTCCAGAAGTTTTAAAATATATTTTGGTGCTCCCATATTTGGTGCATATATGTTTACCAGGGTTATATCCTCTTGTTGGATTGATCCTTTTAATATTATGTAGTGACCTTTTTGTCTCTTATTATGGCCCTCGTTTTGAAGTCTATCTTGTCAGGTATGAGTATTGTTACACCAGCTTTTTTTTTCATTTCCATTTGCTCGGAAAAAAATTTTCCATCCCTTCACTTTTATCCTGTGTGAGTCTTTTGTTTTGAGGTGGGTCTCTTGTAGACAGCATATATATGGGTTGTGTTTTCTTATCCAATCAGCTACCCTATGTCTTTTGATTGGGGCATTTAAGCTATTTACATTTAAGGTTATTATTGATAGATACTCACTAGTTGCCATTTTTATTTTATGCCTGTGTTCGTTTCTCTTTTTCTCTGTTTCTTCTTCTTCTTCCAACAGCCCCTTCAGAATTTTTTGCAGTGGTGGTTTGGTGGTAAATTCCATTATCTTTTTTTTTTTTTTTTTTTGTCTGTGAAGCTCTTTATTTCACTTTCAGTTTTGAATAATTGCCTTGCTGGATAGAGTAGTCTTGGATTCAGACCCTTGTCTTTCATTACTTTGTACACTTCATCCATTCCCTTCTGGCCTGCAGTGTTTCTATTGAGAAATCAGCTGACAATCTAATGGGAGCGCCCTTGTAGGTAACTTTCTGTCTCTCCCTTGCTTTCTTTAAGATTCTTTCTTTGTCTTTAACGTTTGCCATTTTAATTATGATGTGTCTAGCTGTGGGTCTTCTGCGGTTCATCTTGCTTGGGACTCTCTGTGTTTCCTAGACTTGTGTGACTTTTTCCTTCACCATTTCAGGGAAGTTTGCTGTCATTATTTCTTCAAACCAGTTCTCTAATCCTTCCTCTGGTTCTTCTCCTTCTGGTACCCCTATAATCCGTATGTTGTTACGTTTTGTATTGTCCTAAAGCTCCCTCAAACTCTTGTCCTCCTTGTTAATTTATTTTTCCTATTTGCTGCTCTATTTGGGTGTTTTTTTCTACCTTGTCTTTTAAGTCGCTGATTCAATCTTCAGCTTCTTCTAATCTACTATTGAATCCTTCTAAGGTATTTTGCATAACAACTATGTCATTCTTTATTTTCTCTTGATTTTTATGCATAGCTTCTACCTATTTTTTTAAGCTGATGTAGTTCCCACTGAGCTCTTCATAATTCTTATTAAGTTGCTTGTAGTTCTCACCAAATTGTTTTTAGCATCCTTAAAATCATTGCTTTGAATTCTTTATCTGACAAATTGCTTTCTTCCATTTCCTGTAGTTCCTTTTCTGGTGATTCCTCTTTTTCTTTCATTTGGGTATTGTTTCTTTGTCTCACCATTTTAGGAATCTGGTAGTTCTAGGCCCAATGAGGGATGTTGAAATGTGTAGGCAGGTCAGTGTGTATCAAATACTGCTGTTGTGCCTCCCAGACTGTTTTGGTGGATGGCAGCTCTTGACTGCTGTAGGTCCTGGAGGATTGACAACTGGTGGCTGGTATTTGTCTGTCATGCAGGTCTCGGTTCCTCGAGTCTTGCTACCGCTTGGGCTGGGACACCACTCCTGATCAGCCTGTGCTGATGCCACTGATGATGGGTCTCAGCTGCTGATCTGTGCTGCTGCTTCCTAGGGTGAGTGGGTCCAGCTGGTGCATGGTTGGGGTGCGTGGGTCCTGCAGGTATGCTGCTGGGGTGTGTGGGTCACACTGATATGCTTCTGGGGTGTGAAGGTCTCACTGGTACACTGCTTGGGTGAGTGGGTCCAGCTAGTGCCCTGCTGAGGTGCGTCGGTTCTGCTGGTGTGCTGTTGGGGTATGCTGCTGCCTGGTGGGTTCAGCTCCTGATTAGTTGCTGCTGGGAGTGAGTGTCAACTCCAGGTTTCCACTTCTACTGCTACTGCTGTTGCCAAGGGGTGCTCTCAGCTCTCAATCCTCTCCTGCTGTTGGGGGCTGAGGATAGTCTGTTCTTGGGACTTTGTTGCTGCTTTGGGAGGGGCTCCACTCCAAATCTGCTGCTTCCGTTTTCAGGGGCAGGTCTCAGCTGCCTGAATCTTGCTGCTGCTTGGGCTGGGGCACCGCTCCTGATCAGCCTCTGCTGATGCCTCTGAGGATGGGTCTTAGCTGGCAATCTGTGCTGCTGTTGCCTGGGGATAGATGTCCCCTCCCAAGACTCTACTGCTGGGAGTGTGTCTCGGCTCCCGAGCCTCAGCTACTGTTGGGGGTGGGGCTCCACTCCTGACCAGTCACTGCTGCTGTGGGGGAAGGTGCTGAGCTCTGATGAGGCTTCTGATGTGGGGGGTGGTGCTTGGCTCCCAGTCAGTTGTTGCTACTGCAGCAGGCACCTCTATAGTGCCACTACTGTGCGCTGCTCCACTTTGACACAGTGGGGTCCGCTGGTCCAATGGTGCAAGGCACTCTGGTGGACTCAGGTTGCTTGGACCTAGCCACTCCCACTTCTTCCTTCCAGATAAGACCAAGGATCTTCCAAAATGGGGGGGCCTCCTGGCCGCACAGGGAGAAGCTCACTGATGAGCCGCTTACCACGGTAGCTGGCTGCTTTCCATCCACAGCACAGGAACCTTCTGCCCCACGTTTCTGCACTGCTCAAGGTTGGCCATCCACACTCACGTTCACTCCACTCTCTCTCACACTTGTCACACTCTCACACACTCACCTTTGCTCCGGTCCTGCCCGCCACCATCTTCCTTACTTGGGAATTTCTTGATTACATCTTCAATTTCCTTAGTTGTTATTGGTCTTTTCAAGTTTTCTATCTCTTCCCGGTTCAGTTATGAGAGTCTGTGTGGTTCTAGAAATTTGCCCATTTTGCCTAGATTGTCCAATTTGTTGGTGTATAATTGTTCATAGTATTTGTTAACAATCCTTTGTATTTCTGTGGTGTCAGTTGTTATTTCTCCTCTTTCGTTTCTGATTTTGTTGATTTGGGTCCTCTCTTTTTGTTTCTTGGTGAGGCTAGCTAAGGGTCCATCAATCATGTTTATCTTTTCAAAGAACCAGCTCATTGTTTCATTGATATTTTGAACTGTTTTGTTGTTGTTGTTGTTTTTAGTTTCTATGTTGTTTATTTATGCTCTCATCTTTACTATTTCATTCCTTCTACTTGCTCTGGGTTTTTCTTTTTTTTTGCTTTCTAGTTCTTTAAGTTGTAGGGTTAGATAGTCAATAAGAATTTTTTTTTGTTTCTTGAGGTAGGCCTGTAGTGTTTTGACCTTTCCTATCAAGACTGCTTTCTTTGTGTCCCATAGATATTATACTGTTCTGTGTTCATTTTCTTTGGTTTCCAGGAAGTTTTTAATTTCTTCCCTGATCTCCTTGGTAACCCATTCATTGTTTAATAACATTTTATTTAGCCTCCATGTCTTTGAATGTTTTTGAGTGTTTTTATTGTAATTGATTTTTAGTTTCATGCCATTGTGATCTGAGAAGGTGCTTGATATGATTTCAATCTTCTTGAACTGGTAGAGACTTAGTTTGTGTCCTAACATGTGGTCTATCTTTGAGAATGTCCCATGTGCACTTGAGAAGAATTTGAATTCTGCAGTTTGGGGGTGTAATTCTCTGTAGCTATCTATTAAATCAATTTGATCTAGTGCATCATTTAATGTCTCTGTTTCCTTGCTCATTTTTGTCTAGAGGATCTATCCAATGATGTCAGCAGGGTGTTGAAGTCCCTACTATGATTCTATTACTGTCAATTTCTCCTTTGAGGTCCTCTAGAAGTTTAAAAATGTATTTTGGTGCTCCTATATTGGGTGCATATATGTTTACCAAGGTTATATCCTCCTGTTGGATAGATCCTTTCAATATTATGTAGTGGCCTTCTTTGTCTCGAGTTATAGCCTTCATTTCAAAGTCAATTTTGTGTGATATGGGTATTACTACCCCAGCTTTTTTTTTTCCTTTCCATTTGCTTGATTTTTTCCATCCCTTCACTATCAACCTATGTGAGTCTTTTGTTGTGGAATGGGTCTCCTGTAAACAACATATATATGAGTCATACTTTTTTATCCATTCAACTTCTTTGTGTATTTTATTCAGATCATTTAATCCATTTACATGTAAGGTTATTATTGATATATACTTATTAATGCCATTTTTGTTTGTTATGGTTGTTTCTCTTTTTATTTCTTCTGCTTATTACAGTAGTCCTTTTAACATTTCTTGGAGTGCTGGTTTGGTGCTAACATATTCCCTTAGCCTTTTTTTTTTTTTTTTTGTCTGGGAAGCTCTTTATTTCACTTTCTATTTTGAATGATATCCTTGCTGGGCAGATGAGTTTTGGATTCAGATCCTTGTTTTTCATTACCTTGATTACTTCATGCCATTCCCTTGTGGCCTGTGTGTTTCTGTTGAGAAGTCAGCTGATAGACTTATGGGGGTTTCTTTTTATGTAACCTGTTGCATTTCTCTTGCCCCCTTTAGGGGTTTCTCTTTGTCTAATTTTTGACAGTTTAATTATGTGTCTTGGTGTGGACCTCCTTGTGTTCTTATTTGGGGCTGTCTGTGCTTCTTGATCTTGTATGCCTTTTTCCTTCACCAACCTAGGGAAATTTTCTGTCACTATTTCTTCAAATATATTCTCTAGCCCTTGCTCATTTTCTTCTTCTCCCGGAAATCCTATGATGCAGATGTTGTTACCTTTCATGTTGTCCCACAGTTCTCTTAAGCTGTCTTCCTGTTTTTTAATTTTTTTTTATTTTGGTTCTCTATTGGGTGATTTTTTTCTACCCTGTCATCTAATTCACTGATCCGATCCTCAGCCTCCTCTACTTTGCTGGTTACTCCTTCCAATGTGTTCTTTATTATTATTTTTTTTTATCCTCACCCGAGGACATTTTTTTTTCCACTTTTTGTTCAGATAGAGTGGGAGGGAGAGAGAGGAAGAGAGAGAAACATCGACGTGAAAGGGACACATCAAGTGGCTGCCTCCCGCACGACCCACCAGGGGCCGGGGACAAACTGCAACCAAGGTACGCGCCCCTAGCGGGAACCGAACCCAGGTCTCTCTGGACCGCAGGCCGACGCTCCAACCACTGAGCCAAACTGGCCAGGGCCCAATGTGTTCTTTATTTATGCCATGTCATTTTTCATTTCTACTTGGTGCTTTTTCATTTTCAATTGGTCGATTTTCAATGTTTCTTTATGTTTATTCACACTGTTCAGCTTCCTCATAATCATTACTCTGAACTCTGCCTCTGATATCTTGCTTAATTCTATTTCATTTATCTCATCTTCTGTAGAATTACCTTGTTCTTTCAATTGAGATTTGTTTCTTTGTTTCACCATTTGCCTTGTGTTTTGGAGCCTGCCAAATTTTCCCTATGGGTGTTGGTGTTCCACTGATTGTGGCTCCCTCTACTGGATTTGGATAAGTGTGACAGGACCCACTTTAAACACCACTGTCAAGTCTTACTTTCCTGGGATGATTTGAAGGCCATGCAAAAGTTCCTTTATCCTCTAGCTTTTGCCTGCATGCTCTTATTCTCTGTTACTTGGTGAAACTCAGGTTGTAGCCCTCAGCTGAATGAAAAATCCCTCAGGTGTACAAGATAAGAGGATTTCCAGTGGGTGGGGCAATTGCTTGCTGCCTGTCTCTAGCTGTTAATGAGCCTCAATTTGCATTTCTCTGGCCTAGCTTGGTGGTGTTAAATTCCTGGGTGAAGGAACGTTGCTTCTCTCCAGGGCTCTGGGAATGAGCTCTTTGAGTAAGATGGCTAGTGTCCTATGAGGGTGTGATTTCCATAAAACTCCCAGTGTCCTTTACAGCTCGCTCCTGTGCCAGGAGCCCTGGACTCTCTTCACACAGTTCCAGTCTTGTCCGCCATCCCTCTGTGGAAGCCCAAGGTGAGTGGCTGTAGCTAATTTAGTGCATTGGCCCTTCCGGGAATTGACTGCTCACAGCTAAAACAGCCACCAGCTGCTGTCCATGGGTTCCCAGCCCACCCTCTCATGCCTTCACAGTTCCTACCAAGCTCAATTTGTTGTCCTCTTTATGTCACTGTTTATAAGGGTTCTCTCAAGCTGCTTTTCAGTTGGTTTTTCACAATGATTTGTCTTTACTTTAGTTATAATTCCAGTTTGGTCCTGGGAGACAGTCTGTGTAGCTTCCATTCACTTTGCCACCATTTTCCTCTCTATCCCCTCAAGAAATCTTGCAAGTTCTTTTTTACAGACCTGGGAATCCAGGAACCTTCTTAGCCTCCAATCAAAAGGTGTCATATGTCCTTTAACAACCTCATAAATTCTGACCTAATAAAACTGTCCCACACTTGTACAGTCAAAATCCCTCTCTTCTCAAGACAGGTGGAGCAGGAACTTTAAAACATAAGTTATGTGGTTATGAGGTGTGTGTGTGTGTGTGTGTGTGTGTGTGTGTGCGCGCGTGTGTTATGGGGTCTTTATATTTCTGAAGCCTACAAGTACTTGAAATATGGAAACTAACTAGAAAAAATATCTATTTGAACAGCAATTCACCCAACTGGCTAAAATGTTTCAGAGTGGCTGGATAGCCTGGAAGGTAAACCTTGAAAAGCATTGGGTTTTAGGAAACCGAATCAAGTATTTCTGAATTCAACACAGAAAAGTAACTACCACTTTTTATTTTAATAAATCTAGTTCATCTAATGGATTATTTTTTACCTTAAGGGTCTGGAAGCTCAGTGCCAAAAACCTTCCAGTGAATCTTGTTATTCCCAGCTGCCATCACTCATAATACTGAAGAAAGTACAAGATCAGTCCTCAGGAATTCTGAGTTCTAATTTGGACCCTGTTGCTAACTCACTAAGTGGCCATGGAAAGTAGCGTAAGGTCCTTGCTGCACAGTATGCCAGTGTTAGCAGTGGTCAGAACAGAGGTGGGATAAGTAGGTAAGACCTGCCTGTTTTCATACTCAGAGGAAACAGAGAATAACTAGTAGAAATGATCCAATATGAAGTCCAAAGTGAGGACCCTCTCCATGTACTCCAAAAGAACCCCTTTTCTTTATTCCTACCAGCAGAAAAAGTGAGCTTGGTTAATAAAGAACATGAATCTTGGCAAGGAGGTTAGATAGAGAGAAAATGTATGTTATTTGTCCTCTTTGGTGAGAGTGAGCTTACCAAAAATAGAAGGTAGATGCCTCAGTATTGTATGTAATACAGTGGACTATCCTAGAAGTATCTATAGATTACTATAACATATAGAATAAAGGCTCTTAGCAGAGGCTATGACCCCTCCAACCTGTGCTTTTCCTTATAATTTCTGCTCTCCTACTTAAAACTATTGAATGAATAAACGAATAGTGTTATCCTACTTACCCTACTTAGAAAATGGACATAATAGAGCAAAGGAGTGATTGACAAGACTTTAGAAACTCACAAATATTCTTAAACCTGGTGACAAGCACTTGCCTTGGAATCAGAAGTTGTGGGTGAATCTTGTCTTTGCCAACTTCCTCAATAGTTGAGCAAATCACAAGTTCTTGGAGTTGATCACTTTGCTGCCAGTTATTTCCCATTTCTGTTACTTATTCATTTAATCAGTCAGTCAGTGATTTAATAATTCTTGAATGCTGTCTATATACAAGATTCTGCAATATTAATATCCCAGATGCTAGGCAATGAGGCAGAAACAGAAATAAAAGAAGCCCTGGGCTTCTTTCCATATCCAGTCCTTGAAACCCATGTATAAATAGAAACACTATCATGATAACATTTGATCTTCCTTAATAAAATATATCCCACTTATTGAGCACTATTTTATAGCAAGTACAGTGTTAGAAAATCTTCATAAATTATAACATCCCTTAAAATTGTCATTATCATATTCATTTTACATAGCAATTTTTACCATTTTTCATGTCACAGCACACGTACACTAATTACTAAAATCTGTGGCACACCAAAAAATATATTTTGCCAATCAGACAAAAAATAGGTATAATTTTTATTCATTCACACCAGATGTCTATGGTGTTGGCTGTTGTCAGTTTTGTATATGACAATCTAAGGGAAAAGACGTCAGTGTTTCTGACCTAATAGTCAGGTACTACATGTTTTAAAATTTTTTGTGGCATGCCAGTTGAAAACCACTGATTTTATGTATGAGATAACTACAGCTCTGAGAGGTTGAGTAGCTTGCCCACAGTCACCTACCTTATAAGTGGCAGAGCTGGAATTTCAATCCAGGACAGTCTGACTCTAAACCTATGCTTTTTCCATCCTACAACACTACCCATGTGTGATGTGGCTATTATCCAAAAGGCATTTTTGTTTTCTCTCAAGCATACAAGTGGCTAACAAATAAATTTTTGCCTGTCCGGCTTTTGTAAAGGACAACAAATCTTTGTTAACTCAGCCCAGGTACAATGCAATCTGTCCAAATTGACCCTGAAAATGAAGGTTGAAAGTGAAGATGACTAAAATAATCCTAAACCAAAAGAAAGAAAAAAAAACCACATCAGCCTAATCATGGCCTGATAAGATGATATATGCAGCATTTACTACCAAGAGAGAGAGACATGATGTGCATGGTCTCTGGGAATCAGTATCAGGCCAATTATAGATCAAAGGGACAAATGCGCTTTTATTTTTCCTTCAGGGATTATCACTACCGCTTAGCATCATTGGTGATGGGCAGTCCCATCAAAATGTAGCATGAGCAGCAGCTTTCTGGATCACTTGTGTTTATGCAGGTCATTGAGCAAAGAAACCTGAACGTTCTCCCTTGCACAAGTCACAATTGCTCCCATGAGGTCCAAGTTTAAGCATTAACTCTTCACTGACTCATATTCAGATAGCATTAATATTTCCACTGTAATAACTGTGTAGCAAAAGCAGCCAGATACTGTATAAATGATTCAGAGCCTGTGCCCATTGATTCTTAATTAGTCATAAAAGAGCTGAAAGGAAACTTTGAGAGCATCTGACCCAACTGTCACTTTACAGATGAGAAAACTGCAGTTCAGTACAGGGAAGTCTGGAAATATTACTGCTTACTACACGCTGATAAAGAAATAAAAATCAGGGGAAAGAATGAGGTAATGGAGGTGAACTAAATTCCTCATCCTTCTTGGTCAAAAAATGTAAAAAATAAACCAAAGTACACACAAGTTATTTTGTGTTATAAATATAACCAGCAGAAGAACTGAAAATGAAAGCAGTCTTGCTATGACCACAAACTAGCTGTGTGACCTTGAATAAACTCCCTGGGTCTCAGTTTTATATTTTATAAAATAGGGTCACTGTCATTGGTGCAGCTCACTTCCTAAGGTTCTTATGAGGAACAAACAAGATAGTAGATATAAGAAATGGTAATAGTTCTCAGCACCAAACAGAGATGGTTTCCAGGAATTTCTCCATCTCATTTACATAGTAAGGATTCTGTAACAAGCCCCCAAAACCTATACTGGCTTCTTTGCCCAGGATGTCACCCAATACCATTTCTATTCTCTGACTAGAAAAAGTTAAATCTTTGAGATATAAGTGCAATTAGAAAATATCTAAATTCAGAGGGAAGGGGGGAAAGGGGACAGGCAGAGATTAACCAAATAATTTATATACACATATCATAATCCATAGATACAGATAATAGTGTGATGGAGGCCTGGGGTGGGAAAGGAACATGGTGGAGGGAGGCAATGGGGAAAAATGGGGGACATCTGTCAACAATAAAGATTTAAAAAAGAACATAACTAATGTTCTCTCTCTCTATCTCTCTCTCTCTCTCTCTCTCTCTCTCTCTCTCTCATTCCCCTCTAATTAAGATCTTCTACCTCTGTTACTGGTTTTTACTTTGGGGCTTGAAATATTTTGTTCTAGAATGATTCAGTGTAAAAGGAAAACAATCCAACCCTAGTTCCCTCCCTTTGTCACAGAGATGCTGAGTAAGCTGTCAATCAATGTAGCAGGACAAATATCCTTCATTTTAAAGGGTTTTAATTTGAGAAGCTGTTTGGGGCTAGGAACAGTCATCTCAGAAATGTGTTGTGACACTAAGATACAGTAGAAATACATCATCATGTTTGCTACTCTGTCCAGTATTTTTTATTCATGACTCTGAAAGCAAACTGCTGGTCTATTCTCTGGAGATATACATATGTACACACACACACACACACACACAAGAAAACACACACCACACAAACAAGCAGGCATGCACTCTTCCTGGCTTGGTAGAGAAAAATAATTTTTAGCCCTCTGAGAAGATTTTTGCATTAACAGATTGTGTAGTCTCACCAAGCAGGAAATCAGAGTGATATTTTTTTTTTTTTTTTTAGAGAAATGCACCCTTGTTCCAATTCTCTTGTCTAAATTATACAAAGCCCTTACAGTCTTGATGCGGTTCACTTAAAGATCATTAATCATGTTACTGAGTGGGCTGAGAATGATCATGCCTATGCAAGGTATTCTTCTGGGTGTTGGAAAATGACAGGAGTTAGTTATAGTGCTGAATGTGCTGAAATTAACTCAAACTTGCAAAGTTCCATCAGCACCATATAAGGGAAGATATTTATCCTCAACTGAAGTTACAGAGAGAGAAGCAGAGCATGAGGGCATTAAGTGGTTTATAATTGAAAATATTCAAATTGACAGAGGGGCTAAAGGTCCCATAGGATGTTGCTAACAATGAACAATACAGCCATTGGTAGCTGTGTTTAAAATAAACCACTAATGCAAAATTAGAAGAGTTTACTTAAAAAAAGGTCTGTCAACTTCTCCCAACTTCTTTATTTTATTTGGCACATAAAGACTATTTGTCATGTATCATTTTTAACTAAGATCAAACAAACACCATTTTTAAAGAAGCTGAAGAAATGATCACCTGAACATGGAAGTGAAAACGATTATTTGTTAAAAGTGAGGCAAGATCCAATAAAAAGCTTTTTGTGCTGTATAATACTCCCCAAATGAGTGTCTAAGGTCTTAATTAGCTTTCCTCCTTATCTCTGGTAAAACAGGCACACAAAGTTTTCTGTCTCAGTTCCACAAAGGCATCCGAAAAATATGTGATCACCCACATGGAAGATGTATAAGCTCATTTCCATCCTATTTGAGACTTACTGCCAGCAATGTGTGTACATTTGTACATTTTGAATGATAATTACGGGAATTATGGGAGATGCTGTTAAGAAAATTAGTTTCATTAGACTAGGAAGGACTATTCTTTCAACATTTCTGCAGGCAGAGGTCTAATATCATAATAAGCATAATTTGCATAATTCAATTTGCAAAATGAATTTCAAGTCATTTTAATGGAAATTATTTTTTAAACTAGGATGATACACTCATTTAGAATTTGATTCTGCTCCATTGTGTTCTTAAAAACAGAATAAAATATTAATTGAAATTTATTTTTTAAATAATTGATGCATATAAAGGATCTGTTTTTAGAGAGTGCCCTAAACAAAAGTACCTACAGACATCCTGTGTTGCTTCTCACTCTTCATTAGCCAACTCCAACTTTTTGAGATCTTGGTGTATGCATTCTTTATCAAACACAAATAAGTATGGCATTGCTTGCTTTTCACATTTAAGATTATTACCTCCAGTTGAAATGCAGATTTTAGACTGTAAGTCATTGCACATTCTAAAATGTTTGCCCCACATTTCATAGAGCTCTTGTTTGAGTCTGAAGCTACCCTAATGAGAGAGAGAGAGAGAGAGAGAGAGAGAGAGAGAGAGAGAGAGAGAGAGAGAGAGAGAGAGATCAATTACCTAAATGCTCTCTTTCTCCAAAAGCAAAGCAGGCTTCTCATGGGTAGAATATTTGGATTGTTGGTGGTCAAATGACTGCTTTTTATCATGCAGAAAGTTTCCCTGTTGTTGTTCTCTTTTGCATATTCCAAAAACATTCACAAGAGAGCAGAAAACAAGGATTTGTCAAGGTCTCCCCTCACATTCTGTCTGACCTTAACCAACTTACCCAACAATGACGCAACTGCTCCATTACTCCATGTTCCAGGCTGGCAGTACCCAGCTGCTTCTCGGTAGCTTGGTTCTGGCTGTGGAGCTGCCTTAACTCTGTCCAGAGACAATATGAACATTGATCACTGCCTCACTTTCAAATGTTATGGAATGTAACACAGGAAGCAATATACAAATTTGCTTCCCACGGAATTCAGAGTTCTGATTTCTATAACATTACTATATGGCAGGCTTGTTTTATTTTATATATTTTTTAAAACAAGAGGTTTATTTAAACAACAAGATGCTTGACTAGAAGGCAAAACTATCTAAGATTCATATCTTTTAGAATAATGTATCCCTACTGATAGACAGATTGCCCTACATCTAATAGCTACATACAAAAAAAGTTATAAAATTGTCTTTGGTTTTACAATGATAAATGAAAGACATTAAAATTCTCCAATGGAACAAGGTATGAAAGGATTTTTTAATGTTGTGCATTTTGTTTTGTTTTGTTTCGTTTTATTTTGTTAAACAGTGAGAGCAAAATAACTTACTGGAACATAAGGATAAGAGATGAATGAGCATGCCACTAATGGAGAAAGGGGGTATTTTCACAGAACCAGTATTTTTCCCTATCCCATCTCTATTTGATGTCAATCAAAAGATACCATTGCGCATTTAATTTAAAAAAATGCAAATTCTTGTGCACATACATCAGTTGCTCTATATACAATAAAGGAATGGGGAAAAGGAAAATGAAAGAATAGAAAAAAACTACTGTGGTAGTCAGGATGTGGTAGAACCAAATTGTGGTTTTGTACTTGAGACTGTTTTCTTGGTCTGGAGGAACACAGTTCTAGAATAAAGTAGCAGGTTCTCCTTTTAGTAGACACCTCCTGTCTGCTGTGGAACACATCAATTGTATCTTCATCCTCCATTCCCAACTGTGCAGGGTGTCTGTTTCATTGATTGGCTGCCCGTCAAATTGGAATCTGATCTGCCTCATTAATAAACCCTGTCATTCACAACAGGCTTTCATTAGTTTAATAAGTGCTGTATGCTTCTTAATCTTAAACTGCACCACAGAACCATTCTTTCCCACTACCTTCAAATTAATATGATCATTGTTCTCAGTCTTGACTCCTTCCCTGAGCTTTTGGTGGGCCATGGTGAGCGCCGGAGTCTCCTCAGCTGCTGCTTCACAAAGAGGTACCAGGTCTGCACTGAACATGACTGGCAGGCCTGTTTTAAATATCTCACTTTTCAGTCAGTCTTCATCCATTTTATACAGATTATCCTACACATAGCTGCATCAAGACAGTCCCATAGCTTCAATTTGTACCATTTAACAGATCCTTATACACTCTTAAAGTCATCATTTTTTAAATACAGAGGGGAAAAATCATTATTCAGCATAATAATAAATAACTATTATTTGGCTTGCTGGTAATAATAATAATGATAATAGCAGCTATCATTTAGCAAGTGCTTATGAGGTTTAGGCAAGATGCTATACGCTTTATGAACCTTATCTCATTTAATCCCTGCAAAACTGCCATCAGATTGATTACCTTCATTTTACAAATGGGGAAGCTGAGGCTCAGAAAAATTAACTTACCCGAAATCATATCAGCTAATAAGTGAAAGAAAGATCATTTGAACCCTACTTTGTCTACTTCCCAAATTAATACTCCTGACCTCCAAGCTCATGCTTCTTTTTTTAAATTGTGTGATTCCACTTCATATGACATTCTTTTTTTTTTTTTTTTTTTTAATCCTCACCTGAGGACATTTTTTCATTTTTTGCTCAGATAGAGTGGGAGGGAGAGAGAGGAAGAGAGAGAAACATCGACGTGAAAGGGACACATCGAGTGGCTGCCACCCGCACGACCAACCAGGGCCGGGGGACAAACTGCAACCGAGGCACGTGCCCTTAGCGGGAACCGAACCTGGGTCTCTCTGTACCGCAGGCCGACGCTCTAACCGCTGAACCAAACCGGCCAGGGCCATATGACATTCTTTTATATATATATATATATAAAAGAATATATCTTTTATATATATACTGTCATATATATATATGAATGACAGAATTATAGATGTCCCCCATTTCCCCCACTTCACCCCTCTGCCCAGACCCTACCTCCCAGGCCTTCACCACACTATTGTCTGTCCATGGGCTATGCATGTAAGTATATAAGTTCTTTGGTTTATGTCCTTTCATTCCCCCCAACCCTGAGATATGTCAGTCTGTTCCATGCCTCTGTGCCTTAAGACTTATTTTGTTGGTCAAGTCATTTCATTCATTAGATTCCATAAATAAATGACATCATGTGATATTTGTCTTTCTCTGATTGGCTTATTTACAAGTTCATAATTCTTAACCCAGTCTGCACATTAGAATCACAATTAAAGTTGTATCTCTAGAAGTGGGACCCAGGTATCAGTAAGTGTTTGAAGACTACCAGGTGTTTCCATATAGCCAGAAAATTCCTAAAGTTTAACTGAAATTTTATTCTTGAAAATATTTGTGGCACAGTTTGGTTATTTTTTAGGTTGCTGTATTAGAAAAACTCAGTTTTTCACCTGAGCCATCTTTGCTACTCAAACAAAACACTCTGGTCACCAAATGTGTGAAGGTTTTGATCCACACCAAGCAATTCTCTATGACACCAGCTGAGTGTTCTACAATTTAACTCAATTCGGACACTATCTACCTGGAGATAGTGTCAGATCCCACAAGTTAAGGGGTCAGTCCCATAAGACCACCCCTCCCCCACACACACTTTTGATGCCAGCTGAAAGTCTAGGCTATCACCTGTGCTTTTGGCCAACTGGCTATAGATCAGAGGTTCCAGTGACTCCCCTACTTACGTTTAATTGATTTGCTAGACTGGCTCACAGAGCTCAGGGAAACATTTTCTTACATTCACCAGTTTACTGAATAATATTATAAGGATACATTCAAATGGAGGAGATGCAAAGGGTGCAGAGCTTCCATGCCCTCTCCAGGTGTACCACTCTCAAATATTTACATGTTCACCAACCTGGAAGCTCTCCAAATGCCATATTTTTTGTTTTCTTATGGAGGCTCCATTACATAGATATGGTTGATTAAATCATTGGCTATTGGTGACAGATTCAACCTCCAGCCCCTCTCCCCTCCTCAGATGTCGGAGGAAGAGATCTAATCACATAGTTGGTTCCCCTGGCAACCAGCCTCCATACTTAGGTGTTTTTCAAAAGTCACCTCAAAAGACTTTTATCATTTTCATCACTTAGAAAATTCCAAGGGTTCTAAGATCTGTGAGCTAACAACTGTGGAAGAAGACCAAATATATATATATATATTAGAAATATATTTTGGTCATCTGAATGACCAAATACATATTTCTTATAAATTACAATACTGCAATCCATCCCTGGTCTTCCAATATGGATCACTATGGCAAAACAATCACAAAACTCAAAAGATACTGGCACATTACTAGAATCCCATTTGGTGACTAATAACTATCCAGTCCACCATCATATCATATAAAATGCTTCCCAGGGAAAGTCCACTCAGTTTTGTAGGCTTCCATTTGACCTTGTCAGGAAAGTAGCCATGTTTGACCTTAGGCAATTTATTTCCCCTGTCCAAGTCTCACTCTCCTCATGATGGAGGTGGACTGGATAAGCTCTTAAGATCTAGTTAAGCTTTAAGATCCCTGGATCAATGGTTGAAATTGAAATGGGAAGGTCCACTTACTTAAAAACCTAAAGCTACATTATTTTACTGGTCATATAATCGGAGCTAACTCCTTTCAAAACATTTTGATTTTCCCAGTTAGACAACCTATTCCACCCTTTGGTTTCCTTATGCTGGCCAGAATTCCTAGTGGCCCTTCTCTGTGTTCATACCTAAGTTCTTACTCTTTAGACATAATAGCCACTACTACCTTCACTGTCCTTCTTTCTTTCATTCATTAAACAGATATTTACTGAGTATATACTATGGGACTATCCCTGTTCTAGGAGCTGTGAATATATCACTGAACAAATCAGACAAAAGTCCTTTCCACATGGAGTTTATAGTCTATTTGAGGGAGACAGATGAGAAATGACTAAATAGATATTTAGACTCTAGTGGTGACAAGTGCTAAGAAAAAAGAAGGCAGCATATGGAATTAAGAAGATAGGGGGCGCTATTTCGTATAAGGCCCCTCTGAGGAAAAGATGATTAAACAGAGGCTTGAGTGAAGGGAAAGAACAAGGCTATCCTATATAAGAATATACTGGAACATAACATTTTTCTAAAACTGCACTGCATGACTTCAGAGTACACCTCATGGATAAGGGATGGCCAGGGCTAAAGCTAAAGCTGTGCAATTTGGAGATAAGAGTAGTTCACTTTAGCCTAACCTGACCTCCTTAGCTCCTACCTCTAGTGCCTTCTCTGACACATACTCATTGAAGCAACCTTTGAAAAAAGTTTCTTAGCAAAAGAAGCAGTTTAACAAATGTTGTAATAATTAAAGGCATATTGGTTAACAGAACAAAGTCAGATAAACAGGACATCTGATCTTAGCTCTGCCTTGTAAGAGGTGTTTGACCTTGACTTTTGCCTTGCTTGGAAAATACAGAGAGTGGTGAGCTAACAAATAAAAGCTTTTTCAATATATGGTACAACTAAAAGCCTTTTCAATATGTGGTACAAAACAACTGCACAAATAATTATTACAATTCAAAACATGGGGTAGAAGGGGAACTAATCCTTGAGACAGGGGTCCTGGGATGAAGTTCCAGTTCCATCACTTAGATACATGATCATGAATAAATAACTTAGTTTTTCCAAGCCCCACATTCCTCATCTCAGCTATAGAGGTGAGGATAATAATTCATGTTTGACACTGAGGGTTGTTACATTTTTTAAAAGTTAAAAATTATAAAACACAGTTTAAACCTTTGGTTTTGTTTTTCATTTTTTCAGTTAGGAGAGATAATATGAGGATAAAGAATAAGATGTGATCTGAGAATTTGTGTTAGCACAAGGCTCAGGATCATGTATTTATTGATAGTTGGAAACACAAATAACCATTCTAAGCTAATTTTTACAAACACAGGCAATTCAGTTTCTCTCTAGCA
Organism: Tadarida brasiliensis; assembly: GCA_030848825.1. Classification (NCBI taxonomy): domain Eukaryota; kingdom Metazoa; phylum Chordata; class Mammalia; order Chiroptera; family Molossidae; genus Tadarida; species Tadarida brasiliensis. The sequence goes on from CM061280.1 coordinate 43,596,149, forward strand.
CTATTCCTTAACTTTTCTAGTCACCCAAATCTGACAAAATTGTTTCTTCAATTATTTTTCTATATGGAATTATTGGAGCACAGACATTTATAACTAGAGGGATCCTAGAGATCATCTGGTCCAATGCTGTGTTTGTGCAAATAATGAAATTGAAGCCCAGAGAGGTAGAGTACCCTGGCAAAGCAACACAGTGATTTAGTGAGGGATCCAGAAGCAAAATCAGGTCCCCTGACTCCTTCCAGTGCTCTTCATGTTATAGGAGACTTCTCTATTCCATTCTGTTTCTAAGCCTCAGTCCTACTTATTTTATTGCATTTTGAAAGGGGTCTTTGTTTATAAAATGCACTCCTTAAGTATTTTTCATAAATAAACTATGTTTTCTTATCTGATTATAGCCTCATGCACATATGAAGATGGCCTATTGCAAATCCCCTGTAATAGTTCATGTTGGTAGTTGAAAGAGTACCAAGAATTGGACTGTAGCCCTGGCCGGTTTGGCTCATTGGTTAGAGCGTCGACCTGCAGACCAGAGAATCCCGGGTTTGGTTCCCGCTAAGGGCACATACCTCGGTTGCAATTTGTCCCTGGGCCCGGTTGGGGTCGTGTGGGTGGCAACCAGTCGATGTGTGTCTCTCACACCAATGTTTCTCTCTCTCTCTCTTCCCCACTCTCTCCCTCTTGCTCTGTCTGAAGATAAATGCAAAAATGTCCTCGGGTGAGGATTAGGAAAAAAAAAAAAGAATTGAACTGTGTTCAATTTTACATTTGTCTGGGGCCATTTAAACAAACTACAATAAAATTCCTGTTACCCTTATACAAATTGTATTTAAATAAAAGGAAAAGGAAAGAAACAAGTGGCCTTGTAAATCAAAGACCATTAAGATCCACAAATGCGTTTAATTGCCAGAAAAATTCCAGCATACCCAGAAATTACAAAGCAGAGTATCTGGCCAAATATCATGATTATTATGGAGAATAATAGGAAGCACCATACAGAAAGACTTGTCATCTCACTTGACACTTTCTTTCAAAGCCCTGGAAGCACTAAAGTCACAGATATGGTTTTCCTTAATGACATCATGCTGTGCAGAAATCATGAATGGAGGCTTGCTCAAATGGTCTCTGAAGAGTTTGCAGCAGAACACACTCAATAGAGCCTAGTTTCAACCACCTATTAAGTTCTGGTGACATCATCTAAAAGGCTTGGCAAAGGTGAAGAGGTCAGTGAAGTGTTCTACAGCAAGACACTAATAGAAATTCCCACAGAAACAACTTATGTTCTTTCCTCGAAATTCAGGACTAGCTCAATTGTTCAAGAGATTGACACTCTCTAGTTACCTAAGTTAAATTTTAGAAATGTTTCCTGTTGAGGCAGAACCTCTTTTCATAGAACAAAATTAAAAAACGACCCCAGCCTATACAGTCCTTCTGTCCTGCTCCACCTCACTGTTCAACAGGCCTGGTGTGCCATCCCAAAACAATGGAGGCAAAAAAAATCTCATGTCATTTCAGATGCTGTTGCTGAATGTTATAATAATGCTGATCACAGTAATACTACATCATATTTATTGAACACTGTACTCCATGCAAGGTAACACCTATCAGCTTATTTAATCCTTATAGCATTCTGTGAGGTAAACACTACTATATCTTACTTTTACAAGGAATGAAACAGGCTCAAAGAGATAAAGCAACTGCCTGAGATTACAGGACTAGTGAGTGATGAGTAGGGATTAGGTCCTAGTTAATATGACTGCAGAGCCTACCTTCTTAACTAATTTTTCTTGGAATTAGAGGCTAAAAGCCTATATAACCTAAAGCAAAGTGATAATTTAAGCTTAAAAGCAAGAACATAAAACACAGATTGCTAATAAAATTCCACACACTCTGTCCAGAAAACCTACAATTTTGATGGTTCTTACCAGTAATTATCTCTCTTTTAACAGAGTTTTACACTCAAATATGTATATGTATGTATATAAATATATGTCTATATCTATATCTATGTCAAATATATTTATAGCTATCTATATAGAGAGAGTTACACAACATTGTGAATGTACTAATTGCCACTAAATTTTACACATTTTAAAATGGTTAATTTTGTTATGTGGATATCACCTCAATAAAAATAAAACCTTTATTTGAGAAATAATTTTTCAGTATTTTTTCAGCTTTATGTGGATATAACTGACAATAAAAATTGTATATATTTAAGGTATACAACCTGATGACCCAATATATGTATACACTGAAATATTCATCACAAAACATCTCACACAGTTACCATTTTCCTATTTTTTTTTCCTTTTTCTGTGGTGAGAACACCCAAGATCTACCCTCTTATCAAATTTTAAATACAAATTATGATATAGTCAACTATGGTCACACTGTTGTATACTGGTTCTCCAGAATTTATTTATCTTGCATAACTGAAAACTTGGTGTCCCTTAACTGACATCACCCGTTTCCACTTCCCCCCAGACCCTAGTAACCACCGTTCTACTATTTATATGAGTTTGACTATTTTAAATTCCACTGGTAAGATCATGTAGTATTTCTCTTTCTGTATCTGGTTATTTTGCTTACCATATGTCCTCCAGCTTCATCCATGTTTTCACAATCCACAGGATCTCCTTCTTTGTGATGGCCAAATGATATTCCATTGATATACTATATTTTCTCTGTCCATCCATTGACAGACATAGAGGTTGTTTCTATAACTTGGCTATTGTGAATAATGCTGAAATAAACATAGAAGTGCAGATATCTCTTCGAGATCCTGATTTTATTTCTTTTTGATATATGCTTAGAAGTAGGATTGCTGTATTATATAACATTAAAGGATTAAGAAGTATAAACTGTGTGATAAAAAGAGTCATGGGGATATAAAGTACAGCACAGAGAATATAGTCAGTAATATTCTATTTTTATCTTTTTGAGGGACCTCCATACTGGTTTTCACAATGGCTGTACCAATTTACATTCCCACCAACAGTGCACAAGGGTTCCCTTTCTCAACATCCTTGGCAACACTTGTTATCTTTTGTCTTTCTAATAATAGCAATTCTCACAGGTATAAGGTAATATCCCATTATGGTTTTGATCTACATTTCCCTGATGATTAGTTATGTTGAGCACCTTCTTATATAATTTTTAGCCATTCATATGCCTTCTTTTGAGAACAGTTGATTCAGATCCTTTGCCTGTTTTTAATCAGGTTTTGCTATTAAGTTGTATGAATTTCTTATGAATTTTGGTTATAAACTCCTTATCAAGTATATGGTTTACAAATATTTTCTTCCATTTGATAAGTTGCCTTTTCACGCTGTTGTCAAGAAGCTTTTTTCCTGTGTTTTCTTCTAGTTTCAAGTCTTATGTTGAAGTCTTTAATCCATTTTGAGTTGATTTTTTAATATGGTATAAGATTAGTGTTCAATTTCATTCTTCTGCATGTGGTCATCCATTCTTCCCAATACCATTTATTAAAGAGACTATCCTTTCCCCACTCTGTATTCTTGGTACCCTTGTCAAAGATCAGTTGACTGCAGATGCATGAATTTATTTCTGGGTTCCCTATTCTGTTCCATGGGTCGATGTGTCTGTTTTTATGCTAGTACCATACTATTTTGTTCACTATAGCCTTGTAATTTATTTTGAAATCAGGAAGTGTGATGCCTTCAGCTTCGTTCTTCTTGCTCAAGATTGCTTTGTGTATTAGGAGTCTTTTGTAATTTCATATAAATTTAAACATTGTTTTTTTCTATTTCTGTAAAGAATGTCATTAGATAAATTCCTAGAAGTATACAAGCTACCAAAACGGAATCAAGAAGAAATAGAAAGCCTGAGAAGATTAATAGCAAACAAGAAGATTAAATCAGTAAACAAAAATCTCTCAACAGAAAAGAGAAACTTCATGTACCATTAGTGGGATTGTAAATTGGTGCAGCCGCAATGAAAAACAATATGGAGGTTCCTCAAAAAATTCAAAATAGAACCAAGCAACTTCACTTCTAAGTATTTATCTGAAGAAATCCAAAACGCTAATTCAAAAATATATATGCACCCCTATGTTCATTGCATTATTTACAACAGCCAAGATATGGAAGAAATCTAAGTTTCCATCAATAGATGAATGGATAAATAAGATGTGGTGCATATATATGATGGAATATGACTCAACCATAAAATGAACGAAATCTTCTCATTTGCAACAACATGTATAGACCTAGAGGATATTATGTTATGTGAAATACATCAGACAGAGAAAGACAAATGCCATTTGATTACACTTATGTGTGGAATCTAAAAAAAAATACAATACACAAACAAAACAGAAATAAACTCATAGATACAGAGAACAAGTTGATTGTCACCAGATAAAAGGGTAATTAGGGGAATGGGTGAAAAAGGTGAAAGGAATTAAGAAGCAAAATTGTGAGTAATAAAAATAGTCATGGAGATGTAAAGTACAACATAAGGAATGCAGTCAATAATACTGTAATAATTATGTATGGGGCCAAGTGGGTACTAGACTTACTAAAGTGATCACTTTGAAAGGTATATAAATGTCTAATCACTATTTTGTGCACTTGAAAGTAATATGATATTATTTTTAAAAAGAAATTTAAAGAGTAGTAAGAGAGTAAAATTTACTTTTTAAAAATTAAAAAAAAAAAAAATCTCCCAACAAAGAAAAGCTCAGGACCAGTTGGCTTCATGGGTGAATTCTACCAAACATTCAAAGAAGTATTCATACTAACCCTTCTTTAAATATTCAAAAAAATTAGAATAAGGAACCCTTCCAAACTCATTTTATGAGGCCAGCATTACCTTGACACTAAAAACAGATAAAAACACTATAAGTAAAGAAAACTACAGGCCAACATCCCTGATGAATACAAATGTAAAAATTCTCAGTAAAATACTAGTAAACTGAATTCAACATCACATTAATAGGATTATACACCATGACCAAGTGGTATCTATCCCTGGGATGAATGGATGTTTCCTCATAAGCAAATCAATCAATATAATATACCACATTAGCTAAATGGAAGAAAAAAAACCCACATGGACATCTCAATAGATGTACAAAAAACATTTAATAAGTTTCAACATCTATTCATATTTAAAACATTAAATAAAGTAAGTCTAGAAGGAATGTACCTCAACACAATAAAAGCCATATATCAAAAGTCTACTGCTAACATAATAAATGAGGAAAGCTAAAAGCTTTCCCTCTAAGATCGGGTACAAGGCAAGGATTCCCACTCTCCCCACTTCTTTTCAACATAGTACTGGCAATCTTAGAGAACTTCGATGGGAAAAAGAAATAAAAGGCATCTGAATTGGAAATGAAGAAGTAAAATTATCTATGAATCGTATACATAGAATGAAATGATCATATACATAGAAAACCATAAAGACTCCACAAAATAACTGTTAAAATGTTAGAACTGGTAAACAAATTCAGTAAAGCTGCAGAATACAAAATCAACATGCAAAAATCAGTTGTTTGTAATACAAACAACAGACTATCTGAAAAGGAAATTAAGATGTTACTGTTATGTATGGGAAACTTCTTACCCCCACTAAAGATTGAAATATTTTCCCTGCATTTTGAGAAAATAAATATATGAGAGATAAAAAGAGAAGTTCTTGAACTTAATTTCCTGATAACTCACAGAGAAGCTCAGTAGAGCTACTTCTACTTTTTAGAACCTGGAACCTCAGAATTGGAAAACACCATCTAGGCAACCTTCTTCCTAAAGCAGGAACCCTCCCTATACATAAGCAAGACCTTTCCATTAATTGGAGCTATTTACAAAAGGAATGCCAAACTTTTAAGTAGTGGGTCCCCAGTCACTGGAAGTATTAAACAGAAGCTGGATGATTATGTATCAAGGATATGATAAAAGATGCTTATGTTGAGTTAAATCTGCTACCCTGGTGTTTCTGTGCATTTTCTTGCTTTAAACTTCTAAGCTGTTCTGTCCAATTCAACAATCAGTAATCATACATGGCTATTTGAATCTAAAGTCATTACTATTAAATACAATTTAAAATGAAAATAATTTAAATTTCAGTGCCTGAGATGGAAGAGCCATATACCAAGTACTCAGAAGCCACATGTGGCTAGTGGCTGCTCTATATTTCCATTATCTCAAAAAGTTTGATTGGACAGCACTGCTCTATAGAAAACAGAATGTCTTCTATTTCTTCCACATGAAAAGCTATCCAATGTTCCCCTTCAGTCATTTCATATCCAGAATAAATAGCTCTACTTCCTTCAACTTTGGGGAATAGCATATTAGTTTTCTATTATTGCATAAGTTACCATAAATATAGTAGCTTAAAACAACATTCATTTATTATCTCACAGTTCTAGAGGACAGAAGTCAACAAGCTCACTTGGGTTTTGTGCTCAGAGTCTCTGAAAGTCAAAATTGAATTGTCAAATAGACTGGGCTCTCATCTGGAAGCACTGGAGGAGAATCTGCTTCTGGGAACATTCAGATTTTGGCAGAATCCAGTTCTGTGTGGCTTATGAGCTCCTCATTTCCTTTCTGATTGTCCGCCAAGGATATGCTCAGTTTCTAGAGACTACTCTTCACTCCTTGCACATGGACCCCTCTATCCTCTCCACCTTCAAATCCTCCCCATGCTTCCATTCCCTCTGAACTTCATATTATGCTACGACGCAGAGAAAACTCTGTTTTTATAGGGCTCATGTGATTAGACTTGTCCCACCTGGAAAATTTTCCTATTATAAGGTCAACTTATTAGTAACCTGCAAAATCCTGTATGCAGATATGTCATTATATTTACAGTCTGGGGATTAGGGTGGGTAGTCTTGGAAAGCCATCTTAGAATTTGGCCTACCACAGATGATTTCTTATAACTATCCGATCATGGCAATGATACTTATATTTTCTAAAGGGCTGTTGGCATAGTGATTTTACTCAATAATAATACTGTATTATACACTTTAAAGTTGCTAAGAGATGCCTGGCCGGTGTGCTCAGTGGTTGAGCATTGACCCATGCACCAAGATGTCGCCAGTTTGATTCCAGGTCATGGCACATGCCCAGGTTGTGGGTCTGATCCCCAGTGGGGGGCATGCAGGAGGCGGCCAATCGATGTTCTCTCTCATCAATGTTTCTATCTCTCTCTCCCCCTCCCTTCCTCTCTCTCTAATATCAATAAAGAAAATTGTTCTTTTAAAAAAGTTGCTAAGAGATTAGATCTTTTTTTTAAATATATTTTTATTGATTATTTTAGATAGAGAGGAAGGGTGAGGGGAAGAGAGATAGAAACATCAATTAGAAATATCAATTGGCTGCCTCCTGCATGCCCCACACTGAGGATTGAGCCCACAACTTGGGCATGTACCCTGACAGGGAATCAAACTGGCGACCTCTCATAGTATGATGCTTAATCCACTGAGCCACACTGGCTGGGCTAAGAGATTAGATCTTAATTTATCTCACCGCAAAAAGAAATTATAATTATGTGACCTGATAGAGGTGGTAACTATATTGAAATATATAAATGTATCAAATCAATATTCTGTGCACCTTAAACTTATACAATGCTATGTACCAACTACATTTCTGTTAAAAAATTGGACCCAGGTCATCTCTTCCTTTGCATTCCACACACACAAAAAAAGGTATTATTTCAGGAAGAAACATTAAGTTGCATGTGCAAAATCTGAGGCCTCCAAGAAATGAGCAATTAGCCACCAGAATGCATTCAAACCCTGAAGTAATGATCTTTCTCTGCCAATTCACTTTTCAAAGGAATTAGGAAAACACAGTTATTCATTTAATGACATTAATGTGTGCTGAACTTAGAGTTCAGTTGAAAAACCTGAGTTCAAGAGAGTTTAATGGGATTGAATTTGTGTGTCTAAAATATAAAGCTTATCAAAAGGAAATATAGCAGATTTTAATAATTAAAATTTAACATAGAATCTTGGGAGGAGGCAGTGGGAAGCAGCCAAGTTCCAACACTCTGCAGCCACAGGCATGCCTGACCTTGCTGGACCAGCAGCCTCTGACATGACCCACCAGGCCTGCACACAGCAGCTGCACCCCCACTGGACCACAGACACTAGCAGCCAGGCTTCAACCCTGCCAGCCCCACAGCAGACAAGAGCTGCTGGCCGGACACCAACCCAGAGCTGATGGCCCTGCAGACCCTGTCGCAGCAAAGAGCTGCCAGTCCCCACTGCCACTACCACCAAGAGCTGCTATTGCCACCAAGAATCACCCCCAGACAACTGGACTGGATTCAAGATCTGGACCCACCAAGACCTGACACCCCTGGATACACTGACCTGCTATTGTGACCTGGTGCACCTCATCTGGTCCCAAACTACCAGACTGCTAAAATGGTGAAACAAAGAAACAACCCTCAAATGAGTAAAGGAGGAATCACCAGAAAAGGAACTAAAAGAAATGGAAGCATGCAATTTGTCAGATAAAGAATTCAAAGTAATGAAGCTATATGGTGGGACTATAAGTGTTTTTTCCTTTTGGCTTGTCTATAATTAACATAAAAAAGAATAAATTAAAAACACTTGTCAATATATACATCTAAAATGTTGCTGGAAGTTTTTAAACAATGGTTTGAGTTGTACATTTATAATTTGTTCACTGTTCTGTACATACATATGTTACACTTCAATAAATCACTGGGAAAATATGATGGCTTGGCTAAAGCCTTCCAGACAAATGTTGAGCATAGTCTAGCTGTAAATTTGTGGAATAAAAGTCCCAAGCTAAATAAAAAATCTGCTCCATTAGTGCATCTAAAACAAAACAAAACAAAACAAAGTAATGGTATTAAGGGTATTCAAACAACTTAGTTAGAACTATATGCAACTTAATGAAAACTACACCAGCACAAAAAAACAACAGAGGTAAAAGCTATGAATACAAATCAAGTGGAAATTAAGAATGGCAGCTGAAATAAAGAATGCCTTGGAAGTAATCAATAGTAGATTAGAAGAAGCTGAGAACTGAATCAGTGACATAGAACACAAGGTAGAAAAAACACCCAATCAGAGCAGCAACTGGAAAAAAAAATTAAAAACCAGGAAGAGAGTTTAAGGGAGCTTTGGGACAACATGAAACATAATAATATCTGCATCATATGGGGTACCAGAAAGACAAGAATTTGAACAAGGAATAGAGAACCTGTTTGAAGAAATAATGGCAGAAATTTTTCCTAATCTGGTATAAAAAAAAAAAGTCACATGAATTCAGGAAACACAGAGAGTTCCAATCAAGAAGAACCCAAAAAGACCCACACCTACACATATCATAATTAAAATGGCAAAAATTAAAGGCAAGAAAAGAATCTTGAAGGCAGCAATAGAGAGATAGAAAGATACTTACAAGGGAGCTCCCATTAGACTGTCAGCTGATTTCTCAATAGAAACACTTCAGGCCAGAAGGGAGTGGCATGAAGTATACAAAGTAATGAAAAGCAAGGGCCTGAATCCAAAACTACTCTATCCAGTAAGGCTTTCATTCAAAATTTAAGGTGAAATAAAGAGCTTCACAGGCAAAAGAAGAAAAAAAAAAAGGCTAAAGGAGTTTATTACCACAAAACCAGCACTGCAAGAAATGCTAAAGGGACTGATAAAACAAGAAGAAATATGGAGAGAGGGGAACACAGGCATAAAGAATAAAAACGGCAATAAATAAGTACCTATCAATAACAACCTTAAATGTAAATGGTTTAAATGCTCCAATCAAAAGACATAGGGTAGCTTATTGGATAAGAAAACATGACCCATATATAAACTGTTTATAAGAGAACCACCTCAGAACAAAAGACACACAGGATGAAAGTGAAGGGATGGAGGGATTCCAAAATGGCGGTGGAGTGAATGGAAGCTACAAAGACCATCTCTCAGGACCAAACTGGAATTACAATGAAAATAAAGACAAATCGTCGGGAAAAAGCAACAGAAAAGCAGCTTGCAAGGACCATACAACTAGGGACACTGAAACGATCCTGGTAGGATTGCGGAGGCGCGAGATGGGGCCTGGGAGCCCACGGAGAGCAGCGGCCTTAGCCTTCAGCAGCGCTCCACCTTCGAGGTTAAAGCCCGAGCCGGCTCCACAGCACGGAGGGCCGGGGCAGAGCACTGAAATAGCCAGAGCCACTCACCTGGTCTCGGGCAGAGGGAGGGCGGACTGGACTGGAACTGTGTGGGGACACACGGGATTTGGAGGGCTCTCAGAACTTTTGCTGAGTTACGGCCGCGCAGGACTCTGGCCTGGCCTTCTTACTCCATCCCAGGGCTCTGGGGAGAGGCAGCAGCCCCTCCCTCGGAGATCCAGCCACACCCTAGTGGGCCATTGAAATGCAAACTGAGGCTCATTAACTACTAGCATCTGCCCTACCCTCTGGAAATCCTCTCACACTGAACACCTGAAGGAGGTTTTCATTCAACTGAAAACCCAAGGCTCTTCAAGCAACCACGACTAATAGCCTCTAGGCAAAAAGCTAGAGGATAACTTAACCTTGCTGGGCTTGCAAATCTACCCTGGAAAGTAAGACTCCACGGTGGTGTTTAAAATGGGTTCTCCCATGCTCATCCAAACCCAGTAGAGGGAGCCACAAACAACAGAACACCAACATCCACAGGAAAATTTGGCAGGCTCCAAAAACCACTGAGATAGCCAAAATGGTGAAACAAAGAAACAGATCCCAAATGAAAGAACAAGAGACCTCTACCAAACATGACATAAATGAAACAGAGTTAAGCAAGTTAACAGAGCTAGAATTCAGAGCCATGATCTTGAGGAAGCTCAACAGCATGAGTAAGGACATCAACACCTTGAGTAAAGACATCACACCATGAGCAAAGACATAGAAACACTGAAAAACAACCAAGTGGAAATGAAGAAGCAGCAAGAAGAAATGAAGAATGATATAGCAGAAATGAAGAACACATTGGAAGGACTACAGAGCAGAGTAGAGAAAGCTGAGGACCGGATCAGTGAATTAGAAGACAGGGTAGAAAAAATCAACCAATCAGAAAACCAAAAGGAAAAAACAATGAAAAAACAGGAAGACAGCTTAAGAGAACTGTGGGACAACTGGAAACATAATAATATTCGCATCATTTTAGTCCTTGAAGAAGAAGAAAATGAGCAAGGGTTAGAGAATATATTTGAAGCCATAGTGAAACTTCACTAATTTGGTGAAGAAAGAAGGCATTCAAGTTCAAGAAGCACAGAGAGTCCCAAGTAAGAAGAACCCAAACAGGCCAACACCAAGACACACAGTAATTGAAATGCCAAAAATTAAAGACAAAGAGAGAATCCTAAAGGCATCAAGAGATAAGCAACAGGTTACCTACAAAGGAACCCCCATCAGGCTATCAGCTGAATTCTCCACAGAAACACTACAGGCCAGAAGGGAATGGCATGAAGTACAAGGTCATGAAAAACAAGGATCTGAATACAAGACTACTCTATCCAGCAAGGCTGTCATTCAAAATAGAAGGTCAAATAAAGAGCTTCTCAGACAAAAAAAAGGCTTAGGGAATACATTAGCACAAACCAGCACTGCAAGAAATGTTAAAAGGACTGCTGTAATTAGTAGAAGAAATAGGAATGAAAGTAGAAGCACACTAAACAAAAATGGCAATAAAAAAGTACATATCAATAATCACCTTAAATGTAAATGGATTGAATGCTCCGATAAAAAGACACAGAGTAGCGGATTGGATAAGAAAGCATGACCCATATATATGTTGTTTACAAGAGACCCACCTCACAACAAAAGGCTCCCATAGGCTGAAAGTGAAGGGATGGAAAAAAATCTTCCAAGCAAATGGAAAGGAAAAAAAAGCTGGGGTAGCAATACTCATATCTGATAAAATAGATTTCAAAATGAAAGCCATAACTAGAGACAAAGAAGGTCACTACATAATATTGAAAGGATCTATCCAACAGGAAGATATAACCTTGGTAAACATATATGCACCCAATATAGGAGCACCAAAATATATTAAAAATCTTCTGGAGGACTTCAAAGGAGAAATTGACAGCAATACAATCATAGCAGAGGACTTCAACACCCCGCTGACATCACTGGATAGATCCTCTAGACAAAAAATTAACAAGGAAACAGAGACTCTACACGAAACATTAGACCAAATGGATTTAATAGATATTTACAGAGAACTACATCCCAAAACTACAGAATTCACATTCTTCTCAAGTGCACATGGGACATTCTCAAAGATAGACCACATGTTAGGACACAAAGGAAGTCTCTACAAGTTCAAGAAGATTGAAATCATATCAAGCATCTTCTCAGATCACAATGGCATGAAACTAGAAATCAATTGCAACAAGAACATGCAAAGACATTTGAACACATGAAGGCTAAATAGCATGTTATTAAACAATGAATGGGTTACCGAGGAGATCAAGGAAGAAATTAAAAACTTCCTGGAAACCAATGAAAATGAACACACAACAACACAAAATCTATGGGATGCAGCAAAAGCAGTTCTGAGAGGGAAGTTCATAGCACTACAGGCCTACCTCAAGAAACAAGAAAAAATTCTAATAGACTATCTAACCTCACAACTTAAAGAACTAGAAAGCAAACAAAAAGAAAACCCCAGAGCAAGTAGAAGGAAGGAAATAGTAAAGATCAGAGCAAAAATAAATGACATAGAAACCAGAAAAACAATTAAAAGGATCAATGAAACAAAGAGCTGGTTTTTTGAAAAGATAAACAAGATTGATGGACCCTTAGCTAGACTCACCAAGAAACAAAGAGAGAGAACCCAAATACACAAAATCAGAATTGAAAGGGGAAAAGTAACAACTGACATCACAGAAATACAAAGGATCATTAGCAAATACTATGAACATTTATATGGCAACAAATTTGACAATCTAAGTGAAATGGACAAATTTCTAGAAACACATAGTCTCCCAAAACGGGACCAGGAAGAGACAGAAAACTTGAACAGACCAATAACAGCTAAGGAAATTGAAGATGTAATCAAGACTCTCCCAGCAAACAAAAGCCCAGGCATGGATGGCTTCATGGGGGAGTTTCACTGAACATTCAAAGAAGAACACCCATTCTCCTCAAACTATTTCAAAAAATTCAAGAAGAAGGAAGACTTCCAAACTCGTTTTATGAAGCCAGCATAATCCTAATTCCAAAACCAGAAAAAGACACTACAAAGAAAGAAAACTACAGGCCAATATCCCTGATGAACGTAGATGCCAAAATCCTAAACAAAATACTAGCAAATCGGATCCATCAATATATCAAAAAAATTATTCACCATGACCCAGTGGGATTCATCCCAGGGATGCAAGGATGGGTGAATATTTGCAAATCAATAAATGTGATACACCACATAAACAAAATGAAACATAAAAACCACATGATCATATCAATAGACACTGAAAAAGCATTCGACAAAATCCAACACCCATTTCTGAGAAAAACGCTCAGCAATTTGGGAATAGAGGGATCATATCTTGATATAATAAAGGCGATATATGAAAGACCTACAGCCAACATCATACTCAATGGGCAAAAACTAAAAACATTTCCTTAAGAACAGGAACAAGACATGGATGCCCACTTTCACCACTCTTATTTAACATAGTACTGGAAGTCTTAGCCACAGCAATCAGACGTGAAGAAAAAATAAAAGGAATCCAAATTGGAAAGGAGGAAGTGAAACTGTCATTATTCACAGACGACATGATATTATATATAGAAAACCCTAAAGACTCCATCCAAAATCTACTAGACTTAATAAAGAAATTTGGCAAAGTAGCAGGATACAAAATTAACGTCAAAAAATCGATGGCATTCTTATGCACCAAAGATGAACTCACAGAAAGAGAAACTAAAAAAAAACAATTCCATTTACCATCGTGGCAAAAAAATTAAGAAACCTAGGAATAAACTTAACCAAAGAAGTAAAGGACCTATTTGCAGAAAACTACAGGACATTGAAAAAAGAAATAGAGGAAGATATAAAAAAGTGGAAGCAATTACCTTGTTCATGGATTGCAATAATTAACATCATTAAAATGTCCATACTACACAAAGCAATCTATAGATTCAATGCAATCCCCATCAAAATACCAGTGACATATTTCACAGAACTAGAACAAATATTTCAAAAGTTCATATGGAACCAAAAATGACCCCTAATAGCCACAGCAATCTTGAAAAAGAAGGACAAAGTAGGTGGGATCACAATACCGGATATCAGCTTATACTACAAAGCTACTGTAATCAAAACAGTCTGGTACTGGCACAAGAGCAGGCATATAGACCAGTGGAACAGAACAGAGAATCCGGAAATTAACCCAAGACATTATGCTCAATTAATATTTGACAAAGGTGGCAAGAGCATACAATGGAGTAAAGACAGCCTCTTTAATAAATGGTGTTGTGAAAATTGGACAGCTACATCCAAAAAATGAAACTAGACCATCAACTTACACCATACACAAGAATAAACTCAAAACGGATAAAAGACTTAAATGTGACTCGTGAATCCATAAAAATCCTAGAAGAAAATGTAGGCAACAAAATTTCGGACATCATACGCAGCAGAATCTTCACTGATACATCACCTAAGGCAACAGAAACAAAGGGAAAAATGAACACATGGGACTACATCAAACTAAAAAGCTTCTGCACAGCAAAAGAAACAACCATCAAAACAGATAAGGAACCCACTCTATGGGAGAGCATAATTGCCAATGATACATCAGATAAGGGGTTAGTCTCCAAAATATATAGAGTGCTCATACACCTAACAAAAGGAAGACAAAGAACCCAATTAAAAAATGGGCAGAGGAACTAAATAGACACCTCTCCAAACAAGACATACAAATGGCCAAGAGACATATGAAGAAATGCTCAACATCACTAATCATCAGAGAGATGAAATTAAAACAACTATGAGGTATCACCTCACACCTGTCAGAATGGCTGCCATCAACAAATCATCAAACAACAAGTGTTGGAGGGGGTGTGGAGAAAAGGGGACTCTAGTACACTGCTGGTGGGAATGCAGACTGGTGCAGCCACTGTGGAAAACACTATGGTGTTACCTCAAAAAGTTAAAAATTGGACTTCCATTTGACCCAGTAATCCCACTTCTAGGAATATACCCTAAGAAGCCTGAAACACCAACCAGAAAAAATACATGTACCCTTATGTTCATAGCAGCACTATTTACAATAGCTAAGATCTGGAAACAGCCCAAGTGTCCATCAGTGGATGAATGGATAAAAAAGCTGTGGTTCATATACACAATGGAGTACTATGCAGCTGTAAGAAAGAAAGATCTCTTATCCTTTGAGACAACATGGAGGGACCTGGATAGTATTATCCTAAGCGAAACAAGCCAATCAGAGAAAGACAAATATCACATGATCTCACTTATGTGTAGAATATAATGAACATAACAGTCTGGGGAACAGGGTAGACCTAGAGATGTGGAAGTAGGGTATAGACTGACACCCCTCAGAAGAGGGGGAGGGGGTGAAGGGAAGAGATAAACCACAGAACTTATGCACATGTATGCATAACTGATGGACATTGGCAACAAAGCTGGGGATGGGGTGGGGGGAGGGGGAGGAGTGTGTCAATGGGGATAAAAGGAGAAACATCTGTAACAAAAATAATTTAATGAAAAAAAAATAAAATTAAATTAAAATTTAAAAAAAGAAAGTGAAGGGATGGAGAAAAATTTTCTATGCAAGTGGAAATGAAAATAAAAAAGCTGGGGTAACAATACTCATATCTCACAAAGTAGACTTCAAAAGCAAGGCCATAACAAGAGACAATCAAAGCCACTTTATAATACTAAAGGGATCAATACAACAAGAGAACATAACCCTTATAAACATATATACACCTAATATAGGAGCAGCCAAATCTAAAAAAAAAAAAATCTCAATGACTTTAAGGGAGTGGTCAATAGCAATACAATCATAGTAGGGAAATTTAACAGCTCAATGACATCACTGGATATATCTTCTAGACAAAACAAGGAAACAGTGACCCTAAATGACACACTAGATCAAATGGACTTAATTGATATTAATAGAATATTTCCCACCAACAATGCAGATGAACAAAATGTACCCAGAGACATAGAAGTAGGGTACAAACTGACAAACCTCAGAAGAGGGGGTGCAAGGGGGGAGGGAAGAGATAAACCACAGAACTTATATGCATGTATGCATAACCAATGGACATAGACAACAGTGCTGGGGATGGGGTGGGGGGATCGGGAGGAGGGTGTCAATGGGGGGAAAAGGAGAAACATCTGTAACAAAAATAAATTAATAAAAAAAATTTAAGAAAAAGAATGTACATTCCTCTCAAGTGCACATGGGACATTCTCAAAGATAGACCACATATTAGGACACAAACTAAGTCTCTACAACTTCAAGAAGATTGAAATCACATCAAGTATCTTCTTCGATCATAATGGCATAAAATTAGATATCAATTACAATAAAAACACTCAAAAATATTCAAACACAAAAGGATATATAGCAGGTTATCAAACAATGAATGGGTTACCAATGAGATCCAGGAAGAAATAAAAAAACTTCCTGGAAACTAATGAAAATGAACACACAACACAAAATCTGTGGGACACAGTGAAAGCAGTCCAGAGAGAGAAGTTCATAGCACTACAGGCTTATCTCAAGAAACAAGAAAAAATGTCTAATAAACTATCTAACCCTACAACGTAAGGAACTAGAAAGATAACGAGAAAATCCCAGTGTAAGTAGAAGAAAGGAAATAATAAAGATCAGAGTGGAAATAAATAATATAGAGCATAAAAAAAAATACAAAAGAACAATGAAACCAAGAGCTAGTTCTTTGAAAAGATAAGCCAAATTGATAAATCTTTAGCCAGACTCACCAAGAAACAAAGATATAGTACCCAAATTATTAAAATCAGAAACAAAAGAAGTGAAGTAACAACTCACACCACAGAAATACAAAGGTATGTAAGAAAATACTATGAACAACTTAATGTCAACAGGCTGGACAACCTATATGAAATGGACATACTTCTAGAAAAATACAATCTTCCTAAATTGAATCAGGAAGAATCTGAAAACATGAATAGGTTGATAACAACTGATGAAGCAGTAATAAAATAATAAAATAAAATAAACTCCCAGTAAACAATAGTCCCGGTCAGGAAGGCTTCACAGGGGAGTTTCACCAAACTTTCAAAGAAGATCTAACACCTATCCTCCTCAAACTATTCAAGAAAATCCAAGAGGAAGGAACACTTCCAAGCTCTTTCTATAAGGCAGGCATTATCTGAATTCCAAAACCAGAATAAGATGCTACATAGAAAGAGAATTACAGGCCAATATCCCTGATGAGCATAGATGCTAATATCCTCAACAATATACTAGCAAACAGTATCCAGCAACATAATAAAAAATCTTACACACCATGACTAAGTGGGAATTATTCCGGGGATGTAAGGCTGGTACAACATTCACAAAATCAATAAATGTTATATATCACATAAACAAATTGAAAGAAAAAAAGAAAAAATTTAATATATGGGACTACATCAAACTAAAAAGCTTCTACACCGCAAAAGAAACAACCATCAAAATGGAAAGAGAACCCACTATATGGGAAAGCATAAATGCCAATGAGACATCAGATAAGGGTTAATATCCAAAATATATACAGTACTCATACAACTCAACAAAAGGAAGACAAAGAATCCAATTAAAAAATGAGCAGAGGACATAGATACCTCTCCAAACAGGACATAAAAATGGTCAAGAGACATATAAAAAAATGCTCAACGTCACTAATCATCAGAGAGATGGAAATTAAAACAACTCTGAGGTATCACCTCACAGCTGCCAGAATGGCTGCCATCAACAAATCATCAAACCACAAGTGCTGGTGAGGGTGTGGAGAAAAGGGGACTCTAGCACACTGCTGGTGGGAATGCAGACTGGTGCAGCCACTATGGAAAACAACATGGTGTTTCCTCAAAAAATTAAAAATTGAACTGCCATTTGACCCAGTGATCTCACTTCTAGGAATACATCCTAAGAAGCCTGAAACACCAATCAGAAAGAATATATGTACCCCTATGTTCATAGCAGCACTATTTACAATTGCTAAGATCTGGAAACAGCCCAAGTGTCCATCAATAGATGAGTGGATAAAAAAGCTGTGGTACATATCCACAATGGAGTACTATGCAGCTGTAAGAAAGAAAGATCTCTTATCCTTTGATAAGACATGGAGGGACCTGGAGAGTATTATGCTAAGTGAAATAAGCCAGTCAGAGAAAGACAAGCATCACATGATCTCACTTATTTGTGGAATATAATGAACAAAATAAGGTAATGAACAGAAAAGACCCAGAGACATAGAAGTAGGGATCAGACTGACACCCCTCAGAAGAGGGGGTAGGGGTGGAGGGAAGAGATAAACCAAAGAACTTTTGCATATAAGCATAAACAATGGACATAAACAACAATGCTGGCTGGGGTGGCGGGAACTAGAGGAGGGTGTCAATGGGAGACAAAGGAGAAATAGCTCTAACAAAAAATAAAATGATTTAAAAAAAATTGACCCCCCCCAAAAAAAAGATAAAAATCACGATTATGTCAATAGATGTAGAAAAAGCATTCGACAAAATCCAAATTCAATTTTTTATAGAAACGCTCAGCAAACTGGGAATAGAGGGATCATACCTCAACATAATAAAAGCCATATATGACAAACCTTGAGCCAAAATCATACTCAATGGGCAAAAACTAAAAGCATTTCCCCTAAGAACAGGAACAAGGCAGGGATGTCCGCTTTCCCCACGTTTATTCAACATAGTACTGCAGGTCTTAGCCACAGTAATTAGGCAAGAAGAAACAATAAAAGGCATCCAAATTGGAAAGGAAAAAGTGAAACTGTCGTTATTTGCAGATGACATGATATTGTACATAGAAAACCCTGAAGACTCCACCGAAATCTACTAGATTTAATAAATGAATTTGGCAAAGTAGCAGGATACAAAATTAACACCCAGAAATCAATGGCATTTTTATACACCAATAATGAACTGAAAGAGTAATCCCATTTATTATTGCAACAAAAAAATTAAGATGCTTTGGAAAAAATTTAGCCAAAGAAGTAAAAGATCTGTACTTGAAAAACTACAGGATGTTGTAAAAAGAGATAGAGGAAGATATAAACAAATGGAAGAATATACTGTGTTCATGGATTGGAAGAATTAACATCATTAAAATGTCCATACTACCCAAAGCAAGCTATAGACACAATGCAATCCCTAATAAAATAGCAATGGCATATATCACAGATCTATAGCAAATACTCCAAAAGTTTATATGGAACAATAAAAGACCCTGAATAGCCACAGCAATCTTGAGAAAGAAGAACAAAGTAGGAGGGATCACAATACCAGATATCAAGTTATACTACAAAACCACTGTAATCAAAACAGCCTGGTACTGGCACAAGAACAGGCATATAGATCAATGGAACAGAAGAGAGAACCCAGAAATTGACTGAAGCCATTATGCTCAATTAATATTTGACAAAGGAGGCAAGAGCATGCAATGGAGAAAAGAGAGTCTCTAAAAATGGTGCTGGTAAAATTGAACAAGTATGTGCAACAAAATGAAACTAGACCATCAACTTACACCATACACAAGAATAAACTCAAAATGAATAAAAGTCTTAAATGTGACTCATGAATCCATAAAAATCCTAGAAGAAAATGTAGGCAACAAAATTTCAAACATCACACCCAGCAGAATTTTCACTGTTACAATGCCTAAGGCAACAGAAAACAAAGGAAAAAATGAACACATGGGACTACATCAAACTAAAAATCTTCTGCACAGAAAAAGAAACAACCATCAAAATGAAGAGGGAACTCACTGTTTGGGAGAACATACTTGCCAATAATACATCTGATAAGGGACTGATTTCTAAAGTATATAAAGTACTCATACAACTCAACAAAAGGAAGACAAACAATCCAATTAAAAAATGGTCAGAGGACCTGAATAGATACTTCTCCAAACAGGACAAAAAATGGCCAGGAGACATATGAAAAAATGCTCAAAGTTACTAATCATCAGATAGACGCAAATTAAAATGACAATGAGGCACTACTTCACACTTGCCAGAATGGCGGCCATCGACAAATCAACAAACAAACAAATGTTGGCAAGGGTGTGGAGAAAAGGGGACTCTAGTACACTGGTGGTAGGAATGCAGACTGGTGCAGCCACTATGAAAAACAGTATAGAATTTCCTCAGACAAATTAAATATTGATCTGCCATTTGACCCAATGATCCCACTCCTAGGAATATATCCTAAGAAGCCTGAAACACCAAACAGAAAGAATATATGCACCCCTGTGTTCATAGCAGCCCTATTCACAATAACTAAGATCTCGAAACAGCCCGAGTGTCCATCAATAGATGAGTGGATGAAAAAGCTGTGGTATAGTAAATGGTTTTGGGGAAAATTGGACAGCTACATGCAAAAAAATGAAACTAGACCATCAACTTATACCATACAGAAGAATAAACTCAAAATGGATAAAAGACTTAAATGTGACTTGTGAATCCATAAAAATCCTAGAAGAAAATATAGGCAACAAAATTTTGGAAATCATACGCAGCAGAATCTTCACTGATACATCACCTAAGGCAACAGAAATAAAGGAAAAAATGAACACATGGGACTACATCAAACTAAAAAGCTTCTGCACAGCAAAAGAAACAACCATCAAAACAGAAAGGGATCTCACTATATGGGAGAGCATAATTGCCAATGATACATCAGATAAGGGGTTAGTCTCCAAAATATATAGAGTGCTCATACACCTAACAAAAGGAAGACAAAGAACCCAATTAAAAAATGGGCAGAGGAACTAAATAGACACCTCTCCAAACAAGACATACAAATGGCCAAGAGACATATGAAGAAATGCTCAACATCACTAATCATCAGAGAGATGAAATTAAAACAACAATGAGGTTTCACCTCACACCTGTCAGAATGGCTGCCATCAACAAAGCATCAAACAACAAGCGCTGGCGAGGATATGGAGAAAAGGGGACTCTAGTACACTGCTGGTGGGAATGCAGACTGGTGCAGCCACTGTGGAAAACACTATGGTGTTACCTCAAAAAGTTAAAAATTGAACTGCCATTTGACCCAGTAATCCCACTTCTAGGAATATACCCTAAGAAACCTGAAACACCAACCAGAAAGAATATATGTACCCCTATGTTCATAGCAGCACTATTTACAATAGCTAAGATCTGGAAACAGCCCAAGTGTCCATCAGTAGACGAATGGATAAAAAAGCAGTGGTACATATACACAATGGAGTACTATGCAGCTGTAAGAAAGAAAGATCTCTTATCCTTTGAAACGACGTGGAGGGACCTGGAGAGTATTATCCTAAGTGAAACAAGCCAAGCGGAGAAAGACAAATATCATATGATCTCACTTATTTGTGGAATATAATGAACATAACAGTCTGAGGAACAGGGTAGACCCAGAGACATGGATGTAGGGTACAGACTGACAACCCTCAGAAGAGGGGGTGCGGGGGGAGGGAAGAGATAAACCACAGAACATATATGCATGTATGCATAACTGATGGACATGGACAACAAAGCTGGGAATGGGACAAGGGGGATGGGGAGGAGGGTGTCAATGGGGGGAAAAGGAGAAACATTTGTAACAAAAATAAATTAATAAAAAATAAATTAATTAATTAAATAAAATGAAAAGTAAAACAAAAGTGTTAGGGTCCTATAACTTAATCAGAATCATCCCTCAGCCTGATCTAAGCTTCTCACTGCCCATATGTGTAAAAGCCTGCACACATCTGACATTTGTAAGGCCGAAGAAGAAACATGAATCAGGCTAATGTCCCATAGCAAATGCTGAGTGTAGCTTCAATATAACCAGTTTATCCATTTCATGTTGTCCAGTAAGCTTATGCTTGTTTTTCAGATTATTTTTTAACTTCTTATTTAAAAGTAATTTTACATTTAGAGAAAAGTTGCAAAAGTAGTCCTAAGAGTTTCTTCCCCTAATGTAAACACTTTTCTTAACCTGAGTAAAATGATCTAAACCAGGAAATTACATTGGTACAATACTATTAACTAAACTACAGATCTTATTTGAATTTTACCAGGTGTCCTGCTCTGATATCACTTTTTCTGTTCTAGGATCTCATATTGTAATAGTTGTCTCTCCTTTGTCTCTTCCAGTCTGTAGCAGTCCTTTTGTCTTTCTTTGTGTTTCATCATCTTGACATTTTTTGAGTACCAGTCAGCTATTTTGTGGAATGCCTTCAGATCATTTCAGAGATGTCCAAATCTCATGGTTCAATAATGTGGAGCCTTCAATTTACATCTTGGTCACCTCTACTGAAGTAGTACTGGGTTTTTTGTTTGTTTGTTTTTTTGTTTTAACTTATGATCATTCCCTACATTAATGAAGTAAAATTTGTCATCATTCACTTGCCAAAGTTAGACATACTATTCTTTGGGTGTCTCTGAAGAACACCCTGTGATGTATTATGAATAATGAGAAACCTTGTCAGGACAGATGACTTGAAGCTGATTAATGTGTTAATCATGAGTCTAGGTTGTTATCTTACCTAGCTTAATTATGACAGAGTACTGTGGGGAAGCTGAACAAATGGGCACAGTGGTACTGTCAAAAGCCAGGAAAAGATGATGTGTGCCAGGCAATGCTAACTCAAGCCAGTCATGTCCCAAAGCACCAGAAGCTACAAGTTCTGGGGGATATTGAGCATGATGTACAGCAATAAACACTTTATACCCCACCCCATCTTTTGATATATCATGTTCCCATCATAAAATAGAGGATGCATGCCTATGGAAGGCAGCTGGGAAGAGGCCTGCCTGGATAAGTCACCTTGGCCACATCCCTTCATGTCTCTGAAATATCGGCTGTGGAAGTAGAGAAGGGAGGACAAATAAGATAATATATAGGAAAAGGTATTGGACATCATAAAGAGTTATCGTGGCAGAGTTACATAGAGGATGATTTTATAGCATTACTACTGGCAGCAACATGTTGCTCTTCTGATAACCCGCCCCCCCACACACACACACAAATACAGAACAATGTCAATATTGCTGACAGTAAATTCTGGCCCCTATCATTGGGCTACTTGCCCTCCCTCCTCTGGTTCTTCAGCCCTCAGCATGGTCTGAATGACAGCACCTTTTCTCAGGTCTGTCTTCCTCAACACTAGAGGCTTCTCGGAAACAATGGGCAAGGCTGTTGTTTGGGACATACAGTGATCAATAAATATTAGTCAAATGATTTAATGAATGATGAATCAGTGTAAAACTGTATTTCATATGATCCTCCCACTAAGCCAGAAAAGCAAGCAGGACATGTATTATTTCCATTTTAATGAGGAAAATGAGACACAGTTTAAATGACCTGCCTGAGGTTGCATGACTTAAATGATTTCCACAGGCCTAGGACCAGTGAAAATAAAGAGAATTATCTAAATTAAATGCCAAATGTGTCCCATACCTTATGCTTAGCCAAGAATAGCAAATTCAAATTATTTTAGAGGTCCAGCAACTCACCTAAATGTGTGCAGAAGGTGTTAGGCAATACAAGTGGTGGGAGGTGACAAATCATGCCTGCAGGTAAAGTTCAGCAGAAGGAACCTGCAGGGTCCTTCATATCCAGGGTCTCATTCATCCTCATCACAACCTTTAAAATCTGCATTATCATCCCCCTTTTACATATGAGGACACTGGGGGTATAAGTGCTAAGTGCTGGGCCTACACCTTACTGTAACTTAAGGAGGAATCAAGCCTGAGCCATTATCTAGGAGACCATGTCACCTGGAGATACAGATTATCTGACTTACTTTATAATTACTGACAAGCTGAGGAAAGCCAAACTGAGCAAGACTGAGGCTATAGATGAATGTTATTTTGTTTTGCCATGTTTCCAATTTAGCCCATTTAATTTTTAAAGAACATTAAGCAGAAAAATATCTTAAAGTCCCTCCAGTCCAGTTCTCTTTAAAGCACCAGTCATCGCTCCTTACAGGATCATAAAATCAGTTTCTAGGGTCACAACAGGTAATTTAAATGGTTACAGAAAATAATAGAACAGAAAATATCAGAGTCCCTCACCCAACAGTGAAACAGAGAGAGAAAACTGCTACCGCCAAAATCAATTCCAGTAAAACAGTTTGATAGTACCTCAGAAAGGTAAACATAGTGTCCCCATATGACCCAGTTATTCCATTCCAAGGCATATACTTAAGAGAAATGAAAACAAATGTCCAAAATATCCATCAACTAATGAGTAGATAAATAAAATGTGGTTTATATCCACAAAATGAAATACTATTCTTAATAAAAAGGAATGAAGTACCAATGCATGCTACATACAACATGGATTGACCTTGGAAAATATGCCAAGCAAAAGAAGGCACACACAAAAAGCCACATACTGTTTGATTTAATTTTTATGAAATGTCCAAAATAGGCAAATCATTAGAGAAAGAAAACAGACCCCTACCATGGTAAGTTTCAAGCTACCAATAATTTAACAATGGGCTGGTAAGATTCCTGAAAATTTAACATCTCTGGTTGGAATCAAGAGGGAGAAAAAATGGCGGCAGAGTGAATGGAAGCTACACAGACGATCTCCCAGGACCAAACAGGAATTACAACTAAAATAAAGACAAATTGTCAAAAAACCAACAGAAAAGCAAGGGGAAAAAACCATATAACCAGGGATACTGGTACAATCTGTGGAGGCGTGAGACTGTGATGGGCTGGGAGCTCACAGACAACAGCAACCTTAGCTGTGAGCAATGCCTTCAGGGTTAAAAACCCAAGCCTGCTCCACAGTGCAGAGGGCCAGGAGAGAACACTAGATTGGCTACAGCCACTCACCTTGGGCTCCGGCAGAGGGAGGGCAGACTGGACTGGAACTCTGTGGGGACACCCAGGATATGGAGGGCGCTCAGACTTTTTGCTGAGTCGAGGACACATAGAACGGTGGCCAGCTTGCTCCTTCCCAGAGCTGTGGGGAGAAAGAGCAACCCCTCCCTCAGAGATTCAGCCTCCTCCAGGTGAGCCAGAGAAATGCAAATAGAGGCTCATAAAAAAAGAACATCTATACCACCCTCTGGAAATCTTCTTATGCTGAACACCAGAGGGCTACATTCCAAGGCCCTGAGTAACTGAGACTAAAAGCCTCCAGGCCAAAAGCTAGAAGATAACTGAACCTTTCCTGGGCTTGCAAATCTACCCAAGAAAGTAAGACTTGACAGTGGGGTTCAACGTGGGCCCTCCCACGCTCATCCAAACCCAGTAGAGGGAGCCACAAACAGCAGAACACCAACACCACAGGGAAAATGTGTAACGCTCCAAAACCCACTGAGATAGCCAAAATGGTGAAACAAAGAAACAAATCCCAAATGAAAGAACAAGAGAACTCTACCGAAGATGAGATCAATGAAACGCAGTTAAGCAAGTTATCAGAGGTAGAGTTCAGAGCCATGATCTTGAGCAAGCTCAACAGCATGAGTAAGGACATCAACGCCATGAGTAAAGATATAGAAACATTGAAAACCAACAAAGTGGAAATGAAGAATGACATAGCATAAATAAAGAACACATTGGAAGGACAAACCAGCAGAGTAGAGGAAGCTGGGGACCAGATCAGTGAATTAGAAGACAGGGTAGAAAAAATCAACCAATCAGAAAACCAAAAGGAAAAAAAAAATGAAAAAACAGGAAGACAGCTTAAGAGAACTGTGGGACAACTGGAAATGTAATAACATTCACATCATAGGAGTCCCTAAAGAAGAAAAATGAGCAAAGGTTAGAGAATATATTTGAAGAAATAGTGACAGAAAACTTTCCTAACTGGGTGAAGGAAGAAGGCATTCAAGGTCAAGAAGCACAGAGAGCCCAAAGTAAGAAGAACCCAAACAGGCCCACACCAAGACACATAATAATTAAAATGCCAAAAATTAAAGACAAAGAGAGAATCCTAAAGGCAGCAAGAGATAAACAACAGGTTACCTACAAAGGAACTCCCATAAGGCTATCAGCTGACTTCTCCACAGAAACACTACAGACCAGAAAGGAATGACATGAAGTAATCAAGGTCATGAAAAACAAGGATCTGAATCCAAGACTACTCTATCAAGCAAGGCTATCATTCAAAATAGAAGGTCAAATATAGACCTTCCCAGACAAAAAAAGGCTAAGGGAATATATTAGCACCAAACCAGCACTGCAAGAAATGTTAAAAGGACTACTGTAATTAGTAGAAGAAATAGGAAGAAAAATATAACCTCACTAAACAAAAATGGCAATGAATAAGTACATATCAATAATCACCTTAAATGTAACTGGTTTGCATGCTCCGATAAAAAGACACAGAGTAGCTGACTGGATAAGAAAGCATGACTCACATATATGTTGTTTACAAGAGAACCACCTCACAACAAAACACTCACATAGGTTGAAAGTAAAGGGATGGAAAAAATCTTCCAAACAAACAGAAAAAAAAAAAAAAGCTGGGGTAGCAATACTCATATGTGATAAATTAGATTTAAAAATGAAGGCCATAACTAGAGACAAAGATGGCCACTACATAATATCAAAAGGATCTATCCAACAAGAAGATATAACCTTGGTAAACATATATGCACCCAATATAGGAGCACTAAGATATATTAAAAATCTTCTGGAGAACTTCAAAGGAGAAATCAACAGCAATACAATAATAGCAGGAGACTCTAATACCCCACTGACATCCCTGGATAGATCCTCTAGACAAAAAATTAACAAGGAAACAGAGACTCTAAATGAAGCGCTAGATAAAATGGATTTAATAGATATCTACAGAGAAATACACCCCAAAACTGCAGAATTTACATTAATCTCAAGTGCACATGGTACATTCTCAAATATAGACCACATGTTAGGGCAAAAACTAAGTCTCCACAATTTCAAGAAGATTGAAATCATATCAAGCATCTTCTCAGATCACAATGGCATGAAACTAGAAATCAATTGCAACAAGAACATGCAAAGACATTTGAACACATGAAGGCTAAATAGCATGTTATTGAACAATGAATGGGTTACCACAGAGATCAAGGAAGAAATTAAAAACTTCCTGGAAACCAATGAAAATGAACACACAACAACACAAAATCTATGGGATACTGCGAAAGCAGTTCTGAGAGGGAAGTTCATAGCACTACAGGCCCACCTCAAGAAACAAGAAAATTTTCTAATAGACTACTTAACCTCACAACTTAAAAAACTAGAAAGCAAACAAAAAGAAAACCCCAGAGCAAGTAGAAGTAAGGAAACAGTAAAGATCGGAGCAGAAATAAACGACATGGAGACCAAAAAAAACAATTAAAAGGATCAATGAAACAAAGAGCTGGTTTTTTGAAAAGATAAACAAGATTGATGGACCCTTAGCTAGACTCACTAAGAAACAAAGAGAGAGAACCAAAATACACAAAATCAGAAATGAAAGAGTGGAAGTAATAACTGACACCACAGAAATACAAAGGATTGTTAACAAATATCATGAACATTTATATGGCAACAAACTGGACAATCTAAGCGAAATGGACAAATTTCTAGAAACACATAGTCTCCAAAAACTGGACTGGGAACAGATACAAAACTTGAACAGACCAATAACAGTGAAGGAAATTGAAGATGTAATCAAGATCCTCCCAGCAAACAAAAGCCCAGGCCCGGACAGCTTCACGGAGGAGTTTTAACGAGCATTCAAAGAACGAACACTCATTCTCCTCAAACTATTCCTAAAAATTCAAGAAGAAGGAAGACTTGGAAACTTGTTTTATGAGGCCAGCATAATTCTAATTCCAAAACCAGAAAAAGACACTACAATGAAAGAAAACTACAGGCCAATATCCCTGATGAACATAGATGCCAAAATCCTGAACAAAATTCTAGCAAATTGGATCCAGCAATACATCAAAAAAATTATTCACCATGACCACATGGGATTCATCCCAAGGATGCAAGGCTGGTACATTATTCACAAATCAATAAATGTGATACACCACATAAACAAAATGAAAGATAAAAACCACATGATCATATCAATAGATGCTGGAAAAGTATTCGACAAAATCCAGCACCCATTTCTGATAAAAACACTAAGTAATTTGGGATAGAGGGTTCATATCTCGACATAATAAAGGCCATATATGAAAGACTGACAGCCAACATCATACTCAATGGACAAAAACTAAAAGCATTTCCGGTAAGGACAGGAATAAGACAGAAATGCCTACTTTCGCCACTCTTATTTAACCTACTACTGGAAATCTTAGCCACAGAAGACATGAAGAAAAAATAAAAGGGATCCAAATTAAAAGGAGGAAGTGAAACTGTCATTATTCGCAGATGACATGATATTATACATAGAAAACCCTAAAGACTCCATCAAAAATCTACTAGACTTAATAAATGAATTTGGCAAAGTTGCAGGATACAAAATTAATGTCAAGAAATCAACGGCATTCTTATACACCAACGATGAACTCACAGAAAGAGAAACTAAAAAAACAATTCCATTTACCATCACGGCAAAAAAATTAAGATACCTAGGAATAAATTTAACCAAAAAAGTAAAGGACCTATTTGCAGAAAACTACAGGATATTGAAAAAAGAAATAGAGAAAGATTTTTAAAAAGTGGAAGCACATACCTTGTTCATGGATTGGAATAATTAACGTTATTAAAATGTCCATACTACACAAAGCAATCTATAGATTCAATGCAATCCCCATCAAAATAACCACGACATACTTCACAGAACTAGAACAAATACTTCAAAAGTTCATATGGAACCAAAAAAGACCCCGAATAGCCACAGCAATCTTGAAAAAGAAGGACAAAGTAGGTGGAATCACAATACGGGATATCAGGTTATACTACAAAGCTACTGTAATCAAAACAGCCTGGTACTGGCACAAGAACAGGCACATAGATCAATGGAATAGAACAGAGAACCCAGAAATTGACCCAAGACATTATGCTCAATTAATATTGGACAAAGTTGGCAAGAGCATACAATGGAGTAAAGACAGCCTCTTTAATAAATGGTGTTGGGAAAATTGGACAGCTACATGCAAAAAAAAATGAAACTAGTCCATCAACTTACACCATACACAAGAATAAACTCAAAATGGATAAAAGACTTAAATGTGACTCATGAATCCATAAAAATCCTACAAGAAAATGTAGGCAACAAAATTTCAGACATCACACACAGCAGAATTTTCACTGATACAACACCTAAGGCAAGAGAAACAAAGGAAAAAATGAACACATGGGACTACATCAAACTCAAAAGCTTCTGCACAGCAAAAGAAACAACCATCAAAATGGAAAGGCAACCCACTGTATGAGAGAGCATAATTGCCAATGATACATCAGATAAGGGGTTAATTTCCAAAATGTATAGAGTGCTCATACAACTCAACAAAAGAAAGACAAAGAACCCAATTAAAAAATGGGCAGAGGAACTAAATAGACACCTCTCCAAACAGGATATACAAATGGCCAAGAGACATATGAAGAAATCATCAACATCTCTAATCATCAGAGATGCAAATTAATACAACAGTGGTGTCTCACCTCACACCTGTCAGAATGGCCACCATCAACAAAGCATCAAACAACTTGTGTTGGCGAGGGTGTGGAGAAAAGGGGACTCTGGTACACTGCAGGAGGGAATGCAAACTGGTACATCCACTATGGAAAACACTATAGTGTCACCTCAAAAGATTAAAAATTGAATTGTCATTTGACCCAGTGATCCCACTCCTAGGAATATACACTAAGAAGCCTGAAACACCAATCAGAAAGAATATATGTACCCCCATGTTCATAGTAGCACTATTTACAATAGTTGAGATCTGTAAACAGCCCAAGTGTCCATCAGTAGACGAATAGATAAAAAAGCTGTGGTACATATATACAATGGAACACTATGCAGCTCTAAGAAAGAAAGATCTCTTATCCTTTGAGATGACATGGAGGGACCTGGAAAGTATTATCCTAAGTGAAACAAGCCAAGCAGAGAAAAACAAATATCATATGATCTCACTTATTTGTGGAATATAATGAACATAACAGTCTGAAGAACAGGGTAGTCCCAGATACGTGGAAGTAGGGTATAGACTGACAATCACCAGAAGAGGGGGTGGGGGGGAGATAAACCACAGAATTTATATGCATGTACCCATAACCAGTGGACATGGACAACAAAGCTGGGGAGGGGGCGGGGAGAGTGGGGGAGGAGGGTGTCAATGGGGGAAAAAGAAGAAACCTCTGTAACAAAAATAAATAATATAAAATAACCTAACATAAAATAAAATAGAGACAGAAAACAGATTAGTGGTTGTCAGGGTTGGGCAGAGGAGAATGGGGAATGACTGCTAATGGGTAGAGGGTTTATTTGGAGAGTTTAGAAGGTCCAATGGGAAGAATGAAGGTCAAGTAAGCACTGAGCTCAGATTTTAAAATTTAAGGTTGCAGAATATGCAACTATCGATGGGGAAATCTCTAAAACGCCTTAATTCACGCGAAGTGCGTGCTTTAGCTAACTACAAAGCACTATTCTTCATTAAAACTAGGATTTCCCACTGCAGCCGAGTGGCTCAGTTGGTTGGAGTGTCATCCCGTACACCAAAAGTTTGTGGGTTCACTCACAGATCAGGGGCACTTTCAGGAAGCAACCCATCGATGTTTCTCTCTCTCTCTCTCTCTCTCTCTCTCTCTCTCTCTCTCTCTCTCCCTTCTTCTCTCTAAATATATCCTCAAGAGAGAATTAAATAAAAAAAGGATTTCCCCTCCTCACCACAAAAGGAAGACAGAAAAAACAGTCAGGCTACCTTAGGGAAGTTTCACTTTTATTTATAACTTCATGTGACTCACATTTTATTTAGTTCTCTGAGACAATGATCTTTTTTTCTCTTGGAGCAGGATACTCATAATTAGAAAGCCCAAAGTATGAAGGCTGCACCTTCTACCTTGAACACACCAGGAGACACTAGTGAGGCAGATGGGATTTCACTGTTTCCTCCCCCTATGCAGAATTGGTGGACCACACACTTTCTACCTGAGAAACTGGGCAAATACAGTCCAACTCAGTGTATAGTGAACAGTATATAGTGGTGTAGAGTGGGCAGTATAGTGGTGTAGAGTATATAATGGTGTATAATGATATACAGTGTATACTGGTGTGTAGTATATAATGGTATGCAGTGTATAATAGTGTATAGTGGTGCATATTGCATAATGGTGTATAGTGTATAGTGGTGTGTAGTGTACAGTGGTGTACAGTGTATAATTATGTGCACTGTATAGTGGTCTATGGTGTATAGTGACATGTAGTATATAATGGTGTACAGTATATAATAGTGTATAGTGGTGTATATTATATAATAGTGTACAGTGTATAATGATGTATACTGTATAGTGGTCTACATTGTATAGTGGTGTGTAGTGTATAATGGTGAGTAGTGTATAATTAAATACAATGTATAGTAGTATACAATGTATAATGATGTAGCAGAAGTAGACCATGTTGTCATTTTAAAAAGCCCAGAGAGGCTGCATTCAGGCAGACCCAGCACCAGAGTGAGAATTTGAGCAAAGGTGACAAACATTGAAAAGGAGAAATGCAGGTTGTTGGCCTGGTGAGAGCAGAGTCTGATCCCAGACAGCCTATACCCCGAGTGTGTTTGTGGTTTCCCTTTATATCTAGCATCACTCCAGGACAGGCATGGAGCAGATGGGATCTCCTAGCATGATTATTCAGCCCTTTCTTGTGGCCTAGGTGTGTCTTCCCCCTGAGGACCATCTTTTCTATACCTATTGGGGATCAGTCCCTTCTCATTCTCCCACCAGGTTCTGCCAAGTCCATGGGACAAGTGGGCTCTCTGTCAAAAGGGTGGGGCTCCCAGGTGCCTGAGGGCTTCATCCCCAACAATGCCCTTGGCTGCCCTTCCTGCAGAAATTGGTCATCTTGACCGATCTATGCTTATGAAAACTCTACCATACTCTTGGAAATGTGTGTCTTGGTGTTCAGGGGCCACTCACATTCTAGGTTGCTCTCCAAATATGACAGGGCTTCTTTAAGATAGGTATGGAAGTGCTGCTGCCTTCTGAATGATAGCTTCCTCCTTCCCAAGCATTCATCTTAGATCTCGTCATTGGAAGGGTCTGATCTGCTCATCCTTCAATCCATTTGAATTTCTACAAATTTGGGGGAATACAAGAAAGAGCAGGCATGCAATATTAAAGGCTCAGAAAAGCTCCAGGTTCTGTGTCAGTTCACAGAAGCACCTGAGGGCTTGGTCTTAACCATTAGTACGTGTGTGACACCTGGAGACAGCCCTGGTATGGGTCTTCCTAGTCAAGTGGTACCCGAAAGTCTTCCTTGAGTTCTTGGGATTTTGCTCCTCTGGCCTTGCTCCAAAAACTGAGGAGGCTGTCCAGAGGAAGGTCAGTCAGCTGGACCCAAGGGCTGAAAGACACTGTCACTGAAGGATTGCAGCACAGGTAGATATTGGTTAGAGAGTTTCCACCCTGGGTGACCACTTGACTGCAGGTGGTGCTAGGGAAAAGGAAAGTCTACCAGGGAGAATGAATCTAGTAAATTATTATTATTGTTTTACCACATGCAGCTCCCAATCATTTATAATGGTAATAGGCTTCTGTTCTAGGACTTTATGACTGTCTTTTGGTCCTAAGGGCAGGTGCCAGTAAGGAGAAACAGATTAACAGAAGGATGTCAGTGCAGATCTGGGGACCCATAAGTGGAAAGAAAGACTGGACACACATTTAACCAGAAGGATAATTGGACAGTGATTGAACAAAGGAGTCAGCCAAGACACTGGTTACTAGTAAAGGAAAAACTGACAAGCAGAAGGCCTCTTAGGAAGGCAGCTCCTGGTTTAGAGGACCCATGGGCTAGACCTAATGTCAGGGGAGTAGTGGGCCCTTATTACAAAAATTAAGGCTGCTGAATTTGCAGTCATTAGTGGGAAAACATCTAAAATTGTAATGCATGCCCACAAAACCTCTACTCTTACCAAAAATGGTAGTGAGGATGCAGGGCAGGGGCCACAGAAACAGGCTACCAACCATGCAAAGGAATTTTTATTAACTTTTCAGAGGACTCACTTCTATTTTAGCTTCAGGTAAGATCCTCATAATTAAGTAGCCCACACATGTGAAGACTGCCCAGAAGAGTCAGTTGGCCTGACCGAGGGACCAGGTGTAGACAGTTATTTAAAGAATGCCAAACAACTAGATATTGCTAAGGAAGTCTCTCTACTTGAGGGAACAACAGGAGCATCACCTTAACTCTTGTTCAAATGGAAGATGATGTCAACCAACGGTCGTTGGCACCAATTCAATGCCAACAGGAATCTCCAACTTGGGGTGCATTGAAGGAGGAGACTATTCATAGCAAACAGCTCAATTATAATATAGCACAGCTGTGAGGCAGCCCTCAGGTCTATGTTGCAGCTTGACCCCTCTCCAGCTAGATAGCACTGCTCCGGCACTTTGGTCCACTGTGGCCTGCCAAGACGAGACAGCTTCCCTCTGCTCTAACAAGAAGTATTCAGGGAACCGCAGTCTTTGATGGAAAAGGGAAGTGCAGTCTCTGAGCCAGACGGGAGCTGACTTATAGAGAGAAAAGACCCTGCCTCCAGTCCCTGACTGGTCCATTCTCATGCAAATGAGGACTCCAAATGCTCAGTTTGATTGGTCCAAAAAGCACTGTACTGTTTGGTCAGAATAGAGCTGCTCTGATTGGTGGATGAAGATGCTAATGAGCATGTAGCTCTGCAGGTCTTATTGGATGGGAAAAGTCTCAGTCCTACAGATTGAATATATGCACCCCTATGTTAATAGCAGCACTATTTACAATAGCTAAGATCTGAAAACAGCCCAAGTGTCCATCAGATGAGTGGATAAAAAAGCTGCGGTACATTTACACAATGGAATACTATGCAGCTGTAAAAAAAGGTATCTTACCCTTTGAGACAGCATGGAGGGACCTGGAGAGTATTATGCTAAGCAAAATAAGCCAGTCAGAGAAAGACAAGTATCACATGATCTCACTTATATTTGGAATATAATGAACAAAATAAACTGACAAACAAAATAGATCCAGAGACATGAACGTAGGGAGCAGACTGACAAACCTCAAAGGGAAGGAGGAATGGGGACGGGAAGAAATAAACCAAGGAATTTATATGCATATATGCATAACCAATGGACACAGACAATAGTGTGGTAAAGGCAGGGAGTCGGGGGAGTAGGGAGGAGGACGTCAAAAAATAAAAAAATTCCAGGAACACCTTTATAAGGATAGGCTCAGATAGCAGGAACACAATGCTGGCAGGCAGACAGTTCAGATTAGTGCGAGCTTCTCCCTGACATGCAGCTTATTGTGAGAGGCCCCAGTTCGGCAATGGCTGCTAAGCTCTTTTTTAATTTGTAGTCAATTAGCCCCTAGGACCCTTCCTGGTAGGTATTTTCTTTCTGAAGGTTAACACCATAAACAAAACCTACTCCTAAAAACTACATATAAAAAGGGAAGATTATTTCAAAAAACTCTTTCGGCAATGATAACACAGGAAGGCATATGTTCTTATGTGTGATCTTCCTACTTAGACACTCATGAGTGCAATGGCTACACTGAGGAGGGTCAGCTGGGTCAACCCAGAGGGCAGCAGAACAAATAGGCACACACGAGGGGGTCTCTTACCTTCAAGGGCCCACAGGGGATGGTGTAGGCTGACCCCATGACCTATGTTATTGTCCACATCAAAGAAACAAATATAATAATAATAATAATAAGAAGAAGAAGAAGAAGAAAAAGATTGGGAGAAAACTTTAGGAGGTGATAGATATGTTTACGGCATAGATTGTGGTGATGATTTTGAGGGTTTATATTTATCTCCAAACTCATCAGGTTGTATACATCAAATATGTACAACTTTCTGTTTGCCAATCATAACTCAATAAAGTAGATTTTTAAAATAACAGTAAAAACTAGAGAACAACAAACAATATCACTTAAAACTAGGCTGTCCAATTTAGCAGCTACTAGTGACATGTGGCTATTGAGCACCTGAAATGTGGCTTTTCTGAATTGAGGTATGCCATAAGTGTAGAATACATACTAGGTCTCAAATAATGTAAAACTATCTCATTTGTAATTTTAAATATTGATTATTTGTGGAAATAAATACATTTAATTAATTAAAGTATATTATTAAAATAATTTTACCTTTTTTATATGATTGCTGGAAAAATTTAAATTATACATATGGTTTGCACTTGTGGTTCACATTATATTTTTACTGGGAAGAACTTCATTCAAGGGACAACAGGTGAAACATGCCACCTCTACTGTGCTCTTGGTGCAGCCCAGGCCCCAGGCACACCTCCTCTCAGCTGCTCCTCTGAGGAGCTGTGGCTCTGCCTCTTTGGGACTCCACCCACTCACTACTCATTAGGATCCACAGAGTTGTTGACTCAAATAACTTTGAACCTATAACTCAATTTGGAGAGAATAACTATCTTAATAATTTTGAGTCTTCCAATCTGTGAACATGGCATATCTTTTCAATTATTTCAGTCTCATCTACTTTAATTTCTCTCAGCAATGTTTTGTGGTTTTTATCATAGTGGTCTTGATGGTCTTTGTTAAACTTATTGCTAGATATTTTGTGTTTCTTGGCACTGCTATAAATAGGATTTTTAAAATTTCATTTTCCAATTGTTTCTTGCTAGTGTTTAAGAATACATTAGATTTCTGTATATTAACTTTGGATCCTATGATTTGCTAAATTCATTAATTAGTTCTAGTAGTTGTATTGTAGAGTCCCTGAAATTTTTTACATAAACAATCAGATTATCTATAAATAGAGATCATTTTACTTATAAAGAAAAATTCAAGCAGCCACAAAAATATTATAAAAGTAAAAGAAAAACCAACAAAGAAAACATCTGAAAATGTACTTCTTGCAGTTCTATAAAAGCACAAGAAAACAACAGGTGTCTCTTAAATTCTCATTACATTATTTGAGATCCAGTATGCACTGTCTTGGAAGCGTGATGCCACCTGAAGCCCACCATTCCTTTTTGTGGTGTCAGGATGTTAAACAGATTTTCTGGCTTAATGGTTGAGGATTTTAAATTACTCCCAAAGGCCAATCAGAGCTACTGATCCCAGTGGTGGTGGTGCAATAATAGGTCAGCAGAGATAGCTGGCATTTTAGTAAAAATACCATGGACTAGGTGGCTTATAAACAACAGAAATTTATTTCTCACAGTTCTAGAGCCTGGGAAGTCTAAGATCAAGGCACTGGCTGATTTGGTGTCTGATGAGAGCCTGCTTCCTGATTTACAGATGGTCATCTTTTCTCTGTGTCTTCACATGGCATAAAGGACAAGCTAGCTCTTCAGGCCTCTTTTACAAGGGCGCTAACCCCAATTATGAGGTCTCTGCCCTTATGAACTAATAATCTCCCAAAGGCCCCACCTTCAAATGCCATCACCTTGGAGATTCGAATTTCAATATATGAATTTTGGGGGTGACACAAATATTCAGGCCATAGCAGGTGGTCCCCAGTGAATCAAAGAGCCAACACTGATCCTAGAACACCCCAGTTTAGAAGGAAACATTTTGTGTATACCTTTTTTCGTATGTAATGAGGTGGAAAACCTGGGCAAGAATTCTGAAGGGCACAGGCATCCTGAGGCCTCCTTGGCCACCCAAGACTTGACATTTCCTCATTCTTGTGCATAGTCATGAGAGTGGCAGGCTCTGGCCTCCATGAACTGTGTTTCTCAGGCAGAGAATTGTGAGGCAGAAGGGACAACAGCTGGTGGGGATGGACTGAACGTGAATTCCAACTGATTGGTATATGATTTCTGCTTTCCAAAGGTACTAGGACCAAGATCTTTCTTTCCATTTCCAGGCATCCCTGTTAAACCTCTCTGAGTGTTCCTGGCCTCCTGAACTCAAGATAGTCCATCCAGTTCCAGGTTGCCTATCTCCCTCTTGAAACATCTTTCACTTCATTTCTGCCATGGCCCAAATCCACTGCATCCTTGATGTCTCTTAAATACTGAAGGTCACAGGGGTTGATAGATCCTCTTGTTATATATTGCCACCTTGGCAGGCTTCAGGCAACTCATCTGACTTTTTATTCCTTTGATCAGAGACTATAAACATCCTACCTTGGACTCACAGAAAGAATAGTAGGATTTCACTGTTTTCTTGCCTCTACCCAGACTCATGTGATAGTCTACCTTGGACAGCCTGAAAACAATAGTAAGAACAGACACTATTTCATTGTCTCTTTCCCTCACTTTAAGAGTGGAGAGGCCTGGCCATTGTGGCTCAGTGGGTTGAGCATTGTCCAATGCACTAGAAGGTTCTGGGTTTGATTCCCAGTCAGGGCACATGCCCAGGTTTCAGGCTCGATCCCCAGTAGGGGGCATGCAGGAGGCAGGGATAGATGTTTCTATATCTCTCTCTCTCTCTCCCTTTCTCTCTCTCTAAAACCAATAAAACAATATATTTTTTTAAAAAGCAACTTTCTAAAAAAAGAGTGGAGGGGACCCCAGTTTTCAGTTAGTCACTATTCCTAACAGAGCTCTTATCCTTTGTGGTATGTCACAGGCCTTCTACCCGTGACTATTCCTGTCACTGCTGCTCTTCTCTGCTCCAGTGGCCAGCCTTTAATCATACTCTTATTACAAAAAAAAAAAAAAGAAGAAGAAGAAGAAGAAGAAGAAGAAGCAAACTATGCTTCAGAGGTTGTGACTCTCAGTTTCTCCCTGTATTTTGTTCTTGATTTTCCACTTGACGAAAGAGATTCACAGCTCAAGCTGAATGGGCAGAGCCCATACTTCCCTGATGTTGATGCTATGGTACTGTTGTGCTTCAGGAGCTCACCCAAGATTGAGTAGTAGTAGTAAAATTCATGATATTCTTGACTTACTACATTGATCTCAGAGTTTGAAGTCATAGCAGATGGGACTTCCTCATTGATACCTGCAAAAGCAACCTATTCTTATCCCTTCTCTAACTGCAATATCTCACACCCCATGAGATCTTTTTGACTGATAACCCTGTATGAGATTCTGCCATGGAAACATGTTGCTTCTTAAATCAAAGAGGTGAGTCTCTTTCACTGTGGCACAATCTGTTAGTGCTTCACCACAGTTGTTCTCTTTTTCTTCTGAGTCAAACCTTAGACTGTATTTGCTAGCCTCCTTGAAAGTAATGTAGGAAGTTCTGTGTACCACATCCAGATCTGGTCCCCAAATCCTCTCATTTGCTCTCAGTTATTCCCTCCTCCCTCATTCTTGCTCACTGGGACGGAGATGATCATGGTTTTTTGGGAGGCCATATATGGAAGACCTAGCTCCTAAGTGACTGCATGGAGGAGAGTTACCCTCAGATCTAGAACATTGTACTTGACTGTTATATGGATGAGAAGTAAATATTTTGTTTGAGCTATTATCATTTGGGGGTCTATTTGTTATAATAGTTTAGCCTACCATAAGAAATAATTTTTTTAACCACAGAACTTGTACGCATGTACTCATAACCAATGGACATAGACAACAAAACTGGGGACGGGGCAGGGAGGGAGGGGGAGGAGGGTATCAATGGGGGAAAAAGGAGAAACATCTGTAACAAAAGTAAATTAATAAAAAAAATAATAAAATAATAAAATAAAAATTTAAAAAAAGAAATAATTTTTTTAAAGTTTACCTTTGTTAGTTCTGTACCCATAGATGTCTCAGGTATGTTTCTCAGGCTTCTGGCCCTACTTTGAGAGCTCTGAAAAAAATGTTACCCTCCTGAATCCCTGATGAAAAATTTTGTTGTTGGAAAAGTTTTCACTGATGGTGATCATCAGCCCTTTGGGGTCCTTAGGCCAGGGCATCTCCTCCTTCTGCCATAGGGCCAGCATGTCCAGGGACTGGGCTGGGAACTCATGCGTAGGTGGTGCCTACCTTATTTACTGTCTTACTGGCAAACATTCTAAAGTTATGTTCCTGGGCCAAAAAGTTCTCTTCTATCCTTGCTTGAACAAGGGAGTAAGAGATAGTTGGGAGTAACTGGTGACATTTAAATAGCTAGTGGATATTTAAATTAATACTGAGTAAGGAATTAATTTTACTAGTCAGTATAATGGTACTGATGTTAAGAAGAAAAAAATTCCCTTAGCTTTAAATATACATACTGAAGTATATAGGGGAGAAACATTATAAAGCCCACAATTTACTTTAAAATATTTTAACAAAAATATTAGATGATGCAAATATGACAAAATGTTTACAATTTTTACACATAAGTAATGGGTATGCAGATGTTCATTATACTATTCTCGCTACATGTCAGTAACTATGAAATTTAATACTAAAAATAAAATGTAAAACAAAAAGTCTTCATTCCTTGTAAACAGCTTTCCAGTTGAAGACTTACTCACACAGTTAAGTTTGAAAGAAAAATACCATTCTCAGCTTTTGTTATGGTTATTTTGCTTTTGGCCTCATCCTATAATAAGAGGCACAACAGTTTATTCAAATAGGTGGAAGGACACAGCAATTTAGTCTCCCTTTCCTACCCACTCCAGATCACTCTGATCTTGCACTTCTCAAACTCATTCAGACCTCTATGGAATGTGCAGGACTCATGTCTTGAACACTCAGCATGAGGAAAAGGGCAGCAGATGGGGTGCTCTCTAACAGCACATGTGCAAGAGACAACTCTTCTTGCCAACTCACTGACTTCAGGTACCTGAAGAATAGTTCCCTGGTGTGACCTCCCCTGCCCATTACACAAGACCAGCTTAATGAATGCCCACCACCACACCACCTGACATTTCCATGTCCTTGGAAACCTCCTGCTCCTGAATCAGTTGTCCCAAATATGTTAGTCTGGACCCCAAATTGGTGGAGGTTTACTGCCTATGTGCATGCATCCAGAAACCTTCCAAATGCATCCACACCTTTCTTGCAATCCTCTCAATTCCTCTAGCATGATCCAAGTAGAGAAGCAAATGCAAATTGTCAAAATCTTCCAGAAATCTTAGCTAGAATCTCAAAGTGTTTCTTTCGTAATACATAAAAATTATGTGAAATTAAAATTTCAGTGTAGAACAAAAGTTTTATTGGAACACATCCATGCTCATTCATTTATATATTGCCTACACTTAAGCACTACAACAGCAGAGTTGACTGAGTAGCTGTGACAGAACTTATGGCTCACAAAGATTAAAATATTTAGTGTTTTTTTACAGAAAATTTTGCCAACCCCTGTTGTAATGTTTCCTGTTTGTTTGTTTTGAAAAAAAAATCTCATTTTTAAAAAATTCAATGTTTGTTTACCTTGGTCACATTGTCAAATAAGACATGCAAGGTGAAGAAATATTTGACTATTATTTGGTAAGACATGATTAGTGAAGACAGAAATAAACACCAAATTTAAGTAGAGAATAAAATATCCACTCAGAGATTTGAATTATATCACTTAGATTCACTGATAAAATAAATGTTTCAAAAGCCTAGCATCACTATTACTTAATCTTGCAGATATCCAATTTGACCACATTAATATTTTAATATTTTATACTGACATTTAGTAGTTAAACCTCATTTAATACATGAGTTAGAAAATCTTATTCTAAATATTGAATATATTAATGTATATATGGTATGTACAAAATTATACTCATTTTAAATTATAATTGTGTAAATATACTCATTTAGCAATAATCTTGACATGAGGGAGATGAATGACATTTTTTCTTCTTTTTTGTATTTGCAAATTTTTCTCTATTATATATTTTTAAATTAACAGAAGTTTTCAAATACTGCATTATTTGACCAATTTAAAACAAATTTCCCTTCTTATAAACTTGCTTCAGATTGACTCTCCTCCCCACACACCCAAAGAGCTATCGATGTGGAAAGGAATTAACCTGAGGTTTAGTGGCTTGAAAATGAAAATCAAAAGGAAAGGCACAAGAGCCAAGAATAGAATTAGAGGCAGAACCAACTTTCCACACAAGAAAGTCTGCTTACTGTTCTTGGGGTGGGTGAAGGATGTGAGAGGGATACTCAAAGGGCCTTAAAATGGAAAAAAGTCACATGGTTGAATAAATTAAATAAAGCACTACTTAATTGCCCAGTGGAGCACTGTCTTAGAAGCTAAAGTGAGGGAATTATTTTATCAACTTCCACAAAAACATTTATATACATACATACACACAGACACACCCATACACACACACACACACACACACACACACACAAACATTACATAATATATATTTTTAAGTCCCTAAAATAAATAATATTAGGAAATAGTTTCTGGTCATAATTTCACTTTCAGGGTAAAACCTGATTGCCAGATGAATTTTTTCATAATTCTAGAAATAGGCAAAGTAGATGTTTTTCTTCATGTTTCCCACCCTACCAATCTCTACCAAGAAGGAAAATTATGAACCTTTTGAGATTTAATGTATTCATAACTCCTTTTTCAAATAGACCAAGAACCTAAGAGAGGCAAATGTGAGAAATGTTTGCAAAACCAACCAATGACTGGTAGACATTTTGTATAAAGAAAAATAGTTAATTCACTGTGAAGGAAAATGCCTAACAATTTACCATCTGTTGGAATTGTTTAATAATAGCACTTGTGTGACATTAATTGCTATTCAAAATAACATATGGCACAGAGGCAGAAAAGGTAAGCTGTCAAAGAGAATTATGTATGCTTTGTTATTTCCTGTGGCAAACTGCTAACAGATTACCAACCCAATTTCCTCTTCTTTCTGGGCACACAGCTATCTGATATTTTCCTGCCCCCTTTGTGTTTATACGTGCCACAAACTGACTTCTGGCCAGTGGGATGTGGGTAGAAGTGATGTATGCCTCTTGCAAGCATGACCTCTACAGCTCTGACACCTGCAATGCTCCAGTTTTCTTCGGCTGACTGAAAGGAGAGGATGCTGAGGACCTAAGAGACATAAGAGGCCACAAGATGGAAAGAACCATTGCTGCTTGGAGGAGAGCTGCCTGACCAAGAACACCCACACTGGACTGTGGCAGGACCATCATTCTGTCCTGTACACTCTACCATTTTTAGACAGGTGTTAACTATATGCAAATGGCTAAATCTGCTCTGCTTGTAAGCAGAGAACTGAAGTCACTAGAGCAGTTGCTCTCACTTCAGAACTATCCTGCCAAAGAAGGTCATTCAAATTCATACCAAGCTTCTCCCAACATTCAAAAGTACCATTGATGGGAAAACTGTTTTCTTCATTATGCTTTTTTTTTTTATCTTCACCAGAGGATACTTTATCTTCAGGTAGAGTAGGAGGGAGGGAGGGAGGGAGGGAGGGAGAGAGAGAGAGAGAGAGAGAGAGAGAGAGAGAGAGAGAGAGAGAAACATGGACATGAGAGAGACACATCGATTGGTTGTGTCTCAGACCTGCAATGTTTTGGTCCACAGGCCCACACTCCAACTACTGAGCCAAACCAGCCAGGGCATGTTTTCTTCATTATGTTTAACTCAAGACAGAGGTAGTGACATCTACACTGATGGTTACCCACTGGTGAAGAAATTTGGTGACACTCTAATTATTTTGCTATAGCTTGAAATTTTGGGTTCAGATTTAATCTGGTCATTTGCAGATAAAATAGGAAAGATCATGCAGATGGCCCTAGCATAAATCTCAAATAATCTTTTACAAAAGCATGTTTCATCTATGTTCCTAGTTCAAGAACAAACATCTTAGGTCATTTTACACAATCCCTTCTCATTAGGCAAGATGGATCTTCTTGAAGATCTGGGAAACTGCCCTTATAATTTAGACATGTCTTGCATTACTTCTGTGGGAACAAAGAAGAGCCAATTAGCACCTGCCACGAACCAATTCCTCAAAGACACCAGCAATGAGTTTTGACCAATGAGGTTAGATCTGCTCAAATTCTTTTTTTTCCTTGAATAAAAGTCATTAATAGGAGTTAATCCAAGCTGTTCAGTGCTCTGAGTTCTGCTCACTTGAATCTTGATATACCAAAAAAAAAGGGGGGGGGTGGTATTTAATAAAAGGAAGTCAAATCAGACAATAATGAGATGCTTCAGACCAAAATAACATTAAATGTTTTTTATTGAACAAAAAGATAAAACATGGAAGTTGAATTCACTGAGTGAAAGCAGCTTGCCAGGTGAAGCTGCTTTACTATGTGCTAAACAACCTTGTGAACCGAGAGTATACAGAATACATATAATGTGGAAGTTACCTCAACAGCAAAGGAGAAGGTGTAGTTTACAGTTCTGGAAGGTAAAATTTGGTCAAGAGACAAATTTATTTGCTCAAAATTTCCAGCCCTCATCCACTTAATTCAGCATGAGTCTACATATATGAATTCAGTATGTACATACTGAATTCCCATTTTAATGGAAGCTGCTTTTTAGAATTTTTTTTACATTTATTTGACATGCCACTCGAGTTTTAAAGTGTTGTATTTGGTATTTCTATGTGTGTGAATGTATTTATACACACTTTTAAAACTCCCAACCCTTATTTATAAGTAGAGGGGTCATGCTGCCTTTAAAAAAATAATATTGTTGTATTTCAGTTATTCTTTCTCCTGTGCATCTAAGAAACTTTATATGTTCTCAATGCACCCACACAGACAGGTGGGTTGACAGATATGTCAAAAATACTTCATGAAAAGGGGGAGGTAGCTCATGCGAGTTGGCAACCTTTTGTCTATTGTTTTCTGTTGGAGCAAGCTGCCTCCCTTTGACACTTTACAGTCCAGATGAAAGGAAAATGTTTTACTTTGAAGCCTGATTACTACAGTTGTACATTTACTATAATCCACTTTCAACTTGGTTTATTGGGCTTTCTAATATAAGATGACAAACACCTCATACCCAGTACACAGTGTCAAAAAAGTACTGAAGAAACATTTTTAAGACAATAACTTGTTGTTGTTGTTTGTATGTTAAACATTAGCTTCTATGGGGTACGTTTCCAGAATGGTTTTGTAACCACTTTATAACCACTCTAAGCCAAACAAACAGCACAAATAACATCAATGTTGTCTTTTTTACCCAATATCTGTATCAATTACTGGAGGATAATCCTAACATACACTATTTAAGGGAGGGGGCAGCAAAAGAAGAGAATCCATGACACTCTGCAAAGTTAGGACTACAACATCTTAGCTGTAGGGACGATCTTACGGTGCAGAAAGAGGGGACTCTCTAGAAGGTGATGGTGTGGTTTCTTCAGGTGGAAAAACTGTGAGTGTGCAAGCTCGGATGCCACCAAGAGATTCTGGGAGATCAAAAACCTTATGCCATTCATCTTTATCTGGATCATATTTCTGCACTATCTCTACCATACAACGATTATTCCAGGAATACCCACCAACCACATAGATTTTATTTTCAAAGACAGCGACCCCAACATCACTCTGCCCTCTTAACATGGCAGCAATTGGGGTCCACTGGTCAAGGATAGGTGAGTAGTAT
Source organism: Tadarida brasiliensis (assembly GCA_030848825.1). Taxonomy (NCBI): domain Eukaryota; kingdom Metazoa; phylum Chordata; class Mammalia; order Chiroptera; family Molossidae; genus Tadarida; species Tadarida brasiliensis. Next base: position 43,640,925 of record CM061280.1, read on the forward strand.
TCACAGCTTAGGACATCATCATAATCACTTGTTCCTCTGAAGTGATTGCCACCAATGACATAGAGCCTTTCTCCCACTGTACACATGCAATGCAGACCTCTGACAGTGGTCATTGGTGCCTTCTGGATCCATTTGTCAGCATCAGGGTCAAAGCACATGAGCTCCTTTTGGAAAGTGTCATGAGTAATTCCTCCTAAAGAATGAAATAAAAGACATTAGGTAAGCAGATTATTATAAAAATGTAAAAGTAAAAACAAGCTCTCTGTCATAGATTATTAACTTCTAGCCACAATTATGATATTTTATAGCTTATCAATAGTATTCTTATAAATGTCTGCCCTTTATAAATACTTTCCCTGGGTTAAAAAAAATGTTTTCATCTTCTTAAAGAACAAGAATATAGTTTATATTATTGCAATGACTTTCTCAAATAAAGACCCATGGGAATTAAGAGACTTTACTGGATGAAAATATATTTTGCCCACTTTTAGATTCGTGTCTGCAGTAAATTCCAACTACAAAGCATCATTCACTCCTAATGCTTTTTAGTGGACATCCTCTGGGTGCTAAGCATAGGGCTGGGGCATTTAAATTCTAGGTGCCCATTTCCTCACTTGCTAAATAATAATATCTACTCTAATTATTTCATTAGGACTGTGACTATGATTATGAATTGAAATAAACAAAAATGCTTTGGAAAAGTTGGAAGTGAGGTGCAAATGTACAAGTTTACAAGAATATTCAAAATTGTTTGTTCTTGTAGAATTTTTGGTGGGTATGATGAGGGTGAGTAATGTCACCTTCTATCAGTATAGACATTTACAAAGCTAAATAATTAGAATGCTGCATATGGAACTTTGTATGTGCAACAATTGGTTGCTGATCAATTGAGTTGATATCTACAAAGTGTACTCTTACATCACAAATAAATCAGTCTCTACAATAAAAGAATCAGACTGTATATTCTGCAGATTAGGAAGAGAACTAAACTAATTTTCAGCCATATCATTCAAAGCTCTACTATCTGGTGGCCAGATGGAAATCACTGTTTTTTCTTCTGCTTTTAAATATTTTTTTTCTGTACTTTATAGAATTACCAGAAAACAAAACAGTGTTCTTTGGTTTGAAAAATCAGCTATGGTTCCTATCCTACTCTTGATTGTGAAGGTCATATATGCAATATATGCTAATTATGCCAAATCACCACTAGAACAGTTCAGATTTGGAGCTCTGATTTTAATGGCATAGCATCTACACACAGAAAATAGATGGTATAAATCATTGATTAGTGGAGCTTATGATTTTCTGGACGACTTTCAATATAAGATGTCCTGCAGTTGCTCAAAAATTTAACACCAAAAACCTGCCAATCACACACACTCCAAGCCTTTCACTGATCTTTCTTTTCTTCTTCTTCTTCTTTTTTTTTTTTTAATAAAGCTATTTCCAGATCATGTACTCGGCTCCATCTTTTTTTTTATTTTTTATTTATTTATTCAATTTTTTTATCCTCACCCGAGGACATTTTTTTTTTTTGCATTTATCTTCAGATAAAGTGGGAAGGAGAGAGAGAAACATCGATGTGAGAGACACATCGAGTGGCTGCCTTCCACACGACCCCAACCAGGGCCGGGGACAAATTGCAACCGAGGCACGTGCCCTTAGCAGGAACCGAACCCGGGACTCTCTGGTAAGCGGGCCAACGCTCCAACTGCTGAGCCAAACTGGCCAGGGCACACTGATCTTTCTTGATTGCAGATTTCAGAAGGCAGTGTTCAGAGACTCAGACCACAAACATCACCTGAACACCTTTGTTCTCTAGTAACGTAACTGCTGGCCTGGCACCGGCAGGCCCTCAAAAGGGGGACACTCTGTCTGAGGTAATCTCTGTCAGGTATAAATGATAAGAACCTGCCTAACAAAAGAAAATTTCAATACCAGAGGTGAACATTACATTAAAATAAGACTCTTTTCTAAATTCTACAGAAGGATGATTGAAATACCAACTGCTTGAGAATAAAAGTTGTTACTGAGACACTAAGCAAACTATAGCTAGTTCAAAATTTTTTATTAGAAAAATATATGTGCATGTGGCATATATATATATATATATATATAAAATCTTCTAAAATCAACATAAATTATATTTTGAGTATCCATTTTCTGGATTATTTTTATTAACACTATATAGAAAGATGGTGACGGTTAAAAGTTGATGTATTAAGGGGAGGAAAGGGAACATCTGTAATACTTTAAATAATAAAGATAATTTTTTTAAAAGTTTGTGTATCATATTAATTGTATTTGAATCATAATTGTTTACCTGAAATATACATTACTCCTCCATATACAGTTCCAGCATGGCCATAGTGGGGCTCACTCATTTTGGCAACGTAGGTCCATTCATTTGTTCTTGGATTATAACATTCTACTGTAGCTGTTGTTCAAAAAAAAGAAAGAAAAGAAAAGAATTTCAAATTTCAAATTTACAATTAATTATTTTTAGGTGGGACAATAATAATATCTGAATAACTGGAACATATCTATTATAGGTGTAAGATATTATTTGGGGTCTCATATTGATTATTGAGATAATATTAATAATTTGAACCATTAATACATGTTACATCAGACTAGATACTTAGTGTAATAATGTAACACATTTCTGTCACTGCAGAAATCACTAGAACTTCTTTTCTTCTTGTATCTTTATAATTTGACTTCTCCCATTTTTAAAAATGTGGGAAGAAAAGATAACAAAATCATAAGAAAGAAAAACATTTCAAATCTAGGCCCCATGTTGATATACCATGTGGGGGGGGGAAAGGTTAATAGATATAAAGCAAAATTTTAAGTTGAGAATAAAAGTATGCACACCCCCTGTTGCATGTTCTCATGCCTATGGCTTTATTTCATATCCAGACCACAAAATGGACACTGACAATATTTTTCTACATCTATACACTAAATCCAGTAGTTTGTACATACCTAACACTGTTGCAGCCAATACTGCTCTTAACTTTAAAATGATTGGCAGCATAATATGAAGTTAAGATTTTTATTAGGGGTACTTCCTCTCAGTAATAAATTTATCAACTTTGTCATAAAGTATTTTGGAAAAGTGACCTCAACTTATTTAAATATCAATTTATTATAACTTCAAAAATAGAACGACAGTCCAGACAAATGAAAAATGTGAGTTTTTTTAAAAAAGCACAGAAGTCTAAATTGACTTGAAAAGTTTACATGATTTATTACAGACACTGCCAGTTGCTAACCCAATTTCTTGTCTCCCCAATTCTGCTTTTTTCTAACAGAACCATAACACTCTCAGGGAAGCGCTGTGCCAAATTTAAAATAAAATTCAAATTATGAAGTCCCCTTGAAGCTGGAGATGACCATATAATACAGTTCCAGACAATTAAATGGAAGCAGAAGTCTACTGAGTGGGGTTTATTGATCAAGCCACTAGAATTAGGTTTTGCTACTTGCAGCCAAATGAAATTCTAGCTGATGAGTCATCTTCTGAGCAAGGTTTCCTATTAAAAAGATAACACAAGAACAGAGAAAACTAGAGAGAGAGATTGAGAGGGAGAATAATTTTCCACTCTATTCAATAATTTTATTTCTTAATCAAATTCACTATGTGAAGTACTTAATTCTCCTCTAACAACAACTTTTACTAATTTCCTTTTCCACTTAGATTAGATTTGAGTTTACCATCTTATTTCAAAGGCTTTTACTATTCTCATTCTGATCTACTCCTTTGTTAGTTTTGTTCTTTGCTTCAGGCTTGGACCCTTACCAACTCTATTTCTTCTAAACCCTTCCATCAAGTAGCAAAATCTTTCCTCCAAATAAGGGGGGAATTTTTCCACAATTAATGATGAACTAAAACTGCCATATATTCCAGTACTGTGTTTTATTATGTCCAGTGACTGATATCTTTTTAAATGTGCATTTCCATTTTCCTTTAGCATGACTTTCACCTACTTGACAAGCAAAATCCTACTGAATGGGCATTATTATCTCTATATATATACTTATAAAAAATCTAGTATATTGATGTACTTGGCATCAGCAAAGTAGTTAAAGGTAGGGTTTTAAACTGATGAACAAAATTGACCCAGAACCTCGAGAGTATTATCCTAAGCGAAACAAGCCAAGCAGAGAAAGACAAATATCACATGATCTCACTTATCTGTGGAATATAACAAACATAACAGTCTGAGGAACAGGGTAGACCCAGAGATGTGGAAGTAGGGTATAGACTGACAACCCCCAGAAGAGGGAGTGGCAGGGGAGGGAAGAGAGAAACCACAGAACTTATGCGCATGTATGCATAACTTATGGACATGGACAACAAAGCTGGGGACGGGGTGGGGGGATGGGGAGGAGGGTGTCAATGGGGAAAAACACTATGGTGTTACCTCAAAAAATTAAAAATTGAATTACCATTTGACCCAGTGATCCCACTCCTAGGAATATACCCTAAGAAGCCTGAAACACCAAACAGAAAGAATATATGTACCCCCATGTTCATAGCAGCGCTATTTACAATAGCTAAGATCTGGAAACAGCCCAAGTGTCCATCAGTAGACGAATGGATAAAAAAGCTGTGGTACATATACACAATGGAGTACTATACAGCTGTAAGAAAGAAAGATCTCTTATCCTTTGCGACGACATGGGAGGACCTGGAAACTATTATCCTAAGTGAAACCAGCCAAGCAGAGAAAGACAAATATCATATGATCTCACTTATTTCTGGAATATAATAAACATAACAGTCTGAGGAACAGGGTAGTCCCAGAGACGTGGAAGTAGGGTACAGACTGACAATTGCCAGAAGAGGGGGTGGGGGAGGGGAGCGATGAACCACAGAACTTGTACACATGTACTCATAACCAATGGACATGGACAACAAAACTGGGGACGGGGCAGGGAGGGAGGGAAAGGAGGGTGACAATGGGGGGAAAAGGAGAAACATCTGTAACAAAAATAAATTAATAAAAAATAAAAAAAACAAAAATAAATTAATAAAAAATAAAATTAAAAAATTAAAAAAAAGAAAAAAAAATTGACCCAGAGACATAGAGGTGGGGTACAGACTGACAAGCCTCAGAGGAGGGGGGGGTTGGTGGGGAGAGATAAACCACAGAACTTATATGCATGTATGCATGACCAATGGACACAGACAACAAAGCTGGGGATGGGGTGGGGGAGATGGGGAGGAGGGTGTCAATGGGGGGAAAAAGAGAAACACCTGTAACAAAAACAAATTAATTAAAAAAATAAAAATAAAATAAAATAAAGGTAGGGTTTTAGCTGATAAAAAAAATAGTCTAATCACACATCCTGTCAGTAAAAGTGTTTTAGAAGACTACCAGAGATCATCTTTCCCATCTATTTGAGGTCAAAGACAGGTCTTACTATAGTTCTATATTTTTCTTAATCAAGAACTCTGCTGTGAACTTTGACATTTCTAGAGTGTAACAGTCTTTCCCTATGTCTAATTCAATCTGTTTTGATGCAGTTTCTACTAGTTTCCTCTTATTCTTTTTTTAGCAAAGATAGAAATTGAATAGCTATTCACTCTTTATGATCATTAAAATTTACCTATGTAGAAAGATAATGTTATTTTTCTGTTAATGAGTTCATTGCATTTTTCCTAATAGAGGTTATAAGAATCCATCTATACATACATCTATACATATATTATCCATCTATACATATGTATAATTTCTCATACAGAAGCCCCTAAGTGTAAGATGGCTATTAACCACCAATAACATAATAAATATATAACAGTTTATCATCCATAACTTGTTTTCTTCTAGCTAAATAATCCATCTCCTTTATCTCTTCCCATCATTTAATCTCTAATTTCATCATGCAGAATTGCTGTTGCTATTAGTTAAGTCAATAGTAGTTTTAAAATAGACTATATTTAATTAAAAAGTATATATACATGCCCTTATTTCTGTTTTCCATATTTACAAGGTTAGTGCCATAACTTTGATAGAGTGAGAAGCAAGGGTTGATGCAAGGCAAGGAGTTGGAGCCACAAAGCAGTGATTCCATCATAGTCTACGAGAGTTGAGAATGGTAATGAGGTAACTGGCAAAATCTAGAACAAGGATCAGGCAAACTACAGCCAGGAAGTCAAATCCAGTACGCCATCTGCTCTTGTATGACCCACAAGATAAAAATATGAATGGTTTTTACATTTTTAAAGAGTTGTGAAAAACCAAAGGAAGAATATATGAAAATTATATGCATTTCAAATTTTGGTGTTCATATATAAAGCTTTATTGGAATATAGTCTCACCCATTTGTTTATAAATTGTCTATAGTTGCTTTTGCAATATAACAGCAGACTTGATTAGTTATGAAGAGTTCCTACAGCCTGCAAAGCTGAAACTGTTCCTATAGTTCCTACAAAGCTGAATATATTTTTTCTCCAATTTTCATTAATTTATTTTTGTTACAGATGTTTCTCCTTTTCCCCCCTAGATCCCCTCCTCCCCATCCCCCCCACCCCCCTAGCATTGTTGTCTATGTCCATTGGTTATGCATACAGAACATGCATATAAGTTCTTTGGTTCATCTCATCCATCCCCCACCACCACCCTACTCTGAGGTTTGTCAGTCTGAACCATACTCCTTTCTATGTCTCTGGGTCCACTTTGTTCATCAGCCCTCCCTGTTCATTATATTCCACAAATAAGTGAGATCATGTGGTATTTTTTCTGGCCCTTTACAGAAGTTTGTTGATCCCTATCATCTTCAGTAGTCTGGTGGTCTGGTATTTAAATTACAAACCCTCTCCAACTTAAAAAGTATACTTAGGTTGGTTGTTTCACATGTCTTACCAGGGATCTTATTTTCTCAGGTGATTTCACTGGAGTCCAGAATTTGTCCCAAGGAATAATGTGGAACTTGTTCTTTGAGATTGGGAAAGAGATTAGGTCTGAAGAAAATCATTTGGACAATAATGGCTCCCATAAAGGGGATGGGCTCTAGAATCCTAAAGTGCCAGCTAGTGATTTGTTGCTTAATGAAGAAAACCCCAAATTCATTAAGAGATACGGAGGCACTTGATAAATTTCAGCAAGTTTATTGTACATTTATTTGAAAAAAAAAATCTAACTTGTTTTCTATGAGTTATTTCATTATTTGAAAGCTTGACATTAATATTTAACTGAAATGAAAGATATCTGAGCTGTCATATTTCTCTTTAATATAGAAAACCTGAATGGAAGATCGATTGCTTATATGATGTAATTTTGAAAGATGCCACAAATAACTGACTCCTTTTTCACTTAAGTGACAGCTGTTCTTAAGTTTCTCCTAGTTTTCCACTGTACCCGGTGTCAAAGTAAGGCAGTGTTTCTAAGGAATTATATTTCATCAATATGCCAGGCTCATACACACACTAGTAGTATCATTTTGATGTACTGTGGGCTTGGTACCATGCACTCCATGAAAATAGTTTAAAAGGCCAAATGCATTAAAATGATCTAAAATGCCTTGCTAATGCTGTCACTTTTCTTTTCATAATTATATATAGGCAATAGTTATTGCATGTATGAAGAATAAGTGATGTACTGGTACCAATGAACCTGTTAAATTGTTGAAAGACTCTCCCATCAATTCCTTTTTCCTGACACCCATTCCTACCCCCTTCTCTATTTATGCAGGCATATTAACATGTCAACATAATGAGTTAAGATGGGAATATTAAGTTATTACAATAAGTGTGTGGGTGTGTGTTGGGAGAGGTGGGGTTCCATAAAAAATGCTTATAAGAGCAGGAGAAAAGTTAAAACCCCAGCTTCTGGCTAGAACATTCAGAAATAAATGCAAGAGTTTCTTTAGAACCAAAATCTGCTATTATGCAAAAACAATGGGCCCAAGGAAACTGGAAAGGGCAACTGACACCTATACTATTTTTATTTATATAAACAGAAACTTTATTAACAGAATTCAGAAGAACTCATTGATGCTATTCTTTTGGGAGGTAATCAGGCAGGTTACATTAGGCTTAGTTATCTCAACAATAAAGAATGTGACAAGATGGAACAGTTGATTTCTTGTTCCCACTTGGGTTTAGCATAGGAAGTACACTAAAAGAGTGGGATGGGTCCAGAAAAAAAAAATGAAACCTCTTGCTTCTTGATTTTAGGTAATGTCTCTTTTTGGCCTGAAGGTTCTCCTGGAATCAAGACTTTTGCTCTGAGTGCACTTAATAAGTCAATCACATAACTTTAAATAACAACTTCAAATATATTATAACTTAAAATATTTAATATAGTCTGAATTTGCTGGGTATGCTGATTTTAAGAGAAGTAATCATTTTCTACAAAAGTTTAGTTACTTATATAATATAGTTGATGATTTTAAAGGGAAAGAATATCAAATAGTTGTCCTTTAAATGTTTATTTTCACTTTCAAACTGAAACACAGAAGACTCTTTTTAATAAGAGATGGAGGTGATTTCTGAAGGTCGTGAGTAAGGAAGCCAGACACTTGCCCAACAGGGTAGTCCACTTCTTGTTCTCCACTAAGTATAACATGGGAAAAGCTCAAAATGGTTGGGGATCCAGTCAGAAAAAGAAAACCTCTAGCTTCTTGGTTGCATGTAATGACTCTCCTTAGCCTGAAGAATATAAATTCTCAGAAGAATAAGGCCTCTAATTAATATGAGGAACATATTGAAAACTTAATAGCTGCATATTAACAGGGGTGATAATATCAACAAGCAAGTACTGACTGAAAATGGAGCTATTTCCTTTGAGAAAAGCAATTTCAAAATGACCATTGACTGCCAGGATTAATGACCTATAATTTGTGAACTAGTCAAGATTATCTTAGATGCGTGGTTTTTCAAAGAAAGGGCCAAGTTGCTGCTTGCATCTTGTGGATATTTCCAGACACCATAAATTTAAAATAGTATAATAACATGAAAATAATGTATAGGGATTTACTGAGGTGACCTAAAATGACAATTCTACACTAAGGGTACAAATACCTCAAATGCTTTAAAAATATATAGGGAAACCTGTGTGGTTCATGATCATGGTACCTACTCCAACAATCTGAAAAGTTTGATCTTAGAAAAAAGTATCACTGTGACAAAAAAGGGGAAAAAACTGTGGGTAGGAAAGATCAGTACCATTAAGATCATGTCACTAACAAGAAAGGGCTTGATAAGCTGAAAAGCATAAGAGCTGACAGCAGTTATTTTTGTCTCTGATAAATAGCTTATGCTCAAATCCATTAAATGACTTTTTATTCCTTAGAATACTGAAGAGAAATATTCTCACAATTATTATGAATTTATCCCGAGCCAGTATTTTAAACTTCCCCAGCATTCTGGAGCTTGGAATACTGGACAACTATAAGGACTCCATAAAAGAGAATAAAAAAGAGGGATGGAGCCCGACTGGTGTGGCTAGTGGATTGAGCGTCATCCCATGGACTGAGAGGTCCTGGTTCAATATCAATGTTTCTATCTCTCTCTCTCCCTTCCTCTCTCTCTAAAAAAAAAAATCAATAAAAACATATTCTTTTTTTAAAAGAAGGATGAAAAAAAAGCCAAACGATGGTAATGACAGATACATAAGGCAAGATATAAAATGTGGCCGTCCTGACTTCCTTTTTGGACATCAATCTTATTCCAATTTTATCTAAAATAACAGAAGCATACCTTCCTAGTTTTAATTTATATAGCCAAAGTATTGCTATGTTACCTGTACATGTGACCAATCTTAGATTAGAAGGACAAAAAAAAAAAAAATGACCATCAAATACCCGATCAGTTTATAGTGAAGAAAACTGGTACAGTATTTCTCCCAGAGAGAATGATTTTTAAAACTAATAGCCACAGATTATAATACGGTAAATAAACTTTGGGTAATATTGAACCTTGTACATTTAATTAATAAAGAAAATTATCTTATTATGTGGCTTCTGATAAGTAACAGATTATGTAAAAGAAAAAAATAATAGAAATCAGTGGTCTGTAAGGAAGAATTTTAACCTATTCAGTAAAATATTATGTGGGCTTTTAAAAATGAAAAATGACACATGCCAAACTTCTGTCCAAGACTCTATTAGAATTTAAATTAACACAATATACTTTGTAGTTGAACTTTCAAGATGAAAACCATATATACTGTGCAAATCAAATATACTGTAACATATTGATGTATTTATGAAATATAATTTGTACCATGGCCAACAATATGTGGCCAGATAAGGCATACTGTTTGTCTCTGATATTTTCTAAGAAAAACTGTTTAAAATTTAACCCTAACTACATTTATCTTTCATTTTATAGAACTGTTTATTTCATGATTTGACAAGAATTTCAGGCTAAAGAAACTTACGCAGTTCACCAGCTGCATTTCGCCCACCAACTGCATACAGATATCCTTTGAGGGCACTTAAGTGGAAGAAGGTGCGCTTTTCATTTAAAGATGCAACTTGCATCCATTTATTGTATCGAGGATCAAATCTGAAGACTGTATCAACAGCGGTTTTTCCTTTTGTGTCATAATTACTCTGTCCACCAACAACATAGAGGAAATTTCCAATGACAGCAATGCCATGCTGGTACCTTGGGGCATCCATAGGGGCTAATGATTTCCATTCATGAGTCTTTTCATCATACATGCGCAATTCCTTGCTGACAACCAGCTGCTGCCTCAGCACTCCTCCTAGTGTAACCAAATGAGTAGTGTCAGACCGAATGGCAGTCCTGTCTGACTGCATAACTGGCTGCATATATGGCATCATTTGGTAATTGCTGGCTTCCAAAAGGAGATTCACACAAGTATTGTCAGTTCTCATGAAATCCACGGTTTGCACATAATTAATGAGCTCTTGTGGTGTCATCAGTGGAAATCGTATGTTCTTCATTAATTTTGCAGCAAAGTCCATCCGAGGCTCTTCCAGGCGTAGCCAGCGACAGGTAGCCTTAAAGAGCTCAAGTTCAGTGCAGTGTTTAAGGCTATTACTGGAAAGCACAAAGGCAAGCCGTTCAAAGGGGAGTTTCAAGAACTCCCCAGTGCTCAGCAATGCAGGAAAATTCTTCAAGACAAAACTGTTAACATATTTATCCACTTCTGTCAGATTATAGGTATTGGCAATCCGCCCAACTTCAACACAATTGTCTAAAGTGACCTATCAAGCCAATAAAAAAAAAATTAAAACACAACTACTTTCATGACACTCACATCTGGATAACATAACCTGTTCTAGAAGAAGAAAAAATTATGCTTTTTACTGTTCATATGGATGCAAATAAAGATTCCTATGTAAATACATTAATGACCTAAAGAGAATTCACAAACCACCTTTATCTAATCCAGTAGAATGGTGATTAAAAGAACATAATCATTCAAAATCAGTAGGTTAGAAGTTACTCTAAGAAACAATGTTATTACTTGACTATGGCCAAAATAATAACAATAAGTCTTCAATGTCGTCAATAGGTTCTTGATACTGTGGTGGAACGACATATAATGAAACCAATTTTACCACAGGCTAATTGATATAAACAAGAGATCAATTCTTACTGCACTGCACTAACATTATAATGAAACAGTGTTATAATGAAATCAAAGGACTGCCATACTTTTCTCTCCTTAAAAATGTGGGTTCTCCCTTTCCTCCCCCAAGAAATACTAATAAAATTCTGGCCAGGTGAAAATTTTGAAAAAAAAAAAAAAAAGAGAGGGTTATTCTATTATGGTTCATCTCAATCCTCTTCTCAAGTCATGATTCTTAAAAGTAACTCAGCTAGAAGATCCACTAACAGAAAAGCTCTAATACCTGATTCTTATATGACAAGGTCATATATGACAAACACTCAGCCAGCATCATACTCAATGGTGAAAAACTGAAAGCTTTTCCTCTAAAATCAGGAACAAGACAAGGATGCCCACTCTCACCACTCTTACTCAACATAGTTCTGGAAGTCCTAGCCAGAGCCATCAGGCAAGATAAATAAATAAAAGGCATCCAAATTGGGAAGGAAGAAGTAAAAGTGCCACTTTTGCAGATGACATGATTCTATATATAGAAAACTCTAAAGACTTCACCAAAATACTATTAGAAACAATAAACAAATACAGTAAAGTTGCAAGACACAAAAATCAATATACAAAAACCCATCGCTTTCCTATATATTAATAATGAAACCTCAAAAAAAGAAATGAAAAAAAAATTCCCTTTGCAATTGCAACCAATAAAATAGAATACCCAGGAATAAACTTAACAAAGGATGTGAAGAACCTATATACTGAAAACTACAAAGTATTATTAAAAGAGATTGAAATAGACACAATAAAATGGAAAAATATTCCATGTTCATGGATTAGAAGAATTAATATCATTAAAATGGCCATATTACCCAAAACAATATACAGATTTAATGTAATCCCCATCAAAATCCCAGTCATTTTTTAAAGAAATTGAACAAAAAACATCAGATTTGTATGGAACCACAAAAGACCCCAAATAGCCAAAGCAATTCTGAGAAAAAAGAATGAAACTGGAGGCATCACACTACCTGACTTCAAATTATACTACAGAGCTACGATAATCAAAACAGCATGGTATTGGCAGAAAAACAGACACACAAACCAGACCAATGGAACAGAATTGAGAGCCCAGAAATAAAACCACATGTATATGCGCAAATAATTTTTGACAAGGGGGCCAAAAACACACAATGGAGAAAAGAAAGACTCTTCAAAAAATGGTGCTGGGAAAGTTAGAAAGCCACATGCAAAAGAATGAAACTAGATTACAGTTTGTCCCCATGTACAAGCATTAATTCAAAATGAATCCAAGACCTAAACATAATATCTGAAACAATAAATTACATAGAACCAAACGTAGGTACTAAACTTATAGACCTTGATGGTAGAGAACATTTTATGATTTTGATGCCAAAGACAAGGGAAGTAAAGGCAAAAATAAATGAATGGGACTATATCAAACTAAAAAGCTTCTGCACAGCAAAAGAAACTGACAGCAAAACAAAAAGGCAACCAACTGAATGGGAGACGTTACTTGTAAACAACAGCTCTGACAAGGGTTTAATATCCAAAATACATAAAGAACTCATGCAACTCAACACCAAACAATCCAATTTAAAAGTGGGCAGAGGACCTGAACAGACACCTATTCCAAGAAGACATGCAAATGGCCAACAGATATATGAAAAGATGTTCACCTTCACTAACTATTAGGGAAATGCAAATCAAAACTATATGACATACCACCTCACACCTGTTAGAATGGCTACTATAAACAAGACAAGTAATAACAAGTGTTGGAGAGGTTATGAAGCAATAGGAATCCTCATTCACTGCCCCTGGGAATGGAAACTGGTACAGCCACTATGGAAAATAGTCTGATGGTTCCTCAAAAACTTAAAAATAGAGTTACCATATGACCCAGCAATCCCCTCTTCTGGGTATCTACCTGAAAAACTCAAAACATGGTATTAGCAAAGATATGTGCACCCCTATGTTTACTGCAGCATTATTCATGGTGGCCAAGACATGGAGACAACCAAATTGTCCTGTGATAAAGGACTGGATAAAGAAGATGTGGTACATATATACTATGCAATACTACTGAGCCATAACAAAAGATGAAATACTGCCATTTGCAACAACATGGTGGACCTTGAGAATATTATGCTAAGTGAAAGAGTCAGAAAAAAGCTAGGAACCATATGTAGGATATAAAACTGAAACTCATAGAAGGTGGTGGGGAAGTAATAAAGGATAAAGGGGGCCAATTATATGGTGATGGAAAATGATTTGACTTTGGGTGGTGGGCACACAATACAATATACAGATTATGTATCGTAGAAATTTACACCTGAAACCTATGTGATCCTATTAACCAATGTCACTCCAATAAATTCAATATAAAAAAATAGAGGTTTATTCTTCATCTCAATCCTCTTTTCAGTCATGATTCTTAAAAGTAACTCAGCTAGCAGATCAACTAACAGAAAAGCTCTAATAACTGATTCTTAGATTTCTCTTTCATGTTAACAGGCTTCATTCTTTACTATCCATTCATTCATTACTATTCATTTTGATTCCTTCAAATGTTATGGCTTATAGTAAAAATAATTCAATAGGACGATTACTCCTGGAGTGATTTTATTTTCCACATAATTAATCTGTAAATTTAAGCAACAAAACCACTTTCACAAAGGTTAGAATAGGTGTGTGTAAATCAAATTACTCATGGAGTTTGGTTAGTTTCTGGTGTCTATGATATGCCATGTAGTTTACTCTGTAGTTTCAGCATTACTCTAGCTCTGCCTGGAGTCAAAATGAGCCCAGAAAAATTTCCCCAGCACAAAACAAAATATGCCAAAAATGCAAATCAGAAAAAGGAAAGAAGCTGTGGAGAGGCCCCTCTTCTTCAGGAGCTGTTTTTCAATAGTCTAAATAACTGACTGGTCAAAAGTGAAAAAAGAAAAATCGTATTGTTACCAGTGGGGAGAGGCCCTCGTCCCCACCTGTTGCTCATGGGGGTGGATTTCTTGCGATATCCTGAGAAAAATAAATTTCTGAGACTCTCATGGGAGAATGAGTGATTTTTATTTGCATGGAATTAAATCCCTGAGTTTCCAAGGTCCCATTTCCACTTGCCCTGCCATAAAAGTATAGCTTTGGCTTTAGCAGAGCTAAAATCAGAGCCAATGTCCAGAGTTTCCTTTCCATAACTGAACAGTGTCCAGCCCAGCATCAGTCTAGTTTAGCTTGTGTTCCCTGTTGTAGTCCACTAGTCCATTGCATGTAGGGTCCACATGGGCGTGGGCCACATGGGTGATTGCAAGAGAGCCAAGACCAACAAGAACCAAGAGCAACAAGAGAGCGAACTCCTTTGTTTGGGGAATTATGTGTCCCCAAATATTTTCAGGCTTGCATTGGCTCCGCCCATTCTGGCCAACCATGGTTCCCCAGGCTTGACTGACAGAGAAGTACCTACCCTAGTCATCGGAACTTCACTGCACATGCATGTCTTCCCTTTGTTGGATACCTTCTCTCATTGATTTGCAGGGAATGGGCTGGTGGTTCCCTGGGGAGTGTAAAGCTGTAGTTCCTGGAGAAGCTGCCCAAATGACGTGCCTATAATGTCTGGCCCTCCTTTTGCTCCTTTCCTATTATTAATAACTGGCTAATTACAATGGTATCAATATCAGCAAATGTTATGCAAGGAAGAACTCAAAACACAAGCCTACCATACAAATTTCTGGGTGTCTATACAAACACAGAGACAGGTCACAGGCAAACTCAAATGTTTTTTTTAAATGTAGTCAGGGTGCATGTTCACAAATGTCACATAAACCTTATTAATGCAACTGTATGGTTAATAGATTGGTAGACAGTTAAGAGAAAATTGGCTAATCCTTCTATTATCCTATTATTTAAAAGCTGAAATGAGACTAAAATCATTACTCCTCTACATAAAATAACAGCCTAGTTAAGATATAATACTACCGAAAGTTCTAGGTTAATACACACACACAAAACATAGATTTATTGCTCAAAAATTTGAACTCTTTTAAGCAGCTGATTTGCTTTACAGAAATCACCAAAAAGTTTTCACTGCTTTTTATATTTAATACATATGTATTTAAAAATACCTAAAACATGATTGTAACACAAAAGAATTAGAAAAACTAAATTAATCATTTGTGGAACTTTGGAAATACAGTTAGTTCAACACTGTTCAATACCTTGGATTTCTAGTGTGGTTCATAAAAAGAACATTTTAATCCAATTTTAGGAGTGATGGGTTGGTGTCTCCTAACATTTTAAAGTATGTAAATGAAGTTACAGTTAATACCCAATTGCCCAAACCACCTCAGGTAGAAGAGATTCCTGTTTAGAGTAATGGATCTACTTTCTGAGACAAGTAAGAAATAGCCAAGTAAGAGTAATTTGCATTTTCATACACATTTACTAGTATGGTTAAGCAAAAGTTGATAACAAAACAAAAATAATTCCCAACTGTGCATATTCTCATCATTATTGATATGATTGTAAATATAAGCAACAAAAAATGGGTACTTTACATAGCAAAATGATACCATCAGTTGTTAGTGACTATATTTAAAGCATTTATATAAAATAAGCCAAGATGAAAGATTAGAAAAAAACTGTGATTTATAAATGGAATCAGGGTATTTAGTTACTTCCCCTTTTCCCTCTTCAACTTTATCCAATAAGAAAACAATTACTAAAATAACAGGATACAGAAATCTACCTTTTATTTAAGGGCATTTGGAAATATGTGTATGCTCAGATACAGACACAGAACTGGAAAAGACTTTGACAGACCACCTAGTCAGTACAGATAGCTGCGTATTCTTTTCTTAAAAATCACCAGAGAATGGAATTTCATAACCTTCCAACTTGTCATCTTCTTGATAGATAGACTAAGCAGTTTCTATAGCTCATGTACAACAGCTACCATACCGTGTGCATATAACAAAGGTTAGCTACTATGATTATAAGCAATATAAAAATTAAAGATGTGATGATAGATGCAACTAAAAATAGAATACTGTTGAATTAACATAGTAAATTACCAGAACCTTACTAATTTTAAAAAGAGACTCAGATAAGAAAAATATGTAATAGGAAATGAATTTGTATGAAGTGCATGTAAATCAAAAATAAAAAATTAATTGTACACCATAAAGATTATAGAAGCAAAATCTAAAATCATAGTTAAAATAATAGTTAATATAAGCAGATCAAAAATGATGAAATAATGGTAAGCAATTTTTGGAAAAATACAGGGTGATCCAATGATGGTTCATTTCAATCCACTTCTTAGTCATGATTCTTAAAAGTGCTTCAGCTAGCATATCCCCAAATATTTAACCTAGATTGACTTAAAAAAATGAACATGTGCAATAACGTAAACATATAATGTAATTCATGTACATATTAGAATAGATTACATTTTCAAAATATAAAATATAAAGTTTAAATCTTATTTTAAAAAATTAATAAATAGAAATAACTCTAATTTCATCTGAATATATAACCTGGCCAAAATTCCGAAGAGTCATTATGGATGTTAATTCAAATAATTACATTAGCATTTTAAAGGATAGCGAAGCAAAAAAGAACAAAATTTCTCAACCATCTATGAGAGCCAACAAAATTGATTTTAAAATAATCAAGTGCACATTTGTTTCCTTGATATAAATTATTCTATTGTAATCAAACAACCTTCATGGTCATCCTAAAGGCAGTTCCAAGCATCACAATATTCAATGTGGCATTTTCATTAATGTGTTGGTACTCATTGCTGCTATATTAAATTCAAATTAAATAAAATTTAATATACTTTAAATTAAAGGTAAATAACCTACCCTAAATTAAAATTCAAATCACACCTGATACACCCAAACATTGTCATTAACATAATTCGATATTTTAATGACAGGTTTCATCAGAAATTTGTGATGTTATTTTACTGGAGAATAGTATCTTATACGAATAAATTCCCATTTAGGAAAAATAAAAACACAATGCAAAAGTAAATAAGTATCTGCTTTTGTCCTCTCAAGGGAAATAAAAAGACTGAGAAATTAGCTGGAAAATTTGGGGCGACTCCTAAGACATTCAATGCACCAAATTCTCCTTGGTGTTGTATAGTTTATTAGAATGACAGCCTGACATCAAGTACCTCTAGTGCAAAAAGAGAAAGCACATCCATAGAAAAGGACTGGGAACAAATCAAACATACTACTTTGAGGGTGCAGAGGATATCTTCACCATAGGGAAGGGGCATTTTGGTAAGAAGAACAAAGGGATGATTAAAAAACAAAAACTTTCCTCTCAATCTTTGTCTCTTCAGATTCTAAATGCCATTTGAAGTGGATACTAATAGTGTCTCCAACTTTCAGAATCCAATTATCTTGTTCCTTTACATTTAGAATGCACTTCCCTTATTGGATTCAATATTAGATATTATAATGATCTTTGGGGGGATGAATTATTTCAAACCCAGGCTGGGCCTGTTCTTCCCCTACAGAGTCTCATATGGCAGATGGGCAAGAATAGGGTGGTTAAAGTTTTAGGCAGAGATGATATTTAACAACCAGCACAGCACAGTCTGGGTACCAACTAATTAGAATAGATGCTCGGCCATAAACAAGTAATATCTGGGTACTACCTGCTAAATATCAGCCTTGGCAATAAAGAAGTCATGCTTGGTTTGGTGGGGAGAGAAACACTTTGATTCATTGTAAAATTACCTATGCAATTTTTTTCTTTAATTTGCATTGAACCTCCCCAAAGCAAATATATATATATCTGTAAAGACATATCTGTTATAAGTGTTATGGATAAACCCAATGTAGATTAAATAAGAAATGTGAAATATATGTACTATACAGGAAATCCTTACATCAAGAACATTTCCAAAGCTTGCTGCTCATATCATCACCAAACAGAAAAAGAAAATGTCTTTTCTAAAAACTTCTGATTCCCTTCATTTTTCCCTTGACAGAACCCCTTTTCTCTGCCTTTTGCCTCTCCCACATTATACACCTCCTTTGTTTTCCAGCATCTCCAAATCTTCATTACCCTCAGTCATCTTAACACATTCTCTGAATTTCATTGTGAGCTCCCCAACTCAATAGTAAATCATTGGTAGAACCAACGATATACCTGTATTAAGGGGAAAAAAATAAACACAACTTTTTTAAATGAGTTTAAAGAAAGTATCACCTAGTCAAAAGCACAACTGCATCTTATTCTCTGATTAAATATGCCTTTATATAAAAATAAAATGCTTTCTTGCTCATTTCATTCAGTATTGTTTATTCTATATAATTGTGTATTTAAATTGTAATACTTCCAATTCAATTACAAATGTCCTATTTCAGCAACCCTACATTAAATTGGGTTTTGTGGGCTAGCCTGTAATCTTCCATAATAGTAATTCTGTGGAGCAAATGCTAAATGTTACAAATTCTAACTTGTAAACAAATATAATAAACAAAAATATTTAACTACAACCTGTTTGTAAATCAGGGAATGGCTGCATGGCATTTAGCATGCTGTAGTTATGCAAAATTATAGGGATAAAATAAATGTAATTTTAATGGGTATATAACTAAAACAAAGGTAATTTTCCATTATCTCCATGATACATGAAAGTAAAAGTTTTTGGTTTTACAGAAAAATTTACCCACTCTGCTTTATATTGCTCACTGTCATTTTTTTGTATTCATTTCATAGTCTTCGTTTCTATAATTACCAAGAATATAATATAACAAGAACAAAAGCACCAGATCCTATAAACTATAAAAATAATTACCACCCTAAGAAAAAAATATTACCACAAAGTTAGGAGAAGAGTGATTCTTGTTCTATTGAGCCTGATGTTCTGTAATAGAAAACTGATGTCTACCCCACCAAAGGCTAGTGTGGTTTTATTACAGTATTTAAAGTTATCATTCAAAACTAATATATAATACTTTGTGTGTTATTTACTTTGTCATACTTAATACACCAGTGCTCCTCATCATCCACACAAATGATATCGGTAATACTTTCAACAATGAAGAGAAAAATTTTAATGGGATAGAATATAATTGTAACAGAACTAATTTTTCTTTCTAAGAGCTCAAATCCAAATATTGTTTCATTTATGTGAACTATAATCACATTATATCATTAAAAATATAATCCTATTTCCTCAAAATATTTGGTTTAAGCACCCAATCCTTAAAACATGAGATTGTTATGTTTAAAAATGATCTATAATAACTTAGCTTGTGGGAGAACTAAAAGCAAATCTACCTTTGAAAAAATATATGATTGTGAAATTTTCAGTTCTTATTAATAGAAAAGGCACCCAGGGCTTTTTTTTTTTTTTTTTTTTTTTTTGATTCACTTGATTGTTGAGAAAGAAAGGGGGAAATTGAGTGCAGCTAAATGTTTAACTTAGAAATGGAATGCATGGAAAAGGAATAAACAAAAAATTGGATTTTACACAATCCTTAAACTAATAATCTACCAACTTTTCTCAAAAATTATCATGGATTCTGAGAGGGAAGAGTTCCACAGTAAAATCACACAGACATATCCCAGGATGAAAGATAAGTAAATAGAATGGTGGTCAGAAAAGAGGTGTTTCCTCAAAGCTCATAGGCAAGAAAGTTCTAAAACCATTAGAGATAGGAGTAAACTATACCACAAGTAAGTTTTGTCAGGCACATGCCTAGAAATGGATTTTAGGATGTCTGCAGAAGACACTAGGAATTAAAAATATAATATTTAAGACAATATTAACTGTTTATTTTTAAAAAGATATTTCCAAAAGGGTAAAACATACAGTTATAATAAATGCTTCAAATAGGTTAAGAAATCAACATTCTAGTTACAGGAAATGTGTCAATATTGCAAAATTACTGTGATATCTTTAAATAAACTTGTTCTAAATAGAGTTATCTGGAACAAAATTATTCTCTAATACTGTTATTTTGACAATTGTATACTTTTATACCTTTTCATAAATTGTTCTTTATCCAGTTTGGTACTTTTCTTTCAGATAAAGGAATTGATCACAACCAATATCTAAAATTATAAGGACTAAACTTTGGTATTCTAGAAGGAATAGGTCAACAATTGCTTGTTAATGATTAGTTCCAAAAGATCATGACACTGTGCCTAGTTTGGCTCAGGATGACCATATATTGCTAGGATCAGTGTAAAGCAATGTTAAGAGTTTACAAATGTAAACATTAAGTGTTATTATTAGGTTAATTATTAGACTGATACATTTTTAAAAGCATATTCAATACAATTCACTTTTTCTTGAAATGACATCACTATATGATGTCAATGGCACAAAACTAAAGGAAATATGCTTATTGCTCTTGAGGGGAGTGGCCTTTTACGATTAAATTAAAAATTAATTTAGTACCCAGATTCAGTAATGACAACAAGCAGCATCTTGGGAAATAAACAAACTTAACTTGGGCTACTTGTGCAATGAAGAAAAAAATAGGATTCAACACCATGCTACCATAAAAGCCCTTAAAAATAGCAGTTTAAAAGATTAAAAGTAATTGTGAGACAGCAGTCTGAGTATGTTAAAATGACAGTAAGCAAACAAAACACTTTCAATAGCCCAGTTAAATGAACTGTTGGCTGACTTTATAAGATAAGGAGCAGCTTATTAATAAAATAATTATGGACAGATTCTATTGAAACTTAGGGTTTTAAAGATAAGGCTCCATGTTTAGTAAATGCAATTTTAAAGGCCTAACAGCAATTATTTACCAATATTAAAACTGATATGAGTTACAATCAATTATAGCAAATGTATTTTCCATCAATATAATAAATTATAAAATATATCAAAATTTACTGTTGTCATAATTTTCAATCACAAAAGAAGCTCTAGAAATCTTCTTGGCAATATTTCTTTGCAACCAAAATCTTTTGTTTCCCAGAAGAAAAATTTAAGGGTCTCAACTAAAATAAGGCACTGTCTTCAGGAATCAGATGACTGCTAAGCAGTTCATTGGTTGGTAGTTGTATGTGTTCTTTCTTATCTATTAAAGAAGGCTAAAAACAATTCAATGGGTGATGTGTTTCAATGGACTCAAAATGTATATTCTTAAAGGACTGTACATAGGTATTAGTTCTTTTTAAGACCTAGCTCCCATATTTAAAGGAAGAAAAAAGACTGCTGAGTCTATCTGAAAAGACTTCTAGAAGTTCAAAATATGTTTCAACAGAATTTCATTTAAAGTCTGCTTGTAGCCCAGCAGGTGTTTCTCAGTGGTTGAGCATCAACCCATGCACCAAGAGGTCACCAGTTCGATTCCCGGTCAGGGCATATGCCCAGGTTGTGGGCCCAATCCCCAGTGGGGGGAATGCAGGAGGCGGCCAATCGACGTTCTCTCTCATCGATGTTTCTATCTCTCTCTCCCTTTCCCTTCCTCTCTCTCTAAAACCAATAAAGAAAAAAATTAAAAATAAATAAATAAAGTCTGCTTGTATAAAATCATTAAAGTGGAATACAATGAACAAAATAAGCTGATGAACACAATAGACCCAGAGACACAGAAAGGAGAATGGTTCAGATTGACAAACCTTAGAGGAGGGGGCGGGGCGGAGGGATGAGATAAACCACAGAATTTATATGCATGTATGCGTAACCAATGGACATAGACAACAATGCTGGGGAGGGGGCAGGATCGGGAGGAGGTTGTCTAGTGGAGGAAAAGGAGAAACATCTATAACAAAAATTAATTAATAAAAATTGCAAAAATATAAATAAAAATAATAAAATTATTAAAGTAAATAAAACCAAATTAAAATATATAACATTATCAAAAATGTTAAGGTGTATATTGTTATCAAACACTATTACTGTCTGGTGTCATCTGATTACACAGAAGGCTTTTCTTAAATGATTCTCTTTGGTAAATGTACACCTGTTCTGTTTTCCTCTCAACTTACTTCCAGACCACACATTACATAACACCTGTCTCTAATGGCCAATGTTTCACATGTCTACACAAAAGATTCATAATCCTACTCTAAACAGGGGACATCAGAGTCTACTGCAGAAAAAGATTTGAAGATATGAAAATGTCTTACCCCAGATATGAGAAATACTTTGCAGAAGTCCAAAACTGGCAGAATCTGTAGAAAACTGGCAGCTTCCAGTGTGTCTTGAAGGTTGTCCATATTAAGAGAAAGTTTTGCAGTATAAATGAAATCAATAATTTTCCTTAAACCAACTTTGCTCACGCCATGAAGCTTAATGCACATTAAATCTTGTTCTTTCATTCCACCTTAAATAAAAAGACATTCAATTAAATGAAGACAGATAATTTAATTAAGGTCAAACTCACTTCTGCTGTTAATCAGATACAATAAAACCAAGAAAAAGTTTTATTCTGCATAAGCATTCATGTCAGTTAGGCTTCTGCATAATTTATAATTCAGAGTGTACTTAAAAAGCAGTATCTCTATACTAATGTTCTCCTGTCACTTTGTATCTTTTGATTATAGTAGGGGGCTCAGAGGCTCTGATGCTCATTCATATATGTGCCTGGAAAAGAAAAGCTGTAAAATACAGGAGGGCAGAAGTATGAAAAAGGTACATACACTTCACAAGTTAAAAAAATGCCACCCACAACCACATTTACTGGGTGTATATTCCTTTTGAAGCTGTTTCTTATAAAGACACAGACCAAAAGAATTGAATGCACTTTAGAAATTAAAATATTTAAACACATATTTTTTGTATTGTTTTAACATGGATGCAGAGTTTAAAAAGGCAACCTACCTGTAAACATAGCCTTGAAGTAATCACTAGCAGAGGCCATCATGACTCTATGCACAGGGAAGGCATCATCTGTGTCACCTGGCATCAGGCTCACATCACAAAGCAAGCCTTCATGTCGAAGCTGGTCAAAGCCCTACAACAAGAACATGAGTTGCACCACTAATCAAGGTAAAATGGGTATACAAATCTCCATATGCTAAAATTCTGTTTACATATTAATATGTGTGCAACCTATTTGGAGAATAAAGACAATAGAATAATTACTCAGAAGACGGAAAAACTGAACAGCTTACTTGATATTTGACAATATTTAATTCACTGTAGGAAAAAAGATAAAATTAAGACTAATTTAGATTAAGAACAAATAAGGAGACAGGTATATTCGTTCACTTTTTTACACAACCATTGGCTTTTACCTTATTTTGAAAAACAATTACCATATATACCTTTGTTTCCCCATGTTTAGAATTAGGGTGTTAGGCTAACATTCTTTCCATAATAATATATCTATGAATAGTCCTTTCACAGAACTTGTCTTTGTTTTGTTGTTTTTTGTTGTTTTTGTTTTGTTTTGTTTTTTAAAAAGGAAGGTACAGAGCATCTGTGTTGGCTCCAAGACAGGAGTTCCTTTCTACCAACTAGAGTGTTTCATATCTTGGAGAATTAGGGATTGTGTCTTAGGTATCCTTGTACTTTGTACATTGCTGCTGCTTGATCAATTATCTTTCAAGTTTCAAGCTTGGGATTTAATTATCTTTGGAAAAAGGAGCCCAGGAGCCCCAACATGAGACATAATTGTCCCCAAATGCCTAAAATCTATGGAGAATTAACAGGCAGCAACCACAGAACAAATAGGCACTTGTTCCTTTGGTCTACACTGTGGAGAATGAAATATGTTAAGTTTATAACAAGCAGGTAAATGCATACAAAAGAGATAATAATGAGGCTCAAAATGAAGATTTTGGCAATATTGAGTCTACAGTCTCAAAAATGGAAATGTACTGTTATAAAAATCATGAAGATACTCATATACTTTCTAATAACAATGTAATATAATACAGAATGTAATACAACAAGAACTAATAGCAAGGATTACTCTATCCCCTTCATATTTTAATGACCTCAAATAAAACTTTTATTTAAAGTTGTGTTTCATGGATTTACGAAGCAAAAGGTATGACATACCAAAAAATGCAGTTTTAGAAATATTGATCCTACACATATGTGTATAATCTAAATCTCAGTCTAAACATTTTCTCATCACAATTTTTAAATTGCTTTTTAAAGAAAATTCTTGGATCTAAAGAACTGTAACTTCAAAGAGATAATGTAATCCAGCTACTTTCTCTCTGGTGACAGATATATTTTTATTCCAAAAATATTTATACAATATACATATACTTTAGAACAGGATTATGTATCATATTTTTCTTTCTCCAACCGTGATTGACAGATGTTTTTGTTCACAAATATCAAATCTTTCAGCAATGCCCCTTTCCTTTATAAAAACAAACATTATATGCCCTACACTTGCTCTTTTCCATATTCTATTGCTAAATTATCTCCTATTCCTGTTATTTATTAAAGGGGAATATTTTAGGGGAATATTCTCATGCAGAAGGCAAGAAGTGGCTTTTTGAAAATTCATATATGGAGTCTAATTTCAGTAAGTGTAAGGGGATTGTCTTTCAAATGTAGATGAGCATTGGTAAATGCTGAATGCAACCACTGTGGGTCAGGATGGGATGGTCAAGCAATCCAGAAAGAGGGAAGGAACCATCAGCTAGAAGAGCTGAGGGACTGGCATGTTTGAATTCCTTAGTGCTTGGCACTTACTAAATTTTCAATTAATGAACAAACAAACCAAATTTTCACCAGAAGCTACCACTTGGTATTTTAAAACCATGTAGTCACAATGGGCAGAACTTAAATTTTCTGACAAGCCAGATAAAAACTAGGAACTTTATTTGTGAAACTTCTCCCAATAATAAAATAAATTGTACCTATAGTGTTTATTTGTGGTAAACTGTACAAGCCGAGATAAGACAAGAGGAATTGATCCAAGATTTGTGGGCAAAGAGTTGGCTCTCAAGCACTTACATTTTTTTCTCCCTCAGATAAATTTCAGGTCCAAAAAATTAAATATGTGCTTGTTGTAAAAATACAAAAGAATATAAATTGAAAACTAAAAATCCACCTATTCTACGTACCAGGAGTAACTACTGTTAATAGTTTAGTATATATACAGTTGACCCTTGAACAACATGAGTTTGAACTGCATGGGTCCACTTATACCCGGATTTTTTTCAATAAATATTATAAATGTATTTTATTATCTTCCTTATAATTTCCTTAGTAACGTTTTCTTTTCTCTAGTGTATTTTATTGTAATAATACATTATATGATACATATAACATGCAAAATACATGTTAATAGACTATTCATGTTATCGGGCTTCCTGTTAACAGTAGGCGATTAGTAGTTAAGTTTTTGGATGAGTCAAAAGTTATATGTGGATTTTGACTGTGCATGGAAAACAGGGGTGTCAGCACCCTTGCCTCATGTTGTTCAAGGGTCAACTGTACTTCTAGGCCTCTTCTATACATATATGTAATCTACCTTTGGCATGTATGTATATAGGATTTTTTAAAGTGGAATACTATACATACTGTTGTACATTTAAAAAATTCACTTGATAACGTAACATGGACAGCCCTCTGTCTCAGTATACACAAAGCTACTTCATTGTTTTTAGTAGATGCATAGCATTCCATAATGTGGCATACCATAAATTATTCAACCATTCCTCTCTGGTTGGACACTTATGTTATCTCTCAAATTTTGCCATTACAAGCAATGCTGCAATGAATCTCCTTGCACATATACTTCCTTGTGTGAGAAAACCTATGGAAGATATTCTTACAAGTGTAACTGTTGGCTTAAAGAATATGTACTTTTAAATACTTAATCGCCACTGGCAAGTTAAAGCATATTGTTTATCTTGTGAAATTGATCATACCTTGGGTAATGGCTAAAAAAAGAGATGTCAAGATACCAATGAGATGAGACTAAGCACTCAATGTTGACTTATTTTTTTTTTATTCAGAAAATAATTTTTAATTTTCTTCTCTGAGTTATATGTTGGTAATATTTTTGAAAGGTAATTATGACTTATTCAGTCCAAAGCAATGATGTATTTCCTTCCATTTAAAAAAAGACAACAAAAGCCCTGGCCAGTCTGGCTCAGCAGTTAGAGCGTCAGCCTGCGGACCAAAGAGTCACTGGTTCAATTCCAGTCAAAGGCACGTACCTTGGTTTCGGTTCGGTCCCCAGCCCTAGTCGGGGTCGTGTGGGAGGCAACCAATTGATGTGTACACATTGATGTTTCTCTCTCTCTTTCTATCTCTCGCTCCCACTCTGTCTGAAAATAAATGGAAAAATATCTTCCAGTGAGGATTAAAAACAAAAAAAATCAACAAAAACTTCTTGGCTCATTCACAAGCCCTCCTATATTTCAGACATTCCTACAAATATTTTACACTGGAAATTGAGTAATGTCAGAAGGAATTTATTATTCCTTTTTTTTTTTCCTGTGTCATGATCTGCTCAATTTCTCACTTGGTCCATATTCTATTAAAACTAATTGTTGAGGTATGTATTCAACCCTCAAATTCTGAACAACTCAGCTAAAACACCTAGAGTTTTTACCTTCTTCAGAAATTTGATCATCTTGCTTCTTTTTACACAATCTTTAAAAAATCCTCTAATCTTTCTCAATATAAACTAGAGTCCCCAAAGAAAGGAAGCTGAGTCTCCCAGGGCACTTTTGGCATATTCTGAGTATCTTCTATTCTAAGCTTAATTTATCTGTCTTTGGCAAATTGTCTGCTTTTGTGAGGCTTTGCATTTATTTTCAGTGCATATAGTTTCCCTTTCTATCTGTTTCACAACCTTTATTTTCATATTCACAAATGAATACTCTCACTCTCCAATCCATATTTGCCTATTTTATTCCTGATTATTGCTATCTTTATCCAAATAAGATCTATTGATTCAGTTGTTTTGTTTTGTTTTTTCATACAGATTCTAAATATCTTGTTTGCATGTGGTTAGCTGGATATCCTGGCTCTGTCTAAAGAAAAAAATTGAAATTCCTTCCAAAACATAATTAGTTGTACAGAAGAAGGCAGTCATTTCTCTAAACAACTTTTATATAGTTAAGTCCTCACTTAACATCATTGATAAGTTCTGCAACTTTCATATCAATAATGATGAGAATATGCAGTTGGGAATTATTTTTGTTTTGTTATCAACTTTTGCTTAACCATACTAGTAAATGTGTATGAAAATGCAAATTACCCTTACTTGGCTATTTCTTACTTGTCTCAGAAAGTAGATCCATTACTCTAGCCCGGCCAGTATGGCTCAGTGGTTGAGTGTCGACCCATGCACCAAGAGGTCGCTGGTTCGATTCCTGGTCAAGGCACATGCCCAGGTTGTGGGCCAGATCCCCAGTGGGGGGCATGCAGGAGGCGGCCAATCGATGTTCTCTCTCACTGATGTTTCTATCTCTCTCTCTCTCCCTTCCTCTCTCTCTAAAATCAATAAAGAAAAAAAAATTTTTTTTTAATTTTACCACAGGTTAATTGATATAAACAAGAGTTAAATTCCTATGTCATCTCATTAACATTATAATGAAACAATGTTGAATGAAACAATGTTATTCCAGGACCTGCTGACTTTGATCTTGTGGAGAATGCATACATTAAAAGAAAAGGGGGGTCATTCTTCTCTGCAATTCTCATCTGCCCTCTATATAGCAGTTTCCCATTATCCGCAGTTTTGTTATCCATGGTTTCCATTACCCATGGTCAGCCACAGTCTGAAAATATTAAGTAGAAAATTCCAGAAATAAACAATTCATAAATTTTAAATCACATGCTGTTCTGAGTAGTGTGATAAAATCTCATGCTGTTCTGCTTTGTCCTGCCTGGGAGGAATGTGAATCATCCCTTTTTGTCCAGTATCTCTACACTATATATGATCTCTACCCATTAGTCACTAGGAGCCATCTCCATTATCAGATCAGCTATCATCAGAGAGAGAAAGGGAGAGAGACAGCAAGAGAGACACCACATTCACATAACTACTATTATAGTATATTTCTGTAATTTATTAATAGTTGTTGTTAATCTCTTACTGTGCCTAATTTATAAATTTACTTTATCATAGGTATGTATGTATAGGAAAAAAAGATAGTATATACTGGGTTCATTACTATCTGCGGTTTCAGGCATCCATCAGGGATCTTGAAATATATTCCCTGCAGATAAGGGGGAATATTTTATATCGTTCACTCATACATATTTTCCCTCTATAAAGATTCTCAAAGATACCCCATACACTTAAATGTATAATTGTATTATAAAATAATTTCTTCCACCAAATTTGTACTCATTCCTCTTGTCAGAATTCTAGAAACATTTCCATTTCCATATGGTAGGTCCACTATACACAAATACAGTTCTGTTTTACACAAAATTGCTTAAAGTTTCCAATTAGTCTTTTAGAGTATCTTTAAAACTCTTTCTATTGCTTTAAACTCAACTTCTTTCTGACCTAATCCTTATCTTAGTTCTCTATTTTTTATTTCTTCTGGATGTTGGGTTTCATTTATGAGGATACTGTTGCCTGTTCTCAATTTCTTTCATGTTTTCCTTTCCCTCCTCTATAAATCTTTCCATATCTTCTGTTTTCCTTTTTTCTTCACATCCTTTTAAGGGGGAAAATACCCAAGCATGTTTTAAAAAGCTTTAAACTTACCCAGTATACCAAAACTTCAAATACTAGTAAATAGAGGAAGGTACATATGTAATACCCTGAAGGACCAAATATTTTAAATGATTTTGATCAATTTTAAAATGGTCATATTAAAATAGAAGAGGATATATGTTGACATTACACAACTATAGTATAGAAACCAGATGAACTACAAATAATTAATACCAAAAATTGGTAGAATGTCAATAACTTTCAAATTAAATATAATGATTGTGAAAAAAGCTAGATGGATATTTTCAGGTATTAAAAAGGAATCTGATAAGCAAATCTTTCCATTAAATTCTGCATTGGAAATAATTAGTGTATTCTATCTAGCTTTGATTAGTGAAATTTCAAAAAAGAAATGGAGTAAAAAGAAAGTGCATCCTGAGAAGAGCAATAAAAATTATTAATTGAAAGTATGCTTTATGAACAAAAATTAAGGGACTAAAAAGAGAAAGTTAAGGAATGGGTTTACTCCAATCTTTCAGTAAATGTAATATATTTGAACAAAACAATACCATAGCTATGTTTTTATGAGACTGCCCTTCATTTAATTAAGGAGACAGAAAATAAACAGATGCACATCTAAGATAAATAGGTACACAGATTGAACGTAAAAGTTTATATTAATATTAAACTCCACTTTCATTATATAACACTACTTAGAGTTTAAAAACTTCTGATGGCTTTCTATCATTGCATTATATCACAATATAATACTTTAAAGATTTCTCTAATCTGGCTCCAACTTAACTGTTCAACTTTGTTTTTCATTATTTCCCTAAGTACTCTGACTCATCTTATCGGGTTGTTCTCCAGACTGTCTGATTGGTAAAACTCCAGATTTACTCCTTTTCCAGTAACTTTATTTTTGCCATTATTTTTCAGGTAAAATATCCACCCTCCTTCAAAGCCTAGTTAAAATTTGACCTCCTTTGGAGTATTATGCTAAGTGATATAAGTCAGACAAAGCAAATACCAATATGATTTCATTTATATGTAGATCTAAAAAACAACATAAATGAACAAACAAAACAGAAAAAAATCATACGTAACAAAACAAATTGAAGGTCGCCAGATGGGAGGGGGGTTGGGGAGATGGGTGAAAAAAGTGAAAGGAATTGCCAGTTGTAAAAACAGTCATGGGTATGTAAAATACAGCATACGGAATATGGTCAATAATATTGTAATCACTATATATGGTGTCAGATGGGTACTAAACTTACTGGGGGAATCACTTTTGTAAGGTTTATAAATATATAATCACTATGTTGTACACCAGAAACTAATATAATATTGTATGCCAACTGTAATTGGAAAATAAATTAATATTTTTGAATCTTTTTTAACTTATCTTTATTGTTGAATGTATTACAGACATCCCCCATTTTCCCCCATTGACCCCCTCCTCCCCAATCCTGCCCCCCTACTGCCTTCCCCATCCTATTGTTTGTGTCCATTGGTTATGCATTTATGCAAAGAAGTTCTTTGGTTTATCTCATCCTGTCCTCCCTCCCCCCTTCCCTTTGAGGTTCATCAGTCTAACAACCAATTTGTACTTCTTAATTACTTCATCTTCTTCATTCATCTCCCCAGCCCCCTCCCATTTGGCAAGCAACAAAAAGTTCTTTGTATCTATGAGCCTCTTTCTGTTCTGCTTGCTCATTTTGTTTGTAGATTCAATTGTTGATAGGTATGTATTTATTCCCATTTTATTGTTCATATTTTTGTTCTTCTCCTTCAAGAAGACCCTTCAACATTTCATATAATACTGGTTTGGTGGTGATGAACTCCTTTAGCTTTTTCTTGTCTGGGAAACTCTTGATATGTCCATCGATTCTAAAGGATAGCTATGTAGGATACAGTAATCTTCATTGTAGGTTGTTGCTTGTCAACACTTTGAATATCTCTTGCCACTTCTTTCTGGCCTGCAAAGTTTCTTTTGAGAAACTGGCTGACAGTCTTATGGGAGGCCCTTTGTAGGTAACTAACTGCTTTTCTCTTGCTGCTTTTAAGATTCTCTCTTAGTCTTTAACCTTTGGCATTTTGATGATGTGTCTCGGGGTGGACCTCTTCAGGTTCATCTTGTTTGGGGCTCTCTGTGCTTCCTGGACTTGTATGTCTGTTTCCTTCACCAAGTTAGGGAAGTTTTCTGTCATTATTGTTTCAAATCGGTTTTCAATTTCTTGCTCTCTCTCTTCTCCTTCTGGCACTCCCATGATGCAAATGTCAGTATGCTTGAAGTTGTCTCACAGGCTCCTTATACTATCCTCATTTTTTTGGATTCCTTTTTCTTTTTGCTGTTCTGATTGGGTGTTTTTTGTTTCCTTATATTCCAAATTGATGGTTTGCTTCTTGGCTTCACCTACTCTACTATTGATTCCCTGTAAATTATTCTTTATTTCAGTTAGCACCTTCTTCATTTCTGACTGTGCATCCTTCATTTCTGACTGGTCCTTTTTTATGTTGTTGATGTTCTCACTAAGTTCCTTGGAGGTCTCCATAAGTTCCTTGAAGGTCTCATTAAGTTCCTTGAGCATCCTTATAACCAGTGTTTTGAACTCTGCATCTGATTGACTGCTTATCTCCATTTTGTTTAGTTCTTTTCCTGGAATATTGTTCTGTTCTTTCACTTGGGACATGTTTCTTTGTCTCCTCATGTTGGCTGTTTCCCTGTGTTTGTTTCTATGTATTAGGTAGAGTTGCTACGTCTCCTAGGCTTTGTAGAGTGGCCTATTATTGTAGGTGTCCTGTAGGGTCCAGTGGCATAGCCTCCCTGATTACCCCAGCTGGGCCCTCGAGGTGCACACCTAGTGTGGACCGTACACCCTTCTGTTGTAATTGAGTCTTGATTGCTGTTGGCATGTCAAAGGGACAGATTTACTCAGGATGGTCAGCTGCAAGGACTGGCTGTGCCCACTGACCACTGGCCTCTGATTCCCTTGGAGGATCAGTGGTGTAGGGGCCCAACACACAGAGCAAGACTTACTTTAGCAGGGCTCTGGTACCCACTGAGTCTGCTCATTGAATGTGTCACTTGTGGAGGTGGTTGGGTGGTGGTGCTTTGATGTGGTCTGAAGCTGTCCACTGGGTGTGCTGGCTCTGGGACAAGGTCAGCCTCTGCCTGTGTTCGAACCAGGGCCACCTGGCATAAGCTGCAAAGTGATCTGCAGATGGCTGCTTCTTGTGCTGGGCTTAGAGGTGCCCAGGCAAAGCCAAGATGTGAACCGAGGCTGGCTGCTTCTAGTGCCCGGACTGGGGCCACTTAACGAGAGTTATGGGGTTCACTGAGACCAGATGCTGCTTGTTTGAGAGATTTTAAGAAAATCTAAAGCATGATCCAAGACAGGCCAATCCTATGGTAAAGCCACTGGGAACAGCTTGGGTAGGCCCAAAGACTGGGTGGGGTAGGGCCTCTGGGAATCACCAGGATTGGGGCAAACAGTGTGAGCCAGGTTGCTGGAGTCCCAGATATGGCTGCCGTCTGCTGCCCCAGTGAAAGGCTCACCAAAGGAACAACAGCTTCCCACAGCAGGTCTGTCCAGGAGAAAGCTGCCCCTCCAGCTCTCGCCCCAATGTTGAACAATTCAGTTCTTCCCTGTATGTCACTGGTGCCTTTCAAGCTGCTTCCCCAGTGCTGGAGACCAGAAGGAGCGGGTCCAAGTAAGTCTGAGTGCAGGCCCTTTAAGCGGAACTGCTTGGGCATCCAGCAGCCTCAGCCTACCTCAGCCTCAGTTCCTGTTGGTTGTACAGCCAGAAGTTATGGGGACTTCTCTTCCTGGCACTGGGACCCTGAGCTGGGAGCCTGGTGTGGGACAGAGACCCCTCACTCCTCAAGAAGGACCCTCACAGCTGAGGTATCCCTCCTGATTTTTATCCGCCACACATGAGGGTGGAACCAGCCTGTCCTAACCACCGACCCTCCCACCAGTCTTGATGTGGCTTCTTCTTTAATTTCGTACTTGTAGGACTTCCATTCAGCTCGATGCCAGGTGGTTCTGAATGATGGTTGTTCTATAGTTTGTTGTAATTTTGATGTGGTTGTGGGAGGAAGTGAGACTATGTTTACCTACGATGCCATCTTCTCAAACATGAAATTTAAATTTTTTTAATTGACCTCCTGGAGATCCAAAATGGCAGCAGAGTGAGTGGAAGCTACACAGACTGTCTCCCAGAACCAAACTGGAATTAAAACTAAAATAAACACAAGTCATCTGGAAAAGCCAACTGAAGAGCAGCTGGAGAGAGCACTGATAACCAAGGACATAAAGAGGACCCCAAATCAAGACTGGTAGGAGGTACGGAGGTACAAGAAGGCTGGCTGGGTGCTCACAGGCAGCAGCTGAGGGCTGTGTTAGCTGTGAACAGTTCCCTCTGAGAAGTCGGGGGTTATAACCCCAAGCTGGCTCCACAGCACAGAGTGGAACAAGGAAAGGTGCCCACATAACAGCTGGTTGAGAAAATCACCAGAGAAGAGGTGTTGTCCACCAGGGAGAGGCGCAGGGAACACTGGCACTTCCCTGAAGGGCCAGTGTATTAAATTACAGCTACAACCACTCACCTTGGGCTCCACCAGAGGGAGTGCAGGCTGGACTAAAACTGTTTGTCAGAGACCTGGGGTGGCAAGGGGGGTTTTGGTGGTGAGATACCCAAGGTAAAGAAAGCACACGGAGCCAACATCAGGAGGGATCAAGAAATGGCAGCAGCTTTATTCAATACAGCTAACAGCTTTTATAGACTCCTGTGGTGGGATACTTTGCAAGGGGCAGTGCACAAGACAGTGCGTGGCACATGCATCCTAAGCTTTTGCTGTATCATGCTTATATAACAGTAATGTGGTCTGTGCCTCCACAGCCACTTCTAGGGTCATGTCCTGAACCATGGCCTCTATCAGCAAGCTGGGTTCCTGGGCCCTAACACTGTACGAGCAGAGTTGGGGGTTCATGGCACTGGGGAGAGAGCTGAGAAGGCTGAGACCTGAGTTCCTATGCTGAGCCACTCCCCCATCCTTCAGCAGCCACCTCTGTCAAGTAGCCCCATCAGAGCAGCTTTAGTCTGAGGGAGAAGCAACTGCCCTCCCTCAGGAATATAATATCACCTGGCCTAGAGAAGTTCAACTCGAGGCTTATTAAAAGCCAAAAATACCAACAAGCCAGTAGGCAGAGATGAGTTTCTAAAGGCTTTGAGCATTGGGCCTAACTCTCAGCATTGGGTGTCCTGATTCAGCTGTGAAGGCTGAGGACTGGATCCCTGTGCTGAGCCAGTAACCCACACTGCAGAAAACACTTTGTTCTCAAAGCAATTCTAAACCAAGAGAAAGCAATTGCCCCACACACTGGAAATCCTCTTACCCTGCCTACCTGAGGAATTTTCCATTCAGCAGAGGGCTACAACCTGAAGCTCATTAAGTAACTGAGACTAACAGTCAACCTGCAGGAAAAAGCTCTGGGATAACTAAATCTTTGCTTGGCCTGCGACTCTACCCAGAACAGTAAGACTAGATATTGGTGTTTAACATAGTCCCTTCCACACACAACCAAACCCAGTAGAGGGAGCCACAATCAGTAGAACAACAACACTCACAGGGAAAATCTGGCAGGCTCCAAAACCTGCTGAGACAGCCAAAATGGTAAAACAAAGAAACAAATCCAAAATGAAAGAACAAGAGAATTCTACAGAAGAAGAGATAAATGAAATGGAATTAAGCAAGATATCACAGGTAGAGTTCAGAGTAATGATTAGGAAGAAGCTCAACAGCATGAATAAAGATATATAAACAATGAAAATCAACCAACTGAAAATGAAAAACCACAAAACGGAAATGAAGAATGACACAGCAGAAATAAAAACAACATTGAAAGGAATAACCAGCAGATTAGAGAAAGCCAAAGATCAGATGAGTGAATTACAAGACAGG
This sequence comes from Tadarida brasiliensis, assembly GCA_030848825.1. NCBI lineage: Eukaryota > Metazoa > Chordata > Mammalia > Chiroptera > Molossidae > Tadarida > Tadarida brasiliensis. The sequence goes on from CM061280.1 coordinate 43,676,048, forward strand.
ATAGAAAAAAAATCACACAATCAGAGAACCAAAAAAAAAAAAAAAAAAAAATTAAAAAACAGGAGGAGAGTTTAAGAGAGCTATGGGACAACATTAAAAGGTACAATGTCAGCATCATAGGAGTACCAGAAGAAGAAGAAAATGAGCAAGGGTTAGAGAATATATTTGAAGAAATAGTGGCAGAAAACTTTCTAACTTGGTGAAGGAAAAGGGCATACAAGTTCAAGAAGCACAGAGAGCACCAAGTAAGAAGAACCCAAAGAGGACCACACCAAGACACATCACAATTAAAATGACAAAAATTAAACACAAAGAGAGACTCTTAAAGGCAGCAAGAGATAAGCAAAAGGTTGCCTACAAAAGAACCCCCATGAGGCTACGAGCTGATTTCTCAAAAGAAACACTACAGACCAGAAGGGAAAAGCATGAAGTATTCAAGGAAATGAAAAAAAGGGATCTGAATCCAAGAATACTCTATCCAACAAAGCTATCAGTCAAAATAGAAGGTGAAATAAAGAGCTTCCAAAACAAAAAAAGACTAAGGGAATATATTAGCACCAAACCAGCACTCCAAAAAATGTTAAAAGGGCTGCTGTAATAAGCAGAAGAAATAGAGAGAAAAACACAGCCATAAAAAATAAAAATGGCAATAAATAAGTACATATCAATAATAACCTTAAATGTAAATGGAATAAATGCTACAATCAAAAGACACAGAGTAGCTGATTGGATAAGAAAGCATGACTCATATATATGTTGTTTACAAGAGAACCAGCTCACAAAAGACTCACACAGGTTGAAAGTGACGGATGGAAAAAAATTTTCCAAGCAAATGGAAAGGAAAACAAAGCTGGGGTACCAATCCTCATATCTGATAAACTAGACTTCAAAATGAAGGCCATAACAAGAGACATAGAAGGCCAGTACATAATACTGAAAGGATCTATCCAACAGGAGGATATAACCTTGGTAAACATATATGCACCCAATATAGGAGCACCAAAATATATTTTAAAAACTTCTGGAGAACTTCAAAGGAAAAATCCACAGCAATACAATCATAGCAGGAGACTTCAACCCCCGCTGACCTCACTGGATAGAATCTTTAGACAAAAATTAACAGGGAAACAGAGACTCTAAATGATGCACTACATCCAATGGATTTAAGAGATATTTACAAAGAAATATACCCCCAAACTGCAGAATTCATATTCTTCTCAAATGCATACGGGACATTCACATAGACAGACCACATGTTAGGAAACAAACTAAGTCTCTACAAGTTCAAGAAGACTGAAATCATATCAAGCAACTTCTCAGATCACAATGGCATGAAACTAGAAATTAATTTCAATAAAAACACATGGAGGCTAAATAGCATGTTATTAAACAATAAATGGGTTACCAAAGAGATCAAGGAAGAAATAAAGAAACTTTATGAAAATCAATGAAAATGAATACATAACAACACAAAATCTATGGGACCCATGAATGCAGTCCTGAAAAGGAAGTTCATAGCACTACAGGCCTACCTTAAGAAACAAGAAAAATTTATAATAGACTACCTAACCCTATAACTTAAAGAACTAGAAAGTAAACAAAAGGAAAAACCCAGGGCAAGTAGAAGGAAAGTAATAGTAACAGTCAGAGCAGAAATAAATGACACAGATTACTAAAAAAAAAATCCAAAAGAGCAATGAAACAAAGAGCTGGTTTTTTGAAAAGATATACAAGTTTGAAGAACCTTTAGCTAGACTCACCAAGAAACAAAGAAAAAGGACCAAATAAACAAAATCAGAAATGAAAGAGAAGTACCTACTGATACCAGAGAAATACAAAGGATTGTTAACAAATACTATGAACAATTATACGCCAACAAATTGAACAACCTAGGCAAAATGGACACATTTCTGGAATCACAGTGTCTCCCAAAACTGAACCAGGAAGAGAGAGAAAACTTAAACAGACAAATAACAACTAAGGAAATTGCAGATGTAATCAATAAACTCCCAGCAAACAAAAGCCCCAGCCAGGAGAGCTTCACAGGGGCGTTTTACCGAAGACTCAAAAAAGAACACCCATTCTCCTCAAACTATTCCAAAAAATGCAAGAAGAAGGAAGACTTCCAAATTCTTTTTATGAGGCCAGCACATCCTGATTCCAAAACCAGATAAAGACACTACAAAGAAAGAAACTACATGCCAATATCCCTGATGAACATAGATGCCAAAATCTTTAACAAAGTATTACCAAATTGGATCCATCAATACATTAAAAATATTCACCATGACTATGTGGGATTCATCTGAGGGATGTAAGACTGGTATAATATTCGCAAATCAATAAATGTGATATACCACATAAACAACATGAAAGATAAAAACCATATGATCATATCAATAGATGCTGAAAAAGCATTTGAGAAAATCCAGCACCCATTTCTGCTAAAAAAAAAAAAAAAAAAAAAAAGTTCAGCAAAGTCAAATAGCGGAATCATATCTCAAAATAATAAAGGCCATATACATGAAAACCCTACAGCCAACATTACACTCAATGAGCAAAAACTAGAAGCATTTCCCTTAAGAACAGAAACAAGACAGGGATGCCCACTTTCACCACTCTTGTTTAACATAGTACTGAAAGTCTTAGCCACAGCAATTGCACAAGAAGAAAAATGGATCCAAATCAAAAAGGAGGAAGTGAAGCTGTCATTATTTATAGATGACATGATATTGTACATAGAAAACCCTAAAGAATCCATCAAAAATCCATTAGATTTAATAAATGAATTTGGCAAAGTAGCAGGATACAAAATTAGCATCCAGAAATCAATGGTATTCTTATAAACCAATAATGAACACTCAGAAAGGTAAATTAGAAAAATCAATCCCGTTGGTACCACTGTACCAAAAAAAAAAAAAAAAAAAAAAAAAACACACCTAGGAATAAAATTAACCAAGGAGGTAAAATACCTGTTCTCGGAAAACTACAGGACATTGAAAAAAGAGATAGAGGAAGATATAAAAAAAAGTGGAAACTTATACCATGTTCATTGATTGGAAAAATCAGCATCATTAAAATGTCCACACTACCCAAAGCAATCTACAGATTCAAAGCAATCTCTATTAAACTACCAATGGCATATTTCATAGATCCAGAACAAATACTTCAAAAGCTTATATGGAATGATAAAAGACCCCGAATTGCCACAGCAATCTTGAAAAAGAAGAACAAAGTGGGAGGGATCACAATAACAAATATCAAGTTCTACTACAAAGCCATTGTAAACAAAACAGCCAGGTACTGGCACAAGAACAGGCATATAAATCAATGGAACAGAACAGAGAACCCAGAAATTAACCAAAGACAGTATACACAATTAATATTCGACAAAGGAGGCAAGGGCATACAATGGAGAAAAGACAGTCTCTTCAACAAATGGTATTGGGAAAATTAAACAGGTACATGCAAAAAAATTAAACTAGACCACCAACTTACACCATACATAAGAATATACTCAAAATGGTCAAAAGACTTAAATGTAACCCATGAAACCATTAAAATCCTACAAGAAAATGTAAGCAGAACAATCTCAGACATCATATATAGTGGAATTTTCACTGATACATTGCCTAGGGCAGGAGAAACAAAAGATGAAATTAATAAATGGGACTACATCAAACTACAAAGCTTCTGCAAGGTTGTTGGGGCCTGGGAACTTGACCTGTTGTTGATAGAGGCCGTGGTTCAGGACATGATCCAGGAATTGGCTGTGCAGGCATAGACCCTGCTTTCTTACATAAGCATGACACAGCAAAAGCCTAGGACGCATGCGTCACGCACCACCCCGTCCCATTGCAGGAGACTATAAAAGTTGTTAGAAGTATTGAATAAAGCTGCTGCTGAGGCAGCCGCTGCTGGGAATAAAGATGCTGCTGCCATTTGTTGATCCCTCCTGATATCGGCTCCGCATGCTTTCTTTACCTTGTGTATCTCACCACTGAAACCCCCCTTGCAGCCCTGGTCTCTGACAAAGGTAAAAGAAACTAGCATCAAAATGTAAAGGGAACTCACTCTGGGAGAACATATTTGCCAGCGATACACTGGATAAGGGGTTAATATCCAAAATATATAGAGTACTCATACAACTGAATAGGAAGACAAACAATCCAATTAAAAAATGGGCAGAGGACCTGAATAGACACTTCTCCAAACATGACATACAATGGCTAGGAGACATATGAAAAAATCCTCAGTATCTCTAATCATCAGAGAGATGCACATTAAAATGACTATGAGATATCACCTCACACCTGCCAGAATGGCTGCCATCAACAAATCCTCAAACAAAAAATGCTGGTAAGGATGTGGAGTAAATGGTACTCCAGCACATTGCAGGTGGGAATGCAGACTGGTGCAGCCACTATGGAAAACAATATGGTGTTTCCTCAAAAAATTAAAAATGGAACTGTTATTTGATCCAGTGATCCCACTTCTTGAAACATATCCTAAGAAGCCTGAAACACCAATCAAGAAGAGTATATGCACCCCTATGTTCATAGTAGCACTATTTACAACTGCTAAGATCTGGAAATAGCCCGAGTGGCCATCAGCAGATGAGAGGATAAAAAAGCTGTGGTACATTTACATAATGGAATACTATGCAGCTGTAGGAATGAGAGATCTCTTATCCTCTGAGATGACAAGGAGGGACCTGGAGAGTATTATGCTAAGCGAAATAAGCCAGTCAGAGAAAGACAAGTACCACATGAGCTCACTTATTTGTGGAGCATAATGAACAAAATAAACTGTCTACCAAAAGATACCCAGCGTCATGGAAGTAGGGAACAGACTAACAAACCTCAGAGGGATGGGGGATGGGAGGGGTGGGAAGAAATAAACCAAAGAACTTATATGTGTATATGCACAACCAATTGACACAGACATTAGGTTGGGGAAAGCAAGAGGGGGTGGGAGCAGGAAGGAGGGGGTCAATGGGGAAAAAAGACGGACTTCTATAATACTTTCAACAATAAAAATGCCCTGGCTGGTTTGGCTCAACGGTTAGAGCATCGGCCTGCATTCCAGAGAGACCCAGGTTTGGTTCTCGCTAGGGGCACGTGCCTCGGTTGCAGTTTGTCCCCCCGGCCCCAGTTGGGGTCGTGTGGGTGGCGACCACTCGATGTGTCTCTCTCACATCAATGTTTCTCTCTCTGTCTTCCTCTGTCTCTCCCTCTCGCTCTATCTGAAGATGAATGCAAACATATCCTCAGGTGAGGATAAAAACAACAATAAAAATTAAAAATTAATAAATTAAATAAAATATATTGATCTCCTTTGTAAAGCTATCTCTAACCAAAACTCTATAATATTTAGGCACCTGTAATGGGTCTCACAAGTTAGCATTTAATTATATCCTATAGATTTCTGTGTCCAGCACAGAAAGTTACAGGGACTGGATTTACTTTACCTCTTGAAACAACTTAAAACCAGACAAAATATATGAAGAAAAAAAAAAGTGTAAGACTGGATGAAGGAGAAGGATCTGTGCAAGATGAGAAACAATTTAGATGAGCCCCATGATTGCTTATTGCCTGGAGTTTCCAGTTATAGGCAGTAGGAACTCAGGTGAAGTCTGGCATCTTCCCATGATTGAGAGTCTGGGGAGGTTAAGGGAAGTATGTTTGTAGGGCAGAACAAGAGGAGAGATCTGCATTGAGAGGGACAGAAATCTAAAAACAGTCCTCCTCAACGATTCAGGAGAGTTCTGATAAATGCGTTTGTCTGGGGAAAGAACCATCCACAGGGAACACGAACAACACTCTCCAAGGCTTAGAAAGGGCTGAGAATATTTCCTATCCAAACCACAAGGGTGGAAACCTTACAATTCTGGAGCTTTAGGTAGGATACTCAAAAGGATTTGCCTCAGTACTGGGGAAAAGTTTGTCATAGAAAAAAATGCTGCTCTGGTTCTACCTCACGAAGAAGTAAGTAAATACAGCCCTGGACCAGTAGCTCAGTTGGTTGGGTGTCATCCTGTACACCAAAAGATTGTAGGTTCGATTCCCGGTCAGGTCACATACCTATGTTGTGGGTTCCATCCCTGGTCAGGGAACATACAAGAGGCAACTGATCCATGTTTCCCTTTCAGATCGATGTTTCTCTCTCTCTCTCTCTCTCTCTCTCTCTCTCTCTCTCTCTCTCTCTCTCTCTCTCTCTCTCAAAATCAATAAAACCATATCCTTGGGTGAGGATTTGAAAAAATGTAAATATAAAATATGTTAAAATATGTTAATGATAGCAGAAGATTGGGGAAGAAATTACAATGCAAAGGACCACCAAACTGAAATTAGGTCTTCCTTTCTACCCCCTACTTTCTTTCCCCAATATGCTCTGGGTTGGATTTAGGGCATCATGTAACCTGAAGGCAGTTATCTGGGATCAGAGAAAGCTCTATTTCTGGCTTCAAGAGCAGGAAAGAGGATTCTTAAAGTTCAAAGAGAGTGAAGAAAATCCATTTTATTATTTTCTGCTCTTTTAAGCCCCAATCCTCAGGGAATTCCAAAGCAGTGGTTGTGGAAACAGTGGCAGTGGGGACAGCAAATACCTAAAATTGTGAGGGAAATAAATCTTCCTCTTTGATCAGAGGAATTGCAATAGTTCCTTTACAGTGAATACCTCTCTGTACTTGGACCAGGATATGGGTTCAGTTATGGTAAGTGTACAGCAAAGCAGGATAAATAAAGCCCCAGATTTGAGGCCAGAGGATAAAAAAGAGAACCCCAGGGAAATGGAAAGAACTCAAGAGATGATAGAGATAGAGGAGTGTGCAAAAGAGACCCCACAAATTTCCATATCATGGAATACTGCTCAACCATTAATGAACTGTTTATACACATAACGAAGTTAATGGATCTCAAAGATATTAGATAAATAAAAGCCAATCTCAAAAACTTACAGACTGAATGTATGATGCCACTTACATTTAAAAAAAACAAACAAACACAAAAATACAGTGACAGACAACAGATCAGTAGTTTCTAGAGTTTAGAGGTGGGGATGAATGTAACTACCAAGGGTAACAAGAGAGTATGTTAGGGTAATGAAACAGTCTAGTATCATAATTGTGGTGGTGATTACATGAAACAATATATTTGTTAAAAGTCATAAATATATAGACCAATAAAATATATTTTACAGTATTTTAATTTTAAAAATTAAAGGTAAAAAGATAGCAAAAGGTATGACAAGCTAACATTAATTAAAAGAAACCTGGCATGACTATAATATGAGACAAAATAGATTTCAGAACAAAGAATATTTATTATCAGTCTGGTGAAAGGTCTCAGATTTCTCCTTAAGAAACTAAAAATACAGGAGCAAATTAATCCCAACTTAAGCAGAAGAAAGGAAATAATAAAGATCAGAGTGGAAATTAGTGACTTATAAAACATTAAAATAGAGAAAAAGCAATAAAACTAAAAGCTGGTTCTTTGAGAAGATCTGTAAATCTAATAAAACTCTAGCCACATTGATTAGAGCAAAAAAGAGAGAAAATATAAATTACCAATACTAGAATTAAGAGAGGTGATATCACTAGAGTTTGTATAGATATTAAAAGGATAATAAGGAAATCTGAACAACTGTATGCCAAAAAATTTGACAACTCAGTTGAAATGAGCAAATTCCTTGAAGGATACAAGCTACCAAAGATTACTCTAGAAGAAATAAATAACCTGAATAGCCACATATCCACTATAAAACTGAATTTTCACTGGTGGATTCTACCAAACATTTAAGGAAGAAATAACATAAACTATACACAAACACATTAAGAAAATTAAGAGGCAGGAACAAGTCCCAACTCATTCTACAAGACTGGCATTATTGCTCTACCAACGCCAGACAAAGAAAAGAAAACTAAGACCAAAATCTCTCATGAGCATAGATGCAAAAATTCCCAAAATTTTAGCAAATCAAATTTAATAATATATGAAAGGGATAATACATGATGACCAAGTGGGATTTATTCCTACAATATATGGTTGATTTAGCATTCAAACATCAGTCAATAGAATTTGCAACACTAATAGATTAAAAAAGTGATAACATAAACTCAATAAGTGCAAAAAAGCATTTGACAAAATCCAACATCCATTTCTAAGTAAAAAAAAAAAATTTTTCAGCAAACTAGGAATAGAACAGAACTTCCTCAAACCTATAGCTAACATCATAGTTAATGGTCAAAGAATAAATTCTTTTCCTCCTAATATCAGGAACAAAGCAAGAATATACACTCTAACTGCCTCTATTCAACATTTCTTTCTGGAGCTCCTACCCAGTACAGTAAGGCAAGAAAATGAAATAAAAGGCATCACATTGGAAAGGAAGAAATAAAACTATCTTTATTTATGGGCAAAATTATCTTATATGTAGAAAATCCTACAGAATCAACAAAAAGAGCTGCTAGAACTAATAAGCCAGTTTATCAAGGTTGTAACATACAAGATCAATAACAAACTGCATTACTATATACTAGCAACAAAACATCAGAAATTGTAATTCTGTATTACATAGCATATGTGACTCTCAGTTGGTATGTGCTAGTCCTCTCTATCACTTTAACACTTGCTAAACAACAAAAAAACTCATTTAAGAGATCAGGGCAATAATAGACTAAAGTGGTCTAAAAGGAAAGATGATAAACTCTCTTCCAACTTATAAATTAAAGATACACACTCAGAAGTATTAAAATAACCTATTGTATCCTAACCTGATTACCCAAAGAGTTATCCCCAAGAAAAATTATATGCTTATTTCTCTATATTCTAGCTGCCATTCGGAAAACTGAAATAAAGAAATTAAAAGTATCATTTTAATAAAAACTTCAACAATTTAGATTATTTGAGCTCTTCTTTTTTTAATTCTTTTTTTTTAGAGAGAGAGGAAGGGGGAAAAAAGACATACAGAGGGAGAGAGAAACATGGATTTGTTTTTCCACTTACTTATGCATTCATTCATTAGTTGATTCATGTATGTGCCCTGACCAGAGGATTGAACCCACAGCCTTGATGTATCAGGACTACACTGTAACCAACTTGGCTACCTGGCTACCTGGCTACCTGGCTACCTGGCCAGGGTGAGCTCTTCTTTTATAAAATATAACTTGTCCTAAAATCATTATGCCTCCCTTTCTTATGAAATTAAATATATTGCAGTGACATTGGTTAATAACATTATATAAGTTTCAAATGTACAATTCTATAATACACGTGTATATTATAACAATTTATTTTTAACTTGTTTATCTTAATATCATAAAGTTTTAAAATCGGGTAGAGTTTATCAACATAACATTATCAGTAACCCAAATGTTTACCTTAGGATGTTGGTGACACAAGTTAATTTGTATAGGCTTTTGGGATGACCCATTTCTTTTTTTTTTTTCCCCCTTTATTGATTTTTACAGAGAGAGGAAGTGAGAGGGAGAGAGAGATAAAACCATCAATGAGAGAGAACATCAACAAGCTGCCTCCTGCATGCCCCCCACTGGGGATCGGGCCCACAACCTGGGCATGTGTCCTGACCGGGAATCGGACTGGTGACCTCTTGGTACATGGGTCGATGCTCAACCACTGAGCCACACTGGCTGAATGATAACCCATTTCTTTAACATTATATTGCATCATAATAATTTGAGACTATAAAATGACACCTTTCATTGACTTCACAACTAAAATTGGACAGAGAACATCAATAGATAAAATGGGGAAAAGTATGGGAAGAGCAATCTAATAGATACCAATCTTAACATGGGAAAATGCCAATTAGGAGCCTATACATTTAGAGAGAGAGGCATTTTCAAGCTTTATAGGTTTGACTAAGCATAGCCAATTATCAGGAAATGATTTGTTTCCATTTAGGTTAAGTATTATACAATTAATATACACTACCACCAGCTGAAACATGACTCTGTAGTTATGGCCTCTTTGTCCTTACAAGAATGCTTCCAACTGGCAGTTAACATTTTTTCTCTGCTTTGTCTGTTTGATTGCTTGTTTGTTTCAAATTTTGGCAGGGGAGGGGTAGAAGGGCAAGCAGGCAGGTAAACATTCTGCATAATTCTGCTATTTCTATTAAGAATAGAATATTTATTATATCATTCATGCAAAATTATCTTTTAGCCTTTGCTAATACATGTTTTTATACTTATAGTCAATGAAAACTTAATATTTACAGACATCATATTTATAATACCTTTATTGTTCTTTAGAGAGAGAGGGAGAGAGAGAGAGAGACAAACATCAATGTGAGAGAGAAACATTGATTGGCTGCCTCATGCACACCTCCCACGAGGGATCGAGCCTGCAACCTGGGCATGTGCCCTGACCAGGAATGGAACCAACAACCTTTTAGTGCATGGGACGACACCCAACAAACTGAGCCACACCAGCAAGGGCAAGACATTATATTATAAAAGATACTACAGTTTAGAGCAAGATCAGAAGAAATATAAATACAAATTTACAGTTAGAAAACCTGTGCTCAAGTTTTAGTTTTTGTCACTTGCTGGCTAAGTAATTTGGGCAAGCCTCTTAACCTCCCTGAGTTTCTGTTTCCTAATCTGTAAAATAAAGATAATTATTTTTGCCTTTTCTCCCTCACATTATTTCCAGTATCAATGAGATAAGTATATATGAAAGTGATGTATAACTGCCATCTAAATTCACTTATTCCACAAATAATACCAATAAAAGTAGCGAAAGCATTTACTTCTTCTGTGTAAGGTAATGGGTTAAGTTCTTTATAAGTATTATCTCTTTTGATTATAATAATAATGTTAATAACAAATAACAACAATAATAATAGTAGACATTTATTAAGCATTCACCATGTATCCAAGCAGTAGATTATGGGCATACAGAGACAACAAATTAGATCCTAGATCTTGGGATCTCACAGGTAGGTGACAGTAACAGGGACTAAGAGGGAGGAATTAAAAAAGCCACTACTGTGCCTGGGTCACGGAAACTCCAGAGACACATCGATCAGCTGCCTTCTCAAAAGGCATTGAAAGTAGCTGTCAGGGGAACAGATCCATGGGGAGAGATAGTTTTAAGAAATCTCACTCTGAAGGATTACGCACTGAATAACTGTTGTGGGAAGGACATAAGATTAGGCCAAAACTAGAACTCCAATTTTACCACTTACCATTTAAGCTGGATCATTATGAATGAATAGGGTTTACCAGACAGTAAAAGTAAAATACGGGCACTTCAGGGAGAGGAAATAGGTGCAAAGACACCAAAGTGTGAAACAATAATATATGTATAGAGAATAGTGAAAAATCAGAAGTTTTCCAGGCATTTGCCTTGAGTGTCTGTCCTATTAACTCTACTAAAGTAAAGCAGAAGCAAAAATTATATCACTGAATGGATATTGGATTAGGGATTGGCAAGATTGGAGTTATGGAAGAAGAACAAGGACAATAAAATCAAAGGTGCTGAAAGATAATACTTTTAAATCATGCGTCTGAAAAGGAATTTGTACCTAGAATATATAAAGAACTCTTCCAACTGAATAATAAAAAGATACAGAACCGAATCAAAAACTGGGCAAAAGATATGAATAGACAGTTCTTCAAAGATGATATAGAAATGGCCGTAAGCACAAATGAAAAGATGCTCGATATCATTAGCAATCAGGGAAATACAAATCAAAACCACAAGATAGCACTTTACACCTACTAGTATGGCTATAATCAAAAAGACAAAATAAATGTTGGCAAGAATATGGAAAAGTTGGAACTCTCATGCATTGCCCATGGGAATGTGAAATGGTGCACACACTTTGGAAAACACTCTGGAAGTTCTTTAAAAAAATTAGGATAGAATTACTATATGACCCACCAATTCCATTCCTGGGTATCCATGAAAGATCAATGAAAACACGTCCACACAGACACTTGTACACGAATGTTCACAGTAGCACTATTGATAATACTCAATAGGTTGAAATATCCCAAATGTCCATCAATGGCTGAATGGATTTTAAAAAGTGGCATGGAATATTATTCAGTCATAAAAAGGACACAAGTACTGATGATGCATGCTACAATGTAGATGAACATTGAAAGCATTATGCTAAGTAAAAGAAACTAGTCACTAAAGACCACATACTGTATAATTCCATTAATATAAAATGCTCAGAATAAGCAAATCTATAGAAGCAGTGGGTAGATTAATGCTTGCCTAGGGTTGGGGAAGGGATTGGGAGTAAGTGGGGAGTGACTGTTAATGAATACAAGGTTTCTTTTTGAGGGGATGATAATGTTCTACATGGATTGTGGTGATATCTGCAAAACTCTGTGAATATATTAAAAACCATTGAATTGTACACTTTAAATGGGTGAATACATGGTATATAAGTTGTATCTCCATAAACCTGTTATTTTTAAGCAATGAAGGTGCTAGGAAGGGTTTCATTCAATGAATTACCATAGGATAGGGGAGTAAAAGAAAGATGTTGATAACCTCAATAACAGAATGAAGTCAAAGGGTGGAAGTTTTCCGTAAGTACCCACAGCTAGAGTAGTAGGAAAGGAGTGAGGAAAATGAAATAATCCTTGGTTTTTACCAATTACTACTTAAGCAAACGCTACTTAATCTTCCTTACTTAAGTAAAAGTCTTTTGCACTGCTAATTCCATCATGGATTCTCCTGAGATTTGTTGGAGGTTCTAGGAATCCAAGCCTATTAGGTATCAAAATTCTTTCCAGGCACTTTCTTTGACAGTCTAGTTTGTAAAGCCTATTTAATGGAGATGACTAATCTGTTACAGCAGATCAAGCCCACCAGATGGACACTTTATTTGGCAAACCCATCACTTCTGATCAGCTACATTTTCTCTGATACCTTCCCTGTTTGGCTCAAATGGAAAAAAATGAATTAAGCACCTTACTTTCCCATAAATCGTCACATTTAATCCTCATATCTATTACCCATATTACAGATAAGGAAGCTGGCCCAAGGAGGATAAATGACTTCCCTAAGGTCACATACCTAGCTGGTAAGTGGTAAAAGTAGGATTCCAGTTATGGCCTAAACATATGTCTTTTCCACTACAGTTACGCAGTGGGTAATTCTTCAGAGTGAGACTTCTTAAAAACAGCCTCTCCCCGTGGATCCATTCCCTTGACAGCTACTTTCAATGCCTTTTGAAGCTGAAGTTTGTGTGATTGCTAATTTTAAAACAATGGTAGCATTTACACATGAAACACTTCACTAGTTCGTTCCCTTAGCAACCATACACCTAAGATTAGATACCAAAAAAAAAAAAAAAAAAAAAAAGATGGTCCCTGTTAGTGCTCATACTTAAGGATTTCTGTTTCTGAGAATATAATTTTGATAGACTTATAAAAAGAGTATACACCATAGTGTTTTCCACAGTGGCTGCACCAGTCTGCATTGCCACCAGCAGTGTACTAGAGTCTCCGTTTCCCCACTCCCTCGCCAACACTCGTTGTTTGATGATTTGTTGATGGCGGCCATTCTGACAGGTGTGAGGTGATACCTCATAGTTGTTTTAATTTGCATCTCTCTGATGATTAGTGACGATGAGCATTTTTTTCATATGTCTCTTGGCCATTTGTATGTCTTGTTTGGAGAGGTGTCTATTTAGGTCCTCTGCCCATTTTTTAATTGGGTTCTTTGTCTTCTTTTTGTTGAGTTGTATGAGTACTCTATATATTTTGGAAATTAATCCCTTATCTGATGCATCATTGGTGATTAGGGTCTCCCATATAGTGGGATCCCTTTCCGTTTTGATGGTTGTTTCTTTTGCTGTGCAGAAGCTTTTGAGTTTGATGTAGTCCCATGTGTTCATTTTTTCCTTTGTTTCTCTTGCCTTAGGTGTTGTATCAGTGAAAATTCTGCTGCATATGATGTCTGAAATTTTGTTGCCTGCATTTTCTTCTAGAATTTTTATGGATTCATGAGTCACATTTAAGTATTTTATCCATTTTGAGTTTATTCTCGTGTATGGTGTAAGTTGGTGGTCTAGCTTCATTTTTTTGCAAGTAGCTGTCCAATTTTCCCAACACCATTTATTGAAGAGACTGTCTTGACTCCACTGTATGGTCTTGCCACCTTTGTCAAATATTAATTGAGCATATTGTCTTGGGTCAATTTCTGGGTTCTCTGTTCTGTTCCATTGATCTATCTGCCCGTTCTTGTGCCAGTACCAGGCTGTTTTGATTACAGTGGCTTTGTAGTATAACCTGACATCTGGTAATGTGATCCCTCCTACTTTGTTCTGTTTTTTCAAGATTGCTGTGGCTATTCGGGGTCTTTTTTGGTTCCATATAAACTTTTGGAGTCTTTGTTCTAGTTCTGTGAAATACGTCATTGGTATTTTGTGTTACCTCAAAAAGTTAAAAATTGAACTGCCATTTGACCCAGTGATCCCACTTCTAGGAATATACCCTAAGAAGCCTGAAACACCAATCAGAAAGAATATATGTACCCCTATGTTCATAGCAGCACTATTTACAATAGCTAAGATCTAGAAACAACCCAAGTGTCCATCAATAGATGAGTGGATAAAAAAGCTGTCGTACATGTGCACAGTGGAATACTATGCAGCTGTAAGAAAGAAAGCTCTTTTATCATTTGAGATGACATGGAGGGACCTGGAAAGTATTATGCTAAGCAAAACAAGCCAAGCAGAGAAAGACAAATATCACATGATCTCACTTATTTGTGGAATATAATGAACTAAACAGACGGGTGAACAAAATTGACCCAGAGACATAGAGGTAGGGTACAGACTGACAAACCTGAGAAGAGGGAGTGCTGGACGGGAAGAGATAAACCACAGAACTTATATGCATGTATGCATAACCAATGGACATAGACAACAAAGCTGGGGATGGGGCGGGGGGGATGGGGAAAAGGGTGTCAATGGGGGAAAAAGGAGAAACATCTGTAACAAAAACAAATTAATAAAAAATAATTTTAAAAAAGAGTGTATACAAAGTTTTTCAAAAGCAGTATAAATTGGTAACTACACCACCACAGAAAATATCAGAATGTAAAAAAATCATTTTAGGAAAGATTATCTTCACTTAATACACTCTCAGGTTACTTTCACATCACTGTTCCTACCATCAGCCAGGACCAACAAAGAATGAGCTAAAACATGACAGAGCTAAGGGTTCTAAGACCCAGCTACACTTGTTTTGTCAACCATTATATATATATATTTTTTTTAATTACAAAGGTAATACGCAAAAATATTTCCGATGTAAAACAAATTAAACAGTGCACAGTTATACAGAGCACAAAGTGTAAGATATCATTCACCAGCCTCCCTAATGCTTCCAAACCTTTTGTTATGCATTTACATTCATATATATGTATGGATGTTGTGCATTTTTCTACAAATAGATGGGATTATACAATATATATTGACCTGTTACTATTTTAACAACTTTATTGAGATGCAACTAACCATACAATTCACCTATTAAAAGTGTACAATTCAGTTGTTTTTAGTATATTCACAGATAATATGGGCAACCATCTCCATAATCAATTTTAGGATATTTTCATCACCTCAAAAAAAAAAAAAACACAAAAAAAAACAAAAAGACAAAACCTGTACCCTTTAGCTATCACCTTTGCATCCTCACATTTTCTCCATCCCTAAGCAACCACTGGTCCCTTTTCTGCCTCTATTGGTTTTCCAATTCTGGACATTTCATATAAATAGAATCATGTAATACGTGGCATTCTGTGACTAACTTCTTTTATGTAGCATAATGTTATCAAGGTTCATCTGTGTGTAACATGTACCAGTACTTCATTTCTTTATATAGCTGAAAAATATTCCATTGTATGGATATAACAACTGTCCTCTTACTTTTTTCATTTGATATAGTCTATCCATTCAATACATACAGATCTATCTTGCACTTTTTAGTGACTGCACATTACTATATAGTTGATGCAACATAATTTAGGTAGCCATTTTCCTACGGATGGATATTTAAGGTAATTCCATTGTTTCCCCATTATAACATTAACTTATCACCATATAATATGAGGAAAGGGAGAGGTCACCTCTCTTGGTGGAAGACTGACTTTGCCTCTAGAACAGTGGTTCTAAAAGTATGTTCCTTAGACCTACAGTATCATCTGGGAACTTACTAGAAATGCACATTTCTGGGGGTGGGGACCAGTTTGCACTGTTTTAACAGCCTTCCTCCTCGTGATTCTGACACACTAAAATTTGAGAACCAGTACTCTAAATCTGTTTCACTGCACTGCAGTGGTCTTCATTATTTGGTTTAAAGTACATTTTAAAAATTAGCAGAACCAGTCCTGGCTGGTTTGACTCAGCAGTTAGAGTATCGGGCCACAGACCAAAGTGTTGCAGGTTCAATTCCCCATCAAGGGCACATACCTGGGTTGCAGGTTTGATCTCTCCGCCCTGGTCAGGGCCATGCAGGAGGCAACCAGTCCATGTGTCTCTCTCACACTGATGTTTCTCTCTGTCTCTCTCTCTCCCACTCTCTAAAAATCAATGGAAGAATATCCTCAGGTGAGGATTAACAAAAAACAAAATAGCACAACCACAAAAATTGGCATTAACACATCACTATGGTCATGGATAAGGCAGAAGTATAGTAGAGGGATATATGGGTCTCTGTATTTTCTTTAGAGAGAGTACTTTAATATAACAACAGCAAAAACTTCCTCTCATGCTTCTCCTCTCTATTTGACCCATTATTCTCTTCTCCCATAGCCTTCAAAAACCAACAATTAAACCATTTACATAGAATTAAGATGCCAGGAGATGGAAATTGTTTCCTTCCTGACCCTCACAGAACAATGAACCCTAAAAACCAGCTCCCATTAGAAACTGAAACATTGGAAAAACATGATCTCGCTGATTCACACAGATGGGAACTATAAGGGAATTTAGAGATCCCCTAGTCAATAATCATATTTTGGAGATAAGAAAAATGAAGCCCAGGGAAATGACATAACACAGCAAGGATAAGTCTTCCCTCACCATGTTATCTATATATTATACTAATGTTATACTTTACACTATATACATACTGCATTATTATAATGGTACTTGACCAGATACATGCATGAAATTCACCTAGGAAGATTTCTTTTAAACATACATTTAGAAGGATTTATTTTCCTTATCTTACTAAAAAGAGAACACTGATATAATTTAACTATATCTAGAAGACATTTATGAACATCCAGTATAATATGATGCTCCAAATCAGCAACGCCCACAGAGGTCAGGGAGTGTCCACAAGGGTCAGAAGTACTTGGACTCCTTCTCCCAACGCTAAATACCTCCACATTGCAGTTCTGTGTGCTCTTTCGGTTTTCTATTGTTTTTCTGTCCTCTCCTTTGATGTAAGTTTTTACTTCTTACATCTATCAGTGTATTTGCATCCAGCAGTCCTCATATTGTCAATGTGAGTTGTGACACCAAATAAACACAACCTTTAGAACTATGATAAAGGTGAGAGTAAAATAAGTTGTGAGTGAATAACTAAAACATTTAGTGTAGGGACTTTGTGATATTTATGTTGGCTGAGACATAATGAAAAGTGAATGTTGCCAGATACAACACTCTTTAAGTAAGTGGCATGATAGTAAGACCTCCTTTACACAAACAAAACAAAGAATGAACTCTGGGGATTTTTTTAATACCAGGAAGGTATACAGTTTTCCCCTCAAAGTTTCTCCTCTATTGTTTATTTTCTTTTTTAAAATTGATAAACTTATTTTTTTAGAGTTTTTGGTTCACAACAAACTTGGGCAGAAAGTATCGAGAGTTTCCCTATAATCCCGTCCCCAAATGTGCACAATCTCCCCACTACTGACATCCCACACCACAAAAACCCTGGGTACTTTCTAAAGCCATGTAAAGACCACAAAAAGGACAGTTTAGATTACCTGTAACACCACAGAACTATGGGTATTGCTTGTAAAGATGCGCGTGGCTCCTGCTTTGGAAGACTGCAAATGGGATGAGAGGCCCATTTCGCTGCTTCCAAGGGACAATTTCATGTGTTGGTCTTCCTCTTCCACGAGAGATCTGAAAATTTGTTTAAATCAGAAAGAGAGACAAATTAAAAGTTGTCATATAATTCACAGTAATGAGATTATTTCAAGAAATAATCATTCACTAGTACCAATCATCTGATTGTGGAATATACTGAATAGAATATATCTATACGTTTGCAAAAAGCTTCACAAGGTCAGTAAAGATAAATGAAACCCAAGAAATCAACCTAAAGGCTGTTTCAAAACCATAATCACAGAGGTTTTCATTTTTTAATGCCAAAGTAATTGCTTTTAGTATTTATTTCACTGTGAAGATAGCAATACAATCAAATTGTGTTATTCACAGTTAAAATTAATTTGGAATACCTACTTTTAGAAGGATAGAAACATCTCTTATTTACTGAAAAGTCACTATGCATCAGCTACTTGCCAAGAAATTTGTACCCATGATCTCATATAAGCCTTAAAAATATCCATTGCAATAGATACTATGATTATGTTGTTTTTATTAAAGATAGGAAAAATTAGCCACAGATGGGTTTTAAGTAACTGACCTTAGGTCACAATACTTTTTAAGTGGTTGGGTCAGGATTTGAATCTAAGTCTAGTCCAATTCCAAACTCTAAAGGTCCCATTATTAACTGTGATATAGTACAACTTTATTTCCTCTTGTGTTGTTATAGTTCTAATCAACCCAAAATGAAGAAACATTTTTGCCCATTAAAAATTTTTGTTTTCTAGCAATATCTCTCACTTATCAGTTTGGGATTACTTTTTATATGATTTTATTGATTTTTTAGAGAGAGAGGAAAGGAGAGAGAGAAACATCAATGTGAAAACAAAACATTGATCGGCTGCCTCCTGCATGCCCCCTACTTGGGATCGAGCCCATGCCCCAGGCATGTGCCCTGACCAGGAATCGAACTGGGACCTCTCAGTCCATGGGACAACACTCAATCTACTGAGCCACGTCAGCCGGGCTTGGGTTATTTTGATAAACAACTATAGTCTAGTGGCATTTCTATCTTTTCAAAGAAATAAATAACAAAAATAATAGATACAAGTTATACCCATGTATATTATATCAGTAATATTTAGGGGCCATCAAAAAAGACTGGAGAACAGGAGTCAACAGATCAGTTAGTTCCACAGAGAATATATCAAAATATTTAATAGTTAACCTTAGTTAGGTTACACTAAAAATGGCCATCATGGTAAAACCTTTCATTATTCCTTAGACCAGGTTAGCTTGTGTTTACTTAGATATACATTGCTAAAATTGTCTCTGAATCATCTGCCTAAGAGCAGAGAGCTCATAGCTCTGAATGCGTCTATGCATTCATGATGTAGACTACTAAAATTGACATTAGAAAATAAGGAGGAAGAATGGATTTTCAAGTGCTAGAACTCTGTATTTTTCCTACTTATCTGTAACTGCCTAAATGTTGAATTATTTGTTTTTCCAACTCCAGTCTATCCAATATCATAAAGATTTCACTTTTTTCCTATCATACCTATAATCTAAGTTGATTGGTTTTAACAACAACAACAAAAGTTTAAGACTATACCAGACTTTTAATAAAGATTCTGCTTTTTAAATTCTGAAACCAACCAGCAATAATCAGCAAAAATTTTGGCCTTGAGGGTGACATCAATTTTTCTTAATGATATTAAAGCCACAGTATAATAAAAAATAAATTAATAATATAGGACCATGTTTTATTCAACTCTCATGGATATTTAATACAGAGAATAATTTAAATAAGATTTTCACAAGCATAAAAGAAAATGAATATAGCTTTCCACTAGTTTCAGAAATAGCTTTAAAAGAATTAAATTATATACATGATATATACCATACACACACTCACATACACTTTTAAAGAGCTTTTGCAGACAGACATTTAACATTAAAGCATCAACTGGAAAAGTGGGTAATAGACTGATGGTGATTATTATACCTAACTAGAAAATTTCCATTCATCCAGAATTATTTTAATGGGATATTCAAGCAGAATGTTTTATTATTTTCTGTATTCCCTGCCCAGAACCTGGCACATGAGAGGTTTAATATATGCCATGTGAATGAATACAGAATCTCATTTCCGTGGGTCATTCCAAAGACATCTCTGTATCTGATAGTGCTTTAAATGACCATCAATTGTCATTTTTATAGAATCACAGATATAACTGGGACAGGAGTAAAGTTAAAACCACACTGCCCTTATTACATATTCTGGAAATTGCTTTTTTGAAAAAAAAAAATAAACCAGAGATAACAACTGTTGACTTGCCATTTGTTTCATGCTCTTAAAACTGAAAAGCAGAATGTGAAGATTTAGCCCTTTCTTGGCAAAATAATACAACTAGCTTTCTAATAAATTACTTCAAAAGCCAAAGAAGCTTTCACTAAAATCATTTTCTTCATGAATTTTTATCAACATCTTTTGACTTTTTAACATTTAGAATACTCCCTATTATTTCTGCATCAGTAACAGTACATGCCATGTCACCCTTCCCGGCAGATTCAATATTCTCTTATATCTCTTTTTCATTAAGTTTACTGACTGGATGTGAAGAGCATTGGTCTTCAACACTGCAAGGATGTTAAATCTCTCTGCAACCCCCAGGTCACAATTCTATCAAACTATCCTTAAAGGAATTATCACATGAGTAATTCCAAAAAGAAATAACATTTTAAACCTTTTTTTTTTCAATTCATATGGTTAAAAGCAATATAAAGACCAGTGGTTCTCAGTAGGGGAAGGGGGACCAAGGGGATGTTTGCCTCCCCTTCCCCATGTCTGTCAATGTCTAGAGACATTTTTCAATGTTGCAGGGGAGAGGGGTTCTGTGCTACTGTCTAATGGGATGCTGCTAAACATCTCCACATCAAAAATGTATTCTGGCAAAAATGTCAAGAGTGCCAAGGTTGGGAAACCCTGATACAGAGGGATTAACCTCCTCAAGAAAAAAATTTCTAAAGCAATTTCATGTTCTAAATAACTTCCCAGTAGAGAGTTGAATCCATGAGGTAATGCTGGCAGTGAGAAACACAGTAGGATTATTAATTACAACTCTTCCAAGACTACCTAACAATAAAATATCTCTGTTCTTTCTTGGCAAGACAATATGGCTGGCTTTCAGATTAATTAATGGCCCATCAATTTGAAAAGTCAAGTGTTTATAGTAGATAAGTAGATAATGACTTTGAAGTTTATAGGACAATTATGCAGGAAAGCTTTTGTTCTATATAAACTCATGTAAGAATAATAATTTAATTCTGCTTAAAACAATTGTTATTTGGATTAATTTTTACATGCTAACTTAGAATCAAGCAAATCCTGCCCAAATAGTTCCATTTCATCAACACTATAAAATTAGTCATAGGAGAGATTGTGTTCATCAATTTTCTTTCTAAAAATCAAATCTTTTTCCTACAATGTCTATATATTGCTACCAGGCCACACCCACCCATCCCACTAAGGCTGAACACATCTTATTTTCTAAACAACGACCAACCACAGAGCACAAAAGCAACCTTTCACAAAGTATACATGAATCAGTCAACTGTGCTTGCTCAAAAAGAACAATTACTTTTCCTAAGAGTACTGTCTGATCATTTTACTGAAAGCATTGCAAAAGTGGTCAAACTGAACATATACACACTATAGCATTTCTTTGTACTGTTATTTGAAGAAACAGAAAGTCTAAGCAATTGATATGTTAATAGGGTGATGCTAATATTGTAATCTTATCTCAAAAACTTCCATATTTTAAAAATTACCCCCAAGGGAAATGTGTAAATGATATGAGCAGATAATTCACAAAGATAAAAGTACAAATGATTAACAGAAAAATGTTCAACCTCATTAGTATTCCAGAATATGCAAATTAAAGATTCCATCTTTAAACATATAAACTTATCAAAGAATATATATTCTCAAAATTACTAGTGCAAATATGTATTAAGCCCCTGCTATCTATGGTTCTGCTCGCCCAAATGGAGTTTTTAATGGAAATTTTAAAACCATCAAATGTACAATCTTTTTCTTTTTATACTGAACACCATGACAATAAAGGATTGTGTGTTATGTGTACAATCTGGTAGGTGGGCTGCAGCAAAAGTGCGCTGTCAACCTGGTTCAAATATGTTTTCTACAACGAATAGTTCTGTAAAGGGAATAGTTTGGCAGGCATTCTATAAAGAACTATAAACTCCTAGAATTCACTACAGCAATCGGGTTTGGTGGCATGCTACATGGGGAAAGGAAGAGTATCTCACCGTTGTATCATTTGGCTCCAACGCCTCAAACCCAACATTCATCAATCTCTACACCAAAACAAAACAAAAAAAAAGCAATTCTGTAAAATCCACTGAAATGAGTACTTTTGTGTTTTAAAAATGAGGTATCAACTTCATAAATCATAAACTGCACATTTCAATTTCTTGGTTTCTATCATTTCAAGCACCAGTTTAATGTTATACAGAAAGCCAGGTGAGCTCACATTTCATTGTCAATGAAAAGAGCACATTTTAGTACATGAAAATACTTGAAACGCTTGCCTTTTCTTGGTAGAGAAGTTATATGTGCCAACACATGCTCTGACATGTTAACTTTTTACACCCAATGAAGAGCAGAAATTAACAGTGCTGTGAATACAAGATGTTAGTAGGATCTATGTATTTGCAGAAAAAAAGTACGGATTAAGACTATCAAAGTAGTTGTCAAGTTGTTCTCTTTACTTTCCTGTATTTATGTTAATTTCTGAAGGGGAAAAATAAATGAATTAGAGAAAAGCTAAGAAGGTAAAAGTATATTAACAATACCTTTATCTTTTCTCTAGTTAGTTCCCAATTAGTTTCATTGTACTATTTTTGCTTGCAACCATTACATTATAAAGTGGTTAAACCTAACAATGTATTCTAATAACATAATTCCACTGTAACAAAAGAATAGGGGTTTGAGTTAGTGTCAAAAGTATTATACAAATATTGTTATTCCCCAGAGTAATAATGTTATCATAACTGAAAGTCAGTGCCAGTGGGTTGGTATACAAGAAAAGCAGCACTATCAAAACAAAACAAAAAATTAAAATTAAAAATAAAAACCATGAATGGTATACAAGTGGTGTATAACAAGTCAGATTGGTTAATCAAGGCACTGACTCATGCTTTCCACCACCTGTTCCACAGAAAAATAAAGAACATATTTCTCACACTCACAATTTAAAAAGAAAATCAAGAAAAAAGATTTTCTTCAAAGAAGTACCCCCCCTCCATTCGTTTTTCTGCCCTGAAACAGAGAAGTGTCTGCTAGCAGCATTTGTGAAATGAAACATTTCTTGCGATAAAATTGCATGGCAGGTGAAGAAATTTAGCCACCTCTTCTCATACTCATTTGAATTTGAGTGCTAAATCTGTCAAGGTATTTCCTTCCACTCTTGAGAAATAAATACTTAAGATGGTAGAAGTCATTTCCCATTGATTTTTCTATAGGTTCAAAATATGCATACTATATTAATTCTAAAGGTATTAATAACCTTCTTACATCACAAAATTTAGAATCTTAACTCTCCATTACACCCCTCCCAAAAACTGAATGATATTCTCTCTCTCAATTAAATTCCATTAAGAAAAAAATAGGGAAAGTTTTTAAAAATCAGAAAGACCCAGCTGGTGTGGCTCAGTGGTTGAGCATCGATTGACCCATGCACCAAGAGATCGCCGGTCCGATTCCTGGTCAGGGCATATGCCCAGGTTGTGGGCCCAATCCCCAGTTGGGGGCATGCAGGAGGCGGTCGATCAATGTTCTCTCTCATCGATGTTTCTATCTCTCTCTCCCTCCCTCTCCCTTCTTCTCTCTCTCTAAAAATCAATAAAGAAAAAAAATTTCTAATCAGAAAGAAAATTTCCAACTCATGAAATTAATATGTATAAAATAAGCTTGATATTTTCATTAAAAGAAAGGCAAAAAAGTTAAAACTTAAAATATTGAAAGATCTGTCCTAACTAAAATATCATTTACAGTATCATTGTACGAGGAAATTATAAATATCACAGCATGTTCTCTTAATAAGACAAATTAATTATTGTTTAAGAAACTGTGGAAGATGTATCACCTTAGTGAGGTGAATGCCTGAAAGGAATTAAGAAAGATAAAGCTTTGGTTAGTTATTTGTATTTTTTAATACCATAAGTACAGTTGTCCCTCAGTATCTGCAGGGGATTGGTTCCAAGACCCCACCAGATACCAAAATCCACAGATGCATAAGTCTCTTATGTACATGGTGTAGAACAAAGAATACAGTCAACCCCCCAAATATCAGCTCCCCAACCTCTAATCAAAAATACAGATTTAGACTGAAAATATGGTTGGTTGAACCCGCAGATGGAAAACCTGGGGAAAGAGAGGGCCAACTGTACATTATTGTCCACTTGTATTGAATTCACTAATGGAATTTGTTAGCATAGATGATATAAAATAGCTGCTAGTCTTTCCGAGGTTTTCTTTCCTGCTTCAGCAATACCAGAGCCCATAAAAAAGAAAAAAAAAAGTTCAAATGATTTTCCAAAGACTCTTCCTTATATGACTACGTCTGTCACATTTAAAATAACATCACATTAATAAATAGCTGATGTCAGTTTTAACACAGGAATAAGATCGTTTACCCAGCACCTGCTGTGTACTAGGCATTTTGCCAGACACGTTCTTTATACTACTTAATCCTCATAACAATCCCATTTTAAAGACAGGAAACTGAAGAGTTTAAGGCCTCACCACGAGTCTGGTAACTATGATTTGAACTCCAGTATGATTCTAGAGCCCACATTGTTCCCATTACTACAAGCCTAAAAATGAAAAATAGCAGAGTAGAGACCATAAAGCAAATGACATGTCAATGCTTAATTTATAAATACAAGTTGGATCTCAGAGAGACACATTCTGTTATAGGCAAGTCATTTTATGGTTGAATTAATTCAGTTTAAAATTACCCACCACCACTTCCATATCAATGTTAAAAACCTCATGCCATTCTTCCAGTGCATATGGGGTAAGAGGATAGCATATCCTAGGATGTAACTCAGGTCAAATTTAGGGGAACTTTACATTACTGATATCAACATTTAAAAGAACAGATTCTGAAGTTCAAAGTCACTCATCACAACCACAGAAATAGCATCATGACACAGATGAGGAAATGAAGCTAAACAAATGGAATGACAAATGATACTCTATTAGATAACTATAAGAGGATGAAAGTTAATTGTCCAAACCATTAAGTGTTTGCTCTGAATATCTCAACTCTGTCCCTGAAAACCTTTAAAATTAACGTTTGCTCTATCTGCCATATTTCAAAACTTTTATCTTCCTTCATCTTTGAAAATCCATATATCAATTAAACTACATCAAGCCTCATGCATCTAGACTAGAAACTTCTGTTTAGAAGCTTGGTTTACATCCTATTTCTTATTCTTCACATTTCTTATAATATTTTAATGCAAGATTAGATGATTGATAGATAGATAGATAGATAGATAGATAGATAGATAGATAGATAGATGATAGATACCTGAAGTAGAAATAAAAGAGTAACCAAAAGAATAAATTTATAAATGCTGATTCCACACCTACTATATAAAAAATCTAAGTCAAAGCTCCCTGACTTTCAGAAGCCATATAAGGTGAGAGTATACAAGTGGTAGTGGTGAAAGGGAGATGGTAATATGAACTGGTGGGTTGGGGAAAACAACATGTGCTCCCATCACTGTTAATAGCCCCCTTCCCAGTGCACAGAGGGAATAGTTATAATTCTCTGGCTGTACATTAGTTCTCTAGAAGGATGACCCACCCTATAGCTAGCACCATCCCTACCCACTGAGAAGTTTAGCTATACCCAAGACAGGGAACATGACTTCTCATTCTTCAACCCCCAAATGAAGAAACTGGAATGGGAGCTGCAACGCCCAGGCCAACATTCTTTATTTCTTTATTTATTTTATCCTTATCCGAGGACATTTTTCCATTTTTTTGTTCAGATAGAGTGGGAGGGAGAGAGAGGAAGAGAGACACGGAGAGAGAAACATCGACGTGAAAGGGACACATCGAGTGGCTGCCTCCCGCATGACCAACCAGGGCCGGGGACAAACTGCAACCGAGGTTTGTGCCCTTAGCGGGAACCGAACCCGGGTCTCTCTGGACCGCAGGCCGACGCTCTAACCGTTGAGCCAAACCAGAGAGGGCTGGGCCAACATTCTTTAAAAGGAAATTTTTGCTCCCAGAACATTTGTTAGGCAAGGTGTCATTACTCCTATTATCTGTAGCTCACCAACTTGAAATTTGACTATTGTGCTATGGTGCATTTCAATGGAAAAGCATGTTATTAAAGAATTCAGGTATCATCTACCTAAAATTTCAGTTTATTGACTATTCAAACCTCCAAGTTATCTAATTTGAGTTTATTATAAAGGCAGATTCCACAAACTCAAAAACCATTAGAAATCAGTGAGAGAAATCTCGTTGGGAAAATGAGAACCATTAATCAAGGGGTAAAAATCCTATCTTTTCCTGTCTTTTCTAAATTTTCCAGTAATATTCAACTTCACAAAGTCAATAATTCATGACCAGGTCTTAGAGGAATGTTTATTTTTCTTTAAAAAGGAAACATAAAAACAAAACAAAACAGAGTAAAGCTTTCAAACTTACAAAGTAATAGCCAATTGCATTCCATGTTTTAAGAATTATAACTGGCAGCTCTAAGAGTCCCACTGATTCTTCAAAGCCTCTAATAAATATGACAAATCTCAACCTTGATTTTGTAATGACCTAGAGGCACCTCTAAGTATTTCAATGAATGCGGTAAAATTTTCAGTATCAAATCAATCATGTTTTAATAGAATGTTTAATATGATTTAATCAAATCAATATTTTAATATGATGACCAGTATTTTTAAGACAAGGGAAGGTAATAAAAAAAGAAAAAATCATAAGACAGACTCTTAACCCAATGTGTCTAGGAATCACATTTAGGATATTCTATCAAGCTAATCTCACATATGGAGCTTTCAGAAGAAAAGTGTCTAATTTAAGCATAATTTTTCATATTAAAATTATTTTCCATTTTGTATATAACTATCTGCTGCATCATTAAGGTTTTTTTCATTAAACTTTGTTATAAGACTTTAAGTTATCCTTCTTGTACTTTGCTTACCATAAAAAAAAACAAAAAACATATCATTGCTGATCTTAAGTTCTCAGATTTTTAGGAGATGGAAAAATTCTTTACTGTCACCTACAGCCCACGCACCTATCTACATATTCAAGTATCATATTCTAAGAGTAAAAATACAGTCTTCAACCCCAGAAATGACTTCTGATTTTTCTCCTCAAATGCCATCAGGATCCATCACTTTATTACACTCCTAGAAAACTATGTTAACAAAGATCACTATAATGCCTAGCTCTATATCACTATGCAATTCCATGATCTAGCTAGACAGCTCTGCTAATGTAACAAAAATTGCTCTACAGAAATAATTTTATGAGACTTTATCCATTATGCAGTAACACTAAGGAAGAAGTCTTTGGGCAAAGATTTTATGTACCATGACTATAGTTTTTCTAGAATATTAAATACTCTTCTTTTAATTTTTTTTTCTTTTATTGATATTTTAGAGAGAAAGGAAGGGAGAGAGAGAGAAACATTAATGAAAGAGAACATCGATCAGCCACCTCCTGCACACTCCCCACTGGGGACTAGGCCCACAACCTGGGCATGTGCCCTGACCAGGAATTGAATCGGTGACCTCTTGGTGCATGGGTTGATGCTCAACCACTGAGCCACACTGGTCGGGCTATTAAATACTCTTTTTCTTTTTATCCTCACCCGAGGACATTTTTGCGTTTATCTTCAGATAGAGCAGGAGGGAGAGAGGGAGGAAGAGAGAGAGAGAAATATTGATGTGAGAGAGACACATCGACTGGTCGCCACCCACACAACCCCAACCAGGGCCAGAAACAAACTGCAACTGAGGTACATGCCCTTAGCGAGAACTGAACCGAGGTTTCTCTGGTCCGCGGGCTGATGCTCTAACCGCTGAGCCAAATCGGCCAGGGCTATTAAATACTCTTAATAAAATTGGTACTTATTTCCTGGAAGAAAGTCTGTTGTATGTGTTTGTTTGTTTGTTTTTAGGGGTAGATGGAAAGTATAATTCTTTGGGGGAATTTACTACTTGGGTAAAGTGTTTCTTTTTAGGAAAATTGAGTCCTCTGGCTTAAATGGTATGTATGTTTGTATACTTGGGTGGAACTCAAAAAGGGTAGAAGCAGACCATTATCATTTAAATAATATGACACAGTAGGCATCAAGTATTCACACTTCTCAGTCATTTATATGGGAATTTTGCCCTTGCCAATGTGGCTCAGTTGGTTGAGTATTTGTCCCGTGCACTGAAAGGTTGCTGGATGGATTCCCTGTCAGGGTACATGCCCAGGTTGCAGAATAGATCCCCTGTAGGGGGTGTGCAGGAGATAGTCAATTGAGGTTTCACTCTCACATCGATTTCTCTCTCTCTCTCTCTCCTTCCTCTCTCTCTAAAAATATCAGTAAAAACGCTTTAAAAATAAATAAATGGGGCCCAGCAGGTGTGGGTTGTGGGCTCAATCCTCAGTGGGGGGAGGGGGCATGCAGGAGGCAGCCAATCGATGTTTCTCTCTCATCAATGTTTCTATCTCTCTCTCCCTATTCCTTCCTTCCCCATCTAAAATCAATAAAACCATTTAAAAATAAAATAAAATAAAAATAAATAAGTAGGAGTTTTAACTAGAAGATAATTGGAGCATTATCAGACTGAATGTGTGTGTTTTTGCAGAAGCTATGAATTTTGAAATAGAACTGAAGTACTGATTTGATCTATTTGACATAAATAAGAGAAAGGTATATTAAGCACGAAAAAGAGAAGCATTCCTTTCCTTTCTTCCACACAGTCCTTAAATACCAATTTATAGCCCTGGCCAGTCTGGCTCAGTGGTTAGAGCATTGGCCTGTGAACCAAAGAGTTGAGGGTTTGATTCCTGGTCAAGGGCATGTACCTCGGTTGCAGATTCGATCCCTAGCCCTGGTCAGGGTTGTGCAGGAGGCAACCAATCGATGTGTCTCTCTCACACAGATGTCTCTCTCTCTCTCTCTCTCTCTCTCTCTCTCTCCCCCTCCCTCCCTCCAACTCTATCTGAAAATCAATGGAAAAATATCCTCTGGTGAAGATTTTAAAAATTATAGTCTCTGACCCTCAGAGTGCAAGTGAGAAGGAGACAGGGAAGCATCACCACATAGGTGAGGATAGCAAAGAGTCACAGTTTTAAAAATTTGTACAGCTAGTTGGAAATTGCTACTCTAAATGGTACTACCCTCTCCCCACCTACAACAGCTATTTCTTGAAGCAATAAGTCATTACAAATCTCCAAAATCTAAGCTTTTCATAGATCATGCTTTAATGAGAAAATTGGTTTATTTAAAGATACTCTCAATGACCTGGCCGGTTTGGCTCAGCGGTTAGAGCGTCGGCCTGCGGTCCAGAGAGACCCGGGTTCGGTTCCCGCTAGGGGCATGTACTTCGGTTGCAGTTTGTCCCCGGCCCTGGTTGGTCGTGCGGGTGGCAGCCACTCGATGTGTCCCTTTCACATCGATGTTTCTCTCTCTCTCTCTTCCTCTCTCTCCCTCCCACTCTGTCTGGACAAAAAATGAAAAAATGTCCTCAGGTGAGGATAAAAAAAAAAAAAAAGGTACTCTCAATGGAAATGAATTTGATGACATAATTCGTGATTGTTTCTTGGAAGTTTGGTCAGTCAGAATAAAGTTCAGGCATCTCAAATGTATCCAGATGCCATGCATTCAAGAGAGACATAGGATACTTTGAATTTTAAAAGAAAATTGTTATCACCTAGCTGGTGTGGCTCAGTGGTTGAGCATCAACCCATACACCAAAAAGTCACCAGTTCGATTCCCGGTTAGGACATATGCCCAGGTTATGGGCCCGATCCCCAGTGGGGAGCATGCAGGAGGCGACCAATCAATGTTTTCTCTCATCGATATTTCTATCTCTCTCTCTCTCCCTTCCTCTCTCTCTAAAATCAATAAAGAAAAAAATTGGTATCATCAAAATAAATCAGTCATCTCTAACTCTCGCTTTTTCCCCATGTTCCATGTCTAGTCAATTGTCAAAGTAGTACTGACTATCTCTCTACTATGCTCCTATCTTTCACCGCCTCTCCACTCTCACTGCCCTTACAACTTCTGGTATCTATTATTAATTCTCATTTGAATTTGGTCATTAATATAAATTATATATTTGTTATAGTATGTCTTCTTCACATACTGTGATTGTATTTATAGCTCTGAAAGTCACCTCCTTGCTCAAAGAATTCAATGACTCCTCACTACTTGCTGAACAAAGCCACACTCTTGAATTTAAGGCTTCTTGGATTAGCCCTCCTTAATTAATCACATATTCCAACAAATAATTCAAAATAAGTGTATATTTAATGATTAGAGAATAAAACTATCATTGTTTTGCTTTAGAACATGTAATTTTCATACTTATCAATATATATGCCTTTTTTCCATTGCTAACCAAATAATGTGTAAAAGTCATTTTATTTAAATATTTTGATAGAAGAAAAATTCACTTAATTTAAATTGAATATCTGCTAAACCTTTGCAATTAGGTTGAAGCCATTTTAAGTGTAAAAAATTCAGAAGTAAACATGAATAATTTTTTATTACTAATTTTAAATTTATTTCTGCTAAACCCTAGGTCAGATTTCCTTTTTTTCCTAGTCAGTCATTCCTTTTTTCAAACCATACATACAAAACACATTACCATTTAAATGCAAACATATTTACTTTGAAACATACATGTATCTAGTTTTCTCCATTATGGTAAAGGACATGTAAAAATAAGTGAAAAACAAACTCTTAACTTTAAGAGTAGTTGCTGTCTTAGAACACATTATAATCCTATTTCATCAAATGATAATTTGATGAATCATGACTACAGTATTCCAGTTACTGGTAAATTGTTTCTACTAAAATTACTTTCAGTCTGTAACAACATCATGGTATTTATCAGCAAGCAAGGAACAGAATCGGGGTTTTGGGTTAGTTCTCTTCATAGCAAAGATAGCCTTAACTTGCTTTCTAGGAAGACTATAACATATTAGATTACTGCATATATCAAATGACAAAATTCAACACTCTTAAGTGAAGTGATTTGCACAGGGCTACAGACCTCAAAACTATACTCCTTAAATTCATTTATCTACTCAACATCTATTGAGCACCTACTATGTTCCAGGCATCTCACAAGGAGATAGGTAAACAAAGAGCAGGCAGGATACTTTTCTTGCAAAGAAATCACAATAAAAGAAATAATTACTTTCAAAGGACTAAATGATATAAAAATAATAATAAATTATCAACATTATCTACTAACAAATAACACGTAGCATAATTCATATAAACCATAGTAACAAAACTAATTGCAAACTTTGCTCCCTAATACAAAAGTGTATGAGTTCATGTTTAGCATATAAGCACCAAATAAAAAAATAAATAACATCAACTTTCCTTACTATTATTTTATTTTAAAGGAGTATTCATCCCAGACCAGGCTATTTTCAAGGCTGAATTAGCAATCAAACAATATCCATTATTCAAAATTATAATCTGTAATTATAATTACATAAAAGAAAGCCAAAACTTATGATGATGCAATGGTGCATCTCATCATTTGAGAAAAACGCAGTTTGTATATACAAACATACACAAATGGAGGAAAAGTTATCCGACATAAATACCACATTTATTTTTCAAGGCATAATGGTATGACAAAGAGTGATTTCTAAGGTTCCTTCCAGCTCTTGGTTTCAAAGAACACTGGATACGATAATTATGCTCTTTTTGAGATGTCATGGTCTTATCTCACTGACCAGTGAAAAGCACTGTATTTTTGAAACCAGAAAAACAAAAAGTGAGAATGGAGGATGTTACAGGGCAAGTTGTAAATGAAGAGCAAAGGTCATTTAGAATTTTTAGAAACACGTGCAGTGAAAGACTTTAATGTAAGAGGGAAGAAGGGAGAGTGAGGGAAGGGGCAAAGGGATGGCTAAAGCACTAGTTTAGCTCAGTTGTTCACAAACACTCAACTGAACTTGCCAGTCCAATTAGTCATTCTCATAATGTTTCATTCTCAAAAATTTAGTGCTCTAAAATACAGTAACCCAAGCCTTTTAAATAAAAAGGTCAATCAAACCCTTGCGCCTTCCATAATAGGAAGCAGACAGTGTCTAGAGAATTAAAAACTGGTTCTGAGTTCAGAACATCCGTCCACTCACCTCCAAGTTTAGAAATGCCATTTTTCAGGCCACAGTAATTTGCTGGACAATCAGGTTTTATGATCAATAACTGAGTGGTATAGACAGTCCTCATCTGTTATTTTATTGTTACTATTTCACTCGATAGATGTTAACTAATGCCCAAATTTCAGTATTTTCCTTTGCACCAAGCACTGAAAGGCAAGGCAACAACCACATAATCATATGTCACTGATTCTGTAATATGTTTTGAAGATTTTTAAAAGATTCTCTCTCAACAATTTGTATTATCTGTATGACTTTTCAGAGACATGTGAGGACCTGCTAGTTGTTAACTACTATTTTCTTGCAGTCTTTATGCTTTATTCTTAAAAGTCTTTTGCATAAACTGAAAATACTTTGAGAAAGTGGAAAGAAATGCAGAGTTCTTTGAAATTTTTTCTTCAGTTCAGCAATACAATAAAAGGCAATCATCATCAATCAACTTGCATTATACACTCACTGTAGTAGTTTTTAGATAGCTCTAATATCAATGGAGTAATTTGGAATGCTTCTGCTTATTACATAAAACTTGATTAAGAAAACGAATTCCATGATTTTATTCAAATGGTGGCACTAATGTTTATTAGCTTTTAAAAGGAGACTTGGACCATGCAAACCATCTCAAAAACTGCGTGAATTTTAATAAGGCAAGTAAATAATACATTTTTTAAATGACTAGTATCTTAGTTTAAACTCATATCTGCATTTTATGTGTTAGTGTATACTTGCAAATTCTATGTATGCAATTAATTTGTTCTTATTTTATAGGACTTGGAGCATAACAAAAGTTTTAATAGTAGAGCTTGTTTCCATGATACTTTCAACACAACCCCAGATTATAAATCTGTCACTCTGTATTAATCTTTTTAATAAGATTTCCAATAAATCATTGTTGCAAAGTTTGAGAACTGCCTATGTTATATTTAAACTATTATAATTTTCAAGAACAAAACTACTGGCCCAGAGATTAATAAATATACCTTAGTAACAAGAATGTAAAATTTGTAGAACCACTTGGGTTAATTGGAATAATTTTTTACAATATATGCAAAAGCCTAGCTGTTCAACTACAGCATGGTAGACAGAAAAACGGCCTCTAAAAAATGTCCACCTCCTAATCCCTGGAAGGTGAGAATATGCAGTTACATGACAAAGGGGACTTTGTAAATGTGATTATAGTTAAGGATCTTGACAAGGAAAGATTATCCTGTATCATCCAGGTGGGCCCAATCTAACCACATGAGTCCTTAAAAGTGGTGGATGAAGGCAGGAGAGCAGGTCAGTGAGAGATCAGTGTGGGGGAAAAAAAAAAAAAAACTACCATTGCTGGCGTTAAAAATGGAGGAAGGGAGCCACAAGCCAAGGAATGCAGACATCCTCTAGTAGCTGAAATCGACCCTCAGTCTACAGACAACAAGAAGATGGGAACCATGGTGGTCCTACAACTGCGAGGAACTGACTTTTGCTAATGACCCAAATGAGCAACAATTAGTCTCCCCTAGAACTTTGGAAGTGAATGCAGCCCTACTAACACACCTTGATTTTAGCCCAGTGAGAACTATACCAGACTTAAAACCTAAATAACTGTAACATAATAAATTTGTGATGTTTCAAGTCATTCGTTTGCAGTAATTTGTTATGAGAGCAATAGAAAATAAATACATGGGGTTTTTTTTGTTGTTGTTGTTATTGTTGTTTTGTTTTGTTTTGTTGTCCTTGCACACAATTAAGCAATGGGACAATAATGTCCACAAGAAAGTATTAAACATCCTGACTGGGTAGTACTCTTGGAAAGTGCTAAAAAGAGCACACCAGCACAGCACTGTTCATGGTGGATAATTACCATGGGAGAAAAAGGTGGGTAGCCAATGAAGGTAGAATAGTGTTTCAAGAGAAACAGGAAACACTGAGATTAATCCTGATATATCAGCAAATAAAGATAATTGCCCTGGTATTTTTCTACAACTTCACCAATACTTTGTCAAATAAAGCTTACTTCTCTCTATAACACCACCCAATTCAAAAACAGTCTTCTCATCTGTCATACTTCTTTGTTCGTCTAATCCTAGCGATATATTACCTAATTAATAGATGACATGAAAGTAGCAAAAGTCTATAAAAACTAAAAGGCATTAAAGAAGTTAAGAGCTTTGAAATCAAGCAGAGCTTTGAATTCTCACTTCACCTCTTACTTAAAGTGTAACATTGAGCAACTTAATTAAACTCCCTGAACACTGTGTCCTTGTATGTAAAACCAGCAGAAGACTTACCCTTACAGAGTGTTTGGGTGGCAGCTTGAAAAGTGCCCGGCACTTTTAAAGTACCACTCAATACATTATGTTATATTTAACTAAGTGAAACCAGGACAATTTTTTAATTGCAAATAAATAACTTTCATATAAAATTTACAGCACCTGTTATACAAGCTAGATTCAAGATTTAAGTTCCTGGAGTTCTCAAAGTTGTTTTTAATTATATTTTTCTTATGGAAGGATAACTTGTTTCATTTCTCCATTGAACCATATCATAAGAAGTACTCTCCAACAAGTTGAGCATGCTTTTATCTTACCATACCATAAATATGGCAAATTTGTGTAAAAACAATATATACCTGGAGTAAGTCATGCCAGTGAAAATCTTTTACTAACATTGGAAACACAATAAAATTTTACTTTTCACTGAGTTTACATTTTATAGTCCAGGATTAAATTCTTGCTACTTGGAAGGTACAGTGTGTACCCTTGTGCACAATAAAGCACTGAAACCTGTCCAACTTAAAGGATGTCATTCTGTTCTTCTTGTTAAAAAAGGGGGAGAAGGGGGACATCTGTAATACTTTCAACAATAAAAAAATAAATTAAAAATAAATAAATAAAAAGTTACTATCAAGTTTAAACATAAATTGCATCATTTCCATCCTATGTAATATGCACTTTAAAATCTGATATCTCTCCCTAATTCCTGTCTCCTCATCTAGCCCAGACACATTTCTCTTCTGTAGTGTTTTCATCTCCATTAAATCCATTATGAATACTGAAGGTACAGTAAACAGACATGTTATTTAATCTGATTATCTTGGATCATAATTTTCATAACAATAAAATAAATTAAGCAATTAAATTGTGAGTAAAGATAGGATGGAAGATAAAGAAGTCATTTTGAATGACTGCAAGAACTAGATCACTAATACACAGGAGATTTATGCCTGGTAGATAACAGGAAATGAGTAACTTCTGAATATTATAAATTAATTATATAAAGTGACTGAAAAAGAACTAAGCACTTTCAAAAATGAATTACTCAGTAACTTCTTTATGTACCAATTCCCCAAGAATCTCACCTTTACATCACCTCTTTCTCACAGTATTAAGGAAATAAACTTGCAGGGGTAGGGAACTTTCGGCTCAAGGGCCATATAAGGCCCTTGAAATCAACACTAGCTAACATCACATGTCTCATCAAATTAGCCTGACCAAATATAGCAGGCTAATTTTTAAGATAATAATTTTGTATAACCCTCAAATGATGTTATAAATACACAAATGACCCTTGACAGAAAATGGTTCCCCATCCTGTGGCTGCCATTTCAATTTATAAAGTATCATGCACAAGGCTTATAATTCTTGACTCTTTAACCACAAGTAATAAAGTCATTAGCACAAATACTTGTTTATCTCTCATTTCTTTCTTTTCCCTCCTCCTAACTTGGCACCCCATAAGATCTCATCTAAATATTCTAAGTTTCAAGGAGAATGTCTGGAATCCTTAGAATTCTTAGTAACTCCAGACTTACCATGATGGTATAAGATTTGCATTTTTGTCTCTCTTCCCTCTGAGGCAACTGTTTTTGAGGGACACTTGGAAGTAACACTTATTTAAGGATTAAAAATGAATCTAGATAAATTATTAACAAGTGAAATTCTTGGAAATTTCTTAAAGCATCAAAAATACTAGCTTTCTGTCTTGCAATTTTCTTGTGTGCAATATTCTTCAGTTAGATTAAATGGTTACGAGATCTGTTTTAAAAAACATACACAGTAGGCTTTAAAACAAAATTTTAACTTCAATTCCACATGCCACACTTCCTCAGACTAAAAGATCTGAAGTAGCTAAAAGAATAAACACTGACTATAAGGAGCAAGCAATCCAATTGTAAACCTCTGAAAAGGAAGTTTGTAAACTCTAAATTCACCATGGTCCAGTGTGAATCCTACAATTAAAAAATAATACAGTCCCAGGCTCTGTAAGACAAACAGAATATCTGTATAAAAGGACAGAGATGTCTTCTTCTAGTGGAACCACATAGGGAACAATGCATTCAGATGTAGTGTCTCATATAAACATTAACATTAAAAAATATATATCCGGGTGAGGACAACCAGCAGAGTGAAGGGTCCAGAAAACACATGAGTAATGGTTACAGAAGAGTTCCAGACTTGTACGTAATGAATAAAACAGATATTTTTACTATAGAGCTTGATAAGGCCACACTAGGAACAGGAAATAAAAGATATGAAGAATTGATTTTGCTCAATGCAAGGAAGAGCTGTCCACGAATGAAAGGTGCTGCCTTGATGAGGTAGTAAGCTCTTTGTCACTGCCAGTGATCAAGGAGATGTATCACCATATTTCAGAGATGTCACAGGAAGGATTCTTGTTTTAAAGGGAGAATTGGATTCTCTAAATGACTTCTAAGGTCACTTTTATCTCTATGGTTTTCCATTAATAAGGGTAAAGCTAGCCCTTTTGCAAGCTCAGACAATGGAAATTCCCAGAGAACATGCCACAAAAGTTACAGACTAACACTAAATTGCTTTTAGGTGTTCTTTATGTTACTGCTCCACATAATTTTGTTAGATTGACCATATGTAGTGAAAACAAATTAAGCAGACACAAAACAAAAGTTTTTGTATATAGTAATTGTGAAAGTGACTAAGTATATTCTTTTCTAATTTGAGATGATGGATTTAAGAAGTATTTTGCTCAACAAAAGAAGATTTCTAAAACCACAAGGTTTTAGCCCTGGCCGGTTTGGCTCAGCGGTTAGAGCATCAGCCTGCGGTCGAGAGAGACCCGGGTTCGGTTCCCGCTAAGGGCACATACCTCGGTTGCAGTTTGTCCCGGGCCCTGGTTGGTCATGCGGGAGGCAGCCACTCGATGTGTCCCTTTCACGTCGATGTTTCTCTCTCTCTCTCTTCCTCTCTCTCCCTCCCACTCTATCTGAACAGAAAATGGAAAAATGTCCTCGGGTGAGGATTAAAAATATAAAATAAAATAAATAAAACCACAAGGTTTTATTCACTAAATTAGAAAAAAAAACAATCATAGGAGTTGGAAAATATGTCAAATTTGGCAAGTACATATTTTTCTATTTTCTATTGAATTTATTAGGGTGAAAATGGTGAAAGGATTAAGAAAAATAAATAAATAAATACAAGAAAAGCCAATGCATATTTGTATTTGGTTGATCCTTTGAATCACCCACAAAAAACATATAGTATGCATATTCTTTTCTCAGGAAATCTAGATACTGAATTTTAATGATGAAATTATAGAAAAATGCTATTGTGTTATTGATATTTACTATAAAATATATTTTGCATATTAAACAAAATCATTGTAAACAGGAAGCTAACTGAATGCAAGTACATTGGCCAAAAAAGAAAAAGTCTAATTTACTCTCATTCTACACTCAGTGTCTTTTACCTTGAGAAGAGTAAAATTCTAAGGAAAACATCTTACAGTGTCTGTCTTGCTAGACTTCTGTTATATTGAGCTGGTTAATTCTTACCTATTATTATCAAAACTTACTGCTTGTGAAGAAAAGATAAAAGGATCACTCATGCTAATCCTGTTCTATTTTAGTGTGTCCTTAGAATCTAACAATACCTTAATCCTATAACATTAGCCAGAAGGAACCATTTACTGTTTTAAAACAATGAATACCAAAACACCAGAAACCCACTTAGATGGGAGTGTCCTTTCAGCTTTATTAATTTAGGCAATATGACAGGTTAATTTATATGGTTCACACCTGTCAGGACCAGAGTCTTTACTAATTCAGTTTATACTGACCAGGAGATCCTCCCTCAGGCTAAGGTTGAACTTCAACCTACTGTTGAACAGCATGTAACACAAACATGTCACTCAGATTTCTATCAAGACAGTCCCTTCAGAATTCCACATGGATGGCACACCACCCTACCACTTTTCAAAACTGAAACTGAAGGAAGGCTAAGCCTACCCAATAAGAACTAAGTATTTGGAAATCAATCTATCTGGAGGCCAAAGGATTGGTTTCCTAAATCTTTTGTCTTTAAAATACTCTTCCCAAATCATATTATAACACAATTTGAAAAATGCTGTATATAAAAACTATGTCTCTAATATTGTCAAAAACATTGTCTTTTGTCATCAATAAGTCTTGAAAATATGGAGAAATTTCAACTGCCATTCAAGTTCTAAACAAGTAGAAAGAAAAACACTGTAGCTTAAATCCGAAAAATAGCCTTTCTGGTTCAATGTTTGCAGTAAGTAAAATATTCCTTATTGTAGCTTTTACTAGCGTAACAGCACTGCTCTATCTGCAGCATCAATGAAAGAGCTCTATCTAGCTAAGTAGCACCTACACTGAGTTTAGAAAGAGGCCATAAAGAGTCTTTTTTTTTCCATACTTGCTCAATGACTACAGTGCATTTTTGCTGCAACCAAAAAAAATTCATATTCAAATTTCATTTGAGAAAGTACTCGTCTTCAATGAAAATCACATAATGTGTATTTGACAAATCATGGTAAATAATGATAAAAACATTACAAACCAGAGCTGCTGCTTCACAAGCAAACATACTTGTGTTT
Source organism: Tadarida brasiliensis (assembly GCA_030848825.1). Lineage (NCBI taxonomy): Eukaryota > Metazoa > Chordata > Mammalia > Chiroptera > Molossidae > Tadarida > Tadarida brasiliensis. The sequence continues at coordinate 43,715,421 of CM061280.1, forward strand.
TGTTAAGTGTGAAGAATTCTGTATTCGAGATACTATTTTAAATGCTTATACATAATTTCACAAGTAACTTCTAAAACATCACATTTTATCAAAGTGTCAGAATTTATTACATTTCAATGCAAAGACTTTAGACCCAAAAGACACAATAACCATTTAACCTATGTTTGCCAGCAGACAGATTGTGAGAACAATAGGATGTTACGTGACCCAGTATTCTAACTTAGTCTTTATAATTTTTGAGAGCAAAAATAATACTAAACTTAAGTATTGTTTTGTATGTAGAAGTGTTGTGGAATACAGAAGCACTGACTAAAGCATGTTAAACATGATATTTTTATTTCTGGCCAAATAAGGCAATGAACTCTAAATTTATTTTTAAACCTGATTTAAACTCCCCAAACTAGTCTTTTCCTATATTTAACATATTTTCTCTGTGTATATTTACATAATGTTTCAAACCTGTATTAATTTACTTATAAAGAAAAATATGTTAAGACCAATTTAATAATATAGACCATCACAATGTCAGAATAGTCTAGGCTAACACTACCACTTCTAATATATTTTTCCATTCTACCTATTTGTACTACCAATAATCAATGTCAACATGCAAGGTCTGTGAGATTTTCTAGCTTCTATTCTCTAAATCAATTCATTCATATCATCAGGTCAAAGAGGTGAATACATACTTAAAAGGAAGAAAGTGATTCATTAAAGATGCTGTATGTATTAAGCTGTATCTGAGTTTATGGCTACTATGAATTAAACATAAGTATTTTTTGACCATCTCCAAAAATTGGCAAACCAGCTGCAATAGGAGCTGTAATTTGTATCTTTTGGACAGTAAAATATTGTAGAAATACTAGAATCATTAGTAAACATTATTAATTGTAACCTACTGATTTTAGATTGGGGTGTGTGTTTTGTTTTGACAATAAGCCTGCTTTTGGTAAATCTTTAGTCATTTCTCACCAGCTAAGGTTCATAAAGTCAACAGGCAAATCACATTTTCTCAAAAATTTTGAAGGCGCTCCATTACCTTGTCACCTCCATTAACTTGTCACCTCCATTAATTTGTGTTTTTGACAACTACAGCTTTTGAGAAAAAAATAAAGCTGATCTTTTTTTTTTTTTTACAAACATAACTTAAAATTTTAACTTTATAGGAAAGCGAGTTTAATCCCCAAACAGGTAAAATCACCTAATATCTCTAAAATGGGATATTTTAAAATCAGAAAATGAAATGATGACAGGATTTAACTCTAAAATGTCCACGTTTTCCAATGCTTTCCAGGAATCACTTCTCTGGGACTGGGAGCACAAGCACACTTACTTCCTTAACAGCTGAAAGCCATTTAAAGAACTCGATAGACACTGCTGTGTATCTGAACCTCATATAAAACAAAAACTAAGTAATAAAATAGCAACTCACCAGATTTCTAAACATGCAATTAACCTAAAGCAGGATGAATTTTCCACATCTCTCCTACTGAAAAATATTTTAAAGGGAACACTGACAGTTAAGACAGACTTATACTCAAAAGCTTTTCTAATACGAATATTTATTTTTTTTAAAGATCCAGCTTTCCCTCACTCCTTCTTCCAACAAAAAAAGGATCACAGACAATACTTTAAAAGAATATTTTATTATAGCTCCTGGATTTTGTTTTTAAAGCAACACTGAAATTTAAAAAATAAGATTTTCAAAAATTCTGGAAAGACTTCCCAATAAATTTCAGTGCATATTTACTTAAAATAAATTTCTAAAATAGGCATTTAAATAATGTACTTTCCAACTCCATGTGTATAAATAACTATTTATACAACTATAATTTGCACAAATTGGAACTTACGCTTCAGAACTAGAATTATAAAACTTGGAAAGGTATATTTAAATTGATTAATATTCATACACAATTCAAGTATAAAAGTCTTAATTAAAAGATTCATTTTTTTTCTCTATGGGTTAACGCTGAATGTTTCAAATTCATCAAAAAATTATAGAAAGCATTTCCATATTACACACAACAGCAAGCATCAGCAGTTTTTTGTGCCGTTGCACAAAAGATATCATCTTAAGTACTTCAGATATACAAAAATTTAAGAAAAAAATCCAACCAATGTAAAAGATTCATGTTTATCCTTATGCAATTTCTTAGGTATACCTCTAGACTTTAATATTAGTAATTAGATTATCATTAGGCACTTGATATAAAAATACACAAACTCCTAAGAAAACAAAACAAAGGTAAAATGTGGGCATGCCAATATCTTTAAATGTAAGCAATCTTGAGGTTTTTAATCTTGTGCATTTTTGGATGCTGCTATTTGGGATTTTTACCCCCTTTTGCCACAAGGTTGATTCATGAATGAAATCCCACTTTAATATCCTATTTTCTCTCACTTACATGTATGCTGGAGAAAGTGGAGTTGACCTGGATGTTTTAAGCACAGGAACTGGGAATTTCCAGATAGCAGGAGAGCTCGTTTTCCATTTCAATGGCATGTTGTCACCAGGGTACTACAATAACAGTAAACAGCGTTTCCATAACAGACTACCAACTAGGACTTCCATTCCACACTGTACTGACACAGCAGTGGCTGCTGCGGAGAACAAGCAAATGATTCTGCCAGTGCCCTTAAACGGATGCTTCCAATCTGTAAAATAGGGCTTCAAGGTACCTCCTTTAAATCCTTCTGTCCCCTAAAGCAATATGATGATTCTATCATTCTAACTCAACAATAGTGCCACCTCATTAGGAAAGCATTGACTGCAGTACATTTTTTTAAGACTGCACTGTGCATACCGCACAATGCAGCTTTATTTAATAAAAGCAGCTAGGGTTTTGTTTTTTATTGTATTGTTTTAAGCTTGCATCACCATTGTTCTACCTTAACAGGGATACTGCAGCACTGTACTATATTCTGCACCTCTTAACCTGATTTCTGACCAATAGTAGCAGGAAAAAAAAATAGATGGGTTTCATATGAAAATGAAACAACGTACCTACTCAGAATACACTTGTCATCCTCTGAACATTCTTCTTTTGAGCTGCAACAATACAAATGGGATATCAACCTCAGCATAGCCTTAGGCCACAGCTAATAGAGATCAGTGACTTAATTCGGCAGCCTGCTTTCCTCCTGTGCAAGCTCTGGCCACACAATACAAGAATGCCATTATGGGAAAAGCCCGTTTAAAAAATACCAGTCTCTCTGTTTTCCAGTTAGAAGAAGGCAAAATGTAAGAATAAATATAAACTGCTGCAGAACTCTGCACGTTCTTCTAGTAGCTTCTGATTCAAGTTGCTCTCCTTTCCCTATTCTTATTTCCAAGCCGGGATGAGCAAAATCTCATACATTTACAACATGCTGTGGTAACACGAATATCACTCTGTCTTCTGCAGCAGAGAAGTACAGAGCAGCGTGCTCTTAATAGCAGCCCTCAGAGGGACGCTATCAACAATCTAATTCAATGCTGCACTCCCCTTCTCCCCTACCCCTTTCCCCTCCCGTTCACCCCCCTCACTCCTCCCCCGCCCCCAAACAGCTCACAAATTGCCTGAAGGAGAGACTACTGCTGCTGGCCGAGAGCAGGTGTCCAGCAGGGACCATTCCTAAGCTCAGCAGCGGGTCCGGTAACCTCTAGGGGATACTGACTGACAAGGAGGTTCAAAAATTAAAGCTGCTGTCAAAGGCAGCTTGAGGTATTTCATGAAAGCAATGGAAATGTAAGGTTTATCTATATTGTTTTAAAATACTGCCAGAAAATAGCATCCTAAGTGCCCTGAAAGTGACTGTTTTAAGTGTCTGTTTAAAGCATCAAACTCCCAAATTTTCTACACAATTCTAAGATGGGAAAATAGGACAACCGGTGTTATGCTGAACTCTCTATTATCAGGCTGAAAAAATTTACTTCTGATGTAGGTAAGTCACCATCACTAAATAACTAGCTTCACAGCACCCTTCCACTTCTACCTAAAAGCAGAATTATTTATCTATCTTCATCAGTGAAAGCTTAGTAAAGGCAGACTACCATTGACAAAAAGCCAGTTCCTTTTTTAAAAACAATAACTGTAGTGACAAAGAGTTCATATTTCAAGTTTGTATCTAAACAATAAACTTGTGCTTCCAACTTAAGTAGTAGGCTTTCAGATACTCTTTCTAAATTATTACTAGTTTCTAAAGGATTGAGATTTACTGCTTAAGAAGCTATCTCATTTGTATTCAAAAATCACAGGTCAATGGACACAGACAACAACACTGTGAAGGTGGGGGTGGGATTGGAGTGGGAAGGAGGGTGTCAATGGAGGAAAAAGAAGGGACATCTGTAACAAAATAAATAAATAAATAATCACAGATCAATGTTTCTATAGAAACATACTGTTTTCAAAAATTCCAAAATATATAATTTAATATATCAGAAATATAGACCAAAATCAGATAAGGTAAATCACAAGTACCTTCCTTTAACATACACATCAATATTCAGGCAAAAAGTGTTTTCCTATGAAACCCAAACATAAAGAGGGTGGGGCAAAAGTAGGTTTACAGTTGTGAGTACATGAAACAGTTTATTCTTGTATTATTATTTATTAATTAATGTATTATTTTCCATACAAACTACTATAAACCTACTTTTGCCCCATGATATATATATGTATATTATATATATATATGTGTGTGTGTGTGTATATATATATATATATATATATATATATATATACACACATATATATGCGCAGTATATACACACATTCATATATATGGAGAGACTGAAAGATTATTTTGAAACACTGACCAGTAATGCATAAACTTCATTAAATATTAAATAGATGTCAGCCATCACCACCTCAAAAATAGCTTTTATTCAATCTACCATATACATATATGCATACAAGTTCTTTGGTTTTATGCACAACCAATTGACACGGACATTAGGCTAGGGAATGCGGGGAATGAGAGCAGAAAGGAGGGGGTCAGTGGGCAAAACGGGGGACATCTGTAATACTTTCAACAATAAAAACAAACAAACAAACAATCTACCATATACAAATAACACCCCCCCAAAACAGTCAAACATCTTAAAGGGTTAAATAATATTTTTCACTCTTTTTAGTACCCACACACAAAACTGTCTCAGAGACATCTTCAAAGGAATCACAGAAAAGAGTATTTATCCACACCTTGGTGACCAAAATATATTTAAAATGTTAAAAAAAAAAACACTAGTACAAATTAATCATACTCAATATTTTACATTAGAAAGTTTTATGTAGTAATTCTTAATAGTTATGGAGCAAAAAGGTTCCAGGTACAATCATCAGTAGCAACTTGTTGGAAACTCCGAGAAGGAAACACACACGCACACACATAATCATCAAGCAAGTTTGGAATGTCCCTTCCAAAACCTTAAAACTTTCTCAAACATTTAAAATATAAAACATAAAATGGTTACAAATTAGCTGTCTGTAGTAAGGAGGCAATGTTTTAGAAAGGAAATTCAACCACATTCTAGCTTATGACAAAGCAGTGAGTGCAAATATAACTTCTTCTGAGAACAAACAACCCAAAACCTATGTAAAGAAATGATAGTGAAGTGTTCGAGCAGTTTATCTACAAAGAATACTCAACATCTATGAGTGGGAAATGGAGTGAATCTAGAGTTTTCAAAATTTCTATGAGGGTAATCCTCACAAACAGGTGAAGATCACTTTATTGCAAAGGTTCTCAAGTTATTCTTCTGTGAACAATCAACTGATTTAAAAAAGCAACATATTCTTTGCCTAATCTCATTAGGATCCAAAGAAATCAACTAATACCACCAAATAATGTATGGCAATTTTTAGTCTAGATTTCTCTTAGACTTAATGGGTTTTTTTAGACTTAATGTTTAGAACCTGTTTTTGTGTCACTACAACAACTGTAATATTTGTTCACAGTGAAAAGAAAATGAGACTGCTTTCTTCCACTTCACCCTCAGTAGTCATAAAGACCCTCAAACCCTAAAAGCATTATATCTGATCATGGACATTTACTTATATTCAGTTTTTTTGCTTTAGTAAATTGCTAGGCATCATTTGTAATGATCTCTTATGAGCAAACAGCTAATATGTCAAAAGCTTTAAAAATAATTCCTTTAAGTAGAAATATAGCCCATGAAATATACTTTACACTATTAATTTGTTTAATAACACCACTCCTCATTGTTTAAAAATAAACTTCAGCCAGGTAAAATCACTGGAATTACAAATTAGCAGAGTCCAAATTAACCAGATTTTACTACCCTGACAGCAACTCCAGTAGCAACCATGGAGTGTAATTACCATTACATTCCAGAACTGAAAGTGTTTTCACCTCAGAGTGAAAGGAAGAACATAATTATACATGTATTTTAAATATGATTTTATGCAGGCTCAGTGTCCCACTACTTTAGTATTTGGACTGAGAAATGTCAAAAACCCTCATTCACATTATAGGAAACACTGATTTCATTTACAGAACTTTGTTTCTGTTTTGGACAACTGCACAAAACAGGATAGAAAGACAACATACACAAACGCTCTTCAAAGCATTTTATGAATGTTAACTAATCACTTAAAAATACCTGTGAGCCCTGGCCAGTTTGGCTCAGCGGTTAGAGCGTGGGCCTGCGGACCAGAGAGTCCCAGGTTCGGTTCCCACTAAGGGCATGTACCTCGGTTGCAGTTTGTCCCCGGGCCCGGTTGGGGTCATGTGGGTGGCAGCCACTCAATGTGTCTCTCTCACATGGATGTTTCTCTCTCTCTCTTCCTCCCTCTCTCCCTCCGGCTCTATCTGAAGATAAATGCAAAAAAAAAAAAAATGTCCTCAGGTGAGGATTAAAAAAAAAATTAAAAAAAAAACAAACCTGTGAAATGCATATTTCAGAGATGTAATAAACAAAGGACAATGCTGGGACTTGGCCAAGGCCACAAAAAGAGATCTTCTTGGCTAAATCTTACAACACAGAATTCCCTGGCTTCCAATGTAGGAAGAATGTTTTTATATATGGTATATATAGATAAAACAAACTAAAGCCCAAAGGAGTTAACTTGCCACTGACACACTGCTATCCAGTAGCAGAACTGGAACTAGAAACCAAGTTTGTATCTCTAGTCCAAGACTCCAACTCTAGAATTCCTACTGTTCCTCTTTCTTGATGAGACCATTCCATAAAATGTGTGTTTCTATATGAAATAAACTACATCCGCTAAGTGTCTCAATGTACTCTAAAGAAACAAGAACTACAAAGAACTGTTTACTCCTACAATTATATGTCCACTCAAAGATGGAAGTGGGAGAGAAACACCAAAAATATGAAAATGTGAAAAGGCCATTCCAAAATCTTAATTCTAGAAGGTATTTAGGGATGATCACGGAGAAAGGGGTAGGTACAAATTAAGCCAGTCAGAGTATGGAAGAAAAGTGAAATATATATCCAGTAGTCTAATTTTTTCTCAACGTAAATATTTCTAAATAACTTTATAGGAAAATTTAACTTGCTGACAAACTGTTACAATTTATCTCCAGCACCACCTCCTCACTAAAGGAACTGACGTATATGTCATATATCTGACCTCACTTTCCATATTTTCCTGATATTCTTTAAGAACTAACCTACATTTTTCTTGTAAATTTTGGTTAATCCCTGTGATGAGTACAACAAAAGACTAATAGCACTAACCACAGTTTGTGTGAACAGGTACTGTGTGATCTTCTCTTCAGTCCTGACAATATCTCTTCAGACTAATCTGGGATATCCATGTTATTCGCGGTGCTCACACAAGACTGTAGATCATGCCAAATCATGTGCTCTGTTTATGTTCTACCGATCAGTAAAAGTATTTGGATGCAACCAAGTAGAACTGTTAAATGCTTTAAAGAACATAAAAAATTAATTTCTGGACAACAGAGCAAAATTCTTAATCATTCAGTGCTCCTTATTATAGGAAATAGAACTGTTCGCATGAATTGTTATATATACTTGTGTGTGTGTATCTCTTTTATTTGTTTCAGGAAACTGAATACCGAATACATTAAAGTTTCTCACTGGATATTAAGATATGTAGTCTTGCTAAAACCAAAATGGAAAATCCCAGATGCTTCTCAAAACATCTATAGTGGAAAACTACAGTGGAAAGTCATCATTTGATTTTTTATAAGTACCTTCTCACATGTCAATTTCCTTAACAGAACTGTGTGAACCCTTATAGTTCCAAGAAGGATTTACATAGACTATTGTAACTATGACTATGCCTTGGATTACTATGGTACCTATCTCCAAAATACAAACAAATAGAAAAACACAATTGTTGTGCAGGCACATATTCATGGACATGCATATGTATATGTATGGAGAATTCCTCGTGCCATGATGGCATAAGTAAGGTACTCTCCCATCTGTAACATTTCCAAAGGAGAAGAAGGGTACTAAATTGTTTTGTTTTGTTTGTTTTGTGGGGATATAGAACAACAATAAGAAGAGCTGTGAAGCTGATAAGACAGAAAACAATAGGTAATGGGACCAAAGGGAAAAAAGGGTAATGAATGGAAAGAGAATGGAAAGACAGAATGGTAGTGGTTCCTGATATTTATGTAGCACCTTCTATAATTTGGGGTCAAATGAATGAGGTTATGTCACTAAGATAGAAGTTGGGGAAGGAAGACAAAAATACAGAAGGACTGAACAGATAACAAGAAAGATCCAGTTGCTGAGGCCTCAATGACTTACAGATTCTGACTGCCCTTACTCTTCCACTACAGCTGAAAAAAAGGGTTAGCAATGAATGGAAAATTAGGAAGATTTTGTGTTTCCTTCTTCCTTTTGTTTTCTGTGGTGTCTATATTCTTTATGGCTTTTACCAGGGGACTACCTTTGAGTGCTTCATTTGTATATGATTCCCAAATCCATATATCCAAGTAAGTCTTTATGCATTTTGACATGCCTAATGAAATTAATTCTTAAGTATTCCAATTTATTTAAAAATACCTTAAACTCCAAACCAAAGTATTTGTATGTATTAGCAGTAGCAGTGGTGGAAACCAATGATTTTTAAACATAGACTATTTATACACCTGAATTTCATGACCATTTTTAAATTGAAAAATGCAATTTAAAGATAATTTATCATGATCAAATAGAAATGTCTCCAGTGCTCCAATAAGAGGCCATACTGTTACAACACCCTGTGCTCCAGTCTTGCTACTTCATCAGCTTGAGATGCCCTCCCCGAATTCCTGCTCTTCTTTCAAGAAGGAATCCCTGAATCTTTCTATCTTCTTTATTGAGCACTATTCCTGGCACATTGGAAAGCACTTAATCGATAATTGTGGAGTAAATTAAAAAAGAAGTTGATAAGCAGAGGAGTGATTAAATAACAATTGTGTTGACGAAAAGATATTTCCTGGAAGGTTTTTTAAATGCTGTTATTGACTTTGCTATTACTAAAAGTAGAATTCAGGTAAAAGGAATATTCTTCTGTTAATTTGTTCATTTTAGGCTATAAAGCCTTAAAATGAAAAATTAAATATATACATTATCTTGTTAAAAATAAGTGTGTGCTGCCCTGGCCGGTTTGGCTCAGTGGTTAGAACGTCAGCCCGCAGATCAGAGAGTCCCGGGTTCGTTTTCCGCTAGGGGCACGTACCTCGGTTGCACTTTGTCCCCAGCCCCGGTTTGGGTCGTGTGGGTGGCGACCACTTGATGTGTCTCTCTCACATTGATGTTTCTCTCTCTCTCTCTCCCTCCCGCTCTATCTGAAGGTAAATGCAAAAATGTCCTCGGGTGAGGATAAAAATAATAATAATAAGTGTGTGCTGACAAAAATGACCCAGAATAAATGCTTTCTTAAATGAAATAAATATGTCACTGTAGTGATGATGGGTTGCCCTAATGAAAAATTTCTGCTCTTGTCTCAAATAATGATAATTTTATCTGCTTAGTTGCCTCTCAGCAACTTCCTAAGAACCTGCTTAAATTACCTTGGGTAAATAAATATACAAACCATTGTTATACTTTCTGAAGTGTTTGTACATTAAACCTGCAAAACTATCAAAATAAAAAGTCATTTATCCACTTATCTATTGATGGACACTTGGGCTGTTTCCAGATCTTAGCAATTGTAAATAATGCTGCTATGAACATAGGGGTACATATATTCCTTCTGATTGGTGTTTCAGGCTTCTAAGGGTATATTCCTAGAAGTGGGATCACCGGGTCAAATGGCAGTTCAATTTTTAATTTTTTGAGAAAACACCATATTGTTTTCCATAGTGGCTGCACCAGTCTGCATTCCCACCAGCAGCGTACTAAAGTCCCCTTTTCTCCACACCCTCGCCAGCACTTGTTGTTGTTTTTTTAAATTTTTTTTCTTTATTGATTTTAGAGAGAGAGGCAAGAAGAGGGAGAGAGAGATAGAAACATCAATGAGAGAACATCGATTGGCCACCTCCTGCGTGCCCCCCACTGGGGATTGGGCCCATAACCTGGGCATGTGCCCTGACCGAAATCGAACTGGTGATCTCTTGGTGCATGGGTCGATGCTCATCCACTGAGCCACACCGGCCAGGCAGCACTTATTGTTTGATGATTTGCTGATGGCAGCCATCTGGCAGGTGTGAGGTGATATCTCATAGATGTTTTAATTTGCATCTCTCTGATGATTAGTGATGGTGAGTATTTTTTCATATGTCTCTTGGCCATTTGTATGTCTTGTTTGGAGAGGTGTCTACTTAGTTCCTCTGCCCATTTTTTAATTGGATTCTTTGTCTCCCTTTTGTTGAGTTGTATGAGTACTCTATATAATTTGAAAATTATGCTGTCCCATATAGTGGGTCCCCTTTCCATTTTGATGCTTGTTTCTTTTACGCTGCAGAAGCTTTTTAGTTTGATGTAGTCCCATGTGTTCATTTTTTCCTTTGTTTCTCTTGCCTTAGGCGTTGTATCAGTGAAAATTCTGCTGTGTGTGATGTCTGAAATTTGTTGCCTACAATTTCTTCTAGGATTTTTATGGATTCACAAGTCACATTTAAGTATTTTATCCATTTTGAGTTTATTCTTGCGTATGGTGTAAATTGGTGATCTAGTTTCTTTTCTTTTTTTTTTTGCATGTAGCTGTCCAATTTTCCCAACACCATTTATTGAAGAGGCTGTCTTTACTCCATTGTATGCTCTTGCCACCTTTGTCAAATATTAATTGAGCATAATGTCTTGGGTCAATTTCTGGGTTCTCTGTTCTGTTCCATTGATCTATATGCCTGTTCTTGTGCCAGTACCACGATGTTCTGATTACAATGGCTTTGTAGTATAACCTGATATCCAGTATCGTGATCCCTCCTACTTTGTTCTTCTTTTTCAATATTGCTGTGGCTATTCGGGATCTTTTTTGGTTCCATATAAACTTTTGGAGTGTTTGTTCTAGTTCTGTGAAATACGTCGTTGGTATTTTAATGGGGATTACATTGAATCTATAGATTGCTTTGGGTAGTATGGACATTTTAATGATGTTAATTCTTCCAATCCATGAACAAGGTATATGCTTCCACTTTTTTATAGTTTCCTCTATTTCTTTTTTCAATGTCCTGTAGTTTTCTGCAAACAGGTCCTTTACTTCTTCGGTTAAGTTTATTCCTAGGTATCTTAATTTTTTTTGTTGCAATGGTAAATGGGATTGTTTTTTTAGTTTCTCTTTCTGTGTGTTCATTATTGGTGTATAAAAATGCCAATGATTTCTGGATGTTGATTTTGCATCCTGCTACTTTGCCAAATTCATTTATTAAATCTAGTTTTTTGATGGAGTCTTTAGGGTTTTCTATGTACAATATCATGTCATCTGTGAATAAAAAGCTGTGGTACATAAACACAATGGAATACCATGCAGCTGTAAGAAAGAAAGATCTCTTGTCCTTTGAGATGTCATGGAGGGACCTGGAGAGTATTATGCTAAGCAAAATAAGCCAGTTAGAGAAAGACAAATATCACATGATCTCACTTATTTGTGGAATATGATGAACAAAATAAGGTGATGAACAAAATCAACCCAGAGACATAGAAGTAGGGTTCAGATTGACAAACTTCAGAGGAGGAGGGCTGGGAAGAGGGAAGAGATAACCAAACAACGTATGCACATTAGCATAATCAATGGACATAGATAACAATGCTGGGAGGGGGAGTGGGAATGGGAAGAGGGTGTCAATAGGGGAAAAAAGGAGAAATATCTGCAACAAAAATAAATTATTTTTTAAAAAAGTCATTTAAATTGTATAGTTTTCTTGAAAGAAAAGTTAAGAATATGGCTCTACTAACTAAAACATACATTAATATATACCTTTTCAAATAGTTTTATGGCTTCGTTTTAATTTTGGTGGCAAGAGATATAAAAACAAAACTATAGAAGTTACATGAAGACAATGTAGTAAGCAATATGAGAATCTTAATTTTTGTAAATCCTGAACTATTTTGATATGTGTAAACAATTTCAAATAGTATTTTTCTATAATGGTTGAAAAACCTTTCAATAATAAGCACATCCCATACCCAATCACAAAAGGCATGCCAGTTAAAGAAAGTTAACATTTGCTATATTCTACATTCTTTCAGAAATACTTATACTAATATAAAAATCTGAGTTACCAAAAGACCTTTAGACTAATATATGACATTTCCCTCATAATTCTAATTAAAATAAAATAATGTTATTATTTTTTAAATTATATTTATATCCTTTTATCCAAAGAGTAATTATACCATTCATATCTGCACCATAAATTTTATAGCTAAAATGAGATCTAGAGGATTATCTAGTTTTCCCATCTTTCTCCCCCTGAGTATTTGTAAATCTTAGTTTCAAATACTTATGGAGAAATCACAATAGTGTTTTGCTAACCAGAAGCAAATACTTTCATAGAAAACTAATCCCAATGTCTCATTAAGATAATACAACACTAAAGTTTCCATGAAAAGGGGCCCTTTATATATTTAATTGCTTTAATTTTGTTTTTACCACTTCCCAAGCCTAACCATTAAAACTTTGAATTTCCTGTAGAAACTATTGTTGACTAAAAATAAAAGGTTTCAACTATATAATGAATGAAAAAAAAATCTTAAACTCCTATGAAGACTCAACTTCAAACTTGAACCCTGTGATCCAATGCCATAACATGAGACTCAACTGTTTTCATAGTTTATAGTCACAGTATTTTCCTACTATGATGATCTCCAAGAGATTAGCAATCAATTCAATACCTCTATTTTCATGACTATTTTGAAATTCTTCTCATTTTCTAATTTAGAATTCTTCTCTTCAGGATTTTAAGTTATAAAGATTTTTTTCTTAAAAAAGTGGGAGTACAGAAACAGTTATACTGAAACGTCAAATATATGGTGGTTAAGTCTAAATTATAGAAGCTAGCCAAAAAGTGTATAATTTCAAATTACTATGACTGAAAAACATATTTAGCAATTCAGTGATAATTTATGTTCGGAGACATCATTAACTCATGTTGTATTAAATGCTTATGTATTACAAACTAACCACAGCACTATTTCAGAGTTATGTCTAACTTCCTCACTTGGATGCAGTGGTGGTTCAATGGGGGGAAATCATTTATTTTCCTTTATTTCATATTCTATTACTAACTAAAGTAAATGTGATTTTGATATGAGGGAATAAAAGTCCAGTTCATCGCCCGGCTGGTGTGGCTCAGTGGTTGAGCATCGACCCATCCACCAAGAGGTCGCTGGTTCGATTCTCAGTCAGGGCACATGCCTAGGTTGTGGGCCCGATCCCCAGTGGGGGGCATGCAGGAGGCGACCAATGGATGTCCTCTCTCATCAATGTTTCTATCTCTCTCTCCCTCTCCCTTCCTCTCTCTAAAAATCAATCAATAAATAAAAAAATCCAGTTCATCTTCTAGGCTGACCCTAGGTTTAAGCTAGATGCGATTTAAGTTTGGGTTTCCTGACTGCCTTTTTAATTCTACTTCAACCAGTAAGTTCAGAACCAACCCACTTTATGTCTTCAAAATCAAATATATGTTTTAAATAATCAGTTATTTCTCATGGAATTCTGAAGCTACATAACACAAGTAAAATACACCGTCCCTTTAGCTAGCATAATTCATTCATTCCTTATTCAGCTTGATCTAAATCAGAGATGATGTTAAATATTTTCATATCTTCCAATATAGTATCTGACCATTTTGTTTAAATTCCTATAATACTGTTCATTCACTAAATGAAAATATCTATTTTGGGGGGTTTCCAGAATTATCAATTCTTGAGATTCAGATTTGAAAGCACAGGTCAACATAAATTGTATCCCAAAAAGGGTAGAGGCAGGCAGAATCAAGCTTAAACTAATACTCTAATCAGGGAACAAGCATTAGCAAATTGATTAATTAGGACCATTTTTTTTTTGTATTTGTCAACTAAAATGCATTTGCTTAACCTGAGACCTCCAGTATAGTAGCCTTTACTGACAGTGTAAGGTAGACTCCTTGAACTTGACATCAGCAAAATCAATACTCTATGCCTAGCTCAATACGTGTAGAGAAGATGTGCATGCTGAATTAGTTCGATCATCAGTAAGTACTGAGAACTTACGACTTTGCTAGATGTTACAAGTATACAATGTTCCCTGGCCACAAATCCCTTACAATCTAATCAGGCAGACTGCATATTCACATAGGAAACACAAGTAAGCATACATACATTACTACAGTAAGCCTTAACCACCCAGCATCCTAGATACCATAATATTCTAGCCAATTTTTTAAAAATTAATTTAAATTTAGAACTGGCATTAGTTAATTTAAAATATCAGAACTCATTTATTTTTCACCTTTTGGTAGAAATCTTTCTTCCCTTACCTTCTTCAAGTATAAAATGGACAAAACCTTTTAAAATATCTCATAGTGACCATAATGTACAATAGCTATCATGCCTCAGATGTAGATATAGCAATGTGCAAGTAATATCTGTCATTCCTCATCCTTGCCTGACTCCTGCCCCTGTATGTTTTGACATGGAATATGGATGCTACCAAGAGAAAGTGGGTCATTTCTTTATACTCCAATACATATAACAAGAAAAACATCCTATACCCTGAAGGCAGATGTTCTCAAACTGAAGTATGTATAAGAATCATGTGGGGTGAATATTTAAAATGTAGAAGTCTATAGAAGTCTGGAGGTGGGGCCCAATAGTATGCATTTTAAACAAGTACGCCAACTGATTTTCATGCCTAGTCCACTAAACTTGGAGGAACACTGCTTTAAAGTCAAGGTCGTTACCCCCCCCCCCAAGATAACCCCAACCATAGTCAGATTCTGTTTTCTTTCTCAGTCCCTGGCCTTCCTCACCATATCAGCATTGGCTGCTCATCACTAGTTGTCAGTTTGCACTGTCCACAGCCATTATCTTGCCCTCCCACACTCCAGATCCTCCCAGGTCTATGAGAGTCTGAAAACAAGGTCTCCATCTGGCTGACAGATAGGCACAGAGGCAGACAGACAGGTAGGTGCAAAGTGGGAAACTGTGAAGTACAGCAATTAGAAGACAAAGGTAGTTGCAATTATAATGATGTGTAATATACATTGAAAAGTTAAAAATTTGTTTCAAACTTTTTCGATGAGGAAGGATGCAGAAGAGGACAGAGCTAGGCACCTGTGGTATGGCTATAGCTCTGCCACTAACTAGCTTTGTGACTTCCAGTGTTATCTTCCCTCATCCCTAAAATAGAGAAGCTGCCACTTTCCTTGCCAGACTCCCAGCAATGTTATGAAAATCAACTGAACTTGTATTTGTGAAAGCACATTGGAAAATTCAAAGCACAGTACAATGACATGTGGTGCTTTTTAACAAAATAATTTGTCATATTTTGTCTTAATAAGCACAGTACCCTAGACATTATTGAAAGTTTTCTTGATGACAATGTCTTCTAGTATCTCAGGGTCTTTTTTATGAAAATAAATTCTCATTAACAAAAAGGTAAAAGGAAAATGCAGACCCTTGGACATACCCTGAAGTTGATTTTTTGAATATATCCTTGAAATCGGCTTGTTTTAAAGACAATTGTCTCCGTCTCCTGAAAGTGGAGTGCAAAAAAAAAAAAAAATCTGGTTAATTGTGGCTTTATTGTAATTTGTTTACATTTTTCAAAGCATGCTCTGCAAATATTTTAGCTGTAAATTAATAAGTTATGTTTATAAATCCTAAACAGTTAAGACCACACAGAACCATGAAAAATATCTAAATTAACATTTTTAAAAACTTAACTAAAAAGCCTTAAGATTCTATTTGTTTTTAGAAGCTCTCTCGATGTTTTAGAAAGTCTGGCATAAAGATTGACATTAAATACAATATTTATTGGCAAGTGATCTAAAAGATTAAACTAGCCAAATTTGGACACAAGGAAACACTTTCCCAGTAAATATATACTCAGCCTTGGAATGCTTTGTCATTTTCTAGCTTTGTAAGCCCAAAGTTCAATTCTTTGCTAACATACTGTTTTTCCATAAAAACCTGAACGCAAATGACCCACATTACAAGCTTTCAGAGAACAGATGGCTAATGTTCTTCTAGGTTCATTTACTACCAATTTTCTTATTTTCATACTGCTTGTAATTAATAAAACCATATAAATAGATGTACTGACTCCAAACAGAAGATTTTGTTTTTGTGAAGTTCTATTATATATCTGTCTCCTTTGGGCTAATACAAAAGACAACAGTGAACATACTTCTGGTGCTGCCTCAGGAATGCAGTTTTAAAAATAGGGACTGCTACAGAAACATTGCAGTATATGCAGTCAACGCTCTTAAAAATTAAAGGAAGCTGGCAGGTGTTTGAGAAGCTCTAACACAAAATGAATTTATTTACATTTATTTCATTTATGTTGTTTTTAGCTTATAGAAAGTAAACATTACTAAGCAATACTCTTATCTAACTTTGAATTAAAAATATACAGTTTAGGCTTTTTTTCTGGGTCATCTCACAAAGCACTATTGCATTATTGAAGTCACAACTAAATCAAAGTCATAGCCTAATAGTCTCTTTAGAAAGAGGTTGGCAGAGAACTTATTCAAAATGTTATCCTAAATCTAATGACTTCCTATGCAAAAAGTAGGTAGCAAGTATTTTATTTATTTTTTAAAATAGTAAATTCAAAACAGCATCTCTTTAATGAAAATACTATTCAAAATCTACTTTTAAAATACTATACACATAAAAATTATTATTTTTTGAATCATAAAAAGCTACAAAAGGTTAAATTCATATCTGTCCTGTTTTCACACCAAACACTACCAAGCAAATAACAAATGTATATTTGGCTTAAAAATACATTAAAGTATCTTTAAATACAGCTTATTTTATGTTTTTATTAATATTATTCCTTTCCTCTGTGTGTTTAAGAAGAATCTGGTGTGCCACCTTCTGGTAACTGAGTGAAATTATGTATCTACACAAGTCACTATCCTTTATTTTAACTTTTAAAATACATATATATATTTCTAAACTTGTATTACATTTAAGCTATATAAATAAATCTATAGCACAGCCTGAAATAAAGTAAAATTTCCTTCGTGGTTTTTTAAATTCAAGCTTTATATATGCTTCCTATGATTTTTGCATGGTTACCAATATGTCTCCTGAATTCTACAACACATATAAAATTGATTTTTGTACACCGCTTCACAGCCACACATGAAAACAACGAATTGCTATTTTAATGAATAAGTAACAGCAATAAATAAAGGAAACGAAAGGTCTCTTACCAATAAGCCCATTTTTCTCTTAAGGTTTGAACTCTCATCATTTGTCATGTTCTTGTAGATCCCTCTCTCATCAAATTCTCTGGAGTTTTAAAGTTGAGAGCTGTGATGCACAGCTAGGCTCTGCTACATAATAGCGCACCCCAGTGCATCTTCCTGGTATAACACTTCAGTTGTAGTTCCCAAAAGCAGAAACAGGCTTGATATATTCAAAAGCCTATGCACTGCACACCTTCCCTTGATAGGAAATTGTAGTCAGTGTGGTTGAACTATTTATATTTCATATCTTAACTCTTGATCAGATATGAAGATCAGAACCACATGAATCTTGAGCTTAGCTCCACAACAGTGAAGGAAAACAGTGTTCATCTTCAGAGCAGAGGTAGGGTGAGGCAAATACAATACCAGGAGGTCTGACTTAGAAAAATACATGTTTACCTAAAAGTAACCTTAAATCTTTATTATCTTTAAGTCTTCCTTCTCTAGTGCCCCTAGTAGCTAGTCATTAAATGCTATCCCTTATTGTTTATTAATTTTCCAGGAATCTACCCCATACTGTTTCTTTGTTTGCTTTTTAACAAATGAGCTACTTCAAAAAATATCTATAACTGGTCTCCCCGCATCTCCTATCTTCAATCTATCAATCACAGTACTTTTAGATGACTCTCTTAAAAAACAGCTATACATGATGTAAATTAAGTGTTCAATAAGTATTTTATTCAACATATATTTGTTAAGCATTTGTTACATATTAGGTGGGTACTCTGTTAGGTGATATGGATGTTAAGAATAAGACACAACCCCTTGCTCTCAGGAAGTTCCTAGTTGCATGAAAAAACAGACATGTACTCAGACATGTACAGCACAAATATGGTGTAGAAGCTTTAGTGGAGATTTGAGGGATTACAATATGCTGGGAGGATCAGGAAAGTCTTCAATATGACTGGAAGGAGTTTAGAGTACATAGTGTTGAGATGGTGAATTTTAAGGTATACAGAAGAAGATCTTACGTGCTAGTAAAGGTTTGAGTTTTATCCTATTTGCTGTGAGAAGCCAGTTGTTGAATAAATGGATCACTCAAGGAATTAATCAAGCAACTATGCCCAGCACTAAGAACTCACTACAAGCTGGACAATCTACTCTTCCAATTAATTCACTGTCTAATATCCCCTAAAACCAACTTTCCATTCTATACCTCTTGATCTTAGCCAAAAGGCAGAGACATAATCTATTCTATATTGCAAAGCTTGCTTTGTTCTTTCTCACCTTTGCTTCAGAGGTCCTCCTGCATGAAATCTGACTTTTCTAAACTCAACTCATCCCTCAAGATCCAGCTCAAATTCCATTCTTCTTTGTGATGTATTCCATTTTAATTTGAGTCTACAGTTTTTAAATGTTCCTTCATTAAACCATTAATTCTTCCTAATGTTTGGCACACAATGTTCAAGAAAAATTTTTGGCCTTTTGCCTATAAAGTGAAGTAAGACTTACCGATACTAAGATGATACTAAGGCAAAAGTCAACCTGAGGGCAAGTGGCCTAAGAAAGCACACCTCCCCAAACTTTGAAGTACACACTAATCTCAGTAACTTCCTTCACCACTCTCAAGTAAAAAGAAAGGATATGAATTGCAAAAAGAACTGAATCTGTATTAGTCAGCAACTGTGCATTACTATGCAACATTGCTGGCTGTATACATCACAACTCTGGTTTGAAAATTCCAGAGATATGATGAGAAAGGGATACCAACAAAATAGCAGAAGCTATGGGGCTGGGGAACTGTGACTGTGTTTTCCTATTTGCAGTAAACCAAGATAATTCACCTGGAGGGGCATACAAGAAACACAAAGAATTCATGAAGACCACAGAAAGAAATGGAGGAGTGAGAATAGGGGACTGGATACAGAAGGTTTAGAATCTCATAAGGAATTGTGCAGGTTCAGAATGACCCACCTGAAGATGTGCCTTAGTGCTGTGCAGATTATTTTGAGCTACCGGCAACTGAGACCCTGCTGGCTGAAGAGAAATGTCTGCTCTTCCTTTGACTATCTAGAAGAATATAAATTAGGAGCCTGGCTCATAATAAGAGTTATCATGAGAAATGACTTTTTACCTATCTTATGGCAGGGCAAACTGCTAATTACTGAACATGTGCTCTCCCTGTAATTACTTTCTGAAGCCCTAAGGTGCATCACCTCATCCCTAACTCAGAATGTCTTAAATACCTCAATTCCCCTTTCTGTCTCTGACTCTTTCATGTATGTGGGGTTCCCATACATATGTATGTATTAAATTTGGTCATTTTCTCTCACTAATTGTCTCATGTCTATTTTATTATTAGGCCAGCCAGAATAACCTTGAGGGTAGAGGAAAGTTTGCCCCTCCCCCATAGTATTAAGGGAGGAAATCCAAGCGTAAGAAGGGGATGTGTTTTTTTTTTTTTAAAAAAAGGAGGGGATAATGGTGTTAGCTGAGACATTAATCTAGGACAAGAAGCTTTACCAGAGAAACATGTCCAAGGATATAAATATTTCGTTTTCTCTCCCTGTGGAACCACACCCCATTATGCTCAGTGTCAAATAACCAGACAAGCTTTCTGTGATGTTGGCATTTAGCATTCAGCTTTGTCTCATCCTTTTTATGCATGCATAATCTCTAAGATTTATGCAATGATGAAAAAAAAAAACAAAAAAACATGGTGCTTTCTTTTATATAGACAATTAAAAAATATTTTCATCACCCTGGCTGGTTTGGCTCAGCAGTTGGAGAGTCAGCCTGTGGATCAAAGAGTGGTGGGTTCGATGCCGGTCAGATGCACATGCCTCAGTTGCGGTTCGATCCTTGGCCCTTTTTGGGGTCATGCGGGAGGCAGCCAAGTCATGTGTCTCTCTCACATGGATGTCTGTCTCTCTCTCTCTCTCCATCCCTCCCTCCCTCCCTCCCTACCACTCTGTTTGAAAATCAATGGAAAAATATCCTTGGGTGAGGATTAAAAATATATGTATTTTCATCTATTCAACCACTTAATGTTAAAGTGGGTTAAGAGGATTCTGCCAATAATTTTAAAAAGCCATTAATCCTAGCAAATATTCTCTCAATGACTTAAAAATATCCCAGATAAAAGCTGTCTACACCTTCTTTCTTGTTTATTGAGTGCAAAAATTGACCATTTCCTTTCCATTAACTTGTAAGTATAACATTCAAATGCAAAAAAAAAAAAAAGAAAGAAAAAGAAGAATGTAATTTTGGATATGTGCCACACTTTTCTCAAGAAATCTTCAAAAAAGGACAGTACTTAGGGGACATAAAAATTATTTAATCTGCTGAATCTTTAGAAGAATGTTTTTAAGCTATGTATCAATGGTACCATAGATTTTATAACAAAGAGAAAATAAACCAGTCTATTTCCTCATTTAAATTTGTGGGAAACAGAAAAATTGCCAGAGTATTTCCCTGAGGCCTGGCAGGGGAAAAAAAGCATTAATCATTTTGTATTATACTTTAAACCAGAATAGGTATTTTATCCAACTAGTTCATCTAAAAGTTGTAAAAGGACAAAAGATGGGAATAACTACCTCCTGGTAGTCCACAGTAAGTCTCATATTATTATTAGCTATTTTGATGACAGAGTCTATATTAATCTAGTATAAATAATTCATTTACATTCCATGTAAAATACCATCATCATGTTATCTCATCCATTGTACTCTTCTCCTTTCTTCTAGTGTATATAAGATGGCTCAGAGCACGGTGAGTTAAGTGGTTTATAGGGTTCTTTATCGTGTGAAAATATCCTTGGATGACAAATTTTGAGAAACATAGATCTAAAGAAGGGTTACTCAGGGGTATTTATATTGGGAGCAATAGCTCACATTCCTACATCCCAGAAGTTCGTATTTCAGGTGAATTATCAGATTCCAGTAGTATTACCAGTCAATCTAATTGGAAAGATGGGGTGAAAGGGAAGAAAATGAATTGAAGTGGCTTTTCCTGTTACTAGTAACTCTGCTTGTACTGTCATTGGATTAGGAAAAATGGCAAAGGAAACACAAAGCCACAATTGCATAACCTCTCATTCGTATTTGAACGAATCATAACCTTCTTACATATCCCTAAAATGTAACAAAACTCAGGTCATACCACTATAAGGTAAAACAAATGATTGAGGGTAATTCATGAGTAATTCAAACTACCTAATAGATACCAAGTACTCAAGGTTGACTATAAAATATATCAACTCATAAGTCTTCTTTAATCCATTATTATTAAATAGTTATAGTGAGACTCTGAAAGTTTGGACCTAAGATACACATGATAGACCATTGAGAAAGAAATTTTATCGTGTAAATTTGAAAATACAGAAATAATTTAAATGACATTCTACAAACAGAAGGGCAGACATATGGAGTTAATGAGAAAGTTAGAATATTTCTATTTGTCAATTACTTTCCAACCTAATTTTTCAATCCAGATACTCCTCGAAGTACTTTACTTGTTTTAAATGTCAGGTGATAGCCTCAGCCAGCAGAATTCCAAATAAAAAAGTTTATTATACCTTTTAATTTTAAGAGTCTCATTTCCATTTTCACTCAACCCTGAAGTAGGTAATGCAGGTGTTAATATTCCCATTTTACTAGTGAAAAAATAAAGTTATTAAATGATTTGGCTCAAGTGACATAGCTGCTGAGAGAACTCGAAAACAATGATCCAGGCCCCCTGACATCTAATTTGGTGTTCATTAGTCACCTCTACATTGTATTAATATATATTTTAGGGGGCAAAAACATAAATATGATTCTTAAATACTACCAAAAAGGAAAAAAAACAAAAAACAAAGGTATTTTCACACTTATCCTGAGGAAGTAAAAGGCCAGAGGAATGAAGGAATAGGTTATGAAAGATATAAAATGCTATATGATTAAAGTTGCAGAACAATCAACCTATACCTACATCAGAAATACCTCCCTAATGCCAATTTACAGAGCTCCTTGTATCTCTCAATGAGCAATTTCTTGATGTCTCAGTGGTTTCGTATATGATATTCGCTCCACTTGGAATTCCCTGCCCTATCAAGCAAATTTCTGTTCATACTTGTGTCCAAACGTATCTCCTTCCATGAAACCATCTTTTACATCCCTTAGCAAACGCTGGTGCTAGGTTTTTGAAACTCGCATGGCACTTTAAATACTGTAGCTTTTGTCTCTTTGGATTATAACTGTTTCTATAACTATAAACTAGACTATAAACTTCTGAGAGCTGCAGTTGGGTGTCCCTCACGTTTTTATTATACCTAACTCCATGCCTGTCACAAGTCAATAGAGGTAGGTTCTGTCCTCCAAGACTAAGAACAGTTTTCAGATAATAATTCAACAAGAAATAATTGAAGGTCCTTATCTTTCCTAAACTAATATGTGAATGGTAAGAAATAAATAAAAGGTTACAATTACAAAGAGTATACCTAAATGATTCCTTTAGATGTTTGTGTGATAGACCCTTTGGGTGCCTAGTAGGGTGCCCAGAATAGTAGGTGTACAACTGAGGGGTGAAGTGACTGCTAAGCTAAACTGAGCAAAGAAAACATTTAGCTGCAATAAGGAAGGGAAATGCCAATCATCATTTGTGTAAGTCACAATAGTAGAACTGGGAAAGCTACAAACTGAAGAAATGCATTTCAATAGATTGTCACCACCAAGACCAATTAGCATTGAAATATGAAATAGCATTTCCTAAAACCAATTGTTTGTACAAACTGATAATTTAAAAGAGAAAGACAAGTATCACATGATCTCACTTATATGTGGAATCTAATGAACAAAATAAACTGATGAATAAAATAGATCCAGAAGCATGGAAAAATGGAACAGACTGATGAATCTCAGAGGGAAGGGGGGTGAGGGGTGGGAAGAAATTAATCAAAGAACTTATATGTAAACATGCATTACCCATGGACACAGAGAATAGGGTGGTGAAGGCCTGGAGCGGGGTGGGAACTGGGTGGAGGGGAACAATGGGAGAAAGGGAGAACGTCTGTATTATTCTCAACAATAAAGATTAAAAAATAAATAAATAAAAGGATAAAAGCATATTTTTGGACTGTTAGATCCTATTAAGTTATTGTAACTAGTGATGATGAAAGAGTAAACCACAAAATCCAATTTTAACAATAACTGCTCCACTAGATTAAACAAAAAAAATAGAATAGTGAATTCAACCAAGCAAGCCATTGCACACCACCAATACCTAGTAACTCAAATGGTATGGTGAGCAGTCAAGAGGAAAATACACAAATAAACACAGGGGGGCCAATGCTAACAAGCCCCTGTAACTTTCAAAATAGAGAAAAATATACATATTTGATTAAAGACCTACGAATCTTCTGTTCCAATATGAGAATTATAATTTAGGCTTAAGGAAATGTCTCAAATCCCTAGCTAACCTCATTCCCTGGACTCTACCTTCCTAAACAGGCAGGGTAGAAATATCAAGGATATTAAATAATGAATAATATAAAGAATAAAAAGCAATGGGGTTCCTCATAGGGAAGAACCTATTCACAACAAAGTTTCACATATGTGCAATGGCTGGAGGCTTCTGCAGCTGTGAGGGCTGATGCAGATCACTAACCACTATCTTCTGGTGTGTTCTGGGGTACAGTTAAAAAGGCTACAGGTTTTTATTTAAATGAAAGTAATGTGGCCTTATAAAAGGGAGCTGTGTTTTGCTAACACTGGACTAAAATTTTGCTATTGGGACACAGAAACATAGTGTATAAAAGTCCCTTGGGTTAGTTGCAAATACACGAGTCATAAAAAGCCTCTGGTATTCTGGATCCTAAAGGAAAGATTGGCTCAGAAGCCACAGAGAACAGTCAGATAACCAGGGAGGCAGACACTAACAATTAAAGGAAGAAGTCCCAGTACAATGAAAAAACAGTAACAAAAATACAGAATTCTGTATGTATTAACCAAGAGTGAATTTAAAAACCCCATAATTTCTAATCCAAAATTTAGAATTAATTATGCTTTCCTTATTGCTTTCATCATGTCAATGTTCTATTCAAAAACCTTCCATGACTCGTTTGTGTGGATATATTTGTAGACTCTACTTTCAAGGTCCCCTCAACACCAGCACACTTTATTTATTCAACTCTATTTCCCATTATAGGCCATCCCAGATTTTCACACAACTGGAAAACACAGAATCCCTTTAACCGGAATTGTCATGGGCACTATAATTTTTTAAAATGAAGTTCATTATTTCTGTGGATCCAAGAGAGGGATATACAGAAACAATTTGGAGAAAGCAAGGTAGAGTAGAAAGGGAAATTAGCAAAGGCTTTCCCTGTCCCAAAATATCTTCTCCTACAGTGCCAATTCTCTCTCAACAACTAACTTTCTCTCTCCCTCCTTCCCTATCCACCTATCTATGCCCTTCCTCTCCTCCTCCTTCCCCCTCCCTCTCTCCCCTTCTCATTGTTTGCTCTGTGCTATTGCCAGAAATTCCAGCAATTGCAGGTTCATTTGAGCTAAAAAAGAAGCCTGTTAAAATTATAAGTACAGCTGCCAGGAGCAGGTGATTATCAGTTTATTCTCACTTTGGCAAATAGCAAAGAACTGTTGCCCTCAGGGAATGGGGAAGGCTGGTGGTAAGAGTCTGTGTTTTGGAATCCTTGTAACCTTGGGTGAGGTTTTATTTGAAGGAAGTTGAGGAGGGGGTTAGGGAATAAAGAAACTATATCTAGAGATAGAGAAAAAGAAAACTGAGATATAGAAAAGGGTGTAGAAAGGGTCACAGGAGAACAACAAAGCTCAACTTCCTCTACTACTCAGTCTCTTCTAGCCCAGAATCCACCATGCCTTTCCTGACTCCCTACTCCATGGAGTTCAAGCTAGTACTGTCCATGGATATATCAGCTTCTTAAGTAGGTTAAATACAATATTTGGGGCATGGCCAGAAACCTCACCATCCTGTATATGATGTGTCATGTCTGAACAAATGATTTGTAAATAAACCTTTAGAACACTCGCCATTATTAGCTTGGGAACTACCTGTACTTTTCAACATATACCTCCTCCTCATCCCACCACCACTCCACCTCCCAGCCCCCCCCACCCCAAACACAACCTAGTTAAACTGGTCTCTGTTTTGGAGATGCTAGATGCTTTTCTTCTGTCATCATCTACGTTCAACTCATAAAGCATTCCCTTTGCCTATACTGTGGCCACTCCTCTGTTCACACAAGTTCTGCCTGTTCTTAAATTACAAATCAAGCTCTACCTTTTTGAAACCTAATTTGATTTCTCTAACACTCACTAAATGCCCTCTTTTCTAAACTCTAACAGCAGTTACCACACATAACATAAAATCAATAAATTTTAATTGAACAACTCAGTGGCATATAGTGCATTCCAAATGTTGGGCAGCCACTAACTCAATCTTATCCCAAAATATTGTCATCACCCTGAAATAAAACTCAACATCTCTTAAATGGTTGCTCTTTATTCTCCTTTCTCCACAGCCACTGGCAATCACAATATGCATTCTCTCCTTATGGATTTATCTATTTTGATATTTCACATAAATGGAATGATACACTATGTGATCTTTTGTGCCAGGCTTCTTTCACTGAGCATGTATAGTGTTATCAGTACTTCATTCCTGTTTATGGCTAATTATAACATTGTATGTAAATACCATGGTTTGTTTATCTATATTCATCCATCAATGGACATTTGAGACATTTCCATAGTTTGCTTCTTGTGAACGGCATTACTATGAAGATGTGTGTGCATGTATTTGTTTGACTACCTGTTTTCAGTTAGTTGGGGCATATACCTAGGAGAGGAATTTCTGGGTCATACATTAACTCTATGTTTAACTTTTTGAGGAAGCTCTGGAATAGGTTTTATACAGTTACTCTTTGTTTATTTCAAAATAATACGTGGGATTGGAAGATTTCACATCAGAATATTTCTCCAAAGATATGATATATAAGGGAAAAGATTCATTCCATCATGCTTATGAAAATACAAATTTTGAATAATTTTCATTATATTTGTGTGACAGGTTTTTTTTAAATTTTTTTCTTTATTGATTTTAGAGAGAGAGGGAGAGAGAGACAGAAACATCAATGATGAGAGAACATCGATTGGCCGCCTCCTGTATGCCCCTCACTGGGGATCTGGCCTATAACCTGAGCATGTGTCCTGACCGAGAATCGAACCGGCGACCTCTTTGTGCATGGGTCAACGCTCAACCACTGAGCAACACTGTCTGGGCAGGGACAGTTTTCTTTGCAGTTGGTCCTTTTACATCAGTAGCAGATAGTTCAGGCAATTACTAAATTAGGTCTTCATATCTGCAGGTACATGACTGATTTCATCAAAATCATGCCTTAGTATTTGCATTTCCATCACAGTCTGGCACCTTTACATTTTAAAAATTACATTTTATCCACTGGTCCATGTTAGCTCAAGAATAAAACAGAAAAAATAGAGCACAAAACTGATTCCAATTCACAATTACCTATACTATAAATACCTTATATGTTTAAAAATTACTATTTTCTGGATGTAAAATTTTGCTCTAGCCCTTAATAGATTGCAGCCATGCATGCTCAGGCAAACATGTGCACTGTGCCAGTAATTCAGTTGGTTTGAACAAAGTGTTGTTACCTGCTCTAGTGTTGACTTCAGCAATAATATCCATTGAAATCACAAGTGTGATATGCTTAGCTTTTTTAAAAATAATAAGCATTAAGACTTGAAATAACAAAAGAAATTCAATTTAAAGTATAAACCTGTGTAGTGCCAGCGGTCTGTTTACCACCAGTAGCACGCACACCATACTTCAGAAAACAGCAATCTAATAGGAGCTATTTTTTAAAGCTGCACATGCTATGCTCCCATATTTTGTTTGCCAAACAAACAGGAAGATTCCGTCTTGTTTGCAGACTGACAAAGGAAGAGTGCCCTCATCACAAAAGAACTCAAAATTGAAGAAGGGGTTTCTAATAAATCTGAGGAATTATACTTCTTGACTTCTAAGAGAAAGGTGAATTGCCTTTGGTGGATATCTCATAGAATCCAACCTGTGAAGACAAATGCTTTCGGGACTCACAGTCACTTGCACTTTGCAACATCTTCCACTGGGAGATGCACTCATCCTGTAATTTGACAGACTATTTTGTATTCAAAGAGCACCCATCTCTAATTTAAATAATATGCAACATTTTTTCCTGTAGTCAACCATGTCACCCTCTAGAATGTTCTACACCCACTGACACTATCTCATGGCAAACAAGAAAGAATATATTTTATTTTTATATTTTTTCTTTATTGATTTTAGAGAGAGAAGAAGGGAGAAGGAGAGAGAGAAACATCGATGAGAGAGAATATCGATTGGTTAGCTCCTGCAAGCCCCCCACTGGGGATTTGGCCCACAACCTAGGCATGTGCCCTGACCAGAAATTGAACTGGCGACCTCTTGGTGCATGAGCGATGCTCAAGCACTGAGCCACACCGGCCGGGCAAGAGAGAATAATTTTTAAACAAATCATTCCCTTCTTCAATATAGAGATTATCACGGAGAATCTTTCTATCTATTCTTGTTCTTGTTCTATATATCTTTTTTTTATCCTCACCCGAGGAACCCGAGGGCATTTTTGCATTTTTATCTTGAGATAGAGTGGAAGGGAGAGAAGGAGGAAGCAAGAGAGAAAGAAACATCGACATGAGAGAGACACATCCAGTGGCTGCCACTCACACGACCCCAACCGGGGCGGGGACAAACCACAACTGAGGTACATGCCCTTAGCGGGAACCGAACCTGGGCCTCTCTGGTCCGCGGGCCGACGCTCTAACCGCTGAGCCGAACCAGCCAGAGCTATTCTTGTTCTAAGGTGAAAGCATTTAACCAATTATTCAAATGCTTATCCATGGATATATCCATAGATATATACAAAGTATTCATGGATATATACAAAAACAGAATAGACTTCAAAAGCTGCATAAAAATTAAAATTTTCTATCTTGAAGACTTTTACTGCCACTGACTACTCTCACATTTAATTGAAAACACAGGAGGGTTTCAATTAAACAAAATAAGTGAACAAAACTCTGTAAGTCTGTCCTCAAGGAAAATATTTTGAAAATAAGTCCAAGTCATAATAAAATAATTGGAAAATATAAGAATAAATGTAGCCCTGGTTGGTGTGGCTCAGTGGATGGAACGTCGGCCTGTGCACCAAAGGGTCTCGGATTCAATTCCTGGTCAGGGACATACATGTACCTGGGTTGCAGGTTCAATTCTCAGCCCCAGTTGGGGCATGTGCGGGAGGCAACCATTCGATGTGTCTCTCTCACATTGCTCTCTCTCTCTCTCTCCCCCTCCCTCTCTCCCTCCCTCCCTCCCTTTCCTTCCTTCCTTTTCACTCTCTAAAAATCAATGGAAAAATGTCCTCAGGTGAGGATTAACAACAAAAAAAGTTAAGTGTAGAATGGTTTGTATGGAAAATAATACAATAATTAATAAATAATAATACAAGATTAAATTCTGTGTTGCGCATACTCACAACTGTAAACCTACTTCTGCCCAATCCTGTATATCTGTGTATCTGTTTCACTAGGTTGTAAAGGCTCCTTAAAGCTTTAAAAATAAAATTTCACTTAAAACTTAAAAAACACATGGAAGAGAAAACAATTTAATACATACAACTAATATCATCTTAATTTGTATGATGCCGCCTACTAAGCACTTTCAAAGCACTTTCATTAATTTATGATCTTTTATTATCTCTGCCTCACCAAGAATGAAATTGAGACCAAGAGAAGTCAAGTGATAGCTTGTTAAAGGCAAAGCTGGGATTACAAACAACATTTATAAAGGCGAATGAGAAGAGAATAGGAGGAGAAGAGTAACAACTAACAGTGATGGTGCGGGATATGGAAAAAGAGAAGAGATAAATACACAGGTACACGGAGACTCCATGGGAAGAACATTTCAACTCTATGGTATTTTAACACATTTCCCTAAAGGATATTTGAAATGTTTTATCTTAATTTTTTCACCTACAGACACAATGGTATCATAGGGACCTTTTACTGGTTGCTTTTGTCTACGTCTAATCAGGAGAAAGAAACCGAACAGTAATTTGAACTGGGAGCGTTTCACATAAGGAATTATTAACTGTAACAGGAGATCAGAATAACAGGGAATTGGAGTGATAAACAATTGGCTAGTTATGAGTAAAGGAAATTCTAAAAAGTAGAGTAATCGCAGATATTAGAAACTACTCCTAAGGCTGAGACAAAGCACCTTAGGAAGAGACCCCTCTTCCAGGGCTGAGATACAGCATTTAAGAATTCAAGGGAGTGCTCCCTGCTTACCCAGGGCCAAGATCCATACCTTATTTTGAGAGGACACCGCAGCTCACTGAAGGGCAGAGAATTTCCTGTGGTGCTCATCTTTTGAAATTTCCAGAAATTCTGCAGATGAGCCTACCATCTGGAACATACTGAAACTCATCCTCTGGAAAATGTCTTACCAGAAGCACTGGTAAGCCACACACTATCTAAGGAGGCAATAGGAAAAGCTACTGACAATTAGGTGAAGAAGATGAGCACTAGAGAAGATGCACAAGTTGCAGGTACCAGGAAGCAAAACCCTCTCTTCTTGATCTGCCTTTCTTGCACTCTCTTATTGACAAAACCTCCATGACAAGTAGTCAAGGAAACAAATATTTAAAAGGCTCGGGTCCATGCTCACAGACAAGACAAAAAGGGTGAATTTGAATCTGAGGGTCAATAAATAAGTAACTGGCACACTAACAGAGAAATACTGTTTGTAAGCATGCAAGAGATAAATTACAGCACAGTTAGGTACAATACTTGTTTTATCAAGTCCACATTCTGGACAAAATTTGCTAGGATAAAAATTATGTAGCTGTGTTACTTTGATTCCATTACTTCATAGTATATAAAAGACATATAGATGGATACAACCAATACATAACCACTTATGAGGATATAATTAGGTAAACTTGCCTTCACAAAATTTTGAAGGCAAAGATTATTAGACTTATTAATTAGTTAGTATATCCTGCTAGGATGCTAGAGAAGAGAACCTTAAAAGACCATGTAGAAAAAAGAGAGATCAAATCACCTCTCCAATAGGAAGCCAAATTGGACAATGATACACAATGAATATGCAGTATGGAATTACTCCTCAAAATAACAATTCACATGGTAAGGCGGTCTATATTATCAAAGTGCTTCAATAGCTGCTAACTCATTTTAAACTTGTGAGATGGAAATTGTTAGTCCCATCTGATGGATAGAAACATACCCCACAAATGCCAAAAATTAATCAATCAACTTAAGTTCACATGGCTATTTGCTGTTGTCCTTACCCAACACAGACCTACCTCCAGAGTCTAAAGTTCACTTATCTATTTGGCCAAATGAATGCATCCCAGAGATCTTTCAGACTAACACCAATCCTTATCATAGAATCTCAACCTATCACTGGCAATTGTGGGTGGTGTTCTGCTATAACTTTCATCTCCTGCTCCAATTTCCTAAACTTGCTACAAGATAATCTTAATTTCAACTATCTTTGATTAAAAGTATATTTGAGGAATCTTGCAACATTCAAAGATTACATTATCATTTGCTAGGGATGAGTTAAGTTATACTCACTTCAATAGCTTTCAAAAGGAGTGATTTCCCATGCTTTGGGGTTTTGTGGACCAGTGAAATTTCAGAAACATCTTGGGGTCCTACAAAGGGTAGCCAACTTTATTTTGCAAAGAAAGAATATTTTAAAGGCAATTATAAGCCCATGACCCTTTATCCACAATTTCAAAATCCAAATAATTGGAAATCAAATGGCCCTTTTTTTCTTGCCTATAATTCATTTGGCAGCACAATTTGAACTGACCTGAACTCATTTGGCAGGAAAGCCTGACCCGAACAAATACAAGGCTATCCACAGGCTTATTCTACCTCACTTAGTATAAATATTCTTCCATTTCACTGCAGAAATATTGCTATAACTGATTACAGGGTGTCAATTCAGCCCTGGCTGAGGCTGTTATGTAATATTGGTTACAGGCACTTTATTACCCATGTAACATCCACAAAACCTAAAATCTGAAACATATCTTGCCTTAAGGCTTTCAGATAATAAGGTACACAATCCCTTATCACATCATTTCATTTAAGAAAGGGTAAACAGACATTTTAACAACCAAACAGTAAAGGATAATATCAGAATAAATGATAGTTCTTTATAATCAATAGATTTATCTTTCTTGGAGGAAAAAAAATCACTAAATTGTTGGTTTTCTTATTTCTTTTTTTTTTAATTTTTTTTTCCTTTATTGATTTTAGAGAGAGAGGAAGTGAGAAGGAGAGAGAGATAGAAACATTGATGAGAGAGAACATCGAATGGCCACCTCCTGCATGCTCCCCACTGGGGATTTGGCCCACAACCTGGGCATGTGTCCTGACCAGGAATCAAACCGGCGACCTCTTGGTGCATAGGTCGATGCTCAACCACTGAGCCACACCAGCCAGGCTGTTTTTCTTATTTCACTTCAGACCTGTGACAATACCCATAACAAACCAGCTTTCATGTGCTAATTGGCATCTGGGAACCACTACCAGTTGGTATACATTCTACTCAGATGACTCCATGCTCAAAAGACGATCTTTGGAATCATTTTGTAGTCTAGGGCAGGACTGTCACTCTAGGACAGGAACAAATTAGTCATTCTATAACTGCTATAGGCCATAGACAAATGATATTTATGCATCGAAATAGCCAATGGTCATGTGGAATCCATCCAATAACAGAATTCAAAAAAATTTTTTTCTCCCCTGAAACTGCTTCTAGCGAACAGGTCAGAAGGTGCCTACATCTCTGGTTTAACTGAAAGGTTCTTTGTTTTTTAAAGAACTGAAACAACCGAATGAACATGTGTATATAAGAATAAATCTAGAAGATCTAAAGATGTATCTTGGTTGTTAGAACACTGGGCAAGCTAGGAGAAAAACCCACCAGTAAACCATCTTGTACCATAAGAATCTTATGGCTTTTTCCAATTGCTTATTTCTGAGCACTGCCTATTCCCTGAACAGTTTGATGTATGGACTAACAAAACAAGACTACTAGGACATGTCAAATTCTATCCCAGTAGATGTTATTGAATCAGATGTCTGACAGTTTAAGAGAGATCATGTAATCTCTCCTACAAGGGCCACTACCTGAATCTGTAAACAAGACAATAAATTATTCAGTTCGATAACATTTAGTGAGTCTCTACTTTGTATAAGTCACTGGGTTAGATGCAGGAAATAGATAACTAGATGTTATTTTCCTCATGGACTTTACAGTCTAGTTGGTGAGACTATTAAAAAAGTAATTATTACACAATGTGTTAAGTGATATGATAGATGTGCAATCAAATGCTGTGGGATAAAATATCATGTAATTCTGTTGGTGGCAGGGAGCAGAGTTCACAGATCTAGCACGAGTAAAGGCTCAGGGAGTCTGAATAAACTTTGAGAGGCTTTAGTCACAGAAACGACTATTGTATTTTCTCTTGCATATTGCCTCTTTACATTCATCCTTATATGTATTTCAAAATATAAGTAACTCTACCCTGTAAATTAGGGAAAGGAAATCCAACAAAGATCTCTTTCTTTGATGAGAACAAATCTGATGCTAAGGAAATGTCAAATACTCTTTTTCCCCCTCATCTTTTGGTGTTTATGCCTGGTTGGTGCTCCCAGCATGTGCTTAACTTACCTGTTGGGTAATACAACACTATCACAGACATTCAAAAGAATGTGGCATATTTGGGAAGGGCAGAAATATTACAGCAACAGCATAGGGTACCAAAATGAGAAGTGGCAGAAAGTGGAGCTAGAAGGGTAGTCTGGGAGCCCAATATGAAGGGCTTTCTTCTGTCCATGCTAAAAAAGTCAGACTTTTTGAACTCACGTTCCTAACATTAGATAACCAGGAACAGGTTACCGTGAAAAAGGTTTTAAAATTATCTTCGTTCAAAAAATGATTATTATGAGAAAGTAGTGATTCTCCAAATTATACTGTAATTATATGAAAAAATCATCTTATTCCCAATTGCCTCATTTTCTGACAGCTTATTTCTACAATATAATTAAGAATCAAATCAGCAATAATAATAAACCAGTAAACTAATTAATATTAATCTGAAGAAAAGTATTTAATTTGACAAGCAAACATACTATAAAATATAATGAAGGAACTGTGGATGTTAACTACATGAAAACACTATTTATTTATAAGAATAAAAACAATAAAAGGTATGTAAGATAACTAACCATCCAACAGAAGTGCAGTAATCAAAAAAATTATGTGTGTAAGGAAAAAAGTGATGGTAACTCAAAAGTAAAAAAAATGAGAAAGTTCATTCCCTTCCTCAATAGTTTAGTCTGAAAGCCATTAGTGGGGCCAAGTGAAGTAGGCATTCTCTGGTGGGGGCAGGGGAGGGAGGGTGTGCTAGAGGCCGTATATGGAGCTTCAGACAATGAGGAGGGTGTCGCTGCAGGAAGGCAACATCAGTGGAGGCCTGGTATGGTCAGTTGAAGCCCAAACAAAATGAGGAGGATTTTCATGCAGGGGGACAGCAGCCACAGCCAGGCAACAATTGTTGGAGGTAAACACTTGGATTGGGAGAGGGCAAGGGTGCATCGACAGAATACTGGCTACATATGGGGACATTGGTCAAATAATGGGAGACACGGTTCTTAATGTTAGAGACTGAGGAATGAAAACATAGAAAGGGAGAAGACTAGAATGAGCTCTCTGGTGTCGGATTAGAATTTGAGGTATTTGTGGGAACTCATGGTTTTCAATATATAAAGATACTGAAATATGAATGTAAATGTGTATATGCTTATACACTTATATGTGTGTGTATATATTTATACGCATATATATTTCCTAGCTTTGTCACTGAAAGGGCCTGGGAGCAGCAATACCCCAATAGCAATGAATAAACATAGCACACAGATTTTGGTTCTAGACACAATTCTCCACTAAAAGGATCCAGGAAAACTGATCATGGGCTAAGGCAGAGAAAGTATAAGATGAATCAGAATGTAAGGAAGCATGCAGAAAGTGAAAGATAACCTCAAAATGAAAGAAAGAATGATGGAGACATGTCAAAAGGACACAGAAACCAATTTGAATAGGTTCCTACTGGCTAAATCTGGGATTATTTGGCATCAAAATAAATAACAGATTATAACAATTTGAATAAAATAAGAACCTATTACTTCATAATGATACAAATGAAATATTAAAAGTTTGATGAGGCCATGACCAGTGTTGTTCAGTGGTTAGAGCATTGGCCTGTGAACTGAAGGGTTGCAGGTTTGATTCCAGTCAAGAGGATGTGTCTGGGTTGGAGGTTCAATCCCCACCCCAGTCTATCATGTGTGGGAGGCAACCAATCGATGTGTCTCTCTCACATCAATGTTTCTTTCTCTCTCTCTGTTCTCTCTCTCTGTCTCTCTCTTTCCCCCTCCCCCCCTCCCTTCCACTCTCTCTAAAAAAAAATACCAATGGAAAAAATATCCTCGAGTGAGGATTAACAACAACAAAAAAGTTTGCTGAGGAATAGATATTCATAGTCTCAATGTACACTCTCCTTCCCGCCCAGAAATACCATTAATTAGGAAGGGGAGATAATGTAATTTTACAGTGGAGAAGCCTGACAGACACCACCTTAATCAAGGTAACTATCAATATAACACAAATTAAAATTATGTGTCACTTGATAGGATACAAAGATAATACAGTATCATTTCTATGAGATTCCTGCTGATGAAGGAAAACCTGAATATAATCATGACAAACCATTAAAACTGACCTAAACTGAAGGACGTTCTATAAAATAACTGGCCTGTAGTCTTTAAAAGTGCCAAGGTCATGAAAGTCAAGGAGAGACTGAGAAAGTGAACCAGATGGAAGAAAACTGAAGAGACCTTACAATTAAATTCAGTGCATGATTCTGAATTGGAACTTTTCTCTATCAAAACACTTTTGAAATAATTGGAAAAATCTGGGCTTTGATTAGAATGTAGTAATGTATTAATGTTAATTTCCTGATTTTGATGGTTGAATTGAGGTTATATAGAAGAATGTTCTCATTTACAAGAAATATATACACTGGAGAATTTGAGGCTGATGGGCATTCTGTCAGCAAGTTAGTCTCCAAAATAGTTCAAAAAACAGAAAACTTGCAGTTTCCTGTAAGTTTGAGATTGTTTCAAAATAAAAGGTATTACAAATAGGAAATGCTAATATAAATTTTTATACATGCAGACAATAATTCTCATGATGAGGCTGACGAAAACTCCATTTGAGTGCTCATTATGTTCTAGAAAGAGTTTAAAGCATTTTATAAGCATGTGATATAGAGTGATGCTGAAGAGAAATGGGGACACAGAAAGAGACCTTTGACACAGTAAGTGAAAAATGCAAATATAATACCTAAAATACGATCACATTTTGTAAAAATAATTATATTATATACACATATATTTTCTATGAATATAGACTAAAATATTAACTGAGTGGTTGGATTATAAATGATATAAATTTTCTTTCTCCATATAAGTACATTCTAAAGTTTTAAACATAATGACCATGTGTTAATTTTACAATACAAAATATTTTAAAATTTACTGCCCTGACCGGTTTGGTTCAGCAGTTTGAGCATCAACCTGCAGACTGAAGAGTTGCAGGTTCAATTCTCAGTCAAGGGCACGTACCTGGGTTGCAGATTCCATACCCCGTCCTGGTTGGAGTCGTGTGGCAGGCAACCAATCGATGTGTCTCTCTCACATCAATGTTTCCCTCTCTCTCTCTCCCTCCCTCCTTTCCACTCTGTCTAAATATCAATGGAAAAATATCCTAGGGTGAGAATTAACAAAAAAAATTATTTTAAAGTTGACAGTTTAGAACAATATATAACAGTAACATGGAAAAATGTTAACATTGTATTAATATTAGAGTAAAACATGATACAAAACAACTTAGAAGGTATGAGTCTAATTTTGCTTCATAAAAAAAAAGAAAGAAAAAAAGGACTGAGTGAAATATACCTACATGTTAAAGGGTAAACTAGAATAATGGTATTAAACTTTTTATTTATACTTTTCTGTATTTTCTAAATCCTCTACTATGAACATAGATTAATTTTATAAGAAAAAGGTTTTTTCGTTAATTGATTATTAAGATAGTTAACAATATGGAAAGTATTAATGGCATCACCTTGTATAAGAAAAACAAAATATAAAATAGTATATACATTATGATAACCATGTAAAACATATGCAGACAACAACAGTTGAATGGAAATATACCACCACAATAACTGGTTTACCTTAGATAAGGTGGAATAATGTGTAATTTGTTTTCTTTTCTGCATTTTCCAAAATTTCTATAATTTCCATATTATATATTAATAATATATGTATACTTATACATTTCATCTGTAATCAAAATTCTCTTAATAGGAAAAGGAAAGTACATAAGGGGCATTAAAATGAGAATTTATGATGTCTTAGAAAATAATTTTTAAACCTGAAAAAGAGCCATTATCTGGAACTGCTTTATGACCCAGCAATTCCACTTCTGGGTATGCATTTGAAGAAACCCAAAACACTAATTGGAAAAAAATATATGCACCCCTATGTTCACTGCAGTGTTATTTACAATAGCCAAGCTATGAAAGCAACCCAAGTGTCCATCAATAGATGAGTAGATAAAAAAGTTCTGGTACCCATATACAATGGAATATTGCTTGGCCATAAAGAGTGAAATCTTACTATTTGCAACAGCATGGATGGACCTAGAGGGTATTATGTTAAGTGAAATAAGTCAGACAGAGAAAGACAAAAACCATATGATTTCACCTAGATGTGGAATCTGAAGAACAAAATAAATGAACAAATAAAAGAGAAACAGACGATAGATACAGAGAACAGACTGATGGTTGACAGAAGGGAGGAAGGTTGGGTGAAAAAGGTGAAGGGATTAAGAACTACAAATTGGTAGTTAAAAATAGCTATAGGGATGTCAAGTACAGCATAGGGAATATAGTCAATAATATTATATACCGGAAATATTGGGGGATCATGTTGTAAAGTATATGATTGTCTAACCACTATGTTACACACCTGATACTAAAACAAAATAATATTGAATGTAAACTGTAATTGAAAGATAATTGTTTTAATTAGGCAAAAAAAAAGAAAGAGCCATTACCTTAATAGACAGCATGGTATATATTACATGTGGTAGGCAGAACAATGCTCCCCGCCCCCCAAAGGTGTCCACTTCCTAATCCCTAGGACCTATGAATATGTTACCATACTTGGCAAAAAAGACTTTGAAGACATGATTAAATTGATGGTTATGAAATGGGAAGATTATCCTGGATTATTCCAGTGGGCTCAATATAATCATAAAGGTTCTTAAAATTGGAAGAAGGAAGCAAAAGTTGCCCAAGTGGTAAGATATCAGAAGCACTCAACCCACTGTTGTAGCTTTGAAGGTGGAAGAACAGAGCTAGGAGCAAAAGAATGCAAGTAGTCTCTGGAAACTGGGAAAGACAAGGAAACGGATTATCCCTTAGAGTCTCCAGAAAGGACCACAGTCCTGTCAATACCTTGACGTTAGCCTAGTGAACTCCAGAACTGTAAGATAAATCTGTGTTGATTTAAGCACTGAGTTTATGATTACTTGTTACAGCAACAAGAGGAAACTAATACATGGGGCTATAGATAGATGGAAAGAAGTTGTCTGATGATTTTAGCCATCTGTTTTAGGGAAAACAAAATAACTGAAGCAGGAGAGTAAGCTGGAATAGAATTAACAATGATGTTAACAAGAGTTGTGTCTGGATGTAGATGTGTCATTAAGTATATGTTTAAGGCCAAGTAAAACACTAAAATAGCACTCACAGCAAAGTTTAGGACACAGACTGGATTGAAATTTTATTTATTTTTATTCACTTTCACTGATTATTAGATTAACACTTGATTCTCTTATTATAATTAATATAAGGATTAATTCCCTGATTAATACTTATCCAGCCCACTGAAAAGAAACTACTTTGACTATTTAGCCAAGAAAAAAAAAAAAGTATTTTACACACAAAATAATGATAAAGGCTATACCAATTTAACTGAAAATATTAAGTTTATCACATGCACTATACAATACTGACAATCTGATGGAGTACATTTACTCATAGATGTTTTAAATATGCAAATACAGGTTTTTGAAATAAAAACAACACTTTATATCAGAAAATGTGAGTACTCATGTCTTGGCTCTTTCCCTTGCTATGTGAACTTGGAGAAGTTCTCTCCAAATTGCATATCAGATTCTCTGTCTTTTTTACATTTAAGAGGGTTAAATACTATCTCTACAATCTTTTTCTATCTTTAAAGAAATGTAGTCTGTTATTTGTGGAGCCACAACTGTTCTTAGCAAAACAAATAGCCTTAACTCTGCTTTCAAATCCTTTCAAAAATCAATTTTATTTTATTCAGGTCTATATTCCAGGTAGAATAAAATAATTCAAGTATATCATCTCATTAATTTTCAAGACAAGAGAAAGTATTTCTGTTCAGAAAGAAAAAGAAATAAACTGGTAGCAGATCAAATAAATTGATACTGTTATGTTGGCAGACCCAAGTCCAAAAAAAACAGAGTTTTTTTTACAAACTCCAAACTCAGTATTGCATTCTGCCTTTTCAACAGAAGGTTCAATCAGGTAAATTAACTCCTTTTCAGGGGAACGGGTAGGAGTATGGTATCAAAAGCTAATATTTATGTACTTTCCCCTTCATGTCACATGGTCAAAGGATAAATGTAATAAGGAGGGGCAGACTGTAGGGTCTGGAGATCAAATAGCTATTCTCTCCCTGGAGGCCTTATCAGTGTTAGCACTGCCTCAGGGAACCAAGAGAGAAAAGCATGTTCTAGGTGGCCTCTCCCTGACTCAAATAGCCACCCAAGCTTGAGAAGACAAAAGTGGGATCTAAGCCAAGCCTGACAGACCTGCCAACTCTGGACAACGGCTGATTTCAGACAAGTTTGGACAAAGTTACATGATAGTATTTTCAATAATGTATCAGGAAAAAATAAATGACACTGTCTATATCTAGGCATAGCTCCTGTCAAAAACATCAGGTTTAATTTGAATTCACTCTGCTGTCTCTGTTATTTTGTTTCCCAGATAACAGATTGCTAAAATCACCAGAGGATTTCTTTGTAGCTATCTATAGCCTGTATTTATGTCAGCTATGCCATGCTGTGCTGACACAGGAAAATGTCTTCACCTTCAGGAGAATTCATTTCATAGCATACCACAGATAAGGAGACCCTCAGGAAGGGAGGAGAAAACAAATTTCCTTTCATTTGATGGCAGATTAAGGCCTTGGGCTCTCAGAGGAG
Organism: Tadarida brasiliensis; assembly: GCA_030848825.1. Taxonomy (NCBI): domain Eukaryota; kingdom Metazoa; phylum Chordata; class Mammalia; order Chiroptera; family Molossidae; genus Tadarida; species Tadarida brasiliensis. The sequence continues at coordinate 43,755,735 of CM061280.1, forward strand.
ACCCAAAGTAGGGCTGTCTGAGGAACACAAATCTTGAAATTGCCATAGCTAAAACCCAAAGGCAGGCACTGAAACTAGTAGAGTATCCAGAACAAAGAAAAAATATTCTTTTTCTGTTTATTGTGAAGTAACGGTAGAAAAAAATGATTAGGATACTGGGAGTTGAAATATCACACAAAAAGACATAGGACAACTTTGTTCTCTTGCTCTATATTTTTTTAAAGCATCCACATTAATTAAGTCTCTGAAGTATTTAATAGATCCATTTTTTGTCACATGTAACCCAAATAAGAACATAATTCAAGTATGGCTTAGAAAACTGTGGAAATTTTATATAGTCTTTTTATTTATCCATGCAACTGCATCGACTTGGACAATTAAGGGGGGGGTGGAAATTAAAGGTTGGAAAAGGAGAGAAATAAAAACTTTTTAAAGAAAATCTTACTTTCATCAACTTCCAGGCCCCCAATTCATTTATAGCACTTAGCCTATCAGTTAAAATGTTGCATACCCACAATACAGCAGAACTGGCTTAGCCCTAGGTCAACACTATGGGTTGCATTCCTTTTCATTAGTTTGCTGTCCTCTCTAAAAGATCATCATATGAATTGTTTAATCATTAACTACCTACAATGAATTAGTTTGTCAGAGATTAGGGAACCAGTTAACGGAAATGCATTTAGGGAATGGGACACAGGACAGTCAAAACCTGCATCCTCGGGGAGCTCACAACCCAGGGAAGGAAAAAGCAAGCATAAAGTAAATGCACAATCTCTGGAGCTGAACTTCGTGGGTTTGAACATTGCATCCATGCTTATTAGCTGTGTAACCTTGGACAACTTACTTAAACTCTGTACCTCAATTTCCTCATTTGTAGAATGAGAATAATGATGGTACCTACTTCATGGGGTTATTATAAGACTAAGATAAATCAATAGCTATATAAAAGGTTTGAACCTGGCACAAAGCAAATACTATCTAAGAGTTACCTATTACAATGACTGTTGCCAATACAACTGTTAGTACTGTTGGGACTTCAATCACCACTACAACCACCATAGAAATGAGAGTCGATCCTATGAGAGCCATAAGAAAAGAACACTTACTCCTGTTTGGCAGAGGTAGAAGGTACACATCAGTGAAAGTTTCACAGAGGAGTTAATATCTGTGCTGGATCTTGATAGATAAACAAAAGTTAGTTAGGCCAAGAATCAGATAAAAGGCATACCAGAGTCCTGGCAGGTTTGGCTCAGCGGTTAGAGCATCGGCCTATGGACCAAAGACTCATGGGTTTGATTCCGGTCAAGGGCATGTACCTCGGTTGCTGTTCGGTCCCCAGCTCCGGTTGGGGGTCATGTGGGAGGCAACCAACTGATGTGTATCTCTCTTGTCGATGTCTCTCTCTCTCTCTTCTCTCTCTCTCTCTCTCTCTCTCTCTCTCTCTCTCTCTCTCTCTCACTCCCCTCTCCTTCTTTCTCTCCCCCTCCCACTCTGTCTGAAGATAAATGGAAAAATATCCTCAGGTGAGGATTAAGAAAAAAGGCATACCAGAAATCGGGATGGAAATATGAGGAAATATGTCACCTTTCAACATTGGGGTTGGAGGGGGAGACAGCAATACATGTTCTAGGCAGGAGATGAGGCTGGTAAGGTAGAGAGGAGCTACATGAAAAACCTTGCCACGCTGCAAGCCACTGAAGAAACCTAAACAAGAAAATGATATGAACATATTTAGATTCAGAAAGGTCAGTATAGCTGCAATGGGAGGGATGGACTAAAAGGGGAGGAGGCAGAGGAAAACTAAGACTAGCAGCAAAATTCCAGCTCAGAAGGATATTATAATGATCTAGGTGACAAATTATGTAGGCCCGAAGTAAGAAGGTGGAAATAAGAATAAAGTGGCAGGGGGAACAGACTGGAGAAATAATTAAGAAGGAGAAATAGGACTTGGGAACTGACTGAATATGAGTGATGAGGAAGAAAGAAAGGTCCAGGATGAAGCCAAAGCTTCTGACTCAGGCAACTGAGTGAGTGGTGTTGTCGTTAAATGAGGGCAAGACTACAGATAAGGAGGCAGGTTCAGGGGAAAAAGGCTAGATGGGTTTAGACACATTGTGTTTACAATACTGGAAAATGTTCATGTTGAATAAACACTTAAATATTTACAAGCTTCAAAATATTAACAATGCTTTCAGAGAAGTGGGATTGTACTGTCCAAATACTTCACAGTGAGCATACATTAAGTATGGAAAATTTCAAGATAAATACATAAATGTCCAATTTTAAATAATATGCCTCCCTCAACTTCCTGCTAAGTATTGTGTAGACAAAAAGTGAGGAAAAGCAGCTCCCTCAAGGAAATGGAGACCTGGCAAAGGGGCTGTTCCCATCTATGGTATGTCCCCTTCAGACTGCTTTCACTCCTGCTGATATCTCTCTTGTGTTTATATTAAGTCAGAAATGACAGCTCCTGGAATATATGGGTCAGCCTCTGGAAACATGGTGCATTCGTTTCTTATTTCTTTCTGCTGTAATAAATTACTACACACTTAGTGGCTTTAAACAGCACAAATTAGCTATCTTACATTCTGGTGATCAGAAGTCTAGAATTCTTCAGGGGCGATTTCTTTCCTTGCTGTTCCAGATTCTAGAAGCCAATTGCGTTCTATGGCTTGTAGTACCTTCCTACATATTCAAAGAGCATCACTCCAACCTCTGCTTCCTTCATCACATCTCCTTTTTCTGACTTACTCCTCTTACATCTCTTGTGATTTACATTGGACCCTTCCTGGGCAATCCAGGATAATCTCCCCATCCAAGGTCCTTAACTTGATCACATCTGCAATGTCTTTTTTGCCATGTACAGTATCAGTCACAGGTTCTGGGAATTAGGATATAGACATTTGGGAGAGGAGGGCATTATTCTGCCTACCACAGGTAGAACTTGCCAGGTTTCTTCATTGTGAAGGTATTTTTTTTCTTTTACATAATCTTTTCTCTAGAAGTGAATCATTAAGTCTAAATACAAGGGGAGAGGGAGATGAAGTTTTATCTCTTGGAGGGGGGAAAATACATACAAACATACACATTCAAACATACATGTATAAAATTTGGAATTCTTCTGTGAGGAAGATTTGTCTCTTTTCCCCCATTTATTTAGTATTTCAAGAATTTATTTCTATCAATATTGACTCATGGGTAAAAGTCTGAGTAAGGGATTGGATTAGTACCCAAGAGAAGAGAAAGGGGCAATGGTTAATTTGTTCATTCAGCAAATATTTATTGAGCAACTAATATGTACCAGACATGGTTATGAGTGCTAAAACTGTAGCAATCAACAAAACAAGATCCCTACCCTGCTAGAGTGTCTATTTTTGTGAAAGGGGATAGATAAAAATTAAACAAAAAGGAAGGAAAAAATAAACAAGAAAGAATGAGCATATCTAATAGCAATAGTGATGTGTCTTATGCAGAGAATTAAACGAGCGTGGTGTGACACCAAACAGATGTCCCCCCTTGATCAGGTGGTCAAAGAAAACCTCACAAAGGAGAGATATGTAAGTGGAGATCTAAAAAGAAAAAGATCCAGCTACACAAAGACCATGGGGAAGAAATGATTCAGACAAAGGGAAAGACCGGTACAAAGGGAATTCAAGATTCCTTCTTCCTTTGAGAATAAACAAATAGAAAAACAACTAGCATGGGGCAAATGGAAATGTATAGAAAAACAAGGAAAAGGAGATTTGTCATCATAAAGACTCATAGAAAGAGCAGAGCACTCAGCAAATGCTTTCACATAAGAGTCAGAAAACAATGTTTGGCACATTCAAGGAAATAAGAAAACAGAGCCTCAATAAAGCAGGAAGAGGAAGCCAAATAAGATAACGAGATGAGGAAAGCTATAAATTCTATTGGTCATCTACAAGAGAACTAAGCCAGAGTAACAACCAAAATGTATATCAGAGGGTGTAAAGAGAAGATTTGACACAGTATAAAAAATTCATTAAATAGAAATATAAAAGACAACAAATATTAAAGCAAGGAAAGAAAATATGATAGATATGGAAGACATTGTAATTAATACTCTAAAAGTGGATTCAACCTAAAAACTGAATATTAAGAAATCATTTGTACCATGGAATAGTTTATACTTTGGAACTACTATGTCTTCCACAAGTTTTTTTATTTTTTATTCCTCACCCGAGGATATGCGTTTATTGATTTTAGACAGAGAATAAGGGAGAGAAGGAGAGAGAAAGAGACAGAGAGAGAAATACCGATGTGAAAGAGAAAGATCAATCAGTTGCCTCCCATACGTGCCCTGACCGGGGATTGAACCTGCAACCTAGGTATTTGCCCTGACTTGGAATTGAAACCACAACCTTTTTTTTGGTATACAAAATGACGCTTCAACCAACTGAGCCTCCCAGTCAGGGCTTCTACAAGTTTTTATTGACATGTGAAATTCTATTGATATAACTAAGAAAAACAGCATGATACAGACATGATATATAATACAATATAATAAAATAGAAAGTGCTTCCATTTATTGAGTATTTAACATTCGCCAGAAACACGACTATCTCACGAACATTTTATTTCATCCTCAGAACAATTCCATACAGTAATAGTATTATATTTCATAGGTGAGGAAACAGATTCAGAGAGGTTAAGAAACTTTCCAAAGTTCACTCAAGTAGTAAGTAGCAGAACTTGATTTGAACCTGTATTTGACTGACTTCTAAACCTCTGCTCCTAACCATAACACTATAACCAAACAATGTCAAATAATTACTACCTCAAATTCATTTTAAAATGCACCAAAAAAGTAGAGTGAAAATGTACCAAGGGATTAATAGAGTCTACCTTAGGTAATTTTCCCTGCATATATATAATTTTCTATTTTTTAAGCATTTCATAATATGTATTACTTGTAAAGTCAAAACAAACAAACTGGTAGAAAGAAGAAATAACCTTTTAGTCTGCAGCTCATGAAAAAGACTTAGACTCAAGATATAAATGGGAAGGTCTTCAGCATATAGTTTGGGATAGAAGTAATGGCTGTAGAGAAGATTACCCAGAAAGAATGGGTGGAATATGTACAGAATTATGAACAACAACATTTAAGATGTAGGTAGAGGAAGGGGAATCAGGGTAGTAACTCTTCCCCCCAGGAATAAAAACATTCTACGGCCTGGTAAATTCCTCTAAATAGATCAAACACAACATTACTAACAAGTCCATGCCCTTTGTATGAAAACACATAACTTCAGTGAAAGGAAAAAGTATACTGATAAACTGCACATATACCTTACTGCAGTATATTAGGGCAAAAATAATGGGTAACAAAAACCTACAGAATTTCTGAGCCAAATAAAAGTCCATTGTATAAAGTGTAACGGGCATCAAAAATTCATATGTTGGTCTCTTATATTATAATTGTTATAGGAACCTTCTAGCTTAAGGTTTGACCTTATTATAATCATTGCCTCACTTACTTCAGCAAAGGTAAAACTAGATCCTCATAAATTTTTAATCTTTAAAAACATACATTTATTGAAATTTTATAAAGCCATCACCTTAATAAATTGAATAAGTCTTTTAAAAATTCAATATCCAAAGAAAGTTTACTAAGCCAAATTATGAAAACTGTAATAAAAGGACTTATCCTCAATGACTGGTCATCATCAAATTTCATCCAAGATGTTTGTTTATCATCTACTATGTGCTTAGGTTTTAAGATATATTCCAGACTTTTAAAACTAAAAGGAAGGTTGGAATCTTCCAATCCTTAAATTTTACAGATTATGACAGTGTTTAACAAAAAGTAAAGACTCAATATTTTAAAGTATCAAGTGACCTAGTCTTTGCTGAGAGTCACATTGAGTTGCAAGCGGCTTCAGGGGCATCTTTAGGAGTCAGCAACATAGCAGAAGACATCAAGACCAAAATCAAGAACTACCAGACTGCTTCTTTAACAGCCACTTCCCCAACCAGAACCAGACCAGGAAATGTTGGCAGAATTGCCTGGACTTCCACTACTGTGAGAAGGCAATGACTGCTAAAGGAAGTGATGTCTCCATGTGAGAATGGTACCGGCCTGTGTAAAAGTCCCTTTGCCCCATATCCTAGGTGTCAGTCTGGGATGACTGCCAGCAGAGGGCAGGTTTCCTGGGAAGATCTGAACTGGCTGCACCCCACCTCTCCTCTGTCTTCCATCCTTCTCCTAGGGAGGTGAAGGGGGACCTAGGTACATCCCACCCTAGGATCTTGAATTATGGTTTAACTAATGATAAATACTGGTTGGAAAAGTGTTAAAAAAAATCAGATGACCTGATTCAAAGTCCTGCTTCCCTTGACATCATACACCACTAAGGAGAGATTATATATTACATTGGTTAAAAAAAAAAAAAAACGTCTGAGCTTATTCCTAGAATCTGTCGTAAGTTTCATTAGTCTATTTTATAATTGTAATGACTGTCACTTAATATTCAATTACTTTTTTTCTTTATTTTAAAATATATCTTGATTGTTGAAAGTGTTACAGATGTCTTCCCTTTTCCCCCATTGACTCCCCCTCCAGCCTGCAGCCACTGACCCCCAGGCCTTCACCACACTATTGTCTGTGTCCATGGGTTATGCATATATGTATGTAAGTTCTTTGGTTAATGCCTCTGTGCCCCACCCCTTCCCTCTGAGATTTGATAGTTTGTAACATGTTTCCCTGCCTCTGGACCCATTTTGTTAATCCATTAATTTTGTACATTAGATTCCAAATATAACTGAGATCATGTGATAGGTTTCTTTCTCTGACTGACTTATTTTGCTTAGCATAATACTCCCCAGGTCCCTCTATGGTGTCTCAAAGGGTAAGAGTTTTTTCTTTTTTACAGCTCATAGTATTCCATTGTGTAAATGTACCACTCCTTTTTTATCCGCTTATCTACTGATGGGCACTTGGACTGTTTCCAGATCTTAGCTAATGTAAATAGCACTGCTATGAACATAGGGGTGCATATATTCTTTCTGATTGGTGTTTCAGGCTTCTTAGGATATATTCCTAGAAGTGGGATCACTAGGTCAAATGGTAGTTTCATTTTTAATTTTTTGAGGAAACTCCACATTGTTTTCCATAGTGGCTGCACCAGTCTGCATTCCCACCAGCAGTGTACTAGAGTCCCCTTTTCTCCACATACTCACCAGCACACATTTTTTGTTGATTTATTGATGGTAGCCATTCTGGCAGGTGTGAGGTGATACCTTATCGTCATTTTAATTTGCATCTCTCTGATGATTAGTGACTTTGAGCATTTTTTCATATGTTTCTTGGCCATCTGTGTGTCTTCCTCAGAGAAGTGTCAGGTCTTCTGCCCATTTTTAATTGGATTGTTTGTCTTTGTTAAGTTATATCAGTTCTTTATATATTTTGGAAATTAACCCCTTATCAGATATATCATTGGCAAATATGTTCTCCCACACAGTGGGATCCTTTTTCATTTTCTTGATAGTTTCTTTTGCTGTGCAGAAGCTTTTAATTTTGATGTAGTCCCATTTGTTTATATTTTCCTTTGCTTCTCTTGCCCTTGGTAATGTATCAGTGAAAATTCTACTACATGAGATGTCTGAGATTGTGTTACCTATGGTTTCTTCTATGATTTTTATGGTTTCATGACTTATATTTAAGTATTTTATCCATTTTGAGTTTATTCTTCTGTATGGTGTATGGTGTAAGTTGGTGGTCCAGCTTCATTTTATTTGCATGTATCCATCCAATGATCCCAACACCATTTATTGAAGAGAATATCCTTACTCCATTGTATGTTCTTGTCTCCTTTGTCAAATTTTAAATGAGTACAATGGCTTGGGTAAATTTCTGGGTTCTCTGTTCTGTTAATTTTGTATCCTGCTATGTTGCCAAAATCACTTATTAAATCTAGTAGGTTTTTGGTGGAGTCTTTAGGGTTTTTTATGTACAATATCATGTCATCTATGAATAATTACAGTTTCACTTCCTCCTTTCCAATTTGATGCCTTTTATCTTTTCTTCTTGTCTGATCCCTGTGGCTAAGACTTCTAGTACTATGTTGAATAAGAGTGGTGATAGCATACATACCTCTCTTGTTCCTGTTCTTAAGGAAAAGTTTTTTTTTTTCCCACTGAGTATAATGTTGGAAGTAGGTTTGTCACATATGACCTTTATTATATTGAGGTATGATCCCTCTATTCCCGCTTTCCTGAGAGTTTTTATCAGAAATGGGTGCTGGATTTTGTCAAATGCTTTTTCTGCATCTATTAATATGATCAGATTATTTTTATCTTTCATTTGTTTATGTGATCTATCACACTTATTGATTTCCAAATATTGTATCAGCCTTGCATCCCTGGGATAAATCTCACTTTTTCATGGTGAATAATTTTATTAATATATTGCTGGATCTGATTTGCAAATATTTTGTTGAGGATTTTGGCATTTATGTTCATTAGGGATATTGACCTCAAATTTTCTTTCTTTGCAGTGTCTTTATCTGGTTTTGGAATTAGGATAATGCCGGTCTCATTTTTTAAAAAAAGCTTGGAAGTCTTCCTTCCTCTTGAATTTTTTAGAATAATTTGAGGATAGGTGCTACTGCTTCTTTGAATGTTTGGTGAAACTCCCCAGTAAAGCTGTCCGGTCCAGGACTTTTCTTTGCTGGGAGCCTATATATATATAATTTATATTAAATATTAAATATATATATTTATATATTTATATATATATTTGTGTATATATATATATATCTGCTTCAATTTCATCAGTGGTTATTGGTCTATTCAGGTTTTCTGATTCTTTCTGATTCAGTTCTGGAAGATTGTATGTTTCTTAGGAATTTGCCCATTTCACCCAGGTTGTCCAATTTGTTGGCATATAGTTTTTTGTAATATTTTCTTACAATCCTTTGTATTTCTGTGGTGTCAGTTGCTACTTCACCTCTTTCATTTCTGATTTATTTGGGTCTTCTCTCTTTGTTTTTTTTATGAGTCTGGCTAAAGATTCATCAATCTTGTTTATCTTTTCAAAGAACCAGTTCTTAGTATCATTGATCTTTTCTGTTGTGTTTTTTTTTTTTTTTTTTTTTTTAGTATCTATGTCATGTATTTCCGCTCTGATTTTTATTATTTCCTTCCTTCTGTTTACTCTGGGTTTTTCTTGTCTATCTTCTAATTCTTTTAGTTGTAAGGTTACATAGTTTATTAAAGGCTTCTCTTGTTTCTTGAAGTAGGCCTTTAGTGTATTAACTTCCCTCTCAGGACTGTTTTGTTTTTTTTTTGTTTTTTTTTCTCTCTCTCTCTCCTGTAGATTTTGGGTTGTTGTGCTTTTATTTTCATTTGTTTTCAGAAAGTTTTTAATTTCTTCCTTGATCTCATTGGTAACCCATTCATTGTTTAATAACATGCTATTTAGCCTCCATGTATTTGAATGTTTTTGAGTGTTTTTATCGTAGTTGATTTCTAGTTTCATGCCATTGTGATCCGAGATGGTTGATAAGATTTCAATCTTTCTGAACTTGTAGAGGTTTATTTTGTGTCCTAACATGTGGTCTATCTTTGAGAATGTCTCACGTACACTTGAGAAGAATGTACATTTTGCAGCTTTGGTGTGAAATGTTCTTTAAATGTGAACTAAATCTATCTCATCTAGTGTGTCATTTAGGGTTACTATTTCCTTGTTGATTTTTGTGTCTTAAAGATCTACCCAGTAAAGTCAGTGGGATGTTAAAGTCCCCTACTATGACCGTATTGCTGTCTTATCTTCCTTAAATACCTCCAAGAGATTTTAAATATATTTTGGTGCTCCTATATTAAGTGCATATATGTTTACCAGGGTTAAATCCTCTAGTTGGATCAATCCTTTTGGTATTATGTAGTGATCTTCTTTGTCTCCTGCTATGGTCTTTGCTTTGGAGTCTATTTTGATAGATATGAGTACTGTTATCGCTGCTTTTTTTTTTCCATTTCCATTTGCATGGAAAATTTTTTTCCATCCCTTCACTTTCATCCTGTGTGAGTCTTTTATTCTAAGGTGGACTCTTGTAGACAGCATGTATATGGGTCACGTTTTCTTATACAGTCAGCTACCCTATATATTTTTATTGAAGCATTTAATCCATTTACATTTAAGGTTATTATTGATAGATACTTATTTATTGCCATTTTAATTTGTTGTGCCTATGTTTGTCTCTATATATACTTCTTATTATTATTAGAGCAGTCCCTTTAGCATTTCTTGTAATGCTGGTTTGGTAGTAACAAATTCCTTTAGCCTTTTTTTGTCTAGGAAGCTCTTTATTTATTTCACTTTCTATTTTGAATGATAGCCTTGCTGGATAGAGTAGTCTTGGTTTCAGATCCTTGCTTTTCCTTACCATGAATACTTCATGCCATTCCCTTCTAGCCTATAGTGTTTCTGTTGAGAAATTAGCTGACAGCCTTATGGGAGTTCCTTTGTAGGTAACACATTGCTTTTCTCTTGCTGCATTTAAGATTCTCTCTTTTTCTTTAATTTTTGGCATTTTAATTGTGACATGTCTTGGTATGGGCCTCTTTGGATTTTTCTTGCTTGGGACTCTCTGTGCTTCCTGAATTTGTGTGACTTTTTCCTTCACCAGGTTAGGGAAGTTTTCTGCCATTATTTCTTCAAGCGGGCTCTCTATCCCTTGCTCACTTTCCTCTTCTGGTACTATGATGCAGATATTGTTATGTTTCATGTTGTTCCATAGCTCCCTTAAACTGTCCTGTTTTTTAATTGTTTTGTTCTTTTCAGTTCTCTGATTGAGTGATTATTTTCTACCCTGTCTTCTAATTCACTGATGTGATCCTCAGCTTCCTCTAATCTGCTGTTTATTTCTTTCAATGTATTATTTATTTCTGCTATGTAATTCTTCATTTCTGAGTGGTTGTGCTTCATAGTGTCTGTATCTTTTTTCATCCTGTTGAACATCCTTATAATCATTACCCTGAACTCTATATCTGATAAACTGCTTATCTTCATTTCATTTAGCTCTTTTTCTTTAATATGTGTTTTTATTGATTTTCTTTTTTTAGAGAGAGAGAGGAAGGGAGAGAGAGAGAGAAACATCAATGTGAGAAACATCAATCAGCTGCCTCTTGCACGCCCCCGACTGAGGATTGAGCCTGCAACGTGGGCATGTGTCCTGACAGGGAATTGAACTGGGATCTCTCAGTCCATGGGACAATGCTAGACCCACTGAGCCACACCAGCATGGCAGTTCTTTTTCTTGATAATTCTCTTGTTATTTTATTTGGGGCTTATTTCTTTGTCTTCCCATTCTGGCTGCATATTTGGGTTTGTTTCTCTCTATTAGGTAGATCTGCTATGACACCCTGTCTTGGTAGGGTAGCTTTATGTAATAGATGACTTGTGGATCCCAGTGGCACAGTCTCCCTGATCACCAGACCTGAGTGCTCTAATTATGTCCACATTTTGTGGGCCCTCCTGTTGTAATGGAATCTTGATTGCTATTGGCCTGTTTATAATTGGGTTCGACCCTCAAGCTGGCTGACAGTGAGGCTCAATATCCAACACAGTGTGCAGGCTGTTGAGCAGGTGTTTATCACATGAAGCAGAATTCACTTCAGCAGGTTTTGGAGCCTGCCAACATCTCCCTGTGGATATACTGCTTTTGAAAGTCATTGGATCCTGCTCTGTTGTTGTCTGAAGCTGGCCACTGAGTTTAAGGTTTTGGGTCTCTTCATAGGGTCTCTGGTGCAGACCAATGTCAGAAATTGTTTATGACTGGCCTTGAGCACCCTGTTTGGAGGTATCAGCATTCCACAACTTGTAGCTTCCTATGTTATGGCTGGATGCATGTGGACATGACCAAGCTGCGCAACAAGGTCTGATTTCACTAGTCCTGGGTCCAGGAGTGGGTCAGGCAAAGACTCAAAGCACACAGAGATCAGCTTCTGCCTACAGCCTGACTGTTAGTCTCAGTCACTTGATTAGCCTCAGGTTATACTCTTCAACAGGGCATAAACTACATAGGGTGTGGCAATAGGCTTTCCAATGGGTGAGGCTATTGCATCCCCCAAGGCTAAAGCTGGCTGGATGACAAAGGTCTGCCTGAGGAAGAGGGATTTTGCAGCTTGGTAGAATGAGTCAGCACAGGGATCCTGTTGACTGTCTTCTCAGTTCTCTCCCCAGAACCACCAACCCCAGACTTTCCTCACACAGTTCTAGTCCACTCTGCCCTATCTCTGCTAGAGCCCAAAGTGAGTGGTTGCAAACAAAATTTATTGCACTGGCTCTTTAGGAGAGTGCCTGTGTTTCTAGCTGTCTCTCTCTGCCAGATGGAACCTCTAGTGCTTTTCACAGCCAGATATTATGTGGGCAACTTTTCCAGTTCTGTTTCTCTGGGCTGGGAACCCAGCTTAAGGTTTAGACCCCAGGCTTCTCAGTGGAACCTCCCAGAGCTGAGATATCCCTCCAGCATTTCAGCTGCTGCCTGTGGGAGCCCAGCAAGCCCTCTCATGCTTCCATACTTCCTACCAGTCTCAATGCGGCCTCCTCTTTACGTTCTTGGTTATAAGGGTTCTCTTCAGCTAGTCTTCAGTTGGTTATTCAGGAATAATTTTTCTATATTTTAGTTGTTATTCTAGTTGGGTTCAGGGTGAAGGTCAGTGTAGCTTCCATTCAATCTGCTGGCATTCTTCTCTTTTCCACTCCGATTTTTATTACTTCTTTCCTTCTACTTACCCTGTGCTTTTTCTTCTTATTCTCTTTCTAATTCTTTAAGTTGTTAAGTTGTAGGGTTAGAGAGTCTATTAGAAATTTTTCCTGTGTCTTGAAGTAGGTCTGTAATGCCATGAACTTCCCTCTTGGGAATGCTTTCACTGTGTCTCATAGATGTTGTGTTGCTGTGGATTCATTTTCATTAGTTTCCAGGAAGTTTGTTATTGCTTCCTTGATCTCACTGGTAACCCATTTATTGGGTTGTTTATTTAGCATCCATGTGTTTGAATGTTTTTGAATATTTTTATTGTAATTGATTTCTAGTTTCATGCCATTTTGATCCAAAAAGATGCTTGATATAATTTCAATCTTCTTGACCTTGTAAAGTCTTAGTTTGTGTCCTAACATGTGGTCAGTGTAGTTTCCACTTAATACATCACCATCTTGGAATCTCAAAATTCAATTACTTAACTATAAGTAAGAGTTGACTTTGGGAAACAAAACTACCTTAAACAATTTAACCAAATAAAATGATCAGTAACAAATAATTGCTGATAAATATAATAAATATTTCCGTAGATTATATAGAGAGAGCAAGGGAGAGGTAGAGGGAGAGACAGAAGCATCAATGTCAGAGCAAAACATCAATTGGTTACCTCCTACATGCCCCTACTAGAGATTGAGCCCGCAACCTGAGCATGTGCCTTGACTGGGAATCCAACCAGCAACCTCTTGGTGCACGTAATGATGCCCAACCAACTGAGCCACACCAGCCAGGGCTACAGATTTTTAATGAATGCCTATTTTGCACAAAATCCTGTGCAATACATGATATAAAATAGGTATATATTAGATACAGTTCTCTGAAAAAGCTCCCTTAATGATGCTGTAAGCAAAGACATGTTCAAATTACCTCAATGCAGAACCAAATGTGATAAAAACCATTGCAGGGTAAAACAGCTCAGAAGCAAAAGAGACCTTCTTGATAATCTGCTTGAACTGATCATGGAAGGTTTTAGGTAGGCCATGGAATTTCATCTGGGTCTTAAAGAACAGGTAGGATTTCAATAGTCAGAAGAAGGAAAGAGTAATTTGGGATACATTATTAGATTAGCTATTTTAAAAGATGACTTTGACTAGAGTGAGAAGAATCTTGCTGAATGCCAATTACTGTCAAATTTACCCTTATATATTTCATAACTCCATCCCTCTCCTCTGCTTCATTTCCACTGCTATTACTTTGTTTAGACTTTCTTCATTTCTTATTTTGACTAATACAATAGCTACCTAACTGGCAGGGAACCATGTATCACCATTCATTGCTATATCCCTAACACTTTGCACAGTAAGTGATATATAATATTGGTTAAAGGGATGAAAATCTGATTATATTGTGTTTGGCACTCTTTTTTCTGTATTACAAATACCAGACAATATTTTATGCTATGTTTTATTTGTCAAAGAATACTTTTAGAAAACTTGATCACTGTCAGAGCTTTATACATTATTGAAATCCTTAATAGAGCTAGGAACATCAGAAAACTCTACCATCACAACACCAAATAGGTGCTGCTTTTTACCACAATGTGACCCTCCCAGACATTATCATAATGTGTGCATAAGAATGATGCTCAGATCAAGATGCTCTTTGCAGCAAAGCAAGCCACATATGGTTGACCTCTCTGTGTCCCTCATAAATCACTGGAATAAAACTTCAAATAGAGTAAATATAATGAATGGTAGATTGCAAGACAAAAAACATCTAAGACTAGTAAGAGGTTAATGCTACTGTGTATTACCACCATTAATTCTCTATCTTTCTATCTGCTTTATTAATTTTTCATAGCAATGTTCTCCTATACATATATTTGGTGTGTTGTTTTTTTTTATCTGACCCTACCAACACCTCCACCAAAATTCAAGTTCAATGAGAATAAAGTTTTATCACTTTTCATCATATTTTAGGACATGAAATTGTTTAGCACTTATCAATTACACAATAAATGATGGTTGAATAATAAACAGAACAAATAATTATTTTTTGAGTAGCAATTACTACACGCCAAATGTTGTGCTAAGCAATGGGGATTTTTTTTTTTTTTTATCCTCACCCGAGGACATTTTTTCATTTTTTGTCCAGATAGAGTGGGAGGGAGAGAGAGGACGAGAGAGAGAGAGAAACATCGACGTGAAAGGGACACATCGAGTGGCTGCCACCCGCATGACCAACCAGGGCCGGGAACAAACTGCAGCCGAAGTACATGCCCTTAGCGGGAACCAAACCCGGGTCTCTCTGGACCGCAGGCTGACGCTCTAACCGCTGAGCCAAACCGGCCAGGGCGGGATATTTTTTTTTTATACATTCCTTATCTTATTGAATAATCACTTTGTCAAAAATTTAAATATCCTATTAAATTCATGTTAAATCTATAAAACAATTTGGAAAGAGTTTACTTCTTCCCCAAATTTAATTTTTACCCAGGACCAGGAATGTCTCTCTATTTTTAAAATATCTTTTTTCCTGTCTCTCAGCCAAATTTTTAAATTTTCATCACATAGGTCCTACTCATGTTTTTGTTGGGATTATTACTACATATTTATGTTTCATGGCTTTTGTAAATGGATTGTCTTCCATGATATCTTCTAAATGATCACATCTAATATAAATAAAAGTTATTGGTTTTTAATTTTTATTTTATATCCAACTAGTTTTCAGAACTCATTAAAAGTCTATCAACTAAGAAGTTGTTTTTAAGCCTTAGTTTCTATAGGTACATGATTCTAAAACTTGATCATCTTTCGTCTCCTCTTTTCTATTAACTATGCCTCTTTATTGACACTGGCCAGAATTTATAGATATATACTAAAATATGGTGGTTGTAGGCATCTTTGGTTTTTTGCTGCTTAAGGAACAACTTTTACATTTCACCATTAAGTGTGATGTTGGACTGTTGGTATATATATATATATATATATATATATATATATATATATATATATTTCTTGTTAAGAGACCAAGCTTCTATCACTAACTGTTTAATTTTTAAAATGGGCATTGAGTTTTTTCAAACACCTCCAGCATTTACGTTTTGCCTTATTTTTTCTTCTAAGAACTATTGACAGGATGTAACATGAGTAATTTCATAGTATGAAAGCATTCACACTCTGGGATAAAACTTTCTTGGTCACCAAGGGTTAATTTTTTTCATATATTCTTAAATGTGTTTGACTTGTATTTTATTTAGAATTTGAAATTGGTCCATAATTTATGTATGCAAACAAGTAACATTTTTCTCAGGTTTTGATATTTGAATTAGGCAACATCATAAATGATGGGCCTTGTTCATCATTTTCTATGCTCTAGATCAGTTTATTTAGTATCAGAATTTTCTGTTTCTTTTAAAGGAGTCCTATTTATAATAAGAAAGATTATAAAAGTAGGAAATCAAAAGTTACTGTGTTATAAACTAAGAGTCATAAGACTAGTTCCCTATAGTTCAACAAATATCACTCAAGTTACAATTCAATTACCATGCCATATACAAAGGCATTAAGTTAGAATTAAAAGAACAAAGAGACTTCCTTTTTATAAAGTGTTCTTATTAATTATCTAGATTCTATGTAAAATCTGGGCCATAAGTTCATTTCTTTTGTTTCTGGTCAAGAATAGACTTATAATGTGAAGACTAAAATCATAAAACTTCCAGAAGAAAGTCTGAAATTTTTGAGAGCGAAGATTTCTTGGACAAGATGCAGAAAGCATTGAACATAAAAGAAAATTAGTGTATAATAATTGACCTTCATAAGAAAAAAAAACTGCTCATCAAAAGACACAAATAAGCCCTGGCTGGGTTGGCTCAGCGGTTAGAGCGTCGGCCTGCGGTCCAGAGAGACCCGGGTTCGGTTCCCGCTAAGGGCATGTACCTTGGTTGCAGTTTGTCCCCGGCCCTGGTTGGTCGTGTGAGAGGCAGCCACTCGATGTGTCCCTTTCACGTCGATATTTCTCTCTCTCTCTCTTCCTCTCTCTCCCTCCCACTCTATCTGAACAAAAAATGGAAAAATGTCCTCGGGTGAGGATAAAAAAAAGACACAAATAAGACTATGGGATGGAAAGCCACAGACTGGAAGTAAATATTCATAATACATACATCTAAATATCCAGAATATATTTTAAACTCAAAAAGAAAACTCATATTTTTATTTTTATTGAATTTATTGGGGTAACATTGGTTAATAAAATGATATGTTTCAAGTGTACAATTCTATAATACATCATCTGTATACTGTATTGTGTGTTCACCACTCCAAGACAAGTCTCCTTCCATCATCATTTTATCCTCCCTTTACCCTCTTCTACCTCCCCCCACCCCCTTCTCTCTAGTAATCACCATTGAGTTAAAGACTTGAACAGATATTTCTAAAAGATATATAAATAGCTAATAAGCATATGAAAACATATTCCATTACACATGATAAAGATACAAAGTGAAAACTATAATAAGAAACCACTTGATCCCCCAAGAGAATGGCTAAAATTAAAGAGACTAACAATATTAAGAGTTAGTGAGAATTTTCATTTACTACTGGTCAGAGTGGACAATGCCACCACCACTTCAGAAAAGCATTTGGAAGTTTCTATTAATGATAAATAAATTAAATATATATCTCCCATGACCCAGCAATTCCACTGTTAGGTATATATCAAAATGAAATGAGTGTATATGGACACAAAAAGATTTATAAAAAATGTCAATAAAGCCTTATAATAGCCAAATAATGGAACTTAAAAGACTAACAACAAGAAAATGGATAAACAAATTGTGATACATTTAAACAATGGAATACTACACAGCAATAATAGATTCAAAAACATTATTTTGAATGAAAGAAGCCATACACAAACAAAAGAATACACAGCATCTGACTTCACTTACATGAAGTTCAAGAACAAGCAAACTAATCCAAGGTTTGTAAATCAGAACAGTGGTTCCCTTAGTAGGAGTGGAGGGAATTTGGAGTGGAAATAGGCAAAAGGGAATTCTCTGGTGGGATGAAATTGTTTTATATCTTGAACTGGGTTGTGGTTAGGTACCAGGATGCAAGCATATATAAAATATTATCAAAATGTGTATTTAAATGTTTATTTTACTGTATTTAATAACTCAATAAAAATAATAAAAACAAACTCAAGTATGCTATAACCACTTCAATCATGAGCTTGACTCTGTCCTACCATTTCCTTTTCTTAAAGAATGGTATAGACCCACCTATTCAGCAATGTTTGAACTCTGCATACTCAATCCCCCATTATGAATTCAACATCTCCCAACTATTATTCTCTTCTATCATTTAACCCAACATTATTCCTGCTATGATTTTCTTGCTTTCTGTGTCTCTGAGCAAGTTTACCTTATAGCCCCTTGCTCAGATGAGATAACACATTCCAACAGTCACCCTTTATATGATATTTACTTAATGAGATTATTATGTGAAATTCCTAGTATAGTATCTGACAAATAATCACTTTATATATGTCCACTTCCTACTTTAACCTTTCCTCTCTTTTTATATTCTTTCAAAACATAGCTATATTTTAAAGTACCTTAGATGTCAAAAATATAATTATTGTATTTTCAAAATAGTTAAAACCCCACATTTATATTTCAATACTAGCACTGAAACACCATGCATTATTCGCCAAGAGCTCTCTCTCTCTCTCTTTCTCTCAACATACACACCACAGACACTTATTTAATCTCAAAACAATCCTGAGATGTAGGTATTATTATTATTACTATCCCCATTTCATAGATGAGGAACTGAAGGCGCAGAGCAATTAAGACATTTGCCTAAGACTACACTACTACTAAGTATCAGAGCCATGATAATTCCAGCACATTATTTCAAAAGCTTTACCTAAACCATACAACTAAACTACAAGGGATACTTTTCCATACCTGCAAAGCAAAGGCCATGTTTTTTTTTAACCATGAATTTAAAATTCTAAATTGTCAGAGGAAGCTCTGAATTTCTCACAACTCTCTAGAAAAGTTTTAATTGGATATTTTTAATTGTATTTTTCAATTATTGTTGACATTAAATATAATTTCATATTATTTTCAGGGGTAGAGCATAGTGGTAAGACTAATTGAATAATTAAATAACAGAAGTGTACAATCATAGAGCAATACAATTACAAAGATACTTGTTGAGACATCTATTCTTAAACAATGGATACCTGTATTCATTCATTGATATGTTTTAAAATTAAAATTCCAATCAATAGCTCCATTGACTGAATTCCACGTGTTCACAATTTATACTAATTATGACTTCTAATTACATTTTTTTATTTTTTTATTAGCTCAGAACACATGATTACTAACATGCTTTTCATTCCCTTTCGTGGTCAATCATTCTTTTATTCATTCATATAGCAAATGCTTTTATTTCATGCCAGATATTCAACAAATATTTATTGAGTAGCAACTATGTTAGGTGTATAAATAAGCAGGACAGACATTATGTAACTTATAAGGTAGATTGTTTCCATAAATATACCTGTTACGGAGCACTGCAGCAACTGATTCCCCTAGATGCAGATGATCCATCACCTCCACAAGTTGGATAAGTACCTGTTCAGGAGGAAAATAAGTTAATATTTACTATGAAAATCAATACTAGAATTCTCAAATTATGCTACCTTTGTAGTATTTTATATATTTTATGATAGAAATGCAAAATATATGCCCATGTACCTGATATTCATATAACTTTAAAAATTAAGGAAATTAAGAAACTTAATCTACAATAGTCAAAATATCTACAAAATTTCATACTTAATCATTAAGTAGTATTGACTAAATTTAATGTAAAATCATTAGCTAACAATTACCCATGGAAAAACAACCAAATATACAGAAGTTTGGTTAAAAGAAAGTCAGAAGAACAGAGGAGTGTGTGTGAAGTTGGGTTAGACAAGAGAGGTTAAAGCGAAGAGTTGAGGCAAACATTTGCCAAGCAGATACAGATGGGCTAACTTCCATTTTACCAGGGGGATTAAAGGCCTGAGAAGCCCATAAGCAGGGCCTATATTTGTAGAAGTGGTTGGTCAAAATCAAGGCTAGAAAAGTATAATATTTTGAAATCTGAAGACATAATATAGGTAGTAGGAATAAAAGTGTTGTTTTCCTGATCTGCACTGAATTTTCATTTTGGTTGTGCCTGTTGATTTTTGTATGGGCAGAGAGCAGGTAAAGTTGTAGTAAACTGAACTTTATCTAATATACTGGTTTTTAGTAATGCAAATGCTTTGTGTTGGGAGATGTAGAGTATATTTAATGTATCCTATTAATTTCAAATACATTGGGAAGCAAAAATGTATATTTAATTAAGGAAATACAGATGGCAAATAGACATATGAAAGAATGCTCAAGGTCACTATTCATCAGAGAGATGCAAATTAAAATGACAATGAGGTATCACCAAACACCTGTCAGAATGGCTACTATCAATAAATCAACAAGCAACAAGTGCTGGTGAGGGTGTGGAGAAAAGGGAACTCTAGTACACTTCTGGTGGGAATGCAGACTGGTGCAGCCACTGTGGAAAACAGTATGGAGGTTCCTCAAAAAATTAAAAATGGAACTGCCTTTTGACCCAGCGATCCCACTTCTGGTAATATTAATATATCCTAAGAAGCCTGAAATACCAATCAGAAAAAATATATGCATTCCTATGTTCACAGCAGCACTATTTACAATAGCCAAGGTCTGAAAACAGTCCAGGTGCCCATGAGCAGATGAGTGGATAAAATAACTGTAGTATATATACACAATGGAATACTACATGGCCATAAAAAAAGAAGGAACTCTTACCCTTTGTGACAGCATGGATGGACCTGGAGAATATTATGCTAAGCGAAATAAGTCAGCCGGAGGAAAAAAATATCATATGATCTCATTAATACATGAATCTAATGAACAAAATAAACTAACGAGCAAAATGGAACCAGAAACATGGATACATGGAACAGACTTGCAGGTGCCACAAGGGTGGGGGGAGGGGTGACTGGATAAGGAAGTTGAATGGATTGCCCGGCTGGTGTGGCTCAGTGGTTGAGCGTCGACCCATGCACCAAGAGGTCACCGGTTCAATTCCTGGTCAGGGCACATGCCCAGGTTGTGGTCCAGGTCCCAAGTAGGGGGCATGCAGGAGGCGGCCAATCAATGTTCTCTCTCATCAATGTTTCTATCTCTCCCTCTCCCTTCCTCTCTCTCTAAAATCAATAAAGGGAAAAAAATGTTTTTTAAAAGAGGTTGAAGGGATTAGCTAAATAATATATATACATGTCCCATGGACATGGACAATAGTGTGGTGAAGACCAAGGGAAGAGAAGGTGGAGGTAGGTAGAGGTGGGCAAAGAGGGGGGGGGGAATGGAAGAAGTCTGCAATAATGTCAACATTAAAATTTTTTAATTTAAAATTATCAATTTATTGCACTGGGAAGGTGCAATTTAGTTTGTTCATATTATTATGTTTGTTGTAAAATTATGTGAAGACAAAATAATTAAGCTAGAGAAAAAAAGGTTTTCCTCATTGTTCCTTGCCCTCTTTCTGCCCTTTAATTTAGGGACAAAAGCAAAAGTAGTAGAGGGAATAAAGCACTCTATTTCTTGGGTCTTCATAATTCTAAAAATGAAACAAATCAAATGACAATAGAGCATTTGTATTTATTTCATAATCCTATTTTTATGCTTATAATCCTATCACAATTTAAATAATTAAGCAGCCAAAAAAAAATCTTTAGCATCTCAAAATCAACTGAACTTGACTTACCTTTTCTAAAAATGCTTTAGTGTTGAGAGAATTGTGAGATTTTGAGAAATTTTAATTTTGTTTAAGCTACAGCTTTTTAGAAGATGTGCCAAGAAAAAAAAATCCAACTATATCAATATTACTATTAGGAATCTGGGAATGTGAAAACAAATAATTCATGCTCCTTTTAACAAATTACATCTTGTGTAGAAATATAGGTCCCAAAATTAGGTATGCAAATTTTCACTTAATCTCTTATTTTCAACCAAGCCACCTGCTGCACCTAGATCTCTGAGTCTGGGGCATTCCCATTTAAATTCTCCAGATAAGAAACCTCTGGTTTTCTGAGGAGCAGAGGGTGGGTGATGAGACATGGGATTCTAGCCACTTATTATAAAGACTTTCAAGAAACAACCCATGTATTCATTCTCATGACTCATTCTTGCCTTCCCCAGATCAGGTGCCTCCAAGTCTTGAAATAGTAGGAGTTCTTTAGGACAAATTAGTTGATTTCTCTCAAATGTTCATATAGGGAGAAATACTGAAGTTATAACTTCCTTTGCTCTAAGTAAAAAATTAGCTTCATCCTTACATCTTTCAATGTTTCCACTCACATTCTCTTTGTCCTTTTGAATTTTTCCATTTCATTACTCTCATTTTAATGGAGTTAGAAAAGGAGAGGAAGTAAACATATGTGATCAATTTATGCAAGATTTAACTAAAACTG
The DNA here is from genome assembly GCA_030848825.1 of Tadarida brasiliensis. Taxonomy (NCBI): domain Eukaryota; kingdom Metazoa; phylum Chordata; class Mammalia; order Chiroptera; family Molossidae; genus Tadarida; species Tadarida brasiliensis. Next base: position 43,778,009 of record CM061280.1, read on the forward strand.
ACTGTTTTATATGTATTAGAAAATTAACACTGCCTGCAATGTGGGGGAGGGAGGGAGGGGGGGAGGGGGGGAGAGAGAGAGAGAGAGAGAGAGAGAGAGAGAGAGAGAGAGAGAGAGAGAGAAAGTATGGAGACCAGACAAGTTAAGAAACTATTTCCATAGACAAGGCATAAAAAGGGGGCACAGACAAGAGCTATAGGGATAGCTAAGGAGAACTAGGACTTATAACTGAAGACCACTGACAGATATCAAAGGGAAAAGGAAACATCAAAGACAAAATCAATTTAGGTAACTGGGGGGATTAGTGATAACAAGTGAGGTGGTGTTCAGAGAAGAAAGAAAAATATTGAAAGCAAGAACAATTATTTGGTATAGACATATTGAAGTACCCCAGGACACACCATATAGTAACTAATAGAAAACTGGACATATAGACCTAGATATAGATTGGAACTAGAAATGAAAATATAGGAATATTGAGCAACTCAAGTAAAAGCTGAAGTGATCAGATTGGGGAATATTACTCAGGAGTGTTTTGCCATGGGAAAGGTGAGATTCCAAAGAACAATGTTGACAAGAAACAGGAAGATGAGCTAGCAAAGAAAAGAGAGAAAGAATAGGTAGGAGGGAAACTGAGAGAATTGTGAGATAACAGATAAGGAAGAAGTGTGGTGCAGAAGAAAAATGGTTGGAGGGGATTCAACTGTTTAAAGCTCTGCCCAGACCAAGGAAGATAAAGCTAATTGATTTAATAATAGCTACAAAGTCAGTGATGATCTTTTTTAAAGAGTCAATATGGATGGAGAGAACCACACTTCAGTAGTTTGAAAAGTAAAACAAAAATAAATTATTTCAAGAATTTACAGGGAACTCAAATACATCAGGGAATGACTCTATGGTAAAGATGGCCTTCAAACAAGGGAAAAAGAGATGATTAAAAATAATTGGGGAAAAACTGAGTAGCCACTTAGAAAAATAAATTGATTATATACCACTTCACATAAGAATAACCTATATAAATTCCAGAAGGATCAAAGATTTACAGGTAAAAAAATAAAACTTAAATAGTACCAAAGAAAACGGAAGTGAAATTATTTATAATCATGCAGTGAAGAATTAAGCAGCATTCAAAATCTAGAAACAATAATAAAGCTGTTGTCTGATTATAAAAAAAATTAGAACACTATACTTCAAAAATACCAAAGTCAAATGGCATTTGATAAACCAGAAAAAAAAGTCACCATATATATGACAGAAAACAGAGAGCTAATGATTTTAACTTACACACACACAATTAATCAATGAACAAAAAACACTATTGTAAAGCTGAGCAAATAATATACAGAAACTCACATAAAAAAATACAAATCATTAATAAAAATAAATACAATTTAAAATGAAGCATTGCTTTCATATATGACATACACACAGGCACACACACACACACACACACACACACACAGAGTCTCTTTATATCCATTATTAGTGACAGGGAATTATTTAAGGGGAATGTTGACTTTTTTTTTTTTATTGTTGAAAGTATTACAGATGTCTCCCTTTTTTCCACATTAACGCCTGTCCTTTTCAATCCACCTTCCTACTGCCTTTTCAAGCCTAGTGTTCATGTCGACTGGTTGTGCATATATACATTTAAGTTCATTGGTTTATCTCTTGCCACACATTTCACGCCCCCATCCCTCTGAGGCTTGTCAGTTGCTCACTACTTCGATAATTCTATATCTCTTTTGGTCCACAGTTTATTTGTTCATTATGTTCCACAAATAAGTGAGATCATGTGGTACTTGTCTTTCTCTGACTGGGTTATTTCGCTTAGCATAATACTCTCCAGGTCTCTCCATGTCATTTCAAAGGGTAAGAGATCTCTCTTTCTTAGAGCTGCATAGCTTTTGATTGTGTATATGTATCACAGTTTTCTAATCCACTCATCTACTAATGGGCACTTGGGCTGTTTCCAGATCTTAGATATTGTAAATAGCGCTGCTATGAACATAGGGTGCATATATTCTTCCTGATTGGTGCTTCAAGCTTCTTACGGTATATTCCAAGAACTGACATCACTAGGTCAAATGGCAGTTTCATTTTTAATTTTTTGAGGAAACACCATATTGTTTTTCATAGTGTCTACACCAATCTGCATTCCCACCAGCAAAGTGCTAGAGTACATTTTCTCCACACCCTCACCAACACTTGTTGTTTGATGATTTGTTGACGGCGGCCATTCTGACAGGTGTGAAGTGATATCGCACGTTAATTTTAATTTGCATCTCTCTGAAGATTAGAAATGTTGAGCATTTTTCAATATGTATCCTGGCCATTTGGATGTCCTCTGCCCATTTTTAAATTGAATTGTCTGTCCTCCTTTCTTTGAGTTGTATGAATACTCTATATATTTTGGATATTAATGGCTTATCTGATGTATCATTGGCAAATATGTTCTCCCAGTGAGTGGGTTCCCTTTTCATTTTAATGCTGGTTTCTTTTGCTGTGCAAGAGCATTTTGGTTTGAGGCAGTCCCATTTATTATGGGACAAGAGAAACAAAGGAAAAAAATAATATGATGTCGGAGATTTTTCTGCCTATATTCTCTTCTAGAATTTTTTATTATTTCAAGGGTTACATTTAAAACTGTTATCCATTTTGAGTTTATACTTGTGTAAGGTGTAAGTTGGTGGTCTAGTTTCCTTTTTTTTGCATATAGCTGTCCAATTTTCCCAGCAACATTTATTGAAGAGACTGTCTTTTCTCTATTGTATGCTCTTGCCTCCTTTGTCAAATATTAATTGTACACACTGCCTTGGGTGGATATCTAGGTTCTCTGTTCTGTTCCATTGATCTATACATATGTCTGTTCTTGTGCCAGTACGAGGATGTTTTGATTTCGATGGCTTTGTAGTATAACTTCATATCAGGTATTGTGCTCCCTCACACTATGTCCTTCATTTTCATAATTGCAGTGCCTATTCGGGGTCTTTTATGCTTCCATATAAACTTTTAGAATATTTGTTCTATATCAGTGAAATATGGCATTTGATATTTTAATAGGGATTGCACTGAATCTGTAGATTGCTTAGGGTAGTATGGACATTTTAATGATGTTGATTTTTCTTATCAATGAACATGGTATGTTTCCACATTTTTATATCTTCCTCTATTTTTTTTTTTCAATGTCTTATAGTTTCCTGAGAACAGGTTTTTACCTCCTTGCTTAAATTCATTACTAGGTATTTTATTTTTTTGTGTTGTTGCAATGGTAAATAGGATTGTTGTTTTCTTGTTTCTCTTTCTGAGTGTTCATTATTGGTTTATAAAAATGTCACTGATTTCTGGATGGTAATTTTGTATCCTGCTACTTTGCCAAATTCATTTATTAAATCTAATAGGTTTTTGATGGAGTCTTTAGGGTTTTCTAGGCACAATGTCACCTGCAAATAATTACAGTTTCACTCCCTCCTTTCCAATTTGGATCCCTTTTATTTTCTCTTCTTGTCTAATCACTGTGGCTAAGACTTCCACTACTATGTTAAATATGAGTGGCGAAAGTGGGCATCCCTGTCTTGTTCCTGTTTTAAGGGAAATACTTTTAGTTTTTGCCCACTGAGTATGATGTTGGCTGTAGGTTTTTCATATATGGTCTTTATTATGTTGAGATATGATCCCTCTATTCCCAGATTGCTGAGCATATTTATCAGAAATGGGTGCTGGGTTTTGTCAAATGCTTTTTCTGCATCTATTAATAAGATCATATGGTTTTTATCTTTCATTTTGTTTATGTGGTGTATCACATGTATTGAATTGCGAATATTGTACCAGCCTTGCATCACTGAGATGAATCTCACTTGGTCATGGTGAATAATTTTTTTGATGTATTGCTGGATCCCATTTGCTAATGTTTTGTTAAGGATTTTGGCATCTGTGTTCATCAGGGATATTGGCCTGTAGTTTTCTTTCTTTGCAGTGTCTTCATCTGATTTTGGAATTAGGAATATATGCAGACCTCATAAAGAGAGTTTGGAAGTCTTCCTTCTTCTTGAATTTTTTACAATTGTTTGAGAAGATCAGGTGTTAGTTCTTCTTTGAATATTCTGTAAAACTCCCCTGTGAAGCCATCCGGGCCTGGGCTATTGTTTGCTGGGAGTTTCTTGATTACATTTTTAATTTCCTTAGTTGTTATTGTTCTGTTCGAGTTTTCTGTCAGTTCCTGGATCAGTTTTGGGAGACTGACTTTAGAAATTTGTCCATTTTGCCTAGATTGTCAATTTGTTGGCGTATAATTGTTCATAATATGTTTTAACAATCCTTTGTATTTTTGTGGAGTTAGTTGTTATTTCTCCTCTTTCTTTCTGATTTTGTTTATTTGAATCCTCTCTGTTTCTTGGTGAGTCTGGCTAAGGGTTTATCTTTTCAAAGAACCTGGTCTTTGTTTCATTGATCTTTCGAACTGTTTTATTAGTTTCTGTGTTGTTTATTTCTGCTCTGACCTTTACTATTTCTTTCCTCCTACTTGCTCTGGGTTTTTCTCTTTGCTTATTTTATAGTTCTTTAAGTTGTAGGGTTAGATAGTCAATTAGAAATGTTTCTTGTTTGTTGAGGAAGGCCTGTAGTGCAAAGAAATTCCCTCTCAGGATTGCTTGTGCTGCATACAATAAATTTTGTGTTGTTGTGTGTTCATTTTCATTGATTTCCAGATGTTTTTTATTTGTTCCTTGATCTCCTTGGTAACTCATTCATTGTTTAATAACAAACTATTTAGCCTCCACGTGTTTGAATGTTTTTGAGTGTTTTTATTGTAATTAATGTCTAGTTTCATGCCACTGTGATCTGAGAAGACGCTTGATATGATTTCAATCTTCTTGAACTTACAGAGACTGTTTCTGCCCTAACATGTGGTCTTTGAAAATGTCCCATGTGTACTTGAGAAGAATTTAAAGTCTGCAGTTTTGGGGTGTAATTCTCTGTAAACATTTATTAAATCCATTTGATGTAGTGCATCATTAACAGTCTCTGTTTCCCTGTTAATTTTTTATCTAGGGTATCTATCCAGTGATGTCAGTGGGGTGTTGAAGTCCCCTGCTATAATTGTATTGCTGTTGATTTCTCCTTTGAGTCCTCTAGAAGTTTTTTAAATGTATTTTTGTGCTCCTATATTGGGTTCATATATGTTCACCCAAGTTATATACTCCTATTGGATAGATCCTTTGAATATTATGTAGTGGCCTTCTTTGTCTCTAGTTATGGTCTTCATTTTGAAGTCTATTTTATCAGATATGAGTATCGCTACTCCAGCTTTTTTTTTTCCTTTCCATTTGCTTGGAGAATTTTTTCCATCCCTTCACTTTCAACCTATATGAGTCTTTTGTTGTCAGATGGCTCTCTTGTAAAGAATATATCTATGAGTCATGCTTTCTTATCCATCCAGCTACTCTTTTGATTGGAGCATTTAATCCATTTACATTTAAGGTTATCATTGAATGTACTTATTTATTGCCATTTTTATTTATTATGATTATGTTTCTCTCCCTACTTCTTCTGCTTATTACAGCAGTCCTTTTAACATTTCTTGCAGTGCTGGTTTGGTGCTAATTTATTCCCTTAACCTTTTGTTGCCTGGAAAGCTCTTTATTTCACCTTGTATTTTGAATGACAGCCTTCCTGGATACAGTAGTCTTGGATTCAGATCCTTGTTTTTCATTACCTTTAATACTTCATGCCATTTCCTTCTGGCCTGTCATGTTTCTGTTGAGAAGTCAGCTTATGGTCTTATGGGGGTTCCTTTGTAGGTAACCTGTGGCCTTTCTCTTGCTGCCTTTACAATTCTCTCCGTCTTTAATTTTTGGCATTTTAATTATGATGTGTCTTGGTGTGGAACTCTTTGGATTCTTCTTACTTGTGGCTCCCTCTGCATCTTGGACGTTTATGCCTTTTTCCTTCATCAAGTTAGGGAAGTTTTCTGTCAGTATTTCTTCAAATATATTCTCTAACTCTTGCTCATTTTCTTCTTCTTCTGTAACTCCTATGATGCAGATGTTGTTGTGTTTCATATTGTCTCACAGTTCCTGAGGGAGAGGCAGTTGCTTCTCCCCAGGATTTTTTGAGTAAGATGGCTACTGTCCTATGAGGGAGTGATTCAGCATAAAACTCCTGATAGCCTCCTTCCCAGCTCTCTCCCCAATGCCATGAAACCCCAACTCTCTTTACACAGTTCCAGTCCAGTCCACCCTCACTCTACCGGAACCCAAGGTGAGTGGTTGTAGCTGTGACTTAGTGCACTGGCCCTTCAGAGAAATGCCAGTGTTCCTTGTGCCTCTCCCTGCCTGAACAAACCTCTGCTCTGGTTATTTTCTCAGCCATGTGTTATATGGGTGCCTTTCCCTGTTCCACCACTCGGTGCTGGAGAACTGGTTTGGGGTTTTAACCCCTGAATTCTCTGAGGGAACTGCTCACAGCTAAGACAGGCCTCAGCTGCTGCCTGCAGGCACCCAGCCAGTCCTCTCATGCCTCCACAGCTCCTATCAGTCTCAATTTGGGGTCATTTTATACCCCTGGTTATAACGATTCTCTCCAGTTGCCCTTCAGTTGGGTTTTCCCAATGACATGTCCTTATTTTAGTTGTAATTCCAGTTTGGTCCTAGGAGATGGTCTGTGTAGCTTCCATTCACTCCACCGCCATTTTTCTCCTCTGGAATGTTCATTTTCATTCTATATTTTTCTGTTCAATCTATTTCAAAACAAAAAATAAAAATCCAGCAAAAGGAGTAAGAAGGAGTGTCCATGACACAGAGGAGACCAGGAAGATGTAGTAACTTAGAATGTAAAAGTAAGTGTTAATTGTATGAAGAAAGGAGTAATCCAGTTTGTCAGATACTCCCACCTGTGACACTGAAGAAGCCCTGCCCCGAAGAACTGAGAAATGAGAACTTGGTATGGTAACATAGAGGTCACTGGACACCTTGATAAAAGTGGTTTCTTTGGAATGATGGAGAAAAAGTTTGACTAGTGTGGGTTCAAGAGAGAATGAAAGGAAAGAAGTACATGCAACACTTACAGAGACTTGTGTTTTAACAAAGAGGAGAAAAGTAGGTGGTAGTTTGAGAGGAATACTGGGTGGAAATAAATAATGTTTTGTTTTATTGTTCGTTTATAATGGAAAATACTACAGCAGGAAAATCTGAAAAGCATGACATTAAACAAAAATGTAAACTGAAGAAGTTCAATACTATGTAATAAATTTCAAAAGCATGTAAGATAATACTATATATGTATATGTTTATATACCCATTATATGTGTGTATACATATGTAGAAAAAGCATAAAGATATTCATTGCAATGATAAACACCAAATTTTGGATAGTAGTTACCTCAAGAAAGAAGGGAAAGGAGTGCGATTGGGGAAGGATACACTAGGAGCTGTACCTGGATCTAATATTTTCTTAAGGCTTTGAAATGATGGCAAAATGTTAAGGTATTATGTAACCAAGTGGTGGTTCTATTGGTCTCTGTACTTTTCTGTATGTTTGAAATATTTTAATAAAAAATAAAAACATATAATACATTTTCTCTTCCCTAAAGTAGGGACTATGTAGATGAGCAAACAAGACATGACATATAAAGGTCAGCCTTTAAAAAAAAACAACAATGTGCCCGGCCGGTGTGGCTAAGTGGCTGAGCATTGACCCATGCACCAAGAGGTCACCAGTTCGATTCCCAGTCAGGACACATGCTCAGGTTGTGGGCCCGATCCCCAGTGGAGGGCATGCAGGATGCAGCCAATTGATGTTTTCTCTCATTGATGTTTCTATCTCTCTTACTCTCTCTCTAAATATCAATAAAGAAAAATTATTTTAAAATAAATAAATAGACCTGGCCAATTTTGCTCAGTGGTTAGAGTGTAGGCCCACAGACCAAGGAGTCATGGGTTTGATTCCGGCCAAGGGCACGTACCTCGGTTGCTTTTAGGTCTCTGGCCCTGGTCAGGGTAATGCAGTAGGCAACCAGTCAGTGTGTCACCCTCACATCAATCTCTCTCTCTCTCTCTCTCTCTCTCTCTCTCTCTCTCTCCCCCTCCCTCCTTCCCACTCTATCTGAAGATAAATGGGAAAAAAACTATCCTCAGGTGACATTAAAAATATAAATAAATAAATAAATAAATAAATAAATAAATAAAAAACAATGTTTTCAAAGACTAAAAAAAAGACAGGAGTTGGAGAAAGAAGATGGTGCTGGGCAGGACCAGAGCAAGGGTGAGTGTGTGAGAGTGTGAGCAAGTGAGAGAGTGTGACTGAACGTGAGTGTGAATGAGCAACCTCAAGCAGTGCAGAAACGTGAGGCAGAGGGTTCCTTTGCTGTGGACGGGGAGTAGCCCACAACGACGGTAAATGACTTGTCAGGACGCTACTCCCTGGGTGGTCGGAAGGCCCTGCCATTTTGGAAGATCCTTGGTCTTCTCTGAGAGGAGGCAGCAGGGACCGGCTAGGGCCGAGCAACCTAAGTCCACCAGTGCACCTTGAACCATCGAACCAGTGGACCCTACTGTGTCAATGGGGAACAGTACACAATAGCAGCACAGTCAAGGTGCGTGCTGCAGAAGCCGCAACCAGCTGGGAGTTGAGAACATCCCCCACAGAAGCAGACTGATTGGAGCCCAGCACCTTTCCTCACAGCAGCAGTGACTGTACAGGAGTGGAGCTCCACCCCCACAGCAATTGAGGCCGAGACACAATCCCAGCAGTAGAGGCTTGTGAGCAGACATCTATCCCCAGGCAGCAGCAGCGCAGTTTGGCAGCTGAGACCCATCTCCAGCAGCATCAGCAGAGGCTGATCAGGAGTGGTTCCCCAGCACAAGCAGCAGCAAGGCTCGGGCAGCCAAGACCCACCCAACAACTGCAGCAGCAGATTTGGAGTGGAGGTCCTCCCCTAGGAGCAACAAAGTCCCAGGAACTGAGCATCTTCAGCCCCCAACAGCAGCAGAGAATTGGGAGCTGAGAGCACCCCCTGGCAACAGCAGCAGCAGTAGCCACGCAAACCAGGAGCTGACCCTTGCCCCCAGCAACATCAGCAGCGACTGATCATGAGCTGAGCCCCACCACACAGCAGTACACTCCAGCAGTGTATCAGCGGAACCCATGCACCCCAACAGCACTCCAGCAGGACCCACGCATCACAACAGCACCTACCATGACAGAACAACAGCAGCTGCCAGTTGTCAATCCTCCAGGACCCACAGTAGGCAAGAGGGGACATGCACCAAAAGAGTCTGAGAGGCACAGCAGCCTTATTTGGTAAACACTAACCGGCCTACACATCCCAATATCCCTCACCAGGCCTAGAACCACCAGACTGCTAAAATGATTAGACAAAGAAACAACACTCAAATGAAAGAAAAGGAGGAATCACCAGAAAAGGAACTACAGGAAATGGAAGCAAGCAACCTGTCAGATAAAGAATTCAAAGACAGACAAAAGATGGTGGCAGGCAGGACCAGAGTGAGGGTAAAGTGTGTGAGAAAGTGTGAGAGAGAGTTTGAGTGGATGTGAGTGTGGATGAGCAACCTCGAGCAGTTCAGAAAGGTGGGTCAGAGGGTTCCCGTGCTGTGGACAGGGAGCAGCCGGCTACTGCAGTAAGAAGCTTGTCAGGGCTCTTCTTCCTGTGCGGCTGGAAGGCTCTGCCATTTTGGAAGATCCCCGGTATTCTCTGGGAGGAGGCAGCAGGAGCGGCTAGGGCCGAGCAACCTGAGTCCACCAGTGTACCTTGCACAATCGGACCAGTGGACACTGCTGGGTCAACGCTGATCAGCACACAGTAGCGGCACTATCAGTGTGCCTGCTGCAGAAGCCTCAACTGGCCAAGAGCCCAGCACCATCCCCCACAGCAGCAGCCTGATAGGAATGAAGCAGAAGCTCAGGAAAAGACATCCATCCCAAGGCAGCAGCAGCACAGATCTGCAGCTGAGACACATTGCCCAGGGGCATCAGCAGAAGCTGATCATGAGCTGAGCCCCACCAGGCAGCCGCGCACTGGCAGGTGGGGCCTGCGCCCTGTCAGCCGCACACAGGCAAGTGTAAGAGGGACACATGTGCCCCAACAGCCACAAACCTGCGAGAGACATATGCCCCAGCAGCCATGCAATCCAGCAGCTGAGCACAGGCAGGAGGGAACCGCATGCCCCAGGAGCCGCACACCAGCCAGGGACCCATGCACCCAAGAAGCTCAACAGTGGGACTCACACGCCAGCAGGGCACCAGCTGAAACCACCCACCTTAGAAGCACCTACCACGACAGAGCAATACCAGCCACCAGTAGTCAATCTTCCAGGACCCACAGCAGACAAGAGGCACCACACACCAAAACAATCTGGCAGGCACAGCAGCCTTATTTGATACACACTGACCTGCCTACACATCACAACATCACTCACTGGGCCTAGAACTACCAGATGGCTGAAATGGTGAGACAAAGAAACAATACCCAAATGAAAGAAAAGAAGAAATCACCAGAAAAGGAACTACATGAACTGGAAGAAAGCAACTTTTCAGATAAAGAATTCAAAGCAATGATTTTAAGGGTGCTCAAACAATTTAGTGAGAACTACAAGCAACTTAATGGGAATTATAAAGAGCCATTGGGACCTACATGAGCTTTAAAGAGAGGTAGAAGCTATGAATAAAAATCAAGAAAAAATAAAGAATGACAAGCTGATATGAAAAATACTTTAGAAGAATTCAATAGTAGATTAGAAGAAGCTGAAGACTGAATCAGTGAGTTAGAAGACAAGGCAGAATAAAAACACCCAAAGAGAGCAGCAAATGGGGAGAAAAATTAAAAAGCAGGAGGAGAGTTTAAGGAAGTTTGGGACAACATAAAATGTAACAACATTCGCATCACAGGGATAACAGAAGAAGAATCAGAGAAAGGAATAGAGAACCTGTTTGAAGAAATAATGACAGAAAACTTCCCTAAACTGGTGAAGGAAAAAGTCACACAAATCCAGGAAACACAGACAGTCCCAAGCAAGATGAACCCAAAAACACCCACAGCTAGACACATCATAATTAAAATGCAAACATTAAAGACAAAGAAATAATCTTAAAGGAAGCAAGAGAGAGAGAGAAAGTTACCTATAAGAGAGCTCTCATTAGACTGTCAGCTGATTTCTTAATAGAAACACTGCAGGTCAGAAGGGAGTGGCATGAAGTATACAAATAATGAAAGACAAGGGTCTGAATCCAAGACTACTCTATCCAGCAAGGCTATCATTCAAAATTGAAGGTGAAAAAAGAGCTTCACAGGCAAAAAAAAAAAAAGCTAAAGGAATTTAACGCCACCAAACCAGCTCTGCAGGAAATGCTAAAAGGACTGTTGTAAGAAGAAGAAGAAAGAGAGAGAGAGAGAGAGAGAGAGAGAGAGAGAGAGAGAGAGAGAGGAACACAGGCATAAAATAAAAATGGCAACTAATAAGTATCTATCAATAATAACCTTAAATGTAAATGGCTTAAATGCTCCAATCAAAAGACATAGGGTACCTGATTGGATAAGGAAACATGACCCATATATGTGCTGTCTAAAGAAACTCACCTTACAACAAAAGACTCATACAGGATGAAAGTGAAGGGATGGAAAAAATTTTTCCAAGCAAATGGAAATGAAAAAAAGAGCTGGTGTAGTAATACTCATGTCTGCTAAGATAGACTTCAAAACGAAGGCCACAATAAGAGACAAAGAAGGTCACTGCATAATATTAAAGGGATCAATGCAACAAGAGGATATAACCCTGGTAAACATATATGCATCAAATACATGAGAACCAAAATATATTTAAATACTTCTGGAGAACTCCAAGGGAGAGATCAACAGCAAAACAATCATAGTGGGTGACTTTAACACCCCAATGACACCACTGGATAGATCTTCTAGACAAAAAAATTAACAAAGACACAGAGTCCTTAAATGATGAACTAGATCAGTTGGACTTAAATGATATTTACAGAACATTTCACACCAAAGCTTCAGAATATACATTCTTCTCAAGTGCACACGGCACATTCTTAGAGATAAACCATATGTTAGGACACAAAGTAATTACTTAAAAATTCAAGAAGATTGAAATCATATCAAACATCTTCTCACATCACAATGGCATGAAACTAGAAATCAATGACAGGAAAAAAACTCAAAAACATTCAAACACATGGAAGCTAAATGGCATGTTATTAAACAACGAATGGGTTACCAAGGAGATCAAGGAAGAAATTAAAAACTTCAGAGAGAACAAGGAAAAGGAACATACAACAACACAAAATTTATGGGACGCAGTGAAAGCAGTCCTGAGAGGGAAGTTCATACCACTACAGGCCTACCTCAAGAAACAAGAAAAATTCCTAATTGACACTCTAACCCTACAACTTAAAGAACTAGAAAGTAAACAAAAAGAAAAACACAGAACAATTAGAAGGAAAGAAATAGTAAAGGTCAGAGCAAAAATAAATGACACAGAAACTAAAAAAAAAAAAAAATTTAAACGATCAGTGAAACAAAGAGCTGCTTCTTGGAAAAGACAAACAAGATTGATAAACCCTTATACAGACTCACCAGGAAACAAAAAGAGAGGACCCAAATAAAATCAAAAACAAAAAAGGAGAAGTAACAACTGACACCACAGAAATACAAAAGATCATTAAAACATACTACTCACAATTATACGCAAAATTGGACAATCTAGGAGAAATGGACAAATTCCTAGAAACACACAGTCTCCCAAAACTGAACCAGGAAGGGATAGAAAACTTGAACAGACCAATAACTAAGGAAACTGAAGATGTAATCAAGAAACTCCCCACAAACAAAAGCCCAGGCCTGGACACCTTCAACAGGGAGTTTTTATCATATAATCAAAGAAGATCTAACTCCCATTCTCCTCAAACTATTCAAAAATATCCAAGAAGACAGAAGACTTCCAAACTCATTTTATGAGGCCAGCATAATTCTAATTCCAAAACCAGATAAAGACACTACAAAGAAAGAAAACTACAGGCCAATATCCCTGATGAACACAAATGCCAAAATCCTTAACAAAATATTAGCAAATCGGATCCAGCAATACACCAAAAACAGTATTCATCATGACCAAGTAGGATTCATCCCAGGAATGCAAGGATGGTACAATATTCGCAAATCAATAAATGTGATACACCACATAAACAAAAGAAAAAATAAAAACCACATGATCTTATCAAGAGATGCTGAAAAAGCATTCGACAAAATCCAGCACCCATTTCTGATAAAAACGCTCAGCAATCTGGGAATAGAGGGATCATATCTCAACATAATAAAGGTCATTTACGAAAAACCTACAGCCAACATAATGCTCAATGGGCAAAAACTAAAAGCATTTCCCTTAAGAACAGGAACAAGACAGGGATGTCCACTTTTGCCACTTTTATTTAACATACTACTGGGAGTCTTAGCCACAGCAATTAGACATGGAGAAAGAATAAAAGGGATCCTAATTGGAAAGGAGAAAGTGAAACGGTAATTATTGACAGATGACATGATATTGTACATAGAAAACCCTAAAGACTACATAAAACATCTATCAGATTTAAGAAATGAATTTGGCAAAGTAGCAGGATACAAAATTAACATCAAAAATCGACAGCGTTCTTATACACCAACAATGAACTCACAGAAAGAGAAACTAAAAAAACACAATAGACATAGACAACAAAGCTAGGGACAGGGTGGGGAGGGATGGGGAGGAGGTTGTCAATAGGGGGGAAAGGAGAAACATCTGTAACAAAAATTTTTTAAAAATTAAAAAAACAACAAAAAAAAAACACAATCCCATTTACCATTGCAGCAAAACAATTAAGATACCTGGGAATAAACTTAACCAAAGAAGTAAAGGACTTATTTACAGAAAACTACAGGTAATTGAAAAAAGAAATAGAGGAAGATAAAAAAAAGTAGAAGCATATACCTTCTTCATGGATTGGAATAATTAACATCATTAAAACATCCATGTTACCAAAGCAATCTATAGATTAAATGCAATCTCCATCAAAATACTAACGACATATTTCACAGAACTAGGAAAAAAACTCCAAAAGTTTATATGGAACCAAAAAAGACCCTGAATAGCCATAGCACTCATGAAAAAGAAGAACAAAGTAGGAGGGATCACAATACCAGATATCAGGTTACACTACAAAGCCACTGTAATCAAAATAGCCTGGTATTAGCACAAGAACAGGCATATAGATCAATGGAACAGAACAAAGAACCCAGAAATTGACCAAAGTCATTATGCTCAATTAATATTTGACAAAGGTGGCAAGAACATACAGTGGAGTAAAGACATCCTTTTCAATAAATGGTGTTGGGAAAATTGGACAGGTACATGCAAAAAAATGAAGCTAGACCACCACCTTACACCATACACAAGAATGAACTCAAAGTGGATAAAAGACTTAAATGTGACTCATAAATCCATAAATATCCTAGAAGAAAATGTAGGCAACAAAATTTCAGACATTATACGCAGCAGAATTTTTACTGATTCAATGTCTAAGGCAAGAGAAACAAAGGAAGAAAATAAACACATGAGACTACATCAAACTAAAAAGCTTCTACAAAGCAAAACAAACAACCATCAAAATGGAAAGGGACCCCACCATATGGGAGACCATATCTGCCAACGATGCATCAGATAAGGGGTTAATTTCCAAAATATATAGAGTACTCATACAACTCAACAAAAGGAAGACAAAGAACCCAATTTAAAAAATGGGCAGAGGACCTAAATAGACACCTCTCCAAACAGGACATACAAATAGCCAAGAGACATATGAAAAAATGCTCAACATCATTAATCATCAGAGAGATGCTAATTAAAACAACTATGAGGTATCACCTCACACCTCTCGGAATGGCTGCCATTGACAAATCATCAAACAAGTGCTGTCGAGGGGGTGGAGAAAAGGGGAATCTAGTACACTGCTGGTGGGACTGCAGACTGGTATGGCCACTATGGAAAACAATATGGTATTACCTCAAAAAATTAAAAATTGATCTGCCATTTCACCCAGTGATCCCACTTCTAGGAATATACCCTAAGAAGCCTGAAACACTAATCAGAAGGTATATGTGTACCCCTATGTTTGTAGCAGCACTATTTACAATAGCTAAGATCTGGAAACAGCCCAAGTGTCCATCAATAGTTGAGTAGACAAAAAAGCTGTGGTACATATATACAATTGAGTGCTATGCAGCTGTAAGAAAGAAAGATATTTTTTTCCTTTGAGATGACATGGAGGGACATGGAGAGTATTATGCTAAGCGAAACAAGCCAATCAGAGAAAGACAAATATCACATGATCTCACTTATTTGTGGAATAAAATGAATAAAACAAGCTTATGAGCAAAGTGGACCGAGAGACATAGAAGTAGAGCACTGACTGACTAACCTCAGAAGAGGTGGATGGGATGGGGGAGAGATAAACCACAGAACGTATATGCATGTATGTATAACAATGGACATAGACAACAATGCTGGGAGCAGGGGGGTGGACGCGATCAGGAGGAGGATGTCAATGGGGGAGAAAGGAGAAATATCTGTAACAAAAATAAATTAATAAAAATATATATATTATAAATAAATAATAATAAATCAAGATAAAATAAAATGTCCATACTACCCAAAGCAGTCTATACATTCAACAGAATTCCTATCAAAATACCAATGGTGTATTCACAGAACTTATAACAAATAATCCAAAAATGAATTTGGAACCACAAAGGACCCTGGATAGTCACAGCAATCTTGAGAGAAAAGAACAAAATTAGAGGTATCAAGCAACCTGATATCAAACTATACTACAAGGTTATAGTAATCAAAACTGCATGGTACTGACATAAAAACAAACATACACATCAATGGAAAAGAATAGAGAACCCAGAAAAAAACCCACGCCTATATGGTCAATTAATATTTGACAAAGGAAGCAAGAACATACAATGGGGTAAAGACAATCTAGTCAGTAAATGGTGTTGGGAAAATTGGACACATACATGCAGAAAAATGAAACTAGACCACCTTCTCACACCATATACAAGATTAATCTAAAAATGGATTAAAGTCTTAATTGTGCGACTGAAACCATAAAAATCCTAGAAGAAATCATAGGCAGTAAAATCTCAGACATTTCTCATAGCAATATATTTTCTAATGTATCTCCTCAGGCAAAGAAAAAATAAACAAATCAGACTACATCAAACTGAATTGTTTTTGTTCAGCAAAGGAAACAATGAACAAAATGAAAAGACAATCTATGACTGGCAGAATATATTCATTAGTGATACATCTGATAAGGGATTAATATCCAAAATTTATAAAGAACTCATAAAACTCAATACCAAAAAAAAAAAAAAAAAAAAAACACCAACCCGATTTAAAAAATGAGTCAAAGACCTGAAGACACTTTAAAGAGGACATACAGATGGCCAACAGACATATGAAAAGCTGCTCAACATCACTAATCATCAGAGAAATGCAAATCAAAGCCACAATGAGATATCACCTCAAACCGGTCAGAATGGCCATCATCAATGAATCCACAAACAAGTGTTGGCGATGATGTGGAGAAAAGGGAACCCTTGTGCATTGTTGCTTAGGATTGCAGATTGATGCAGCCACAATGGAAAACAGTATAGAGCCTAAGTCAGAAAATTAAAAATGGAACTGCCTTATGACTTAGTGTTTCCACTTCTGGGTATATATCTGAAGAAACTCAAAACACTAATTCGAAAGAATATATGCACCCCTATGTACACTGCAGAGTTATTTACAATAGCTTAGCTATGGAAGCAATCCAGTGCCCATCAATAGATGAGTGGATAAAAAGTGGTGATACATATGTATAATGGGATATTACTTGGCCATAAAAAAAGAGTAAAATCTTACCATTTGTGACAGCATGGATGGACCTAGAGGGCATAGGCTTAGTGAAATCAGTCAGAGAAAGACAGATATCATATGATATTACTTATATGTAGAATCCAAAGAAGAATATAAATAAACAAACAAAACAGAAACAGACTCATAGATACAGAAAACAGACTGATGGCTGCCAGAGGGGAGATGAGGTTGGGAGATGAGGTTGGGGAACTCCGTGAAAAAAGTAAAGGGAAAGGCTGGGGGAAGGGTGGGGACTCGATGGAGGAGAGCAAAGGGGAGGACATGGGGGACATCTATAATAGTGTCAAAAATAAAAACATAAATCTAATAAAAAAAAAAAAAGTAAAGGGATGGAGAAGTACAGATTGGTAGTTACAAAATAGTCACAGGTATGTAAAGTCCAGTATAGGGAACATAGTCAATAATACTGTAATAATAATGTATGGTGCCAGTTGGGTACTGTTAATATCAGGGGGGGCCACTTTGTAAACTATATGATTGTCTAACCACTATGCAATACGCCTGAAACTAATATAAAATAATTTTGAATATAAATTGTAATTTCAAAAATAATTTTTATCCCTGGACGGTTTGGCTCAACAGTTAGAGCTAGGCCCGCGGACCAATGAATCATGGGTTTCATTCTGGTCAAGGGCAAGTACCTCAGTTGCGGTTTGCCTCGGCCCTGGTGGGGGTCCTGTGGAAGGCAACCAGTCGATGTGTCTCTCTCATGTTGATGTTTCTCTCTCTCTCTCCTCTCTCCTCTCTTTCTCTCTCTCTCTCTCTCTCTCTCTCTCTCTCTCTCTCTCTCTCTCTCTTTCTCCCCCCTCCCTCTTTCTCCCTCTCTCTCCTTCCCTCCCACTATATCTGATGATAAATGGAAAAAATATCCTCAAGTGAAGATAAAAACAATTTTTTTTAGATGTTCAACCTAAATTGTGTGTGTGTGTGTGTGTGTGTGTGTGTGTGTGTGTGTGTGTGTGTGTTTGAAACTAAGACAAAATCCACAGCCAGGTTAAAGATAAATTAGTCATTTATTCTTTTTTTTTTTAATCCCAGCTTTTTTTTTTTTTTGCAATTTTTATTAATTTATTTTTGTTTCAGATGTTTCTCCTTTTTCCCCCCATTGACACCCTCCTCCCGATCCCACCCCCTCCCCCCCCAGCACTGTTATCTATATGTCCATTGGTTATGCATATAAGTTCTTTGGTTTATCTCTTTTTCACATTTTTACCTTCAAAAGAAAAGATATCTGTTAGATTCTATTTAATATGGAAAATGCTGTATTTCCCATGAAAGTACTATAAACAAGAAAAAGACAATGAAAGAGAAAGAAGGAAAAAAGCTTACAAAAATTTTCCAATGAAATATATATAGAAATTTAGGGAAAATAAGCAAAAATTTATTGCACATTTTACTGAGGAAGGAAATTAATTTGGGCTCATCTATGAAAACTTCCAGTTTGGAATGAGTTTAAGCAAGGTGAAGGTTGTTGGGTTTTTTTCCCATCTACATGGTCACAGGCCATAATTCGATTTGTCCTCCATGTTACAAATGGTAAAATTCTTAAGTGGCTTTATATTACAGTAATCATCTTAGTAGAAAGCTGTTTATCCAAGCAAAATGAGGTCCAGAAGCTATCTTAAAACAAAAATGCCTACATCTCCAATATAACGAAATTATCAAGTTCCAAGTGACTCCTGAAAAACCTAGATGCAATGTAGTGTTTTTATTGCATTATATTTTTCTAGTGTTGTAAAAGTAAAGATTGAATCATTGTATTATCTTTGCGCAAGAGGCCTTTAGCTGGAGGATTCTGGTTTTTTAATCAACCTATAGCTGAAATCTGAACTCCATGCTCTAAACACCAGGCTCCGTCTAAACAACAGCAAAAATAAAGTATTTCTTTCCCAGTGATAAATTCAGTATGGCATTTCTTTAAAAAGAAATATTAATAATTTCCCAAAATAACGTAGGTGAATATGAATAAAATATATTTTAAAACTTTGACTATATATATTTTTAAATTCTCACTCGAGGATAATTTTTTCCATTTTTACCTTCAGAGGGAGAGAGAGAAACATCAACGTGAGAGAGACACATCGATTGGTTGCCTCCTGCATGACCCTGACCAGGGCCAGGGACCAATCCACAATTGAGGTACATGCCCTTGACCGGAATCAAATCCACGACTCTTTGGTCCATGGGCTGACGCCCCACCACTGAGCCAAACTGACCAGGGCAAATCTTTGACTATGTTTTTGACAAAATTTTGTGAGCAAATTTTGAAGAATTCACATTGATGCGATTTCTTAAGTCTACTCACTTCTATATAACATATATTTCTAAAGTATATGTAAAATATAATATATGTAAATACTTGTTATTCTGACTAAGAAGAATGTATGGAGTTCTGCCCACGATCAGCTAATAAATTAAGAACTTTCTTTTATTAAGGTCTACTATAATTAATGTACAACAATCATAGAAGAAATTGTATTTACTTATAATATGCTTCCGTAAAGGTTTATCATATTCTTCAACATTAAATTAAAAAGACAAAGAATGAACTTTTAAAAGATACAATAATGTTTGACATCCTACTCAGTCATAGTTCACAAGAGTCAATTAAATGAAAACAATAAAAATTTGATCTGACCACATTTAGTGTAGTCTATTTACTACAGTTTTACCTCTTTTTAATAAGTGATTTTCAAATATTGCAAAAACTGGTGACAATTCACTAATCTTAACTCCACAGAAAGCAACATTCCAGACAAAAATCTTTCCAACATAACTCTCCATTTTACTAATTAGGTCTTTCAACTTTTACTATGTAAGGGATTCAAGAAAGAACAGCATTGCAGGCCTGGATAAAGATAGTTTTTCTGGGTCCATCACAGATAAGTTTAGCAAACTGAACAAAATGAAAGAAGGTAGAAAGGAAAGTGCAGATAGCTCTATCCTTTATACAATCTCTCATAGCCACAGTAGGAGTCATCTCATGGGTTATATTCAAGCCCACAGTTGTTAATAAATAAAAAAAAGTTAAAGTAGAAATTATTTGAGATATTATTTGATCCAGAGCTAAGACTTTTTCTTTGTACATAGGCCTTCTAATTGGATCATATCACCTTATTTCATAAATTAACCTCACCACCACAATGAATGCATGAACTCTGATTTACAGATTTGTATTCTTTAAAACAGAAAAAGAACATAAAGACACTTGCACATCAATAGGAATTTGGAATGCTCAAGCATTTTTACAATTTCCCCCCAATTCTTTTTAACTGTAGGGCCAGGATTGATGTGAATTGAGTGAGATCTCAGATTCAAAATTTTAAAGCAGTGCCAAAACTCAATAATCCAGATAAATGTCAATTTAATGCCATTTTAAAAAAGCAACCCACAACTAACATTATTACTTATTGATGAAAGATTGGATGCTTGCTCCCTAAGATCTGGGACAAAAAAAAGAGTGTTTCACTCCTCACATCTATTCCACAACATGCTGGAAGTAGTAGACAGGATAATTAGTAAAGAAAAATAAATAAAACGCATCCAGATTAGAAAGGAGGCAATAAAACTATCTCTATTCACAGGTGACGTGAGTTGCATATAGAAAATCCTAAATAACTGAATAAAGAGACTATTAAAACTAATAATACCCTTATCAAAGCTACAGGGTATAAGATCAATATACAAAAATCAATTATATACACTTGCAATAAACAATATGAAAATGGAATTAAGAAAACAATTTCAGTCCCGGCTGGGTGGTTCGGTAGGTTAGAGCATCGTACCATACACCAAAGGTTGCAGATTCAATTCCCAGTCAAGACACATACCTAGGTTTCCAGTTCAATCCCGGGTTGGGGCATGTACAGGAGGCAACCGATTGATGTTTCTCTCTCACATCAATGTTTCTTTCTCTCTCCCTTCCTCTCTCTCTAAAATCAACAAAAACATACCTTAGGGTGAGGATTAAAAATAAAAGAAATAACAAACCTCAGAAGAGGGGGTGAGGGGAGGGAAGAGATAAACTACAGAACTTACATGCATGTATGCATAACCAATGGACATAGACAACAAAGCTGGGGATGGGGTGGGGGGGGTTGAGAGGAAGGTGTCAATGGGGGGAAAAGGAGAAACATTTGTAACAAAAATAAATTAATAAAAATAATTTAAAATAAAGAAAATAAATAAAAATAAAAGAAATAAACAATTCCATTAATAATAGTAAAAAATACTTTGAAATAAATTTAACAAAAGAAATGCAAAACGTATACTCTGAAAACTACAAAACATTGCTGAAAAAATCCTATAAGGTCTAAATAAATTTTTTTTTAATCCCATGTTCATTGACTGACTTAATAATGTTAAGATGAAATGCTCCACAAAGTGATAAACCAGCGGTTCTCAACCTGTGGGTCGCAACCCCTTTGGGAGTCGAACGACCCTTCCACAGGGGTCGCCTAAGACCATTGGAAAACACCTATTTCCAATGATGATTCATAACAGTAGCAAAATTACAGTTATGAAGTAGCAACGAAAATAATTTTGTGGTTGGAGGTCACCACAACATGAGGAACTGTATTAAAGGGTCACAACATTAGGAAGGTTGAGAACCACTGTGATAAGCAAATTTAACATAATCCCTATCAGAATGTCAACTTACTTCTTTGTAGAAACTGTCTAGCTGATTCTACAATTCATATGGAATTGCAAGTGATCCAGAATAACCAAAACAATACTGAAAAAAATAACAAAAGTGGGAAAACTCATACTTCTTAATTTCAAAACTTACTACAAAGCAATGGTGTGGTACTGGCACAAGAACAGACATATAGATCAATAGAATAGAATTGAGGTTCAGAAATAAAGCCATATCTCTATGGTCAACTGATTTAAAACAAGGGTACCAAGATCATGTAATAGAGAAAAAACCGGTCTCTTCAACAAATGGTACTAACACAACTGAATAGCCACATGCAAAAAAAGAATGAATTTGGACACTTCACACTATATATAAAAACTAACTAAAACAAATAAAAAACCTAAGTGTTTGAGCTAAACTATAAAATTCTTAGAAGAGTACATACAAATAAATTGTTATGTCCTTGGATGTGGCAAAGGATTCTTAAATATGACACCAAAAGTATTAGCAACTGAAGAAAATATAGATAATTTGGACTTCATCAAAACTAAAAATTTTGTACCAAAGGATATTACCAAAAAAAGTGAAAAATCAATGTACAGAACAGGAGAAAATATTTGTAAATCGTATTATCCGACAAGGGACTATTATTCAGAACTCCATCTCAACAACAAAAAGTCAATTAAAAAATGAACAAAGAACTTGAACAGACATTCTCTAAAGAAAATGTACAAATGACCAATAAGCACATGAAAATATGCTCAACATCACTAACCATTAGGAAAATGCAAAGCAAATCCACATTAAGTTTTGGTATATCCATACAATAGAATATTTTTAGCCATAAAAGAGAATAAAGTAGTGACACATGCTAAAACATGGATGACTATTCAAAATACTATACTAACTGAAAGAAGCCAATAAAAAAAGTAATATATTATATGACCCAATTGATATGAAGCGTCCAGAAGAAGTAAATCTATGGACACAGAAAGTAACTTAGTAGTTGCTTAAAGCTGGAGGAGACAGGAGGTAAGGGTGGGCAAAAAAATAGGTTAATAATAATAAATAATAAAATAATTAATAAATAAATAATACAAGAATAAACTCTGTGTTTCGTGTACTGACAACTGTAAACTCACTTTTGCCCCATCCTGTATATCTGAAAGGCAGGAGATTTATTTTTCTCAAGACAAAAATATACCAAAATTGACTATGATGATAGTTGTATATATCTGTGAATATACTAAAAATTATGGAACTGCACATTTTAAATAGATGAATTCTATGGTATGTGAATTAAATCTCAATAGACCAGTGTTTTAAAAATGTACATCCATGCAGAACACCCGTGATGAGCAAAATATCAATATTTTAAATAAAGACAGCATCAGTATTACTGATTTCTCCTACTGCCTCAGGCTACAGTATGGCTCAGCAGGGCAATGTAGCTGTCTCACCTACACGCAATGACAGCTTTTTAAATTTTAAGCATTTAAACGGACCTCTGAAATTTCAGGACTCAATGAAATACACTCAATTTTGTTTTCTTAGAAACAACTTTTTTTTCCACACTTATATTTCATTGGCAAATGTAATATTAAAATAATGTAATCACAGTAGCTAGTGCAAAAGAGGTTTAGTATCAAACCACCAACTCATGACACCATGTGCAGTGCAAGCAAAACTGGAGGGACAATTAGAGAAGAGAACCCTAGTCAAGAGAATTCAGTGTGTCATGGCATCAATTAATAAAGGTTTTTGTCTTGTTAATTGGGGCTTCCAGTGTTCTTGATTTAGAATGGGATTGCCAGGCAAAATATAGGACATCCAGTTAAATTCAAATTTCAGATAAACAGTGAATACGGTTTTAGTATAAGGATGTTCCTAATATTGTATAGACCCTTCCTTATACTAAAAAAAAAAAAAAAAAAAAAAAATAGTTGCTGTTTATCTAGAATTTGCATTTGTCTGGGTAACTTGTATTTTTATTTGTTAATCTGGCAACCCTCATTTGAGGAATTTAACTGCTATTAGGGTAAACCACAGAGACTGAAAATGACCAGTGAGAGTGGCTGAGATTTCGGTGTCTGTCCTATAAACTTCAGCTTTATAAATTTCTTAATAAGAGTGAAGAAAGGAAGATCTTTGAAAACACAATAATTCACTTTGCTAAATATTTTTATTACTTAGCATTTCCAACTATTACTCCATTTAACCTCAATAGACTACAAACCCACATTTTTATGATTATTTATATATTTACTTAACAGAAACACACATGAAATATTTTTCTAAAATTTCCAATTAAATATTTCTCCCTTCTTTCCTAAATTTCATATTACTAACAATAAAAGACAGGTTTAAGGTATTGGATTGCATTAGTATTTAAAAGAGGGAAAAATTTCACTTGAAAGTATCCAGAACACCAAGGCTTACACTTAGAACTTTGTTCTCCCTTCAAAGTTTAGGACTCATACTTGAAAGGCTCCTTTTCTCTAGACTACAGGAAGATGGCAAGCAGTCTAGCTTAGAAATTTATAGGCCCCAGAGGCCCAACCTCTCATCACCAGCCTAGAGAACAGTTTGGAGACTTGTATTTAATCCTCTTTCTGCTTTATCAATGACAAAAAAATACATTTTGCTTTAAAAAGCTTTTACCAAAGTGATAAGAAATTTTAAGAGAGAAAAAAGACAGGAAAAAAACAGGGAAAACGGTATATTTTAAAATGTTCTTCTCAGAATGTGTATGAGAAGGGGAAAATACAGCAAAAGGTTATATAAATATATTGTCTTTAGTAAGTTCACGTCAGTCACAGACTTCTGCTATGTTATGCCTAAGTAATTTTCATGGCATCTCACTGAAGCAGAGAATTTCATCTATGGCCAGTAACACATGAAGGAATCGAATAAAAACCTTGAGCAAATCATCTGGTATCACAATAACCTATATCACCATGAAAAGGTCAATGATGTAAGCATTAACTCACTACTCAGTATTTCACATTTCCATTACCAAACTGCACAGGATGTTCTTAAGCTTCAGTGAAGTTAGAATTCTCTTAGAGATCTAACTTAAGATCTTATTGGTATATACACTAGGATATTCATTGCAGCACTATTTGCAAAAGCTGACATAGTCCAAATATCCATCAATGAGGGAGTGGTTGAATAAACTATAGTACATATACATAATGCAGCACTAAGTGCCTGTAAAACTTAGTCATATCTCCATTTACTACTGCAGGGTTATCTCCAGAATATATTCTTAGGCAAAAAAAGAGAAAAGAAAACAAACAAACAAACAAATACCCTCACAGTGTGTACAGTGTGCTATGTTTTATCTAAGAGGAGGGAAAGGATAGCTACCTATACTGGGAGAGAAAAGTTGTAGTTGGACCTCTTTGACTATGTCTTCTTTTGTAGATGTGACTTTTGAAATAACACCCCCCCCCAAAAAAAAAGTAACAAGGATTCCATTTTAAAAGTGGCTTATTATGGGGTCTAGAGCAGAAAATGTACAAGAGGAGCCTGGAACATCTTATACTGAAAAGCAAGGAACCCATCAAAGATTATTAGGGCCATGTCAAAAGGACTCTGAAGCCAACATACATAAGCTTCCATTGGCTAAATCTGGAATTATTTCAACATCAATAAGGGTAATAACTGCAAGGATTGAAGCATATCATATATATTTAAATGCCTGAGTTCATAATAATACTAAAATTTATCACTGATTATCTTTGGAAGGTACTGCACTAAAGAACTAGCTCATTATTTGTGATTTAAATTCTATTTTATCTGATATAACTATTTTTATCTCAGGTATTTTTTCATTTCCATTTACATGAAATATCTTCTATCCCTTCATTTTTAGTTTGTGTTTGTCTTTAGATCAGAGGTGAGTCTCTTGTAGGCAGCATATGTATGATTCCTGTTTTGCTTTTTTTTTAATCAATTCAGTCACTCAATATCTTTTTATTGGAGCATTTAGTCCATTTATATTTAAATTATTGATAGCTATGTACTTACTAACATTTCATTAATTGTTTTCTGGTTTGTTTGTTTTGTCTTATTTTGTTATGCCTTGTAGTTTTTCTCTGTTCCTTTCTTATCTTGCTCTCTTCCATAGGTGAATTGATGATGTTCTTTAATATTATGTTTGGATTCTTTTCTCTTTATTTTTTTGTGCATCTATTATAGGTTTTTAGTTTGTGGTTACCATGAGATTCCTATATAACAACCTATGTATGTATCTGTCTATTTTAAATTGATGGTTGCTTAAGTTCAAACGCATTCTAAAAGCCCTACATCTATACTTGCCCCATCCATTTTGTTTTTCATGTCATATTTTACATCTTTTGTGTATGTGTGTGTACCTCATAATTACTTATTGTAGATAAAAATAATTTTACTAGTTTTGTCTTTAACCTTCATACTAGTTTTATAAGTGATTGATCCACTACTTTTACAATGCTTCCTTTACCAGTGAGATTTTTTTTTCTTTCATATACTTTCTTATTTCTAGTTTTTGCCTTTCATTTTCCACTTTAAAAAGTTACTTTGAGTTGGGGCAAGAGTGGAGAGGAGAGGGTCAATGGGGGGAAAAGGAAGGACATCTGTAATGCTTTCAACAATAAAGATATATATATATATATATATTAAAGTTACTTTAACATTTCTTCTAATGTCATTTTAGTGCTGATGAAGTCCTTTAGCTTTTGCTTTTCTCAGAAACTCTTTATCTCTCCTTCAGTTCTGAGAGGTTACATTGCTGAGTGTATTCTTCATTGTAGATTTTTCACTTTCACTACTTTAAATATATTATACCTTCTGGCCTGCAAAATTTCTCCTGAAAAACCAGCTTACTGTCTTATGGGAATTTCCTTGTATGTAACTAGTTGTATTTTTCTTGTTGCTTTTAATTCTTTCTTTATCTTTAATTTTTAAATTTTAATTATGATGTGTCTTAGTGTGGGTCTCTTTAGGTTAATCTTTTTTGGGACTCTCTGTACTTCCTGGACTTGGATGTCTGTTTCCTCGGCCAGGTTAGAGAAGTTTTCAGCCATTATTTTTTCAAATAGTTTTTCTGTCCCTTTCTCTCTCTTTCTTCTTCTGGTATCCCTATGATGTGAATGTTGGTACACTTTATGTTGCCCCAGAGGTCCCTTAAACTATCCTTATTTTTATATTTTTCTTTTTAATGTTCTGATTGGGTTATTTCCACAATTCTATCTTCCAGATGTCTGACATGTTCTTCTTCTTCATCTAATCTGCTGCTCACTGTCTCTGCTGTATTTTTCACTTCAGCTATTCCATTCTTCAGTCCTGATTGGTTCTTTTTTATATTTTCTGTCTCTCTGTTAAAGTTCTCACTGAGTGCATCCATTCTTTTCCTGAGTTCTGTGATCATCTTTATGATCACTACACTGATCTCTTTATCTGATAGACTGCTTAACTCCATTTCATTAAGTTCTTTTTCTGTGATTTTTGCCCTGTTCTTTTGTTTCAGAACACATTTTTCTCTCTCCTCATTTTGCCTATCTCACTGCATTTGTTTCTACATATTAGATAGATCAGCCATGTCTCCCAGTCTTGTAATGATGACCACATGCAGAAGGTGTCCTGTGGGGGCCAGTAGCACAATCCCCCCTAGTCACCAGAGCCAAGTGTTCCAGGGGTATCCTCTATGTGGGTTACATGCACCCTTCTATTATATTTGGGCCATTAATGCTGTGAACTCACTGGTGGGTGGGGCTGGCCTACAGCCCATCTTTCTCCATGACCTGGCTTCAACTTTTGCTAGCATGCTAGTTTGTAGGGTGGCCTCCCAGAGTGGGAACTACTGTGGAGGGGCAACAGTGTTGGCCGAGGATACCCTCCAGGTGTGTCAAGGATAGAGTCACATGGAAGGACTGTGGTGTGGGCTGGGGCTGCTTGCCAGGTGCACTGAAATTAGAGCTGCTTGGGGGTGGGCTCTGGCCTGTGTGGGCAGGTTGGGCAGGGCAAGACAGGACCTCAGGGTAAGACTGAGGCCAAGTGAACAGTGTTAGCAAGGTTTATGGACTGAGTTAGGATTGGCTCCCACATGCACCAGACTACCTAGGCGGAAGGAGAGTAAAATAAAAGAAACAAAAATTTTAAATGGTACTCACCACTGCTTATGTCCCTATTGAAAGTTCCTACTAATCTCTGCATAGCTAGCACTCATCCTAAAGTTAGTCAGTGTATCTCCTGCATGTATGTCCCAAGTTCTTTACAAACTGTTGCCTCAAAACTGGGACTCAGATCAAGTGAGTTTGTGTGCGAGCCCTGTAAAAACAGAGTCAGTTTCCTACAGCCCTTCAGCTCTCCCAGACATAAGCCCCACTGGTGTTCAAAGCCAGATATTATATTCCTGGTGCAGGTCACCCCAGGCTGGAGAGCCTCATGTGGGACTCAGACCCTTGGCGCCTTTGGTTAGACCATAAGGGCTGAGATATCCCTCCTGCTTTTGAGTTGCTGTACCAGGGGTTGGGTTCCTGACTAGACTACACCTTTTTTCCCTCCTACCCATCTCGGTGTGATCTTTTCTTTACATCCTTAGTTACAGAAAATCTGTCCAGTTAGTCTTCAGATTCTTCTCAGCATTCATTGTTCTATATGTAGGTATAGTTTTGCTGTGTCTGAGGGAAGAAATGAACTCAGGAACTTCCAACTACACATCTTGACCCCTTATCTACAGTACCATTTCTTTCAGTGAAGCAGACAGAATTTTACTTCCTAATAATATCCAATTATAAAGAGTCACTTAAACAATCTACTGAAAAATAACCTGAATATTAATCCAAGCAATCCTTTTAAACACATAAAAGAAAAATTTATAATATTTTACAACATAATGTCTAGAATGAACCATTTTGTGATAACTTCATCTATTCAACTGCAGCAAAGAAATACATAAATAAGAGACCTCACAGATAAAACAGATGTCACAATGCTCAAGAACAAATGCACATTCACATTAGTAGCTGATATGCCCCTCTGTCCATCAAGTACAATTCTTAAGAAGCTTGGCAAACTGGTTTTAAGCCTGCCACAAATCAGGAGGCAGGGAGAGAGCTATGAGAAGGCCCAATGACAATGGTAACATATGACTTCTTACAGGTTAGAAAGAGGAAAATCATCAAAAACAGTTTAAGGAAGGTAAGAAGAGCACAACAATCTGGGATCATATTATATATTGTAGAAGCAAATAGTTCTACAAGATTCAATAGACCCTAGAGACATTTCTAAAACTATAATAGCTGTAAGATGGCCATGAGTCAGCAAGAAAAGTATTTAACCAAACTATTTAAAATGAAAAATACATTAGTGTTTAGAGGGTAAACTATTATTTAAAAAGAAAAAAAAATCTAGAATGGTTCATTTCCCAAGGAATCATAGACATCTAAGGTTTAACTGTTAAGAGAATTATCTTCACTTTTATTCACCTTATTTTCACTAAAAATACATCAAATTCCTTAAAGATATATCAACCATCTTTATCCTGCTATTAAGATAAACCTTATAATGTACAAGTAATGGGGGTTTGTGATAATATATATTGAGAGATTTGGAGGCTTATAGCAAGAAAAATTCACTCCTCATCATACAAATGCTTGATTCATAGAGAAAATACATTTCAGAGATACAGATTATTGTCTTCAACATCATGACTGGTAGTAGATACAATATAAACAAAAATGTATACTTTAGGATATAACTTCCTTTATGAGCCTCAGGACACACACACACACACCTAACTTTGCCTCCAGGTAAGGTGTGCTTCAGGCTCTTGATTCTCCCCAGGTCATGCTCCACACTCTCTCTGAGCAACTCTCCCCTACAATATCCCTAATGACAACCCCCCATTCTCACTGAAGTATAATGGTTAAGAGCATGGACTCTACAGATAGCCAGCCTAGGTTCAAAGTCTAGTTCTACTATTGAATTGTATGTCCTTGAGCAGTTAACTGTCATATGTAAAATGGTCAGTAAAAGTAACTATCACTTAAGATCACTCAAAAATGTTAGTGATATGTGCCCTGGCCGCTGTGGCTCAATTGGCTGGGTGTCGTCCCATGCACCAAAAGGTTGCCCGTTAGATTTCTGGTCAGGGCACAGGCCAAGTTTTCAGGCTCGATCCCCGGCTCAATCCCTGGTAGGGGGCATGCAGGAAGCAGTAGATTAATTTTTCACTTTCAAATTAATGTTTCTCTCTTTCTCTCTCTCTGTCTCTCTCTCTCTCTCTCCCTCCCTCCCTCTCTCTCCCTCTCCTTTGTTCCCTCTCTAAAAATCAATTAAAATTTTTAAATGTTAGTAATATGTACTTTAGAGCACACCCACAAAGAACCAGGCACTGTGCAGGGCATTAGGGACACAATGATAAATAAGTAAAAATTATCAACTTCAGAGAACTCAATCTCACAGGGAAACAGAGTATTAAAATAGAACATATTATGTTATGAATAAAGGTATGTATGTTATGGTGCTATAGAACACAGAGAAAGAAGACTTAACCCAACAGGTTCCCAGGGGACAGGTCTTAGAAGAAGTTAGACAAGCAAAACAAAGGTTACAATAATATCTCCTGAGGCACAGTTAGGATTAATGCCTGTGCATAATGTATAACTGAATATGATGTGCTTCATGTTTTTAAACTGCAAAGCATTATTGTTGCCTTGGATGGTTTGCTCAGTGGTTTGTGTCAGCCCACAGACCAAAGAGTCGTGGGTTTGATTCTGGTCAAGGGCACATACCCTGGTTGCGGTTTGGTCTCCGGCCCTGGTCAGGTTCGTACAGGAGGCAACCAGTCTATGTGTCTCTCTCACATCGATGTTTCTCTCTCTCTCTCCCTCCCACTCTATATGAATGAATGGGAATATATCCTCAGATGAGGATTTTTAAAAAAGCATTATATGCACATTACTGATCACAACAGTATTGAAAAAGCCCAACTCTTCCCCATCCACCACTCAGGCAGCCTGAAATTCCCACAATAAAAACTCATCTCAAAGTATGCCATTACATTCTTTTAGAAAATGGAAAACATACCTGAAATTAGAAGCAGATAAAAAAGGAACTAATATTTAGAGAAGTTTCCTCTGTGCCAGGCACTTTACATTAGTTATTTCACCTTAATCCTTACAACAACCAACCCATAAAGAAGGTATTATGATCCTTATTTTATGGGTAAAGAAACAGAGGCCTCACAAAGTTAAATAAGTGCCCAAGGCCACAAAGGTCACAACTACTAAGTGGATTAGTCAGGATCCTAGCCTTAAAAAGCTAAACTGCAATCATTAAATTGCACTGCTAGCCTAGTATACCAACATGGAGCTAACACATTAAGGGGTACCAGTTGGTCACTGTATTAATTTGTTGAGGTTTCCATAACCAAGTACCACAGATTGGATGGCTTAAATAACACATATTTATTGTCTCAAAATTATGGAGGCAAGGAGTCTAAGATCAAGATTTTGGCAAGGTTGGCTTCTTCTGAGGTTTCCTTCCTTGGTTTGCCGATGATCATCTTCTCCCTATGTCTTCAGATGGTCCATTCTCTGTCTCCTAATCTCTTCTTATAAGTACAACAGTCATATTGGATTAGGGCTCACCCTAAAATACCCTATCTTCAAATACACTCAAATTCTGAGATACCAGGGTTTAGGGGGGAAGCAATTGAGTCCATAACACTCACACTGTGAAAAATATCCTCCTTCTAAGGCAGCGGTTCTCAACCTGTGGGTCGCGACCCCTTTCGGGGTTGAACGACCCTTTCACAGGGGTCACTTAAGACATAACAGTAGCAAAATTACAGTTGTGAAGTAGCAACAAAAATAATTTTATGGTTGGGGGTCACCACAACATGAGGAACTATATTAAAGGGTCACAGCATTAGGAAAGTTGAGAACCACTGTAAGGGAACATGGGGAAAGACTTTGAATGTTTTTAAATCATAACAAAATTTGTGAAGGTTGTTTTTAGAAATGCAGGTATCTGGTTTTAGCAAGATAGATCCATAGAGTCAATGATTACCACTCACTAGGATGCTTTTACAACTCAAAATTATTGGGGGAAACCACTACTATTTGGTGGGCAGAGGCCAGAGTCATGAAATGCATGGAGCAGTCCCACTCAACAAAGAGTTACCCCATACATATCCCAGAAGAGAAGAATAATCTGCCAGACTAATCCTAATACAAATAGATTATCAGTAGCAATTTTGCATACAGCCATACTAGGTGGATTTTATAAGAAGTTAACAGAAAATTCCAGTAATTTATGGCAAAGTCTTTATGGAGATAGAAGCTTGAAACACACTGTCTCAAAAGTAAAAGATGCAAACGGCAACTAATAACTATCTATCAATAATTACCTTAAATGTAAATGGCTTAAATGCTCAATCAAAAGAAATAGGGTAGCTGATTGGATAAGAAAACACGACCCATATATATGCTGTCTACAAGAGACCCACCTCACAACAAAAAACTCACACAGGATGAAAGTGAAGGGATGGAAAAAAAATTTCTAAGCAAATGGAAATGAAAAAAAAAGCTGATGTAGCAATACTCATATCTGACAAGATAGACTTCAAAACGAGGACCATAATAACAGACAGAGAAGGTCACTACATAATATTAAAAGGATCAATCCAACAAGAGGATATAACCCTGGTAACATATACGCATCAAATACGAGAGCACCAAAATATATTTAAAAACTTCTGGAGGACTTCAAGGGAGAAATCAATAGCAATATGATCATAGTGGGTGACTTTAACACCCCACTGACACCACTGGATAGATCTTCTAGACAAAAAATTAACAAGGACATAGAGTCCTTACAAGACGAACTAGATCAATTGGACTTCATTGATATTTACAGAACATTTCACCCCAAAACTGCAGAATATACATTCTTCTCAGGTGCACATGGGACATTTTCAAAGACTACCACATGTTAGGACACAAAGCAAGTCTCTACAAATTCAAGAAGATTGAAATCTTATCAAGCATCTTCTCAGATCACAGTGGCATCAAACTAGAACTCAATTACAATAAAAATACAAAAAATATTCAAACACTTGGAGGCTAAACAGCATGTTATTAAACAATGAATGGGTTACTAATGAGATCAAGGAAGAAATTAAAAACTTCCTGGAAACCAACGAAAACACAACACAAAATCTATGGGACACAGTGAAAGCAGTGCTGAGAGGGAAGTTCATAGCACTACAGGCCTATCTCAAGAAACAAGAAAAATTTCTAATTGACTATCTAACCTCACAACTCAAAGAACTAGAAAGCAAACAAAAAGAAAAACCCAGAGCTAGTAGGAAGAAGTAAATAGTAAAGGTCAGAGCAGAAATAAATGACATAGAGACCAAAAAAACAATTCAAAAGATCAATGGAACAAAAAGCTGGTTCTTTGAAAAGATAAACAAGATCAATGGACCTTTAGCCAGACTCACCAAGAAACAAAAAGAGAGAAACCAAATAAATAAAATCAGAAACGAAAGAGGAGAAGTAACAACTGACACCACAGAAATACAAAGGATCATCGAAACATACTATGAACAATTATACGCCAACAAGTTGGACAATCTAGGAGAAATGGACAAATTTCTAGAAACACACAGCCTCCCAAAACTGAACCAGGAAGAAATAGAAAACTTGAACAGACCAATAACAATGAAGGAAATTGAAGATGGAATTAAGAAACTCCCAGCAAACAAAAGCCCAGGCCCGGATAGCTTCACGGGGGAGTTTTACCGAACATTCAAAGAAGAGCTAATACCCATTCTCCTCAAACTATTCCAAAAAATCCAAGAAGACGGAACACTTCCAAACTCATTTTATGAGACCAGCATAATCCTAATTCCAAAACCAGATAAAGACACTACAAAGAAAGAAAACTACAGGCCAATATCCCTGATGAACACAGATGCCAAAATCCTTAACAAAATATTAGCAAATCGGATCCAGCAATACATCAAAAAAATTATTCATCATGACCAAGTGGGATTCATCCCAGGGATGCAAGGATGGTACAATATTCTCAAATCAATAACTGTGATACACCACATAAACAAAATGAAAGATAAAAAACATATGATCATATCAATAGACGCTGAAAAAGCATTTGACAAAATCCAGCACCCATTTCTGATAAAAACGCTCAGCAATGTGGGAATAGAGGGATCATATCTTGACATAATAAAGACAATCTATGCAAAACCTACAGCCAACATCATACTCAATGGACAAAAACTACAAGCATTTCCCTTAAGAACAGGAACCGGACAGGAATGCCCACTCTTGCCACTCTTATTTAACACAGTACTGGAAGTTTAGCCACAGCAATTAGACATTAAAAAATAAATAAAAGGGATCCAAATTGGAAAGCAGGAAGTGAGACTGTCATTATTTGCAGATGACATGATACTGTACATAGAAAACCCTAAAGACTCCACTAAAAATCGACTAGATTTAACAAATGAATTTGGCAAAGTAGCAGGATACAAAATTAACATCAAGAAATCTATGGCATTCTTGTACACCAACAATGAAATCAATGAAAGAGAAACTAAAAAAGCAACTCCATTTACCATTGTGGCAAAAAAATTAAGATACCTAAGAATAAACTTAACCAAAAAAGTAAAGGACCTATTCGCAGAAAACTCAGGTCACTGAAAAAAGAAATACAGGAAGATATTAAAAAGTGGAAGCATATACCTTGTTCTTGGATTGAAAGAATTAACATCATTAAAATGTCCATACTACCCAAAGCAATCTACAGATTCAATGCAATCTCCATCAAAATACCAACAACATATTTCATGGAACTAGAATAAACACTCCAAAAGTTCATATGGAACCAAAAAAAGATCCCAAATAGCTACTGCAATCTTGAAAAAGAAGAAAAAAGTAGGAGAGATCATAATACCAGATATCAGGTTATACTACAAAGCCATAGTAATCAAAACAGCCTGGTACTGGCACAAGAACAGGCATATAGATCAATGGAACAGAACAGAGAACACAGCAATTGACTCAAGTCATTATACTCAACAATATTAGACAAAGGTGGCAAGAGCATACAGTGGAGTCAAGACAGCCTCTTCAATAAATGGTGTTGGGAAAATTGGACAGCTACACGCAAAAAAATGAAGCTAGACCATCAACTTACACCATACATAACAATAAATTCAAAATGGATAAAATACTTAAATGTGACTTGTGAATCCGTAAAAATCCTAGAAGAAAATGTAGGCAACAAAATTTCAGACATAACACCCAGCAGAATTTTCACTGATACAATGCCTAAGGCAATAGAAACAAAGGAAAAAATGAACATATGGGACTACATCAAACTAAAAAGCTTCGGCACAGCAAAAGAAACAACCAACAAAATGGAAACGGAACCCACTACATGGGACAGCATAATTGCCAATGATACATCAGATAAGGGGCTAATTTCCAAAATATATATAGTACTCATACAACTCAACAAAAGGAAGACAAAGAGCCCGGTTAAAAAATGGGCAGAGGACCTAAATAGACACCTCTCCAAACAGGACATACAAATGGCCAAGAGATATATGAAAAAATGCTCAACCTCACTAATCATCAGAGAGATGCAAATTAAAACAACTATGAGGTATCACCTCACACCTCTCAGAATGGCTGCTATCAACAAATCATCAAACAAGTGCTGGCGAGGGTGTGGAGAATAGGGGACTCTAGTACACTGCTGGTGGGAATGCAGACTGGTGCTGCCACTGTGGAAAACAATATGGTGTTTCCTCAAAAAATTAAAAATTGAACTGCCATTTGATCCGATGATCCCATTTCTAGGAATATGCCCTAAGAAGCCTGAAACACCAATCATAAAGAATATATGTACCCCTATGTTCATAGCAGCAGTATTTACAATCACTAAGATCTGAAAACAGCCCAAGTGTCCACCAATAGATAAGTGGATAAAAAAGCTGTGGTAGCCCTGGCCGGTTTGGCTCAGCGGTTAGAGTGTCAGCCCACGGTCTAGAGAGACCCGGGTTCAGTTCCCGCTAAGGGCAAGTAACTCGGTTGCATTTTGTCCCCGGCCCCAGTTGGGGTTGTGTGGGTGGCAGCCAGTCGGTGTCTCTCTCTCACATTTTTGTTTCTTCTCTCTCTTCCTCCCTCTCTCCCTCTCGCTCTATGAATGAAAAAAGTGTCCTCAGGTGAGAATTATAAAAAAAAAAAAAAGCTGTGGTACGTATACACAATGGAATACTATGCAGCTATAAGAAATAAAGATCTCTTATCCTTTGAGACAACATGGAAGAACCTGGAGACTATTATCCTAAGCAAAACAAGCCAATCAGAGAAAGACAAATATCACATGATTTCACTTATTTGTGGAATATAATGAACAAAACAAGTTGAGGAACAAAACAGACTCAGAGACATGGAAATTGAGTGAAGACTGACAAACCTCAGAAGAGGTGGATGTGGGCGGAGGGAAGAGATAAACCACAGAACTTAAATGCATGTGTGGGTAAACAAGGACATAGACAATAATGCTGGGGGGGGCAGGATTGGGAGTAGGGTGTCAATGGGGAAAAAAAGGAGAAACATCTATAAGAAAAATAAATAAATAAATAAATAAATAACCTTGGCAAGAATATGAAAAAAATTATGTGAGGGGAGACTAGCTATAATTTCAATCCTGAAAGAGTGGCAAGAAGCTGAACTTGACCAACAGATCAATTATTTAAATGAAGTCTATGACAACCTAATATGCTCACCATTAGAATAAAGCTCAGTTGTACCTCAGTTAGCCTGTGTGTGTGCTGAACTTCAAAGGACTAAGGAAAGCAGGTCGAGAAGTCAGGAAGAATAAAAGGTCAAGAGGCCACAATACCAAGGGTTTAGCTTCGGAAGAAAATCCTGTCACTAAAGCTCCCATCTCCTCTTTAGAAATATCAATGAAACACCGAAGAGAACTATTAGTTCAAACCATTAATTCTAAGTGGGCTTCATTTTCCCTAAGCCTGGGCCAACATCTGAGCCAGTAACTCAGGATTACTTTTTCTTTCTTTTTTTTTTTTATCTTTTCTTTTTTTTTTTTAGTCTTGACACTATTACAGATGTTCTCCCCTTTTACACTTTGCCCCCTCTCCACCCAGCCCCCAACTTCACCACACTGTCTGTGTCCAAGGGCTATGCATATACGCATGTATGTTCCTTGGCTAATCTCTTCTAGTCCCCTCACCACCACCCCGCTCTGAGATCTGTTAGTCTATTCCATATATCCATGCCTCTGGTCTTATTTTGTTTGTCAGTTTATTTATTTAGGTACTTTTATAACCAGCACTGAAAGCAATTTCATCAAGACTGATATTTGATACTTAAATCATGTCATGCTATATTAGTTTGTCCCATAATTTAAAAAGACACTTCCAAAGGAATGATTTTTATTCCTCCTTTCATGTCCTGACAAATAGTAGCAATAAAAATTCTGGAACATCAAACTCATCTGCATCCCCTGTCCCCCATTTCAAAAAGGTCATTGTGAATTCTTAATAAATAAAGCATAAGGCTAGATTTAATTTATATCAAATTAATCTTTTGTGATAAGCCAAGGAGACCACATTTGATCAGATTATCTAAAAAGAGAAAACATTTCATCTTTTGCTGGAATGGTTATGAATATTATTTACCATCCAAAGAAAAACATTAGTTATTTTAGGAGTTACACCCTAGCCATGGATATAAATTTTTTCAGACTAAGTCTGGAGTTACAATAAACCAAATGATTGTTCATTTTAATTTTATTTGGCAAAGCCATTTAGGCTGATAAATTAGAAGATAAACTATCATTAACTTACAGGTAAAAATAATGAATATCTGAAGAATAGTTTTATCTATATTAAGTCAACATCATCAATAACAAATCATTTAAATTTGTTTTGCCTAACTAAAATATAAAGTAATTATTATAAGTAATGGTCTTCAACAAAAATTTCTGAACCATATATCTTTTCTGATTTTTCAGAAAAGCTTAAAGTACTGTTTTACAATGCTTAGTCAGTCTTTGCTTTTCTCTTCCTGCTTATTCAGACTGACCAAAAAAAAAAAAAAAGTTCAGCTCCCTCCCCCCAATTCCCAATATAACATGCATTAATCTTTAAAATATAGGATAAAAAAACGTTTTCTTCCAAACTAAAAAATGTACTATTTTTAAATATTGATTTATCAATTTAATGACCTCTGAAAAATTTGGTGCTTGAGTGACTAACATTAGATAGCTGATTTCACTCTCTCTTCGCTCCAGATATTGGAGAATGGTGACCACATGTTTGACACTAAGACTGAGTCTTATTTATGCAGAAAAGAAGCTATGTAGCTTCTGTATAATTTTACTACAGCTTCCTCTAGAAAGGTTTTTTTTAAATAAACTTTTCATATATCCAAAGAGTAGAGTGGAGAGAGGAGACGTTCAAGTCACACAGACCTGAGCTTAAAACTTGATCCTGGCCACATATTTGCTACCTGTTTCCCCTTGGTTTTAATTTCTTCACTGGCAATGGTATAATAATGCCTATTTCTCACAGGGTGGTTGTAAGGACTGAATGGAATAACAATCTTAAATGGGTAAATAAGCAGAGTCACAATATATGTTAACTTCCTATCTTCCCTTCCCTAATTGATAAATTTGAATTTTAATATATCTAAATAAAAACTCATTAAAATAAAGTACTTTCAGTGGAACCATGGGAAACATATACCACAATGTAAATATGTAATACATTTTTAATACTTTAAATATTTATTTTCCTTAACCTCCAACTTCCTCAATTGTTGACTCCACAGATATTCTGTATGTGAATAACTGCCACCTTTTAAAATAAACAGAATACTCTGGTCAGTGTATTCAACTAAATGTCTATGTGTTATATGAGTTTAATTATTTTTTAAATGAAAGAAATAGAAAGTCATTTTGTGATGATAGTGTGGCTTTTTCTGGTTTTGCAATCCCTAACTTACTTTAGTTTTGTTTTTTAATACCCAACAAACTTTTTATGAACTTATATATTCTGAAAACCAAATCAATTTAAATGTATTTTAAATATATGCCAACCTGCACTTTCTGGACTTGCTGTAGACGGAACACCCTTCTCAGACTCAGAACTGTGTATCTTCAATCCACAGAGATAGACCTGGGTTGTATTTTATGGTCTAATCCCAACCTCGGGCAAAGCTGATTGGATCAGAGGTGGAACATGCCCTAAGCTAAAATAATTATACTGTCTCTCCTGGGAATTGGAGCAGAGCATTCTAGTCTTGCTAAAAATAAACGCAGGGTCTTGGGGCAGCCATATGCACAGAGAATCAGAGAAAGACAATCTTCACAGAGAAAGAGGGATAAAGGACTCACACAGAAAGAAAGAAGGATGAAGCCAATGTAGCCAGAATGGGAGAATAGCTGCCAAAGTTACTGAGCCTTGCCAGCTAGCTGCCTTACCGTCCCCAGACCTATCCCTTAGAACAGTGCTAACCATGTTTCTGTTACTTAGAAGTAAAAGAAACTTGACAAAGACAGGGATAGATAATTAAACACAAACACTCAAAGATTATAGCTCCTCATGGGCTGGATATTACCAACTTAACAGATACTAAAATTTTATCATAACTAAAATAACTTAATAAAAATATATAGTTTTACAGTAAATTCTATCACTCCACTTTCTATTTTTGACCACATACTTGAAGATATTATCTAAAAAATTGTTATAACATAAATTAAATTGTTTAGAGAAAAAAATAAGTAGGATTAATATTTAGCAGAAAGAATAGGGTAGGTAACAGTTAATGTTTATGGGTGGAGGTGTGGTGATGGTTGGGGCTTCCAACTAAGATAGTTCAGCAAGTTTCTTTTTCAGCTAATTTAGACCCTTGAGTGGGACATGGAATATATTTAGTGGGTCAGGACAAGCCTTTTTTAAATTGATTTTAGAGAGAGAGGAAGGGAGAGAAAGGAAGAGAAACATTGATGGGAGAAACACCAGTCTGTTGTCTCCTGGATGCATCCCAACCGGGTATCTAACCTGCAAACCAGGTGTGTCCTGACCGGGAACCGAACCCAAGATCCTTGGGTGCATGGGACGACGCTCCAATCAACCAAGCTACACCAGCCAAGGCAAGCTTTTATTTGTTAATGAAACAGAATTTCAGGAAAACATAGTAAGTAAATATAGAAATATATATATTTATTTATTTACAGGTAGTATAGTCACCTTATGAATGTGAGCTCTTATTGATAGCTATCATTTATTGAGCACCTGCTGGGTGTCAGGCACTTTGTGAATTGTTTTACATACATAATCTTATTTAACATATAAAGTAGATATTAGTATTCCCATTTTACTCATGAGGAAACTGAGGCAAAAAGAAGATGAATAACTTGCTACAGACTATACAGCTAGATTATAGTAGAAGCAGATTTCAAACCCAGATCTGTCTGGTTTCCAAGCCCAGAATCTTTTACAGCACCATGTTGTCTTGCCTAAGGTGCATGTGATAGGGAGTTAGACAAAGACCATTAAAAAGGATAGACTAGAGGAAGTGAGGGCCCAGCTAGGATTTCAAATCACTAGTTTATAGTGGCTCAAATTCATTTGGTGGTACATTTTTCTCCAGCTATGTTCATCTATTTGTCTAAGGATCAGAGAAGTCTGGAATTGATTAAGGAGTAGGTTATGGCTTTGACAGTCAAAGAGATATGATGGGAAGAAACAGGAGCAAGGAGACTGAGGATGTTAGCAAAGGAGTAGAGTGATTGACCATGGTGTCCAGAATTGGTAGGGGAAAAGTGAGGCCAGGTGGAGGCCAATTAAAATGGAGAAAATGGAGGAGTTCTGAGGTCAAAGAGCAGATTTATGGGGGAGTGAAAAATTGGAAAGTCTGTAGCATAGAAGTTGTGGTCAGAATGGGATATTGGTTTGAAGGCATCAAAGGTGAAATACTTCCCAAAGGAGTGGGTTGTTGAAATGGAATGGAGATGAAAGTCATTGGAATCGAGGAACTCAAGGCGTGAGACCAAGGAGATGTATCGATCATCCCTATGGGTTTCTAAATCATCCAGGATGGTGAGACTAGAGGTGAATTGTGAACCAGGTGCCAGGAACCTCAATAAACATGGATGAACCAGGAGCTGGGTGCATGACAGGAGCAAGGAGAGTTAGGGTGGGATCTATGGTTAGTGTGATTTTCAAATAAGATGGGATTATTCCTTTTTAAAATTTGCATGAGTGTAAAAGATGAATAGTTTAGAGTAGAGGTCAGGAGACTGGGGTTCAGATCTGGTCTTGCTGCCTGTTTTTGTAAATACACTTTATTGGAACACAGCCATGCTTATGTGTTCACATATTGTCTACGGCTGCTTTTAA
The DNA here is from genome assembly GCA_030848825.1 of Tadarida brasiliensis. NCBI lineage: Eukaryota > Metazoa > Chordata > Mammalia > Chiroptera > Molossidae > Tadarida > Tadarida brasiliensis. The sequence goes on from CM061280.1 coordinate 43,819,092, forward strand.
GCTACAACAGCAAAGTCAGGTAGTTGCAATGGAGCCAGTTTGTACCCACAAAGCCTAAGTTATTTACTGTCTGGTGCATTACAGAGAAAGCTTGCTGACTCCTGATTTAGAAAATGTAGTGGGGGAGTAAGGAGAATGGTGACACAGCTCTCACTAACCCTCACCCCAGCCCAGTATGCAGGCTGAGGAAGAAAGAACAGCCTTGAGATGGCTGTGTGGGACATGGTGTTGTAGGGTAGAGAGCCGGCTTTCAATTAGCAAGAGGAGGTGGGTGAGTATCCAGGGACACAGAGAAGACACAGGAGTGGACTTTGTTCACCATGGAATAAGGGTTCAAGACTGTGCAGTGGAAATGTTGGGAAGGAGGGGATTGGTAAGATTGGATAGAGCAGGGAGGAAGAGAGGAATGGCACCAAGAAAATTGTTGAATTGTTGCTATCTAGCCAGAGGTAGCAATTTGAGAGGTACCCAAGGATCACAGGCATGAAAAGGCAAGGGGAATTTTAACCCAGGTTCTCATTTGGGGCAGGCTGAGCTACTTCCAGGTTGCTTCTAGCTTAGCAAGGAATTTCAAATTCCAAAAGCAAGATGCCCATGGCAGGGTGGCTTACAGGGAAGCCCCAGTCCTCTCTAATTTCCTTGTTTTCGCAGCCTGAGAAAAATGTCATCTGGTAGCTTTTGACTACAGATTCCAATCCAATCCTATTTTCTTTCTATTGGAATGTTCATGGGTTTTACTTTCTGTCTGTGGAAATACAAATATTGTAAATTTACTTTTTGTCATCTACTTGGAGAATGTAGATGCTGGTAACTCTTGTTTGAAGGTAGTACATTATTTTAAAAAATATGTCTACAAGGTATCCCTGGGTCAGAGTCATATCCTTTCTTTTCTATCTTGAATAATATTCACAACCATAAGTTTCATAAGGACCGGGACCATATTTGCCTGTTTCATCATTGTGTCCCAAAATCTTAGGAGTAGTGAAAACTCAATATATTTTTGTTGGATGAATGAATAAAAAATGGTTTTTGCCTTAATAGAATATGACTGTGGTATTAATGTTGAAAGTATTGGAAAATACCAGCTCAGATTTTTCATGAAAACTAGTAGTTACACAAATTGAAAAATAAAATTATAGATTTTACCAAGTTTTAAAAAAATTATATAAGACCAAATTAGTTACAAATAAATACTTTTAGGAAAATTTTGATTTAAGTTGTACAGTTGTCCCCCCTTATTCATGGTTTCTTTTATATGATTTCAGTTACCCACAGTCAATCTCAATCTGAAAATATTAAATGGAAAGTTCCAGAAATAAACAATTCATAAGTTTAAATTGTGTGCCACTCTGAGTAGTGTAATGAAATCATTTGCCTTCCCACTCCATCCCATCTAGGATGTAAAATGCTCCTTTGTCCAGCATATCTAAGCTATATACACTACCCTCTCCTTAGTCACTTAGTAAGATCAACTGTTGTGGTATTGCAGTTCTTGTGTTCAAATAATCCTTATTTTACTTAATAATGTCCCCAAAATGAGAGTAGTGATACTGGCAATTTCAATATACCAAATAGAAGCCATAAAGTGATTCCTTTAAAGTGAAAAGGTCAGCACACTACAATAATATATTTTGAGAAAGACAGACCACATTCTGCCTTACATATACATCTCTGTGCACCTACAGGAGTGGGCAAAAGTAGGTTTACAAAATTGGACAGCTACTTCCAAAAAAATGAAACTAGACCACCAACTTACACCATACACAAGAATAAACTCAAAATGGATAAAAGACTTAAATGTAACTCGTGAATCCATAAAAATTCTAGAAGAAAATGTAGGCAACAAAATTTCAGACATCATACGCAGCAGAATTTTCACTGATACCACACCTAAGGCAAGAGAAACAAAGGAAAAAATGAACACATGGGACTACATCAAACTCAAAAGCTTCTGCACAGCAAAAGAAACAATCATCAAAATGGAAAGGGACCCCACCATACAGGAGACCATAACTGCCAATGATGCATCAGATAAGGGGTTAATTTCCAAAATATATAGAGTACTCATACAACTCAACAAAAGGAAGACAAAGAACCCAATTAAAAAATGGGCAGAGGACCTAAAGAGACACCTCTCCAAACAGGACATACAAATGGCCAAGAGACATATGAAAAAATGCTCAATATCACTAATCATCAGAGAGATGCAAATTAAAACAACTATGAGGTACCACTTCACACCTGTTAGAATGGCTGCCATCAACAAATCATCAAACAACAAGTGTTGGTGAGGGTGTGGAGAAAAGCGGACTCTAGTACACTGTTGGTGGGAATGCAGACTGGTGCAGCCACTATGGAAAACACTATGGTGTTACCTCAAAAACTTAAAAATTGAACTCCCATTTGACCCAGTGATCCCACTTCTAGGAATATACCCTAAGAAGCCTGAAACACAAATCAGATAGAATATATGTACCCCTGTGTTCTTAGCAGCACTATTTACAATAGCTAAGATCTGGAAACAACCCAATTGTCCATCAGTTGATGAGTAGATAAAAAGGCTGTGGTACAATACACAATGGAATACTATGCACCTATAAGAAAGAAAGATCTCTTATCATTTGAGATGACATGGAGGGACCTGGAGAATATTACGCTAAGTGAAACAAGCCAAGCAGAGAAAGACAAATATCACATGATCTCACTTTGTGGAATATAATGAACTAAACAAACTGATGAACAAAACTGACCCAGAGATATAGAGGTAGGGTAAAGACTGGCAAACCCCAGAAGAGGGGAGGTTGGGGGGGAAGAGATAAACCACAGAACTTATATGCATGTATGCATAATCAATGGACATAGACAACAAAACTGGGGAAGGGGTGGGGGGATGGGTAGGATGGTGTCAGTGCGGGGGGGAAAGGAGAAACATCTGTAACAAAAACAAATTAATAAAAATAATTTTTTTAAAAAGTAGGTTTACAGTTGTGAGTATGCAAGTTTATTCTTGTATTATTATTTATTATTGTATTATTCATGATCATCATTACTATTAACCTACTTTTTCCCACCCCTGTTTGAGATAACACAAAAGTTATGTGTAATTTTTCATTTTTACTTATATATTATCTCATTATCCCCCAAAGAGATTTCATCAATTTATGCTTCTAGCCTGGCCGGTGTGGCTCAGTGGATTGAGCATTGTCCCATGGACTGAGAGGTCTTGGTTCCATTCCCGGTCAGGGCACATGCCTGGGTTGTAGGTTAGATCCCCAGTAGGGGAGCGTGCAGGAGGCAGTCAATGGATGTTTCTCTCTCACATCGATGTTTCTATCTCTCTCTCCCTCCCTTTCTCTCTAAAAAATCAATAAAAACATATTTTTTAAAAATTTATGCTTCTAAGTATGTTTCTCCACAACCTATCTTATATCTGCAGCATCTGTAATATTTATTCACTTTTATCCCTATATATTCACGTTCCCTCTTTTTGCCAGAAGTTTGTCACTATTATTAGGCCAAACTGCCACCTCAGCACCCCAACTTTTTATTTTCTTGATATTCTATTTTTGTTTTCTATTTCATTTATATTTGCTCTGTATTATTTCTATACTTCTATTTTCTTTTTTATGTTTTTTTAATTGGATGTATGGGGGTGATATTGGTTTACAAAACCATAAAAACATATATGTTTACATTTTCTTTAATTTTATTTTTTCTAGCTCATTAAACTGGATGCCTAGTGTATCTTTTCAGCCTTTTTTAAAAGATATTTAAAAATTTTAATTTATTGAATTTTACTGGGAAGGAGATAGAGAAACATCGATTTGTTGTTCCACCCACTTATGTTTTCATTGGTTGATTCTTTTATGTTCTCTGACCGGAGATAGAACCCACAACCTTAGCATATGGGGGGGATGCTCTAACCAACCGAACTACATGGCCAGGGCTTAGCCTTTCCTTTTTTTTAATCCTCACCCGAGGACATTTTTGCATTCATCTTCAGATAGAGAGAGAGGGAGGGAGGAAAGAAGAGAGAGAGAGAAACATCGACATGAGAGAGACACATCGACTGGCTGCCACCCACATGACCCCAACCAAGGCCGGGAACAAACTGCAGCCAAGGTACATGCCCTGAGCAGGAACTGAACCCGGGTCTCTCTGGACCACGCTCTAATCGCTGAGCCAAACCGGCCAGGGCTTAGCCTTTCTTTTTTAATGTAAGCGTTTAAAGCTATAAATTTCACTCTAAACTTTTCTTTAACTGTACCTCAGAAATGTTGCCATGTAGTGTTTGTTATTGTTCAGTTTTAAACATTTTCTAATTTCCATTATGATATTTTCTTTGACCCTGTGTGTTCTATAAAAGTGTTTCTTAATATCCAAACACAGGTAATTTTAGTTATCACTTATTGATTTTTAGCATTTATTGCATAGTGATCACAAATATACTCTGATTTTTGTACTTTTGATATTTATTGAGACTTATTTTATGGTCCAGTCTTTGTTCTATTTTAATTAAATGTGCTGTTTGTGCTTGTGAAATAGAAGTAATTCTCTCCATTTGCTAAAATAATCTTCTATGTATACTCAACAGATTAAACTTGATCATTGTATTCAAAGTATGTACAGCCTTACTAGACTATTTTGGTCTCCTTGTTCTATCAGTTACATTGAGAAGTGTTTTAAAATATTCCATTCCAATTGGTGCATTTTTCTGTTTCTTATGGTTGTTCAGCAGTTTTACTTTATATATTTTAAAGCTATGTATTAGGTGCAAAAAGTTTAGAATTGTTTTACCTTCCTAGTGAATTGAAACTTTTATCATGATGTGGTCATAAGGAAAAAGAAGTTCTCACTCCTTCTGCCTCTCCCTTCTCCTTTCTCCCCCAGTAACATCCTCTCTACACACACCTGGCTGTGAAAATGACAATAAATTGACTGGAAGGTCAAACACATTTGTTGGGGGTAGCAATCACAGTATCTCCAATTCTGTTTTCCCTAAATATGGCATATAATCATAAGAAAGTTTTAGAATTATGAAGGAAGAAATTCTGAAAGTTAGGAAAAAAGGTGTTGGAAAGCAATGGTTAAAGTTTTCTAACTAACTATATTAAGTTGGCTCTTCAGACTGTATATCCATCCTCCCTATATAATTTTTACTCACTTCTACCAGCCATCACTTACCTATTTCTCTTCCTTGTTGATGGTTTTCATGTTTGCTTTCTTCTATTCCACCCACTGTGTACCTGTCAGGGAGGTCACTCTAGGTCAAATCATATAGTTTCCAAACTGGAAGGGACCTTAAGAAATGTCTTAGCTGTCCCTTCCCACCCCCAATACACTTTATAGATGAGGAAAGTGAGTTCTGTATAGGTAAATAACTTTTTCAGAGTCATACCTTTTAGTAGATTGGAGATTAGAAACAAAGCCCCCTTTCTGACTCCCTCACGCTATTCTTTCTTCTTTTTTCCATCTCATTATAGTCACAGACCTAGATATCTGCTGAACTACTGGAATGTTCTACCTATATAAACTGCTACAAACTTTTTCTTCTTTAGACTCTCTTTGGTGCAAAAAGACACTATGACCTCAGTTGAAATGTGAGTTCTACCTAAGGGTTTGTGAAGTAAAAGCCTCAACCAAAAATCTGTCAGTTATTTTCAGTTTAGCCACTCCTGTAAATTGAGAAAAGACTGGTTCTCAAATGCTCCAGAACCTCTTCAAATGCATATTTATGAGTCTGGCCTGGCAGCAGACATTCATACATATTTCAACTAGTGCAATAAATTTGTTGGCTTCATCCTGCTGTAGCACTTCCACTGTATTGTTCTTAATAAATTATTTTTTTCTTCACTTATAATGTAAACTGTCAGGGTAATTAACATGGATATTCCTAGTCCTTTGGATTATATCACTGCTTGGTATATGAACTGATTGGGGGCAGATGGACTTACAATTATGGTAAGTACCATATGTCTTTCAAGCAGGCCATTGAATGCATCACTATGGCATTTTCCACTGGTGATTTTATAAGAACATACTGTGAAGTTGTAAACTCCATGTAAAATCTCTGTGCCCATAATTATTATATATGTTTGAAGACTGGACTCTAGTAAGTTCATTTTTATTTTATACACACACACACACACACACACACACACACACACACACACACATCATCAGCATAAGAGTCTGGTAAGATATTCTTGAGTTTGTGTGGCTGGTTCTCTTTCCTTTCTGCTCCCCTGTTCCACTATGTATATATACTTCTAATTATCTCTGAGTTTCCCCTTCCCTTCTATTGAGTCACTGAATGTATTAGGAGTTACTAATGGAATGCACTAGAGATATGAAACAGTTTGGGAGAAGATAATACCTTGAGGACTACTGGTCCATCCCCATGAATTGGAGAAATGTTTAGATAGCCTATGAGGCTTTTCGTTTAAGTATCTCCAATCTTTGCTTGTCTCCCAAGCTCAGTACACTACAGTCAATATCCTTGTGTCCTTAAAGCTTCTCAGAAGTGAAGAAGATTGGTTTCAGTCTTTATTAGACAACGTGTAGTAGTTAACTATGCAAAGTGGTGAAGGGAGGGGCATTCCAGGCTGAACAAGCCATACAAGTGAGATAAAACATGAACTAAGCCAAGAAACTCAGTTTGTGTGCTGGGGTAGAGGGTGATGAGAATTAGTGAGAGCCCAGGTCCTCACTGAAAGAGTTTAGATTTTATACTTATGACACAGGGGAGCCACTATGGTATTTTTAAGCAGAGCAATTGCTTGAGAATAGCCTTTTAGCAGTACTACTTAGGCTGCAGTTTATAGAATGAACTGAAGGAAGGAAAATCAGGAGATTAGTTTGAGGGGTGATAAAGTAATGCAACCTAAAGATAAAGTGTCTAAACTAAGGTCAAATAGAGAAAAGAGATGAGGAGGGATGAATCTGAAAGCCAGATTCACAACTTAAAAGAATGAAGGCGTGAGAAAGGGGGGAGAAGTAAAGGATGAAGCTCAGGTTTCTGGCTGGCACTTACTTGGTGGATGGCCAGCCATTGCCACTGCCAGAGAATACAAGAGGAAGGGGAGAGGGAACAAGCCAATCATGTAGTAGGATGAAGAGTTGATTTCTGGACACATTAAAATCAAGGCACTTGTGTGTGCCATCCAAGTTATCTAGTAGATAGTTAGATATATGGCTTTGGCGTATTGACCTCATAAGAGGCTTAAAGAAATAAAATAATTTTATGTTATGTATTTTTTATCAGAGTAAAATAATATTTAAAAAGAAATGTTTTTTAAAATTTTAGAAGCTGTCAGCAAACAGGTGGTAGATGAAACCAAGAAGATATATGAGGTTGACAACCCGAGGAGGGTATATGAAGTGAGAAGGGAAAAATTATGAGAGAGGTTTAGAAGGGAAAAAATACGAGAGAGGGTTAAGAGAATCGCCGACGTTATAGATAAAGCTGTGCACAGAAAGAAGATATCTAAAATACTGGTATTTTAATTTTTAATTTAAATGTTTAATTTCCTCACCATTAATAGTGAGGAAAACCAGGAGACCAAGAGTGATTGCATGTAGGAAGCAGAGGAAGAGGTGTTTAATCTACAGAGTGGTCTTCAGTGTCACGTTCCAGAGAAGCCAGGCCAAAAACAAGTGAACATGCTGACTCAGATTTAGCTACTAGACCATCTTAGTGACCTTGGTTGGTGACAGCAGTTTCATGTAACACATTCTTTTACAATTATGCTTTTACCAGTCTTCTCCACTGGAGACATCTTTGCATTATCTACAATGCCTAATACATATGCACTCAATAAGTAGTCGCTGAATTAATAAATTTGAATGTGATCTACCTTACTTTCAGGAGAAAGCCTGACTGAAGACTAGGTGTGCTTTGCCAAAAGTTCATTATTTGGTGGATAGTGTAATAGTCTGCTAGATTCTAACTCTGTGTTGGAAGATATTCGTGGGGGAAAAAAATCACGAAATTTCTTGGCTAAGAGTTAAGACAGTTTCTAATTTTGTATTTTATTTGAACATTACAGGGATTTAGCATTTGTGATTATTAATACTTATATGTTATTTTGCAACAGTTTCTCTCTCTTCTGTTTCTTCTTCCTTGATATGTTGAAACCTCAGTATCAGTTGAGGTCACTTATTCCTTATTTAGAAAGAGCAGCATAGGAAGAGAATGTTGTGGTGTGTTCTAAGAGAAAGATCATTTTGAAATGAACTCCTCTGTGATATTTTCTTAGTGTGACTGCAATGTAACAAAACTAACATAAATTGCAATATAATTATACACAATTTGGATTTATCTGATACTTTTTAAAAAGCTTTTCAAATCCTAGAAGAAAATGTAGGCAACAAAATTTCAGACATCATACGCAGCAGAATTTTCACTGATACAACACCTAAGGCAAGAGAAACAAAGGAAAAAATGAACACATGGGACTACATCAAACTAAAAAGCTACTGCAGAGCAAAAGAAACAACCATCAAAGTGGAAAGGGAATTCAGTATATGGGACAGCATAACTGCCAACGAGACATCAGATAAGGGGTTAATTTCCAAAATATACAGAGTACTCATACAACTCAACAAAAGGAAGACAAAGAATCCAATTAAAAAATGGGCAGAGGACCTAAAGAGACACCTCTCCAAACAGGACATACAAATGGCCAAGAGACATATGAAAAAATGCTCAATATCACTAATCATCAGAGAGATGCAAATTAAAACAACAATGAGGTATCACCTCACACCTGTCAGAATGGCCGCCATCAACAAATCATCAAACAACAAGTGCTGGCGAGGGTGTGGAGAAAAGGGGACTCTAGTACACTGTTGGTGGGAATGCAGACTGGTGCAGCCACTGTGGAAAACACTATGGTGTTACCTCAAAAACTTAAAAATTGAACTCCCATTTGACCCAGTGATCCCACTTCTAGAAATATACCCTAAGAAGCCTGAAACACCAATCAGAAAGAACATATGTACCCTCTATGTTCATAGCAGCACTTTTTACAATAGCTAAGATCTGGAAACAGGCCAAGAGTCCATCAGTAGATAAGTGGGTAAAAATCTTGTGGTACATATACACAATAATACTATACAGCTGTAAGAAAGAAAGAGCTCTTATCCTTTGAGATGACATGGAGGGACCTGGAGAGTATTATGCTAAGCAAAACAAGCCAAGCAGAGAAAGACAAATATCACATGATCTCACTGATTTGTGGAATATAATGAACTAAACAAATTGATGAACAAAATAGACCCAGAGACATAGAAGTAGGGTACAGCCTGACAAACCTCAGAAGGGGGGTGTTGGGGGGGAAGATATAAACCACAGAACTTATATGCATGTATGCATAACCAATGAACATAGACAAGAAAGCTGGGGACGGGGCGGGGGGGGGATAGGGAGGAGGGTGTCAATGGGGGAAGAAGGAGAAACATCTGTAACAAAAATAAATTAATAAAAATAATTTTTTTTAAATAATAAAAATAAAAAAGCTTTTGACATATTCATAATTTGATGTTTCATTTATATAGCTTTATTCATTCCAGCTTCAACATGAGCCAGTTCCTTAAAATCTCTGTATTTATTTTATATAAAATTTATATATAATATATATACACACACACATACATATACAAACATATATAGACATACATATATATACATATATATAAAATCTCTTATGGGTTCTTTTTCTTTGGAGAACCCTAATACACCGGGAAACAAACTTTTGCTTTATTATTTTGGGTATTTTGCTTTCCTTATCTACCTCTGTGTTTCCTCTTGGTTTGGTCTGGAACCTTGTGACACACCTGATTACAGATAGTTCAGCAAAAGTGCTGAGACCTTACTGTACACTACTAGCTATAGTGGTGGCTCCAAGATGAACAAAGATAGGCCTCTGCCCTTTAGGATTTTAAAACTGGAAGCGATCAAACATCTATGGTTGAGGCAGATTGTGATCAATTCTGTAAGAGAAAGCTAAGCAGCATTCAGGGGAAATCAGCGGGGAATAATGACTTCTGCTTATGCAATTGAGGAAGTCTGGGGTTGGTCCTTAAGGATGGGTGGGTTTACTACCTTGGGTTGGAGAAAGTGGGGCTGTAAAAGTATATCCCAGCAAGAGGGAACATGATGAACAAAGGCCTGAGACTAAGGAAGTAAAGAGTGCATTGAGAATAAGAAAAAAAATGTTACTTATTATGTGTTATTATTTTACGGGAAGCATGCTCTAAAAAGATATCTTCAGAATTAAATAGACCTTACAAAAGAGACAGCTTCCTGTTTCCTCTCAGCAGTTATGGAAATGAATGGATGCAAATGTATGCTAATTCGTGTACAGCAGTTCCCCCTTGTCCTCAGGGGATACTTTCTAAGACCTCCAGTAGATGCCTGAAACCGTGGATAGTACTGAACTCTATATATACTGCTTTTTCCCTATACACACATACCTGTCATAAAGTTTAACTCATCAATTAGGCACAGTAAGAGATTAACAACAATAATAAAATCAGACAATTATGACAATATACTGTCACAAAAGTTATGTGACTATGGTCTCTGTCTCTCAAAATATCTTATTGTATTATATTCAACCTTCTTATGATGATGATGTGAGATGATGCAATGCCTATGATGAGATGAAATGAGGTGAATGCCCTAGACATTGTGATATGTAGGATCAGGCTACTGTAAGGGTTACTTGAACACAAGTATTGCAATACTGAAACAGTAGATCTGATAACAGAGACAGCTACTAAGTGACTAACGGGCAGGGAGTAGATACAGTGTGGATAGCTGGACAAAGGGATGAGTCATGACCTAGAGGGACAGAACCAGACAGGCTTGAGATTTCATCATACTACTCAGAATGGTGCACAATTTAAAATTTATGAATTGTTTATTTCTGGAAATTTCTATTTCATATTTTCAGACCATAATTGATTGCAGGTAACTGAAATAATGGAAAGTGAAAGTGCTGACAAGAGGGGACTATTTTACAAACAAAAATGTATGGCTATACATTTGTATATATGGATATACAATGGAATATTATTCAGTCATAGAAGGAATTAAGTACTGATTTATGGTTTATAACATAAAGGAACCTTGGAAACATTGTGCTAAATAAAAAAAAAAAAGCCAGACATAGTAGTCCACATATTGTATGATTCCATTTATATGAAATGTCCAAAGTAAGTCAATCCATAGAGACAGAAAGTAGATTAGTGATTGCCAGGGACACGGGTGAGAGGGAAGATGAGAAGTGTCTGTTAATGGGTACAGGGTTTCTGTGGATGAAAATGTTCTGGAATTAGATAGTGGTAATGGTTGCACACCTCTGTGAACAACTAAAAAACACTGAATTGTACATCGGAAAATGGTAAATTTTATGATATGTGATTTATATCTCAATTTTTAAAATTTATACAAGGTAGGTATTTATGTCCTGATATAAAAAAATCTGTATTAAATTTTTTTTAAAGCAGGAATAGAGCAGTTGTACTGTATTCTCCCATTTGTGTTTAATAGAGCATATGCACACAATCTTTTATTTGCATAGAAAATATCTGTAAGCATACAGACAAAAAAGAAAACTAACAATGGCTGCCGATAGGGAGAGAAGACTAATAATTCATGGGTACTTTTTGAGTTTAAAGAATTTTGCCATGTGTATGCATTACTCTTATAATGGAGACTAGAAAGCACCCAAAATATCTATATTGAGAAGAAACACTGAACAATACCATATTGACCACTACTAGAAAGTGAAAACACATTTATACTCTACTATAGTGGGAAATCTCCAGCACTCTGGTTAAATCTAGTCTTCTGCTTAACTTCTAGTCCGTGAGGTGTGTACTAAAATGTGTGAGTCCTAGATGCACCTGTGATCAAACACAGATTTGGTGAAATCCTAATGTAATATAATACAATCTCAACATAATGAGAATATTACTCCACAATAATAGATTTTTTTACTGTTAGACATGACACTTTAGTACTCTAAAAATCAGGAAATAAAGCATTTCTCCTGTAGAAAATAAGGAAAATAAAATACCTAAATTATGCCTGTCTCCCAAGTTTAGGTAGCAACTGAAATAATTTAAGTAACAAAATCTTAAAGTTGAAAGGGAACTTAATAGATCATCTGAGTAGCACCACCTGCAAAATGTTTAATTTCCCTTTAAACTATAATCCCTACCCAGCGGTTCCTTGAGTAATTTTTTTAAATTGCATTTTATTTTTATTGTTGACATTATTACAGATGTCCCTCATTCCCCTCCCCGCATTTGCCCTCGTCCATCCAGACCCAACCCTCCCCTCCCTCTGGCCCTCACCACACCATTGTCTATGTCCATGGGCTATGCATATATGTTCTTTGGCTAATCTCTTCACCTTTTTCATCCCATCTGCCTCACCCACCTCCCCAATTACCTCTGTCAGTTTGTACCATGTATACATGCCTCTGGTTCAATTTTGTTTGTCAGTTTATTTTGTTCCTTAGATCTCACATATAAGTGAGATCATGTGATATTTGTCTTTCTCTGTCTGGCTTATTTCACTTAGCATAATACTCTCCAGGTCCCTCCATGTCATCTCAAAGGGTAAGAGATCTTTCTTTCTTACAGCTGCATAGTATTCCATTGTGTACATGTACCACAGCTTTTTTATCCACTCATCTACCAACGGCACTTGGGCTGTCAGTGACAGGAACTCCCTGTACTCTGAGATGGTCCATTCCATTTTTGTATAGCTTTATTAGAAAATCTCCCTTATAATAAGGTGATATCTAGCTCTTTGAAGCTTCTACCTAATGAATCTAATCTTTAAATTATATACATATATAACTTATGTGTGTGTACATGTATTCATTATTTATTTATTTATATTTTTAAGGTTTTCTAGGATTAAATAAATTATGAAAATTCTAAACCAGGCATCATTATCAGATTTTTATCCTATGAGTACATTTTCTTAAAACAAAAAGTAATAGCCCTGGCCAGTTTGGCTCAGGGGTTAGAGCATCGGCCCATGGACCAAAGAGTCAAGGGTTCGATTCCGGTCAAGGGCATGTACCTCGGTTGCAGTTCATCCTCAGCCCTGGTCGGGGTCGTGCAGGAGGCAACCAGTCGACATGTCTCTCTCATGTCGATGTTTCTCTCTCTCTCCCTCTCTCTCTCTCTTCCCCTCCTTCCCACTCTACCTGAAGATAAATAGAAAAATATCCTCAGGTGAGAATTAAAATAAAATAAAAAATAATAAATTCAGCCCTGGCCGGTTTGGCTCAGCGATTAGAGCGTCAGCCTGTGGACCAAAGAGGCGCAGGTTTGATTCCAATCAAGGGCACGTACCTCCGTTGCGGTTCATCCCCGGCCCTGGTCAGGTTATGCGGGAGGCAACCAGACGATGTGTCTCTCTCATGTTGATGCCCCCACCACACATGCTATCTGATGATAAATGGAAAAATATCCTCAGGTGAGGATTAAAAATTTTTAATAAATTCAGGGAACTTTTATTCAGAAACAGTCTGGAAATAACAAGATTTCTGCCTTCTTTCTCTTCTTCATGTACTCATAGTAGAGAACTGAAGTGTATTTTTAAATGCTTGAAGAATTCTATTTCACAGAACTTTATCTGACCTCTTTTATGGGACTGGTCACTTTCTACTGTGTATTATAGTTACTTTTGTCCTTGCCATCTCCCCACTAGACTCTTCAAAGGCAGGCTCCAGGTCTAAGTCTCCCCTCACTGTACCTGCTAATGAAAAACATAATGGCCCAGGATCGGGGAATCTGAGTTCAAGTCCTAGTTCTAAGTTGCTTGTTACCTTTCCCATGATGTCTCTCAACATCTCTGGACTTCAGTTTCTTTATCTCTAAATTGAGAGGGTTGATATATATGGCCTCATTCAGCTCTAAATATTTTATTATACTAAGTTAAATTTTATCTATGTGCCATCAGTGGGCCTGTCTACCTCTTTATTCATGGACTTCAACTCAAGAGGAAGGAGAAGCTTTGCCACTGCTATTATTTTGAAGTCATGCTTTCTAACTCCCTTAAGAGCAATACAACAGAAAAGATAAAGTAAGATCACAGTAAGATACTAACACACTTAGGAAATGTATTATTAAAGAAGAAAGTTTTTCAATCAATCCAATCTATATTTACTGTTTCAAGGCATTAAAACAATCATGTGTGCCAATATTATATGTCTCCAAAGGATTTTAACAAAAGCTGTGTGGTTTCTAGTTAACTGACGCTGCAATACCATGCAAGTTTAATCATTACTGAAGCATTATAATTACATTACTAAATTCAGTATGACACTAGTCCTCCATCCTGACTCCAAGATCTTACCTGTGAGATCTATGGCATCTATACATCCCTCCACTTTTGTTACCCTTATCACAAACAGGTTTATTTTTTTTTAATATAAGTAAATAGTTAAAGGTGTAACAGACTCTTTTCTGTGTGGTACATGTTTCTTAAACTTAGCACTATGCCTTACAAACTAAAGAAATGCTGCTACATAAAGATATATTTAAATAATATCATTGCCAAAGTAGCAAGATGTCACATAAACCCACTCCAAAATGTCTCATTAGAAAGGTTTAGGATAAGTCTCCAGTTTCAAGTTTTGAGATGTAATTAAATCTTAATAACTAATAAGAATTCATTAAGAACATAAATAATTCAAACTTCTGCTTCTGGAAAGATGAAGTAGATGTGCTTTTCCCTGTTCATCCTATAAAGTACAGTAAAAACCATGGACATTATAAATAAAACAAACATAAGAAAGCTCTAAAACTGGAGAGAGTAGGTACATTGACTAGGGACCTCAGGAACCAAGGAATAACACATTGGTGAGTTCTCTGGGTTTTCTATAGCTTCATGAAGCTGAAGAAGCTGGCAACCTACAAACGAATTTGAGCACAAAGGAAAAACAGCCATACCAAAAGTCTTCTCTTTAGCCAAAGGACCAGGAAAGGCATAGCTTAGCAGCACAGAACACTTTTAGATAACAACCATTATACTCTAGCCAAATACCACGGAAAGAAAAAAAAAAGTAAGTATAACCATATCGCCAAAGACTTAGTAGGTAGCTTAAACTTCCACACTCACATGGCTGTAATAAGGCCTGTGTCCCCTTCCCTGCTGGAGTGGTGTAAGAGAAGGCCTAGCGGAAAGTCAGGAGTTTCCCCACTGCCCAGAGGTAATGTGGCCATCCCCCTTTATGGTGTCAGTACAGGCCATGTAGGGAGCAATAACAAGATACTCCTACCTTTCCAGTCAGAGGGATCACTGAAGGTCTAGTGGGGAAACAGTACTTGTACCCTCACACATTGATCCCTTAAGTGTCAAAGGAGGTCAAGTGGGAAAGCTGGCAGTGTCCTCCCTCCACCTGACAAAGTAGTATCAGAAGAAACCAGCTAAAACAGAAAATTTCAATAAGATCCAGAATCCTGTGACCTAATACCCAAAATGTTGAGGTCTCCATTAAAAAAATCACTTACCATACCAACAATCAGAAAGATCTCAAGCTGTGTGACAAAAGACTCACTACGAAGATGACAAGATGTTAAAGTTATCTGACAAAGTTTTAAAGCGGCCATCATAAAATGTTTCAATGAGCAATTATCAACATGCTTGAAACAAATGAAAAAGACATTCTCAGCAAAGAAATAGAAAGTCTCAATAAAGAAATAAAAGAAGAACTAAATGGAACTTTAAAAACTAAAAAATACAATAATTGAAATAAAATACTCATAAGATAGGCTCCACAGCAGAATGGTAGGGACAGAGAAGAGAATCAGTGAATACGAAGATAGAACAATATTAATTTCCCAAACTGAACAAGAGAGAAAAAGACAATAAACAAACAAAGAAACAGAGCATCTGTGATTTGAGGACTATAACAAAAGATCTAACATTTGTGTCAAGTTCTAGAAGAACAGAAAAAGAGAGTGGGGTAAAAAAGTTCTTAAAGAAATAAAGTCTGAAAACTTCCCAAATTTGGCAAAAGAAATATACCTACAGATTCAAAAAGCTATGTAAATCACACATGGAATAAAACCAGATAAATCTACTCGAAGATACATTATCGTCAAATATGACAAAGAAAAAAATGTTGAAATTAACAAGAGAGCAATGACACTTTATCTATAGAGGAAAACAATTCACAGGATAACAGATTTTTCATCAGAAACGATGGAGGCCATCAGTAGGAAGCACACAAGATTTTTCAAGTGGTGAAAGAAAGGAACTGTCAATTCAGAATCCTAAATCCAGTGAAAATATCCTTCAGAAATGAAGAGGATATCAAGACATTCTCAGATGAGGGAAAACAAAGAATTATCACCAGCAGACTCTAAAAGAATGGCTAAAGGAAGTTCTGGAAACTGAAAGGGAATGATAAAAGAAGGAATCTTGGAACATCAGGAAGTAAAAAACAACATGGTAAGAAAAATATGGGTATATATAATAGAGCTTTTTCCTTCCTTATCTTGAGTTCTCTAGATTATTTTTGTGGTGATGGAATAGTTCTATATCTTGATTGTGGAGGTGTTTACAAAAATCTATAATATAATAAAATGGCATAGAATGATACAAATACATCATAACAATGTCAATTTCTGGGCTTTGATAATGTACTATGGTTGCATTGGAGAAAACAGTGAAGAGCACAACAGACTTCTCTGCACTATCTTTGCAAGTTCATATGAATCTGTAATTATTTCAAAATAAAGCTTTTGAAAAGTCTAATCAAAACCAAGCCATTCTCTAACTAGGAAATTTAAAAAATCCTAATAAGAGTTCAAAGTAAAGTCATCCATAGTCTGCTGGCCATTTTTTTTAATTGAATTTATTGGGGTGATATTGGTTCACAAAACCATACAAAGTTTCAAGTGTACAACTCAACAAAACATCATCTGCACACCGTATCATTCACCCATCGCCCCAAGCAGTCTCTTTCCATCCCCATTTTCCCCACCTCCACCTATTCCCCAACCCTTTTTCCCTCTGGCTAACACCACACTGTTGTCTGTGCCTGTGTGAGGTGAGTGTGTGTGTGTGTGTGTGTGTGTGTGTGTGTGTGTGTGTGTGTTTAAATGTTTTTATTGATTCTTTAGAGAGAGAGGAAGGGAAAGAGAGAGAGAAACATTGATTTGAGAGAGAAACATTGATCGGCTGCCTCCTGCACACCCACTACTGGGATCAAGCCTGCAACCCGGGCACGTGCCCTGTCCGGGAATCGAACTGGGACCTCTCAGTCCATGGGATGATGCTCAAGCCACTGAGCCACACCGGCCAGGCTATATATATGTTTTGTTAATGAATCCCTTACCTTCTTTCATCCAGACCCCCAACCCCCTCCTCTCTGACAGCTGTCAGTCTATTCCACGTATCCATGCCTCTGTCTGTTTTGTTCCTCTTTTTCTTTTGTTCATTACATTCCACATATAAGTGAGATCATATAGTATTTCTCTTTCTCTGACTGGCTTATTTCACTTAGCATAATAATAATTTTCTTTAATTATTTGTTCAAGTAATTGACAACAAGTAATTTTCCTGCTAAAAATACCCTGTATTACTTGATAATGATTAAATTGCTGATGTTGTCACACTCCATTCTTCTGATATTTCTTCTTCTGTAGACATTTACCTTAGGTAACAATAGCTGAAAAAAATAAATTTGAACCTAACTGCTAAAGTTAGTTTGAAAATCAAATGATACTCTGCATCAAATAATAATAGCTAGCATTCATTGACTCTTTCGATATTCTAGGTACTATCTAAACACATGACACATTATTTTATTTAATTATAAAACTTGTTTTCCCCATTTAAGATGAGGAAATCATGACTTGATGGAAAGAAGTATTGTGCTTATTAACAAACAAGCAGCAAGCAGCTGAGTCTGATTTTAAGTCAGGCTTAGAGTCCTCACTCTTAACCACAACACTATAACTCTAAGTCCACAATGCTTAAGTACGATTTTATGTAATGGATAGACAGGATATGTGCTGATTTCTATTCATTGATTCCTATTAAGTACTACAGGGCAAATGATTTCAATTAGGATTTCAACCAGATTGGGAACTAGAACAAATAAATGTTTTCAATAGATTAGAGCTAGGAAATCATGAGAACTGATGTTATGTCTTAAAGGTATATTCAATAGCATGACTTCCCTACAATATTATGACAATAAATCTTATAATGGTTCATGATGCCAAAAACTGGTTGTTCCAGATTTTGATGTTGTCATATAGGCATAAGAAGAATAAGATGGGTTAAAGTTTACCAGATTTTCTAATAGAGTAGGAAAAAATCACAAAAAAGTATACTTTTTATTTGTTAAAATTCTTTTAATTTTCAAAATCCAACATGAAGCTAATTTTAAATTATGTTGAAATACAAAGATATTACAAAATAGGTATTTACACATTTAATTGTATACCATCTGAAACAAATCCTTTTTGAGTGGGTTTCCTGAATATGTTTTACAAATATGCCAGCCTCAAATCAACACAATTTAAATAAATCTTTATTTAATTGGAAATTTCCCTGATTTAAAAAAAAATGACGAGTAAAAACTGTATTCAATATTGTTTCTAAAGCTGTAAAGTTTGAGATTTTTAAAAGTCTAAGTAAAAGCCATCCACAGGTCTTTTCCATATCCATACATTTACTGCCCTTAAATAAATAAACTCATTCCTAGCTATACAAATGAGATACACAGTAGTACCATCCCCTTATCCACAGTTTTACTTTTTGAGGTTTCAGTTATGCACAGTCAATCATGGTCCAAAAATATTAAATGCAAAATTCCACAAATAAACAATTTGTACGTTTTAAATTGTGCTCCATTCTGAGTAGTGTGATGAAATCTCATGCTGCCTCACACCATCTACTGTCTCCGCCATCCTGCTCAATTCCTCTAGAACATAAATCATCCCTTTGTCTAGCAGCTCCATGCTGCATATACTACCTGCCTTTTTAGTCATTTAGTAGCCATCTCAGTTATCAGATTGACTGTCACCATATCACAGTGCTTGTGTTCAAGTAGCCCTTATTTTACTTAATAATAGCTTCAAAGCATTATTCAAAGAGTAGTGATGCTCGCAATAGTAGATATGTGAAAAAGAAGCTACAAAGTATTTCCTTTAAGTCAAAAGGTGAGTACACTACAATAAGATATTTTGAGAGACCACATTTACATAACTTTCATTACAGTATATTATTATAATTGTTGTATTTTATTATTAGTTATTGTTATTAATCTCTTACTATGTCCAATTTGTGACTTAAACTTTGCCATAGGTATGTAGATATAGGAAAAAACATAGATATATACAGGGTTTGGTACTATCTGCGATTTCAGGCATCCACTGGGGGTCTCGGAACATATCCCACATCAATAAGGGGGGACTACTGTACCACTGAAATAGTAAGCCTTGCTCCATGTGTAAGCTTTTCTGTTTGTCTATACATGGTCAGGATTTTCTCAGAGGTACATGAGGTAAAAGTTCTTCTCCTATGCTTTTCATTTTCCCATAAAGTTTAATATAGTATAGATCTCTGCGTATTATTCTCTCTTTGCCCATGTTTTAATTTACCAAAATACAGTTTAATACATTTTAGTTTCCTACAAAACCATTTTCGAACAAAATGGCTCCCAAATGCACTGGGAGGGTTCATTTCACTTTATTTTTGCCAAATGACTGGCAAAATACCAAAGCCTGATGGTGCAGCTGCTACCATGTTCTCAGTTACTTTAGTAATTTTTACAGTTTATTGGCGTAACATGAGATTTAATACAATTATCTACAGTATGTCATGACTAATACATGCACATTACTAATATTACAAGCTTGCTGCTTAGGCTTACTTCTTCCATTAAGTAACACTGACATTGTTATGTTAATTATTATGGTAATGCATGAGATATATCATGTTTTCTCCTTTGAGCAAAAATTTTAGAATCCATTAAGTTTGCACTTCTTAATTGGCACATTAGACAATGAGCCGGCTTCGTAACCCATTTGGCCTTCAACCCACTTTACCTATGACTTGAACAAACTGTTTTCATTATATCACTCACCTACTCAACAAATGCCAATAGTACCCTCTGCAGCCTGGTATTCAAGCCAGTTTATTTTCTGGCTCCATTTTTCTGCTTTCTCTCTTACTACTAAATACTAGTCAACTGAATAGATCCAAAAAGTCATTTAAACATCCTTATATTTGTACTTTTTTTTATATATTCTTTATACCCCAAATCTCTTCTCATATCAATATCCTGCCCAACTCAAATCCTGAGAGTTCTTGGATGAACTTACCTTGACTAATCCAGCCATTTCTACTCCTTTGGCCCTTTTTTCTCAATCATCTTTTTAATGTCTGTACATATCACCTGTCAATGATATTGCAAGCTCCTTAAAGCTAGAGGCCTTGACCGGTTTGGCTCAGCGGTTAGAGCGTCAGCCTGCGGTCCGGAGAGACCTGGATTCGGTTCCCGCTAAGGGCACGTACCTCGGTTGCAGTTTGCCCCGGCCCTGGTTGGTCGTGTGGGTGGCAGCCACTCGATGTGGCCCTTTCACGTCGATGTTTCTCTCTCTCTCTCTCTCTCTCTCTCTCTCTCCCCTACTCTGTCTGAACAAAAAATGAAAAAATGTCCTCGGGTGAGGATAAAAAATAAAAAATAATAATAAAAAAAAAAAGCTAGAGGCCTTGAGCAATATAACTTCTCCCTCTGCACTAGATTATATCTTTTTTTTTAATTGAAAGTGTTGGATTAAATGATCCCTAGGGTTCCTTCTGGCTCCAAAATTTGACACATCTATTTCATATTATATATTGTATTGTATATTGTAGTTATCTGATAAGAATTTCTGTCCACCTGATTTTACCAACACTTATAAAATTACACAGCCTTGGCTAGTGGAAAATACTATAAGTATTGCAATTTCCAGATGGCAAACAGCTGCCAGCGTGATCAAGCAGTCATAATTAGTAATCTAAATATTCATTCATTCATTCATTCAATCATTTTCTCATTCAACAAACATTAATTAAACATCAGGGCCAGGTATCATGCCAGACAACACAGAAACAACCTACTCTTGCTCTCAAGGAATTCACAATCCAATGGGAGAGACAGAGAAGTAAGAGCACTACTAATAATAAAGATTGCTAAAGAGAGGCACAAATGATACTATAGAAATATATGAAAGAAACACTTAGCAGTGGCTGTGAAGTAGAGGAGGCTCAAGAAAATGTTTCCAAGACAGGTCACAACTAATCTAAACACTCTAACCCTGAAGGACAAGAAGTAGTCAGCATTTCAGGGAGACTAGCCAGTATAAAAGTGTGAGGATAAGAGAACATGGTAACAATTCTGATCTTATAATCCCCATTTAAGTCACTGGAAAGGGATACAAATAACAACACAGAGGTAGTTAAGGCATACAAAGAAAAAAGAGGGTTCACAACTAAGGGCAGCACTTCAGCTTGATGGAGCTAGAAACCACCTTTTCTCTTCCTCCTTACAGTTACAATTGACTCCAAATAAATACTACCAAGACAGGCACAATAGACCTTATAAGGCCTTTGCTCAGCTCTTCAGGAGAATAAAGAGAGTGAGTAAATATCATCACTGCTAAGAATGAAGGCAGGACTTTCATATGTTCACCACTGCATCCCCATCACCTGGGTCAGCACATGTTTGCTAATTTTTCTTGAATGAATTTATATGAACTACCTCATTTCCTCTCATCAAGGCTAATTAAAGCCAGCAAGTCTCCTTTATCTTCCAATAAAGCAGATTCATCTGTAAAACAGTTAGATAGACCTAACTACAGAGTCACTTAGAGACTCAAACTATTTAAGAGCCTAAACCATTTTGGGCAGTAACTTAAGCAGAAAATCAAACTATTGAGCTATTGTGAAGTAATGGTTTATGGGTATATTGTAATGGGTTTATTTCTTTAAATCAATTAATGTTGTCTCAAGTCACAGGAAACTCAATATTCACATTACTCTAGATCCTTTTTTCTAAATGGTTTGATACTTCTTCATTCAGAATGGCCCTCTTAAACCAGGACAATTTGGCTTGCCTTAAATGAACACATTTCTAACCCCTTTCCATGTAGTCTATTATCATAAAAGCTTAATAGACAAAATCAGCAATGAAAAAAAGCAGAATCATAATATAGACCCCAAACTTCCTAAATCAAGCATCCCTTTCTTTTAACTCCACAGCACCTGGTTCCCTGACTCCAGGTGATGTGAACTATTAATCTCCATGATAACTTTGTGTTTCCACCTAATTAATATAAAGGTACACTTAGTCTTCTTCCAGTGACAGCAGTGCCATCTTATCTGATTCTAACCAACACACTAGTTGTGAGATCACCACACCACAGCCACATATGACAAGCAGAGAATCCATGTAAACAAACAAAAATATATTCTTAAGCAAATCATTTTGAGTGAATCAAGTCACTTTAACTTCAAATGAAACTATTTTGGTCCCTGAATAGGAAATCAACTCAAGGATATAATAAGAATAGAAAAATAATGAGGAAGTGTAAAATAGCATTTCAAAACCATTCTGAAAGAAAACAGGTAAAATCAGAAGCAGCAAGTAACCAGTCAAAGATTAACTCATTTTTAAAAACACCTATGTTCTTCAAGACATCTAATTATATGCAAAGATTATTTTTAATAATAAAAAGTAAACAGCCATTCTTTCATCTGAAAGATATCACTGAAGATAACTGATTACTGTAATGAAGATCTGGGAAAAACCTGTTCCCACCCATGCCAACACACAGATATTTGGTTTGGTAACTGCCACAAGACAGAAATGTAGTCATGACTATGACAACTGACTATATTTTGGCGAAATCTGAGTGGCTGAAAAATCTTTACAGATTTTTTTAATTCTAATTATTTCATAGTATCTGTACACAATATTATAGAATATATTTTATAAGCTATTTTCCATAACACCCCAATACTAAACCCCATCTAAAAATGTTGCTTTTATCACAACTCTCTATCTACTAATAACTGATGTGAGGTATAACCTTTAGAATATTTTTTAAATGTCTATGTGTACACAAACTTTCTGAGGCATCTCTGGCCCTGGAACACACAAGAAGCATGCATAGACAGGGGGTAGCCATTCACACTAGTGGGTTTAGCGGTTTTGTTTTAAAATACAAGTCTGACATAGTTATGTAGTACTAATACCAATACATTTATGATAAAAACATAATGATCAAATTTATATAATCAATTTGGAGTGAGAATTCAAAATCAGATAAATACATAATCCTTCAAAATATTAGTCACTAAACAAAATGAAATTAAAGAAAAAGGTGTTCTACCGACCTGCCTACACATCCCAATATCCCTCACCGGACCTAGAACTACCAGACAGCTAAAATGGTGAGACAAAGAAACAACACCCAAAAGAAAGAAAAGGAGGAATCACCAGAAAAGGAACTACATGAAATGGAAGCAAGCAACTTGTCAGATAAAGAATTCAAAGCAATGGTTTTAAGAGTGCTCAAACAATTCAGTGAGAACTACAAGCAACTTAATGAGAATTATAAAGAGCTCAGAGGGAACTACATCAGCCTAAAAAAAAAAAAAAAGAGGTAGAAACTATGAATAAAAATCAAGTGGAAATAAAGAATGACATAACTGATGTAAAAAATAACTTAGAAGGATTCAATAGTAGACTAGAAGAAGATGAAGACCAAATCAGTGAGTTAGAAGACAAGGTAGAAAAAAAAACACCAAAATACAGCAGCAAATGGGGGGGAATTAAAAAACAGGAGGAGAGTTTAGGGGAGCTTTGGGACAATACAAAATGTAACAACATTTGCATCATAGGGGTACCAGAAGAAGACTCAGAGAAAGGAATAAAGAACATGTTTGAAGAAATAATGACAGAAAAGTCCCTAATTTGGTGAAGGAAAAAGTCACACAAGTCCAGGAAACAAAGACAGGTCCAAGCAAGATGAACCCCAAAAGACCCACC
This sequence comes from Tadarida brasiliensis, assembly GCA_030848825.1. Taxonomy (NCBI): domain Eukaryota; kingdom Metazoa; phylum Chordata; class Mammalia; order Chiroptera; family Molossidae; genus Tadarida; species Tadarida brasiliensis. Next base: position 43,843,178 of record CM061280.1, read on the forward strand.
GCTAGACACATCATAATAAAAATGGCAAACATTAAAGACAAAGAAAGAATCTTAAGGGAAGCAAGAGAGAGACAGAAAGTCACCTATAAGGGAGCTCCCATTAGACTGTCAGCTGATTTCTCAATAGAAACTGCAGGCCAGAAGGGAGTGGCATGAACTATACAAAGTAATGAAAGGCAGGACTACTCTATCCAGCAAGGCTATCATTCAAAATTGAAGGTGAAATAAAGAGCTTCACAGACAAAACAAAACAAAACAAAAGCTAAAGGAATTGACCACCACCAAACCAGCACTGCAAGAAATACTAAAGGGACTGTTGTAAGAAAAAGAAGATATATATAGAGAGAAGAACACAGACATAAATTAAAAATAGCAATTAATAAGTATCTATCAATAATAACCTTAAATGTAAATGGCTTATATGCTCCAATCAAAAGACATAGGGTAGCTGATTGGATAAGAAAACACGACCCATATATATACTGTCTAGAAGAGTCTCAACTCACAACAAAAGATTCACACAGGAGGAAAGTGAAGGGATGGAAAAAAATATTCCAGGAAAATGGAAATGAAAGAAACCTGGTGAAGCAATACTCATATCTGATAAGATAGACTTCAAAACGAGGGCCATAATAAGAGACAGAGAAGGTCACTATAGAATATTAAAAGGATCATTCCAACAAAAGGATGTCACCCTGGTAAACATATATGCACCAAATATAGGAGCACCAAGATATATTAAAAAACTTCTGGAGGACTTCAAGGCAGAGATCAATAGGAATACAATCACAGTGGGAGACTTTAATACTCCACTGACACCAATGGATAGATCTTGCAGACAAAAAATTAACAAGGAAACAGAGTCCTTAAATGACGAACTAGATCAGTTGGACTTAATCGATATTTACAGAACATTTCACCCCAAAGCTGCAGAATATACATTCTTCTCAAGTGCACACGGGACATTCTCAAAGATAGACCACATGTTAGGACACAAAGTAAGTCTCTACAAATTCAAGAAGATTGATTATATCAAGCATCTTCTCAGACCACAATGGCAGGAAACTAGAAATCAATTACAATAAAAACACTCAAAAACATTTAAACATATGGAGGCTAAATAGCATGTTATTAAATAACAAATGGATTACCAATGAGATCAAGAAAGAAATAAAAAAATTCCTGGAAACTAATGAAAATGATCACACAACAATACAAAATCTATGGGACACAGCAAAAGCAGTTCTGAGAGTGAAGTTCATATCAACACAGGCCTACCTCAAGAAAGAAGAAAATTTTCTAATAAATTATCTAACCCAACACCTTAAAGATTTAGAAAAAGAACAAAAAGAAAAACCCAGAGTTAGTAGAAGGAAGGAAATAATAAAAATCAGAGCAGAAATAAATGACATAGAGACTTAAAACACAGTACAAAAGACCAATGAAACCAAGAGCTGGTTCTTTGAAAAGATAAACAAGATTGATCAACCTTTAGCCAGATTCACCAAGAAACAAAGAGAGAGAAACCAAATTAATAAAATCAGAAATGAAAGAGGTGAAGTAACAACGAACACCACACAAATAAAATGGATTATAAGAAAATACTATGAACAATAATATGCCAACAAATTAGCCAACCTAGTCGAAATGGACAAATTCTTAGAATCATGTACTATTAAAAAACTCAACTGGGAAGAGTCAGAAAACCTAAACAGACCAATAACGATTAAGGAAATAGAAGAAGTAATCAATAAAATCCCAGCAAACAAAAGCCCTGGTCCGGACAGCTATACAGGGGAGTTTTACCAAACATTCAAAGAAGAACTATCACCTATTCTCCTCAAACTATTCCAAAAAATTCAAAAGGAAGGAAGACTTCCAAACTCCTTTTATGAGGCCAGCATAATCCTAATCCCAAAACCAGATAAAGACATTACAAAGAAAGAAAATTACAGGCCAGTATCCCCGATGAACATAGACGCCAGAATCCTCGACAAAATCTTAGCAAATCGAATCCAGCAATATAATTAAAAAATTATAAACCACGACCAAGTGGGATTTATCCCAGGGATGCACGGCTGGGACAATATTCGTAAATCGATAAATGTGATACACAACAGAAACCAAATGAAAGATAAAAAATCATGTGATCATATCAACAGACACTGAAAAAGCATTTGAAAAAGTTCAGCATCCATTTTTGATAATAGCTCTCAACAAAGTGGGAATAGAAGGATCATATCTCAACATAATAAAGGCCATTCATGAAAACCTACAGCCAACGTCATATGCAATGGCCAAAAACTAAAAGCATTTTCTTTAAGAACAGGAACAAGACAAGGATGCGCACTTTCACCACACTTTCAACATAGTACTAAAAGTTTTAGCCACAGCAATCAGAGAAGAAGATAAAATAAAAGGCATCCAAATTGGAAAGGAAGAAGTGAAACTGTCATTATTCGCATATGACATGATAATGTACATAGAAAACCCTAAAGACTCCACCAAAAAACTACTAAATTTAAGAAATGAATTTGGCAATGTAGCAGGATACAAAATTAACATCCGAAATCGTTGTCATTTTTATAAACCAATAATGAACACACAAAAAGAGAAACTAAAAAAAAAAAAAAAAATCCCAATGACCATTGCAACACAAAAAGTAAGATACCTAGGAATAAACTTAACCAAAGAAGTAAAGGACCTGTTCGCAGAAAACTACAGGACATTAGAAAAAGAAATAGAGGAAGATAAAAAAAAAAAAAAAGTGGAAGCATATATCTTGTTCATGGATTAGAAGAATTAACATCATCAAAATGTCCATACTACCCAAAGCAATCTACTGATTCAATGCAATCCCCATTAAAATACCAACGACATATTTCACAGAACTAGAACAAACACTCCAAAAGTTTATATGGAACCTAAAAAGACTCTGAATAGCCACAACAATCTTGAAAAAGAAGAACAAAGTAGGAGAGATCACAATAACGGATATCAGGTTACAGTCGTCCCTCCCCACTTGGCGCTTCGACTTTTGCAACTTTTGCGCCTTCACTCTATGGCAGTTTTTTCAAATATATTCATTAAAAAGTTGATCGAGACAGTGAAAATGATACAGTGCGCGCTCGGTTGTCTGAGTCAATTATACACCCCTGTATTACAATTAAAATTAAGATTACTGTACATATGGACTGTAGGCCTATGTATTCGAGCACACCCACAAATCCTTCAACGCCAGGTGCAACCACTCGACCACTCCTTGTGTGTGGGCAATAACTTTTTTCAAAAAAATCGGGTGTGGTGAAACCAAGCCAATCAGAGCATGCTGTTCACTGATTGGTTATCCTATCCTCTTCCTATCCTGGCCACTGATTGGCTCAGCCTCATGCAAGTTCATTTCTCTCATAAACGCTTCTACATCACTATGCATCAAAAGCATCCTTGCTCTTGTAAGTGTTTGCAATTTCTGAGAACTTTTATCTAAGCCCCATGATGGCTCCTAAACGTGCTGCTTCTTCTAAGCCTTCTGATGATGAAACTAAGCGCCAGAGGAAGATGCTTACTATCCAGGAGAAGGTGAAACTCTTGAATATGATCAAAGATGGCAAGAAAATCGTGGAGGTTGCCCGCCATTATGACTTGAATGAATCTACCATTCGCTCCATCCGTAAAGATGAAAAGAACATCCGTGCAACGGCTACTATCTCTTTCAACAAGGAAGCAAAGCGCGTTGTGACAAGTCATAATAAGTTCATAGTGAAATGGAGTCTGCCCTAGCCGTTTGGATCAGTGACAGCTGCAAGAAAAACATTCCATTGGATTCACTGGTCATCCGCGAGAAGGCGAGGCAGCTCTATCAGCGCTTTACTGCGGACAAACCTCAACCAGGACCCACTTCTGCAATGTTCATGGATTTCACAGCGAGCAAGGGTTGGTTCGAGATGTTCCAGAAGAGGTATCATCTGAAGAGTGTCGTTCTCCGCGGAGAAGCTGACTCTGCTGACCAGCCTGCAGCAGAGGACTACGTGAACAACACGTTCCACAAGATCCTTGAGGAGGGCGAATATCATCCAGAACAGGTGTTCAATATGGATGAAACAGGACTGTTCTGGAAAAGAATGCCTTCCTGGACATTCATTTTCAAGGATGAGGCCAAGGTCCATGGCTTCAAGACGTATAAGGATCGCGTGACTATCGTTATGTGTGGAAATGCTGAGGGATTTTTGCTCAAGCCTGCCCTTATCTACAAGGCCAAGAACCCTAGGGCCCTGAAGAATAAAAACAAGACCTGCTGCCAGTGCGTTGGATGCACAACGACAAGGGCTGGATCACGCAGCAGCTGTCATCGGACTGGTTCCACGAGTGCTTCATCCCCCAAGTCAAGCTGTATCTCGCGGAGAAGGGACTCGAGTTTACTGTCCTTCTCCTCATGGACAATGCTGGAGGTCACGCGCAAGACCTATCCTACGACGGTGTGTGGATCCAGTTCCTTCCTCCCAACGCCACTTCGCTGATCCAGCCCCTGGATCAAGGCATTATTCACACGTTCAAGGCCCTCTACACATGAAACACCCTGCAGCACCTCGTTGAAGGCATGGACCTTGAGGAGAACTTCTTGCTGAAGGACTACTGGCAGCAGTATACCATCATGACCTGTCTGAAGAACATCCAGGCCGCATTGAAGGACATAAAGACGGAGACTGTGAAGGCCAGCTGGAAGATGTTGTGGCCTGAAATTTTCCACAACTACAGAGGATTCACCCCAGAAAATATAAGCAACTCGGCAGTGCATAAGGCAGTTAGGCTAGCCCGGATGCTGGGAGGAGAAGGTTTCACAGATATGACCCGCGATGACATGGATGAGCTCCTGGAGACACATTTGGATCCCTTAACTGATGAGGATCTGGTGGAGATGACTAAGTCTGCAAGTGAGGAGGAAGAAGAGCAGCCAGAGGTTCCTGGGGGTCAGGAGGAGGAAGTTGGCCTTACACTTGAGCGTCTCTCGCAAGTCGTGAGAACCACTGAGGTAGTATAGGACATGATTGGCGAATGGGACCCACAAATGATGCGTGCATTGCAGTTCCGGAATGCACTTGATGGAGCGATAGAACCCTACAAAAGCCTCCTCACACATATGAAAAGACAGCGCCAGCAACTGCCTATCACAATGTTCTTCAGCCATGCACCCAGACACCCACTGCCTACTCCTAGTACTCCTTCACCAGAGGAAGACGACGACACACCTGCTGAAGATACTGCACCACCTGAAGACTCTCCTACTGAGGTCGTGCCTTCAGAGGAGCAGTAACCTTGCTCTTCTTTGCTGTGCAGTACATCTCTCCATCTTCATTGCTTCATCATCGAACAAGTTGCACTATTTTCATAGGTTAGTGGTTGTGTGTAAGAACTGTGTGTGTGTGTAATTAAATGTACAATAATAATAATATGATATTTGTAACGTCTAATATATCTTATTTTCTCTTATTTTATCTAATATATTGGGTAATACAAATGTAATGGTGACTAAAGGGTGTTATTTCATGTCTAGAGGGCTCTAATAATGTTAAAAAACGTATTTAGAAGGTCATAAACAGGATTTCTATGCTCTAACTGTGAAAATATTCAATTTATAAATAAAGAATCCTACTTCGCAGAAATTCATTTATCGCAGTAGAGTCTGGAACTGATTAACCACGATAAAGGAAGGCCGACTGCATACTACAAGCCATTATAATCAAAACAGCCTGGTACTGGCACAAGTACAGGTATATAGATCAATGGAACAGAACAGAGAACCCTGAAATTGACCCAAGACAGTATACTCAATTAATATTTGACAAAAGTGGCAAGAACATACAATGCAGTATAGATAGCCTCTTCAATAAATGATGGTGGGAAAATTGGACAGCTACATGCAAGAAAATGAAACTAGACTACCAATTTACATCATACACAAGAACAAACTCAAAATGGATAAAAGACTTAAATGTGACTCGTGAATCCATAAAAATCCTATAAGAAAATGCAGGCAACAAAATTTCAGACATCACACGCAGCAGAATTTTCACTGATGCAACGCCTAAGGCAAGAGAAACAAAGAAAAAAATTTACATGGGACTACATTAAACTAAAAAGCTTCTGCACAGCAAAAGAAACAAGCATCAAAATGGAAAAGGAACCCACTATATGGGAGAGCATAACTGCCAATGATACATCAGAAAAGGGGTTAATTTCCAAAATATATAGAGTACTCATACAACTCAACAAAAGGAAGACAAAGAATCCAATTAAAAAATGGGCAGAGGACCTAAATAGACACCTCTCCAAACAGGACATACAAATGGCCACAAGACATATGAAAAAATGCTCAACGTCACTAATCATCAGAGAGATGCAAATTAAAACAACTATGAGGTATCACCTCACACCTGCCAGAATGGCTGCCATCAATAAATCATCAAACAACAAGTGCTGGCAAGGTTGTGGAGAAAAAGGGACTCTAGTACACTGCTGGTGGGAATGCAGACTGGTGTAGCCACTATGGAAAACAATATGGTGTTTCCTCAAAAAATTAAAAATTGAATTGCCATTTGACCCAGTGATCCCACTTCTAGGAATACATCCTAAGAAGCCTGAAACACCAATCAGAAAGAATATATGTACCCCCATGTTTATAGCTGCACTCTTTACAATTGCTAAGATCTGGAAACAGCCCAAGTGCCCATCAATAGATGAGTAGACAAAAAAAGCTGTGGTACATTTACACAATGGGTATACTATGCAGCTGTCAGAAAGAAAGGTCTCTTATCCTTTGAGACGACATGGAGGGACCTGAAGAATATTATGCTAAGTAAAATAAGCCAGTCAGAGAAAGACAAGTATCACATGATCTCACTTATTTGTGGAATATAATGAACAAAATAAGGTAATGAACAAAATAGACCCAGAGACATAGAAGTAGGGTTCAGACTGACAAACTTCAGAGGAGGGAGATGAGGAGGAAGGAAGAGATAAACCAAAGAACTTATGCATATAAGCATAACCAATGGACATAGACAACAATGCTGTGGGGGGTGGTGCAGGAACTGGAAGAGGATGTCAATGGGGGGAAAGGAGAAACATCCGTAACAAAAATAAATTAATTTTTTTAAAAAGGTGTTCTACAACAATTCTGAGCTAGACTGCAAAGAATAGCATAAGATATGAGCTACACTGAGCAGGGATCTATGAACATTATGATAGGGAATCAATGGTACCAACAGGCACACTGACTCCATCCCTTTCATGGCCACGTTTGTTACAAAACACATTTCTCTTCTTGTGGTGATGAAAGTGTTCTAAAATTGATTGTGGTGATGGTTGCACAACTATGAATATAATAAAAACTACTGAATTGTACACTTTTAAGTGTGTGCATTGTATGGTCGGTGAGTTATAGCTCAATAAAGCTGTTACATTTTTTTTAGAAAACACACCTGTGAGGTCAATTATTGTACACAAAAACAAACCTCTGATTGGCGGTCAATATAAAGGAGTCTCAATTTAATTTACCCTTAGAGGTGTTTTTCCAATTCAAAATAAACACATACACACACATGCACACCTGTGCACACATGTGCAACATACGTGCACACAGGTAAGGGCATTAAAATATTCAAAGTACCTTCCTTGTTTTTCAATAAGACCCCCCCCCCTTCAAAAGTGACTTTTCCAAAATATCTTTTTTTTTGCTTGAGGTATAATGGCCATCTGGTCATCTTTAACACCCTACTGTGATCATTCCTCTGTATTTCTCCAGAATGTTTTATAATGTGCCTTGTTTAGCTATCATGCTCTCTTATATAATGTCCCCTGTCAGAGACAGAATAAAAGGAGGTGTTACAGTTAAAAGGCATAGACCCTAGAACTAGATTGCATGGATTTTAATGCTAGCTCTTCCAATTATTAGATGTGTAGCCTTGGGGAAGTTATCTAACATCTGTGCCCCTGTTTTTCATCTGTAAAATCGGCATAATAATATAGTCCCTACCTCACAGGATTGTTACGTCATTTAAATGTGTTAATGCATATAAAGCACTTAGAGTGGTGCCAGACTCAAGGAGAGCATTATAATAATTTATTAATTACTGATTAGTATTAGTATTAGCATTGAGTCATGTCAAGTTGCTTCGTGTTCTGTGTTGCCTCTGCTAGACTGCAGGCTATTTCAGGGCACTGGTATATTTCCTCCCCACAACAGACTGCTTTATATATAATTACTCGATACATACTTGTTCATGAATGTTTAAATAATAACCACATCTACATGATGCCAAATGCTTAGAAAATTCCTTTGTAAATACAAAATTCATTTTGACAAATACCAAATTGTACATGGTGTACAGGTGTAATGATGATTGATATCTCCACTGCTGAAGTTTCATTTCACCCCAATTGAAAGACTAGAGATAGGAAAGGATCCTTTTGGCTAAAGGACCTTTTATGTCATTAGTACAAAAGCAATGGATAAGAAACAAGGGCCCTAAATTCTCCTAGATCCACCTCAGACAATGTGACCTTCTGCAAGTCACTTAACCTCATTGTGCATACTCCACTGGAGTAAATAAAATAAAGATAATTAACCATGCTTCAAAAGAAAGTTGCTCTATATATAAAGAGGGCATTATCTTTAACATCTGAGCTCATGACCTGAGGGTAGAGTAAGTCTAATTTTCCTAAAACTACTTCTGAACATTGTCTTTTCATGTTCATAGATGATGCTGATAATGACTATAAACACAAGTAATGCTGCTAATAATATATCAAATTAGTGTGGTGACCTAGGCTTTTCAAGTACTTGAATGTATATTACCATAATAATCATCACAAAATGCTGTGAATATACACTATCTGAGCAATGTGTGTCCTGGCCTTTTCCCTTCTGTGAGCCTACAACATTCCATAAACAAGTTGACTACCCGAAGACCATCTGCCTCATCATTCGTCTGACATTGGAACCAAAGGAGAAAAATGGAACAAGAGAGAACAGGAACAGCTATCTTTCACGTGTTTCCAACTCAAAAGGTGAGACGAACCCTCCAACACTGAAGGTGCTCTCAATAACCTATTTACACTTATCCGTTCACTTATCAAAACTGCTACTGAACTTTTATCATCCCTAAGATATTATTAGATTTGTTCCTGGAGTAACTACAATAAAAACTTAAGATGACCTTAACAACTCAAAATCTATAGAAGAAATTATTCAAACATTATCTCTCTTGCCAGTGGCTGATTGAAACAAATGTTTCAATATTTCCTTCTTTTGGGACTTGAAATCTGGAATAGAGATAAATCAGAAAAATGTATGAGCTCTTTATCAGAATACCAAAGGTTTTCATGTTTAAAAAACAAAACTGTTGGTTCTGTATATTTTCCTGCATCTCCCTTTCCATTCAAAATGGAGATTAAGACTTCCAGTCAAGAGGACAGCCTAGGTAAACACGGCATTTGCCTCCTCCCACAACTACATCAAAATTATAACTAAACTACAGAGCAACCATCATTCAAAACTGTCTAAAATCAAGCTGAATGGAAGTCCTAGAACTACAAAATTAAAGAAGCCACATCGAGACTGGTAGGAGGGGTGGAGGCGCAAATATCCTGGTCCCACATCCACGTGAGGTGGATAAAAATCAGGAGGGATATCTCAGCTGGGATGGTCCTCCCTGAGGAGTGAGGGGTCCCATCCCACACCAGGCCCCCCAGCTCAGGGTTCCAGTGCCAGGAAGAGAAGTCCCCATAACTTCTGGCTGTAAAAACCTGTGAACTAAGGCTGAGGCTGCAGGAGTCCTGGGCAGCTCCTCTTAAAGGGCCTGCACATGGACTTACTTGGACTCATACCCTCCAGGCTCCATCATGGGCAGCTTGAAAGGCACCAGAGACATATGGGGAAGAAGTGAGTTGTTTGGCATCAGGGCGAGAGCTGTAGGGCAGCTTTCTCCCGGACAGACTTACTGTTGAAGGCCATTGTTCTGTTGGTGAGCCCTTCTCCCACGAGGCAGGCAGAGAGGCACTATGTCTGGGACTCCAGCAACCTAGCTCACACTATTTTCCCCACCCTGGTGATTTTCTGAGGCCGTGCCCCACCCAACTTTCAGGCCCACCCAAGCAAGTTATTTCCAGTGGCTTTACCATAGGATTGGCCTGTCTTGACTCCTGCTTCAGATTTTCCTAAATTCTCTCAAACAAGCAGCATGTGGCCTCAGCAAGCCCCATACCTCTCACTAAGGCCCCAGGCCTGACACTAGAAGCAGCCAGCCTTGGTTCACAACTTGGCTTTGCCTGGGCACCTTCAAGGCCAGCACAAGAAGCAGCCATCTGCTAATCACTTTGTAGCTTATGCCTGGTGGCCCCAGGTAGAACACAGGCAGTGGCTGACCTTGTCCCAGAGCCAGAACACCACATGGACAGCTTCAGATCACGTCAAAGCACCACCACCCAACCACCTCCAAAAGGGACACACTCAAAGAATGGACTCAGTGGGTACCAGAGCCCTGTTGAACTATGTCTTCTCTGTGTGGTGGGTCCCTGCGCAGCTGATCCTCCAAGGTAGTCAGAGGCCAGTGGTCAGTGGGCACAGCCAGTCCTTGCAGCTGATCAGCCTGAGTAAATCCCTCCTATTGATGTGCCAACAGCAATCAAGCCTCAATTACAACAAAAGGGTGGACAGTCCACACAAGGAGTGTACCTTGAGAGCACAGCTGGGGTGAAAGAACAGAGCAAAACTCCAGGAAAAGAACTAAATGAAATGGAGATAAGCAATCTAACAGATGCAGAATTCAAAACACTGGTTATAAGGATGCTCAATGAATTTAGTGAGGGCCTCAAGAGTATAAAAAAGGGCCAGTCAGAAATGAAGGATGCACAGTCAGAAATGAAGAAGATACTAACTGAAATAAAGAATAATTTACAGGGAATCAATAGTAGAGTAGGTGAAGCCAAGAAGCAAACCATCGATTTGGAATATAAGGAAGCAAAAAACACTCAATTAGAACAGCAAAATGAAAAAAGAATCCAAAAAAATGAAGATGGTGTAAGGAGCCTCTGGGACAACTTCAAGTGTGCCAACATTCGCATCATGGGGGTGCCAGAAAAAGAGAGAAAGCAAGAAATTGAAAATCTATTTGAAACAATAATGACAGAAAACTTCCCTAACTTGGTAAAGGAAACAGACATACAAGTCTAGGAAGCACAGAGAGTCCCAAACAAGATGAACCCAAAGAGGCCCACACCAAGACACATCATCATCAAAATGTAAAAGGTTCAAGACAAAGGAGAATCTTAAAAGCAGCAAGAGAAAAGCAGTTACCTACAAGGGAGCTCCCATAACACAGTCAGCTGATTTCCCAAAAGAAACTTTGCAGGCCAGAAGGGAGTGGCAAGAAATGTTCAAAGTGATGAAAAGTAAGGACCTACAACCAAGATTACTCTACCCTGCAAAGCTATCATTTAGAATCGATGGACATATAAAGAGTTTCCCAGACAAGAAAAAGCTAAAGGAGTTCAGGACCACCAAACCAGTATTATATGAAATGTTACAGGGTCTTCTTGAAGAAGATCAAAAATATGAACCATAAAATGGCAATAGCCTGGCCGGTGTGACTCAGTGGTTGAGCATCGACCCATGCACCAACAGGTTGCCAGTTCAATTCCTGGTCAGTGCACATGCCCAGATTGTGGGCCAAATCCCCAGTGGGGGCCATGCAGGAGACGGCCAATGTTCTCTCTCATCTATGTTTCTATCTCTTTCTCCCTCTACCTTCCTCTCTCTCGAAAATCAATAAAGAAAAAATTAAAATGGTAATAAATACATATCTATCAACAACTGAATCTACAAACAAAATGAACAAGCAGAACAAAAACAGACTCATAGGTACAGAGAACTTTTTGATGGTTGCCAGATGGGAGGGGTGATTGGGGAGATGGGTGAAGAAGGTGAAGGGATTCAGATGTACAAGTTGGTTGTTAGACTGAGGAACCTCAAAGGAAAGGGGGGGGGGAATAAACCAAAGAACTTATATACATATATGCGTAACCAATGGACATAGAAAATAGTGTGGGGAAGGCAGGAGGGGGGCGAGTGCGTGGAGGAGGGGGTCAATAGGGGAAAAAGGGGGGACATCTGTAATACAGTCAACAATTAAGATAAGTTTAAAAATAAATAAATAAATAAAATGGAGATTAAAAATTCTAATCCTATTAAGTTAAATAGTATCGTATTTAAATATATACTCGCCAATTAAAATTGATATTTTCTTGTATTCAATGAGATGCCACTTTGAATAAGTAATAAGCCAAGCATTTGCAATACACTTTCTTGTTCATCAGGAAACTAGTATTACTTCTAAACTGTCTACTCACCATTTAGGAGATGTATGTTCAAAAAACAGCACTCCCATATAGTCAATAATATCATGATGACTAGGAGGTATTTGAAATATTGAGGGATCGCTCTGTAAAGTACATAATCGTCTAACCACTATATTGTATATCTGAAACTAATAAAGAATATTATTGAATGTAAACTGTAATCAAAAATTTTTTTAATTTAAATTTTAAATAGCATTCCAGCTAGGATTAAGGCAATATAAATAAGGGAAAGACACATTTTCCCTCACTTCTGGTTCACATATACACTTCTATAGTGTGCTCCAAGCTAACTAGCTAAGCCATAAATCTACTAATAGAGTCAATAATAAGAATAACTATACTATGTAGCTTGAACTGTGCTTAGCATTTTATAAGCATTATTTCATTTAATTCTTAAAATCACCAGATGAGATTGTTTACAGAGGAGGTAAACAAGGTTCAGAGAGGTGAAGAAAGTTGCCTAAAATCACCTTGCCAACAAGAGGCAAAAAGGAATCTGAACCCAAGACTGTGATTCCAGGGACCAAGGACTTAGCCATTAAATTCTACTGCCTTCCCACTCAGAAATATTCAGAAGTGGAACAGAAAATTTTGTTCAAGTGTTCTTTAGAACTATGTAGCTATTTTTATGAAGTGGGACCAAGAAGCAAAACTCTACAACCCTCTTATCCCTTTTACTGAATAAACTGTAAAGGCACTTCACACACAGAATATAAAGACCATTGCTTAATCAGCCTCTATACCCATACCCTTATGAGTTTGGGGCAGTAATACAACAATACAACAATCTCAGGCCCTGTGAACTGTGTCTGGAGCAAGACAGCAACAATGAAAGTGGGGCATAAATAGTAAAAATCAGTTGAAAGACTCAGTGTTTTACTTACTCCATTTACTTTCACCCCTTTTCTTCACTTGCCTTTCTCTTCATCTTTCCCATTTGGTGACAATCAAATCATTGCTTTGCAAAAGGCATTCTTTCAATGTGCTGTTTGAATCTTTAAAACCATCACAAACTCTAGAAACATTTTATCAACCTTAAAGCACATAGACCTTGACGATTTTCCCCGACTATTAAATATTTCAGCAATTTGTATAATTAATGTGTTATAAACAAAAGCAGCTTTAAAGTTAGCGAAAGTTAACTTTAATCAGTGAATAGGCAAATGTGTATAGAATGAGGAAAAGCCTTTTCCTCATCAATTGTGCTGCTTTAAGTTCATGGTCATTGTATTGTAACAAGCTCTCATCAGAAGATTATCAGTCCCTTGTCAGGACCGTCACTATCAGTCTTAGGTATTACCCACAAACATTAGGAACTCTATTAGCACTCAACAAATTTTAAGATTTAGACCATTACAAGCAACCAGAGCGTTCTCCTGAACTGACAGAAATTAGGCAACGTGGAGGGAAAACTAATGTCTATTACCTTTTCCATAGGTCATCATATGAATTTAAGGATATAAAAATATAAGTATTTGACTAAAGGAACACACTCAAGACAGCACAGTGTGGCCTCACTGCTTTTCAAAGGGTCACACCAGAGTTACCACAGTTGCCCCTGTAAGCACAGAATTTTTCTGAATAACTGGGTTTTATCTCAAATTTTCATACAAATATTGCATTCTAAAGCACACGGTATAGGCATACCTTGTTTTATTGCACTTCACAAATATTTCATTTTTTAACAAAGTGAAGGTTTGTGGCAACCCTTCATCAAGCAAGTCTATTGGTGCCATTTTCCCAACAGGCTTAGAGGATGGTTAGCAACTTTTAGAAATAAAATATTTTTAATTAAAGTATGTACATTGTTTTATAGACATAATGCTATTGCACACTAAATAGACTACAATATAGTGTAAACATAACTTTTATATGCACTGGAAACCCAAAAAGTTGTGTGACTCACTTTATTGCAATATTCACTTTACTGCAGTGATCTGGAATATCTACAAGGTATGCCTGTATCTGAATTTGTATAAATATTATTAAATATTTTAAATTAGCTACCAGTGAGTATTCTCCTAAATCTTTGCATAAGAGAGATGCTTCAAGAAAACACAAGCTGTTTTATGTTGTAGCTCCTGGGACACACTATCATGTCACCACCCTGTTCACCCAGTACACCCAATGGGCTCCAGTTTGAGGGAAAGACCACTGGACAGAGATTCTATTTGTTTAAACTAGCGTATCTCCTGGAATATAATAAACACTTAATAAATATTTGTTGAATGTATTGGCAAAATAGTTTCAAAGACTAGTTTTCAACTGCAAGAACATTCCAGAAAAATCTGAGACATATAATTATGCCCAAAGCCACAAAAGAAAAAGGACAAAGAAAATATACCAATTATGATTTATAAATATTGATAAGGGAAAATAGAAACCATATTTTGCTTAGTTTATTTGGAAAGGAAAGGCTGCCAGAATGTCATATAGGGATAATATTGCAGGAGTTTGGGGGTAGGGTGATTAAAAACCAATTTCATATAGTAGAGACTAAGACAAGTTTTCAATTGTTTCCTGTGTTTTCCTTTGTACTTTTTAATATTAATGATTTCAAGCTTACAGAGGAAAATAAAGAATTGTAATGGGCACCCATGTCCCAGAGTAACCATGCATGGTGCTGGAACTACTTAAGACCAGAAACCATGCCTCATTTTTTTTTAAATTTCTATGCACGAGGAGTTTAATAAATGTTTAGCAACTGCAAAGAATAAGTGTCTAATCATATTAATAAATTTTAACTGAATCCTACCACACCACCCTCCCTGAAAAAGCATTTCTTGGCTTAAGTAGCAAAAGAAAAACAAAAATAGATATTTTAATAGTACTAAATGAAAGAGTATTGAAAGACCTGGGTCTTTGCTCATCTCAATCACGTGACCCAGCCATATTTGTTTTCCTATGCTAAAATGGTCATACAGCCAGCACTCTAGTCAGAGTTGCTACATGAATAAATCAGTACATACTGACATGGTAAACAATATGAGCAAGGTATTGGGAAGGATACAATAGTCTATTTACCTTCTAGTCACCACCAACAGCATCAACCTACTTTGTGCAAGACCCTGGTGCCAGATGTGTTTCCAAATTCAGAAATGTCCAGACTTTTGTATAGGCAATAACCTGCATGTACTAGATATTATGTAATTCTCCAGCAGGGCCTGAGGCACTGCCCCACAAATATATTACAAATTCTATAGCAAAACCAAATAAAGATTAATGTTAAGCAGAATAAGGAGTATAAATATCCTCACATCATTTCGAGTCAGATGTTGTCACCATCTGAGTTTTGGCTTTTAACTTACTAAATAAAATTTATATACGTTTTCAGAGTTGTCAAATTTAAAAACTGCAAACTACATGTTGTAGACCTAACTAACTCAATCCTTATAAGTACCCTAAGAGGTAAGTTCTATTATTCCTATTTTACAGATGAAAAATATGAAGCACAGAGAGGTTAAGTAACTCACCCAGTATCCCATAGCTAGTAATTCTCCTAGCCAGAACTGAACCCCCGGAATTCTAGCTCCAGAATTGTTCTCTTAACAACTATGCTCTATCACCTCTGTTAGAAACGCTTGAGAACACCAAACTTTTAAAGATTAAACAACTGAAGGATCCAAAACAATACTAGGAGGCACAACACAAGGCAGCATTTATTCATTATTTAACAACTATTTATAGAGGGCATACCATGAGCCAGGTGTTTGGCATACAAGGATGAGCAAACCAGACAAGGTCCAGGTCACCTTCATGGAGCCAGAGACCACTGGGGAGATGGCCAAGTGTCAAATTAACATACAGCAGCTCCTCAAATAATGACATTTCATTCAACATCATTTCGTTATAACATTGACGAGACCCCAAAGGAATTTAATTCTTGTTTACATCAATTAGTCGATGATAAAATTCATTTTGTCATATGTCATTTCGCTTAAAATTGTATAACCTATAGACATTAAGTGAGGACTTACTATAATTATGATACACATGACAAGTGTGTGACTGCTGTTCATGTACAGAGATCAGGTCAGTAGAGGATGGTATAATAGGACATGGAACCTGAACTGTTTCTTGATTACTGTTGTGATTTGCAGTGACAGAAAGGAAAGGGGAGTGTTTTGCAAATGGATGATGGCATGGCATCTATTCTACAAGCAGTTACTGTGCACCTATTCTATGCCAAGAATAATGCTAACATAAAAGTTCCAAACTGGGGAAAATCCACTTAAATCAACAGAGGATTTGTATAAGAGAATAATAAGGACATATGGGACAGTAGGTCTAGTCAAATCATGTACAATCCTTGAATGCTAAGTTAAGGAGTTAGAAGGCTATTTTGCAGGTTAGTACCCCACAATATTAGTATTTACCTCTACAGAATGTCAATGACTGTTTGCATTCCTAGTTGGGGCCAACAAGACCTCAAAGCTGGATTGCTTTCAAGAAAGGGCTCAGGGCAATAAAATATATGTCAACTCTAAATTCATTTAAGCATCAAGGAATAGAGTAACCCTAATCTCTGAAAGAATAAAGGTATGGCAACTTGAAAATGTCGGCGAAGGTAACAGCTAAAGGAAAATGGAAAACTCCTCTAAAAATCCCAAAGGCCATTTCTAAAACTAAGTTATTCCTTCATATGCAAGTGAAACTTCTAGCCTTCTAAAATAAATATATTTCTGTGAGAAAATAACACATTCTTTGAAAAACAAATTCTTAAGTTGAACAATGATCTGATTTTTAATAAAGTTGGTGACAACATACCTCAGGGTACAAGTGACAGTATGACAGTGGAAAGTAAACTGCTTTTTAACATACTCAATTTAAGAGTCCCCATTCCCTTATCCCCCTATCTAAACAGAATAAAGAATTACATATATATTTAGCATACATATCAAATGAAGTTTTTCATTCTCAGTTCTTAGAGTAAATAACCAAGTAGATATTCTATCTATCCTCTGTGAAATTTTTATTTATTTTTTTTTCAGCCAGTGACCTTCCACAGAAAAGTAGTTAACAAAGATTCTTCAATTGCTTCCTATTGTTCTGAGAATCAAACCCAAATTCTTTCTCAGAATCTCCAAGCCCTGAATTATCTATTATCTGACATCCTCTAGGCCCTCTAACACCTTTAATCACTCCCCTCCACCCACCTAGCTCACTAGGCTCCAGCCATACTGGTTTGCTTTCTGTTCCTCAAACAACCAAAGAAGTTTGTCTTTCTGCCTCAAGGCCTTGACTGTATTCTTCTCCCTGCTCTTCACAAGATAGGCTGATTCTCTCATTTCTTTCAGGTCTGTTCAAAGGTCACATTCACTGAGAGGCCTTTTCTGATCACCATAGCTAAATAGGCCCTTCCCAGTTCTCCATATCACATTTTGCTACTTATTTCCTTCATTATTCTTACTTTAATCTATAATGATCTTCGTTTGTTTACTTGTTTATTGTCTATATCCTTTGGTAAAATATAACCTCTGTGAGACTCCACAAGAGCAAGGACCATGCCTTGTAAGGTATATCATTGTGCCTAATACAGGGTTCTTAGCAAATATAAGTCGCTCCAAAGATCTTGTAAAATAAATTACTAAATGAATAAACAATATATTTAAAGGCTGATTGCTACGAATGCCAGTAACTTTAAAAAGTCTCTTTTTTCTAATTTTGAGATGTTTTCTCTAGGGCTGTTCCTTTTTCCATGTTCTTTCTACATTTTCTGAGATCTAATGAGGCCTGACAAATTATTGTTTTTTCACATCGATAAAAATAGATGGTTTTCAATCAATGGGTTTAAGGAAAAAATGCTTTGAGGAGGTTGTAGTAGTTTATTAAACACCAATAAAATCAAACAATTTAAAAACTGGTTAGTTTCATTTCACTATTGTAAGTCAAATTACATAAAGAAAAGTAATTTAAAATGCCAAAAAAAATTAAAAGAAGAGAATTCAACAGCCAACTGCAGTTCTGTTTAGTAAAATCAGAAATATCCAGTCTGATAATGTGTAGGTGTACCAGGTGGGTTATCAAATACATATTGAGACATATTAAAAAGATTCAGAGCAAAATGAGTTTTTTTCCTTGCAATCATAAATAGTTCACATAAGTAGTAATCTTAGCTTAGACTTAGAATCAATAATAATCAGAAAACGAAAAAATAATAGACATAAATGTTTTTCATTGAAACAGTTTGAAGGTTTGTATGTCTTTTCAGAATGGGTTGCCAAGAAAGTTACAGATTTAGAAGGGCGGCCCTATTAGTGTAAATTCCCTTTCCCTGCTATATTCCATTTTTTAATAGAACTTAAGTGAAGTCAGGGATTTATCAAATGAATGGGGAAAACTACAAATCACCCACAAACCATCTAACTAAATTGTTAATCAATAGCTTTTACTGTTCTTATAAAAACCATTTTCTTCAGAATATCAATTTAAAACTCTATACAGTCACACCACACTTTTCAAAGTGTGCTTATAAAAATACAGATTAAAAACCTTGGGAAATTGAGGCTCTTATTTATCTGTTTTCAAAGTACATCATTTGATGTTGAAACAGAAACTACATTCATTGTCTCACTGCCAAAAGAAGTGCTACCAGAACAGTGAAATTTGACATTATCTTCATTACAACTTGGTTTCTTCTGAGATTACTGCCAATTAGTGCACACTATGTCAATGGCAACACCTGGTCACATATGAAGTAAACAATTTTATCACTGTTAAATATAAGGATATTAAGAAGAAACTGCAGTTAAGGGAGCTAATATTTTTAAATATAAAATGATGTCATTGCTGCTTAATTATTGCATTTTTCTCAGCTTTCAAATGTAAGCACCAGGTATAGCCATTTCCAGAAACACAACCGCAAACATCAGCATGTGCTAGTTCACTATCTCTACCTCGACTTTCAGCTTCTCTATTCAGTTTTCTTCACAAACCAATTAGAGCATGGAAGCAAGTAAATGAAACTCACTGTGGGAGCTAACAGGGCAACTGCATAGAGAGAAGGTGCTGAGAGAAAAACTGGTGCTGTGTGAAATCAACTTAAGCAAATTAATCTCCATTCCACAGAAAAGTAGTCTCTAATACATGGATTTTAAATGCTGCTTCTTGGAGGTTTATACAAATATGAGATCTAATGCACGAACTGTGGCTTCTTTAATAAAATAAAATAAAAGCAGGTGCCCTCTCAACAGAGATCATTTTAAACCCCAGAGTCTCTCAATTCCCATACAATGTGCATAGTAACCAGACTATGCTAACTTGAGTGACTATCCCACACCACTGGAGTCCTCTATCTACATTAAAACCATGAACATCCCATTTTGCAGATGGAGAAATGAAGACAGGCATCCAAAGTATTTCTCTCCCTCTCTCAGATCTGCTCAGAAACAGGGGAAGAATCAGATTTAGGGCCATGTGTTAGGATTACATACAAACATACATACATTTTTAAGTGGCTGTGGTTCTTAACTAAGTTTTTGAAACCTAGAAAGAAACTTTTAAGATCCTCAACTGAAATTTTCCAGAGAGCCATTCCCATCACTTTCAGTAAACCTACGTTGTTAAACTGTAAGCTTACAAGAAAATCCTCAAATGTGATTCAACCAAAGAAGCCAAGACATTCAGAGATGAAGACATTCAGAGCAGAGTTGAAAGCGTGGAGGAAAAGGAGAGTGCCCCAGACCTTCCAAGTTAGAAGATTCAGAGGAAGGGATGGGTTGGGAGGCACAAAGCAGAAACTGTTAGAGGGCAAGAGACAGTGGAGCGGAGGCGGACAGAGGGACCCCAGACTGTGAGGGCAGCGACAGTGAAGCCCGGACGAGAAGGTCTTCGAGGGATAACAAAGAAGCAAGGAAAACTGGATTCTGGTATCCTAAAAGAATCCAAGCGCCTGGAGAAGCCAGTGAGTCCGGGAGATAGATGAGAAGGTGCTAGGATGAAGACGCGCACCGGCACGCGAGAGAAAAAGAAGGGGGGCGTGCAAAGAGCGAAGCTGGGTCTCTGTCCGTCTGCCCCTGGTGCAAACTGTAACTCCTTACTGCTCACTGGCTCGCCGCGCCGGGTCCCGGGCGAGGGAAGGCGGCCGACGGAGCCCCCGCTACTTCAAGACCCTGCCTCACCTTGTTAGCCGCGTCCCAGTGTCCAGCCGCCTGTCCTCCCGCTGCTGCGCTCCGAGGGCCAAAGAGCGAGTCGCGCGGCGCAGCCGGAGCTCCCAACAGATATGAAGCACCGGCCCCCCGCCCCTCCGCACCCCCTGTTCGCCCTGGTCCCTACACTCTGTCCTCGCTCAGTCGGAGAGCGCGGACCCTAACCCGAACGCCGTTCCAGTTATTTTCAAAAGTCTCCGTTCCAGGATTCCCCGGAATAGGAGCTGAACTGCTGCTGCGGCTGCAGCGGCAGCGCCTCTGCCTGACCTCACCCCGGGTGTGGGGAGCGCAGGGGGGCGGGAGCAGGGTTAAGGAGGGGAGAGGGGAGGGGTGAGGAGGAGGGGAGGGTGCGCGGGCGGGAGAAACATGGCGGCAGGGTGGCCTTGGCGGCGCCTGCGCGGGAGGCTAGGGAGCTGGGGCTAGGACCGTGCGGCGGGTCCCAGCAGAACTCCTCCGCCGTAGCTGTGAGTGGTGAGGCTGGGTCCGGAGCGGGGATGACTGCTCAGTGGCTTTCACGCTTCCAGAACCCCGGCGCTCGCGTTGGAGACCACATGGTTTCTAGTGCCCAGGAGGCAGGAGATGTGAAACTGTCAAGTGTCCAGGCACAGTAGTTCTACTTAACCACTCCAAGAGGAGGTCCGCCTTTGCCTCCTGCCAGCTGTTGTCAGGGCCCCTCATATTCAAGGAGGGCCAGGACACAGGGTGAGCTTCGCCTCGGTGGGGAACACACCTCAAAATAAACCTGACCCAGGCTCTCACACAATTGTTCATCACTTTTAAAGTACCATAAGCTCTACTACATCTCTCCCCTCCCTGCAAGAGTAAAAAGTGTTAACAAAGAGGAAGAATAACAACAAATACAGCAGTTTAACATTTTGATGAGCGTTTACTATGAAAGAAGCGCTGAAGTATTAACTCACAGCTACGCCCCAAGGTCCACAATGTTATTATCATCTCCATTTTACAAGTGAAGAGATTGAGGCATAAAGGTCAAAGAAATTGTCCAGGGTTACACAATTAGTAAGGGGCACAGCAAGACCTAGGATGCAAGCAGGGTGATTCTAGTACCCAAGCTCTTAACCACTGTACTCTACTGCATCCAAACCGGTGGACCTGCTACTCTAACTCAGAATCATCACTTTCTCTTCCCAGTTTTGTCAGCCTAGTCCACAACAAAAACCCTAGTCACGCCTGTTTTTCACCTTGCAGGTCTTCTTTCTTTTTGTTCTTGACTGTTACAGCCTGGGGCCACCTTCTTACATTTCTTTCTTTGCCTTTTCTACTTATAATTCCAGACTAGAAAAATAAATGGGAGCTTGCTTTTAACACTCAGTTTACTCAGTGTTTACTTTTTTTTTCTTTTTTTAAGGAAGTGATGGAGTGCATGTGGGGACTGTAGTTTTTCATGTTTCCTAATATTTATCCCATTGCCTACCATTAATGGATAAGGAATTTGAGATCTCAACATCACTGACTTGGTATTTCAAATTCAATACACTGAAATTCTAGTTGTGGGTTTCTGGTAATTTTGAAAATAATCAACTACTCAAAAACTTGCTAGAACTAAAGATCTGACCACATTGTTAGGTTTTATCAAACTGATGAAAATACAAAAAAGAACTCCAAATGCACATTACAGTAGCCCCCTCCTCATCCACAGGGTATCCAGTCCAAGACTCACAGTAGATTCCTAAAACCATGGATAGTACCAAACACTATATATACTATATTTTTTCCTATAGATACATACCTGTGACAAAGTTTAATTTACAAACTAAACACGGTAAAAAATTAACAATAACTAATAATAAAATAGAACAATTATAATGATTTACTGTAATAAAAGTTATGTCAATGCTGTCTCTCTCCAATAATTTTTATACTTTTCAGTCCAAACCTATTCCTGAATCTGTGTAACCATCCCTTACTTGCAATAAATGGCTTGGTGCCATTAGTTTCAAGGGATTCCCTTGCTGAAGTCTTCCTATAGGCTAAATGCTTTCTGGTACAATACATTTGCTGTCAATCAGAACATGTTTTCTGTTCATGTCTTCCATTCACAAATGTAATGCCTTTTCCATCTTAACTAAGTACTTATCATGCACTATAGCCAAAACTTTGTTTTTAGTTGGGTGAGATGTGAGATAATATTTTTTTTCTTTATTGTTGAAAATATTATAGATGTCCCTCCTTTTTTTTCCCCACTGACACCCTCCTCCCTGCTCCCACCCCACCTTCACCGAACTGTTGTCTGTGTCCATTGGTAAAACTTTTTAAAAATCCTCACACAAGGATATGTTTATATGTTTATCGATTTGAGAGAGGAAGGGAGGGGGGAAGAAGGAGAGAGAGAGAGAGAGAGAAACATCCACCAGCCACACATACCCCAGCCGAGGACCAAATCCAAAACCTAGGCATGTGCACCTATCAAAAATCAAATCTATGACCTTTCGGTGCCCAGAACAAAGCTCCAACCACTGAGCCACCCCGGCCAGGCCTGGCCAACATTTTTGCAGTTTGAGGTACGACAGCAAAACTAGGAAAAATTTCCTTTTTTGTTCTTCACAATTTCGTGGATAGAAGATTTGCTCTTACTTTAGATCTTAGCAACCTCAGCATACAATGTTCTTTCCTTATTAAGTAAAGCACTTTAGCCCTGGCTGGTTTGGTTCAGTGGTTAGAGCATTGGCCCGCGGACCAGAGAGACCCAGGTTCGGTTCCTGCTAAGGGCACATACCTTGGTTGCAGTTTGTCCCTGGCCCTGGTTGGGGTTGTGGGTGGCAGCCAGTTGATGTGTCTCTCTCATGTTGATGTGTCTCTCTCATGTTGATTTTTCTCTCTCTCTTCCTCTCTCCCTCCTGCTCTATCTGAAGATAAATGCAAAAATGTCCTTGGGTGAGGATAAAAAAAAATTAAAAAAAAAAACTTTAACCTTTTCACTTAAAGGAAGCACTTTATTGCTTCTATTTAGCATATTTGAATCACCAGTATCACTACTCTTGCGCTTTGGGGCCATTATTAAGTAAAATATGAGTTACTTGAACACAAGCACTGCGGTACTGTGACAGTCAATCTGATAACAGAGATAGCTAAGTGACTAACATATACATTGTGGAGACATTGGACTAAGGGGTGATTGACATCACAGGTGGGATGAACCTATAGGGTGTGAGATTTCATCATGCTACATACAATGGCATGCAATTTAAGCCTTATGAATTGTTTATTTCCGCAATTTTCCATTTAATATTTTCAGACCACTGTTGTCCATGGATAACTGAAATCTCAGAAAGCAAAATCATGGATGGGGGGACTATTGTACACACACAATATCTATTAGGTATAAAGCACCTGTTAACAGATGTTTTCAATCTCATTATAGAGATACGTTTAAAGCAAACAATTTCATTGTGTATAAAAAGCCTGGCATGTATGTTAAAAACAAATAAATACAAACCGAGTTGATATATATCCAAGGCATTGTTTTGTTCCTGCCATTAAAAGGTTCAAGTGGGGCTGTTTTACAATAAGTTCTCAAACAGAAATGACAGGGAAATGGGATATTCAAGTGTGGCCTCAGCAGAGATTCTTCACACAATGAGGAAACCCTTCAGGGTACATAGCAAAGATATGGAAAATCATAGAATCAGCATTTGAACAACTAGGTAGGAATAAGATATTACAAATACACTTATTCAGTAGGAATTGGTTTCTGTTTGGGTTCGGACACTTTGGATAGTTAATCTAGTAGACAGAGCACTCTGACTTGGAGTCAAAAGACACTTTTGTGCTATGTGACACTAAGTTAGCCCCATCACCTGAGTGTTTTCCTGAATTTAGAGTGGGGAAAATAGTGATATTGGCCTGACCTGCTTCCCAGTATTTTTCTGGATTTCAAGTAAAATAAGGCATGTGAAAGTACCTTGTAAATTTGTAAAAATTAAAAATTAAAAAATTAAAATTATATATATATAGATAGATAGATAGATAGATACACACACACAAGGCAATGTTTTTGTTAATATCTGACTGGTCACTAGAAGCTAGAAATGTAATTATGAAATATTTTATATGTTAACCTATAGCCAAAAATGTTAAAAATTAGGAAAAGCATCTGGAATAGTACAATAAAAATCTAAAGAATGGGGAGATGTAACAGAGGTCCAGGGAATAAGAAAACAAGTCAAAAAAATATTAATGGTTGAGAAGAATACAGAAAAAGATGATGGCTACTATGGGCTGAATTCTGTCCCCCACCCTCAAAATTCATAAGTTGAAATATTAAACCACAGAACCTCAGAATACAACCTTATCTGGAGATAAATTATTTAAAGAGGTAATTCAATTAAAATTAAGTCTTTAGGTTGGGCCCTAATCCAACATGACTATTGTCCTAATAACAAGAGGAGATTAGGATATATACATGCATGCACACAGAGAGAAAACCATGTGAGGATACAGCAAGAAGGTAGCCATCTGTAAGCCAAGGAAAGAGGCCTCAGAAGAAACCAAACCTGCTGATACCTTGACCTTGGACACATAG
The DNA here is from genome assembly GCA_030848825.1 of Tadarida brasiliensis. Taxonomy (NCBI): domain Eukaryota; kingdom Metazoa; phylum Chordata; class Mammalia; order Chiroptera; family Molossidae; genus Tadarida; species Tadarida brasiliensis. Next base: position 43,868,282 of record CM061280.1, read on the forward strand.
CCTCTATGAGAACTGTGAGAAAATGTTTGTTTATGGTTTATTATTGTTTTAAAAATCCAGTCTGTGATACTTTGTTATGACAGCTCTAACAAACTAATATAATGGCAAACATTTTAAATGCCAGCTCTAGTGAGCTCTGTATTCGTTATTGTTAATTGCTGCATACTTGATGGCTGTTCTAAAACCACACACATGTATTATCTCAGTGTCCATGGGCCATGAGTCCAGGCATGGCTGAGCTGGGTACAGTACTCAGGGTCTCACAAGGCTGAAATCAAGGGGTTGGCAAGGCTGAGCTCACATGTAGAGTTCAGAGTCCTCTTCAAGCTCATTCAGGTTGTTGTCTGAATTTAGTTCCTTACAGTGGTTGGATTGAGACCCTCAGTATCTACAGGCTCTAGAGACTGGCCCTCTCCATAAGCAGTTTATAATATGGCAGTTTGCTTTAAGGTCAGTAGACTCTTTCTTCCAGAAGGGACTTTAATTACATCTTCAGAATCTCTTCACTTTCGTCATATAATGTAACCTAATCATCAGAGTGATCTCCCAGCATATTCAGAGATCTCAACTACACTTAAAGGGAGGGGAATATTCAGGGCATGTACACCAGAGGGCAAGAATCTTCGAGGTCATCTTAGAATTCTGCTTACCATGCTCCCTACCAGTTTAATTATATATTTATAAAAATTCACCAAGACAGAGACCATACAGGCAGATGTGGACACACACACACACACACACACACACACACACACACACACACAGCACCAAGAGCCATGGCTGATGCCTACTCCATCAAGAAGCATTTGCAAGCCTGCTATGTGCCAAATAAATGTGAAACCAAAGAATTTCAATTGCATTAACTCTGATTAAAGAAAAAATTTAAAAGTATTAGGACAACATTTTGCCTCTCTATTCAGTATGCATTTCTTCGAAACACTCATCTGGTCCATTACTGAATGGAACCAGTATTTACAGAGAGCCCACAGGGTGTCTGCTTAGCCAGTTACTCCACAGAGTAGAATAAGGAGCAGAATAAGAAAAAAGGTTTCAAAAACTACTCTAGACAAGACAACCATCCAGAATATATATACGTGTGTGTCTGTGTGTGTGTGTGTGTGTGTGTGTGTGTGTGTGTATGGTGGTGTGGGGAAGTTTCAATACAGAAGTAAATAAATGCGCACTTACTAAGTGAAGAGAAACTAACATGTTCCCATCCCCTAAGTCAGACAAGCAGTTCTAGAATAAGTGAGTTGTTAACTGGGCTTCAAGGAGAGGTCAAGATTGAGAATGAAAAGTCAAAGGCAGGAAAGGATCTGTACAGATTTTCTAACATCAAGGATAACCTCAGCTATAAACTACACTAACTCTATTTTGTGTGGTGGCCATTGAGAAGATTCTATCCCTGCCCTCTTCTGTCAAAACTTTTCAGAGCTGACTTCTCATCATAATTCCTATGCACTTAACACTTACAGGAGCTCGAATTTGGATGGTTAGCAATAAAAAATTTCCTGGGCACTCTGGAAGCACAGGGTTCTAAAAATAAAGCTCTAGGATGAGCTCTACTCTCTACCTAGGTGCTCTAGCTAATGTCCCCATCCACAGAGAACTATGAACCCGCAGAAACCCTCATAACCAAAGGGACTTCAATTTCTCTGTCTCAATTGACTTCTTTCTTTGTGTCTCCAACTACAAAGTCTTCCTTTTAACTTGCCCCTTCTTAGCCATCTAACTGGAAGTGTCTCTCCTTCATTCTTTCATTCAGACAAAAGATCATCATGGGTAAAGGCCTTGAAGGAGGAAAGCACTTGATGCATTTGAAAAGTGAAAGAAGGCCAGGGAGCATCAAGGAAGAAGAGGAAAATTTGATGAACTTGCAGATACAGGCTAGATCCTGTAGGGCCTTGCAGGCCATGATAAAGTGTTTGGAATTTAAATGCAAGCGATACCGCTGATGGGTTTTAAGCATGAGTGAGAAGAGGCAACTGGGAAGATCCATTCAACCAGATGGAATTATGTCATTTACTAAGTTGGGAAAAATTGGAACAATCAGGTTTTGAAGGAGTTTGTGTTTTTGGAGTGGGGGGGGAGAGGATGGCATGTCCATTTTAGACCTGTTATAATTATCTGAGAGATATTTAAGGGGAGAGATCAGGCAGGCAGGAATGTATGCATCAAAAGCTCAGAACAGATTCTCTGCAATGGAGTGTCCTCACTGGCAGGCTTCTATAAGAAATGGTGCATAACTGTTGTCTGTCTTCCCACCAACATGATACACATAACAACCTGGATGAATCTTAAAACAATTATTCTAAGTGAAAGATGCCCCACAAATAGGGTATACTTTATATAACTCCATTTATATAAAATTCTGGAAAATGAAAATGAATCTATAGTGATAAAAAGTAGATCACTGATTGCCTGGGAATGACAATAGGGAGTGAGAAGTAAGAATAATAAAGAAGTACAGCCCTGGCTGGTTTGGCTCAGCGGTTAGAGCGTCGGCCTGCGGTCCAGAGAGACCCGGGTTCGGTTTCCGCTAAGGGCATGTACTTCGGTTGCAGTTTGTCCCCGGCCCTGGTTGGTCGTGCGGGTGGCGGCCACTCGATGTGTCCCTTTCACGTCAATGTTTCTCTCTCTCTCTCTTCCTCTCTCTCCCTCCCGCTCTGTCTGAACAAAGGATGAAAAAATGTCCTCGGGTGAGGATAAAAACAAAAAAAAAGAAGTACAAAAAAATATTTAGGAGTTATGAGCATGTTTATATCACTTTTGTGTTAATGGTTCCACAAATATATATGAATGTCAATATGTGTTCATTTGTACACTTTAAATATGTGCAGTTCATTCTATGTTATTTACATCTCTATAAAGCTGTTAAAAAATCAGTCATGTACCTTTACGAACTACAGTGTCGCAATTTTATTCCCTTTCTGTGGATAAGAATACAATAACAGGGAAACAGGCTCAGGAATAGATTAGAATCAGAGATTAGAATGCTATCAGGACTATATAATTCTCTTGTTTGTTTGGGTTTTGGGGGGAGGGGTGATATCTGTTTTGGTTGCTTGGGGTTTTTTTAATTGTTGTTGCTGTTATTGATTTTATTTTTGATTTTTACCTTTTGACACCTTCACCCATTTCTCCCACCTCCCATCCCCAACCTTAGGCAACCATCAATCTGATCTCTGTATCTCTGAGCTTATTTTTTGCTGTTTTTTTTATTTTAAGATTCCACATATAAAAGAGATCAAACAGTATTTGTCTTTTTCTGTGTGACTTATTTCACTTAGCATAATGCCCTCAAGGTCCATCTATGTTGTTGCAGGCAAGATTTCATTTTTCTAATGCCAAATAATGTTCCATTATATATAGATAGATATAGATATAGATATAGATATAGATATAGATATAGATATAGATATATCCCAATATATATAATTACATCTATATTATATATAATTACATATGTAATTATGATTATGTAATGGAATATGTGTATGTATGTATGTGTGTGTGTATATATATATATATATATATATATATATATATCTCACAATTTCTTTATCCTCTTATCCATCAATGGACACATTATTGCTACTAGTCCTAACATTTTTTTTATGGAGTCTTTGGGATTTTCTATATATATAATATTATGTTATCTGCAAATAGTGACAGTTTTGTATCTTCCTTTCCATTTTGGGTGCCTTTTATCTATCTTTCTTACCTTACTGCTTTGGCTAGGACTCCAATACTATGCTGAATAAAAGTATCAAGAGTGGGCATCCTTATCTTATTCCTGATCTTAGAGAAAAGACTTTCAGCTTTTCACCACTGAGTATGATATTAGCTGCGGGCTTATCACGTAGAGCTTTTATTATGTTAAAGTACATTCCCTCTATACACACTTTGTTGAGAGTTTTTATCATAAATGAGTGCAAAATTTTGTCAAATGCTTTTTCTGCATCTATTGAGATGATCATACGATTTTTATCCTTCATTTTGTTAATGTGGTATATCACACTGACTGATTTGTGGATGTTGAACCATTCTTGCATCCTTGGAATAAATCCCACTTGATCATGGAGTATAATCCTTTAAATGTATTGTTGAATTTGGTTTGCTAATATTTTGTTGAGGACTTTTGCATCTATGTTTATCAGGGATATTGGCTTGTAATTTTCTTTTTTGTGTGTGAATTTTCCAGTTTTGTACATGAAATTAATTTCTAGTTTTATACCATTATGGTCAGAAAAGATGCTTGATATGATTTCTATTCTCTTAAATTTCTTAAGACTTGTTTTGAGGTCTAACATATAATCTATCCAGGAAAATGTTCCATGTGCACTTGAGAAGAATGTGTATTCTGTTCCTTTTGGACAGAATGTTCCAAATGTATAACTTTTAAGTCCATTTGGTATGTGTTGCTTACTGCCAATGTTTCCTAATGATTTCTGTCTGTATGATCTATCCATTGATGTAAGTGAGGTATTAAATTTGCCTATTGTTATTGCATTGCTGTCTATTTCTCCATTGTACTATCTCCCTCTCTTGTTTCTGTACATTATCAGAGAATCTACTTCATTATTTTCTCTTTACAGACTGGTATCTTATGCTTTCCTGGTTGCATGGTAGGACTTGACTGGCCACAAATCCTTAGATTATATCCCCTCTATTCTAAAGACCCACCAGACTGAGAGAATAGAGGAACTATAACCTGAGGATTTGTGGACAATCAAGGCTCTCTAAAACTCAACTCCATAGTCCATTGGAAGGTTTCTGATTGGCTCTTTTAGTATCACTTCTGGATCAACTAACTTATCTCTGGCCTGGATAGAATCTAAATTATACGGGGAAAGTCTTAGCATAGCCATTGAGAATTTGAGGAAATAGTCATCATGACTTTAGGTCACTATTGGAGTTTTAGTTCCAAGAAGATATTGTTACTTCCAACCAAGAGTTCTAAATGAATCACCTGGCATTCATTTAGACATACAAAGGAACAGCCAGACACATTAGGTAAGGAACTATAATTTCTAAGGTTCCATCAAAGAACTTCCTGATGCATCCTATTGCTACACAGATAAGTATTCATGGTTCTTATTGTAAAGCCAGTAACACCATGATTGTTGGACTACATAATAGGGACATCCAGAAATTAGAGAAGGGAAGCCCCTATTCTCTACCTTCACCCTACCACATAGTTTTCCTCCATGCTCTAAAGTTAAATCAATTAAATAGAGAACAATGGTAAAGGATACAGTCCCAAATGTCAGCATTTAATCAAATTGATCAAAGAGAGTATCATTCTCACTATAAGGTACTAAGCTTGTGTAGTAAAGAATCCACGATGCCACCTAACACAAAAGGTCTCTGGAATTGTCCTTTAGCTTGAGTCTACTGAAATGAAATTGATAGGCAACTGACTAGTGTTGCAGGGGTTGTTTAAATAATAATAAAAAAAAAAACTGAGACTATCCATTACCTCAAACTAACATTTTTAAAGTCAGATTCATCATCTTCATCTTTTCCCCAAACCAGTGCCCCTCTTTTTGTCAATAAATATATCATCTCCCCGTCAATCAAGCTTGGAAATTTATCTCTCCATTCATCCAACAAATATTTATTGAATGTCTCCCATATGCAAGGCCAATGCTAAACTCTATGAGAGACACAAAAAATTATAGGATCTGGTCTCAAAAAAATATGAAATCATTTTGGGGCAATACATCAAAGCTCAAGTATCTACCACACCAGCTGTGTGTGCTAAGTGTCATATGGGTGATACAAGCAATGGGAATCCATAGAAGCACAGTTTGTCATATCAATAAGTAGAAAATTAATTTCCAACATCAGAAATTTGTTTAAATACATTATAGGAGTATATCATTGAATAATCTACAGTCTTTTCAAAACAATACATGATTTTGTATACTGAAATGCAAAGATGTATGATACCCCCACAATACACACATATATACACATAGAAAAAATAATTTAGAAAACGATATAATAAGATAGTAACAGTGATTATCTATTAGTGTATAGGGTTATGGGTATATACATACTTTTAATTCTCACCTAAGGACATGATTAGAGAGAAAGAGAGAGAGAGAAAGAGAGAAACATTGATGTGTGAGAGAAACATTAATCAGTTGTCTTCCATACATGCCCTGATCAGGGATCAAACGCATAACCTAGGCATATGCCCTGACTGGGAATCAAACTGGCAACCTTTCGGTGCACAAGACTATGCTCAACAACTGAGCCACTCTGGCTGGGCAAAGAATGAGTATAATTATATTGTTTTCCTTGTCTGTATTTTCTGATTTTTCTTTACTAAAAATGGAAGAAAAAAATAATGTGATTTTTCCTAATAAAGAGGAAAGGCTTTAGACAAATTTTAAGGCATGTTTTAGCCATGTCATTTTTAAATGGGACTGTATCCACTAGAAATACAGAACTACAACAGTTATTTGGAAGGTATTTATATAGAGATGGTAGTTAAAACAATGAAAACAATTAAGAAAATTATGGGGAACAGACTCACAAAAGACTTACTGCCAAGGAGACATCAAAGGAAAAGTTGGAAAGAAAAGTGGTCACCTTCAAGTGAGAAACAAGAAAACATCAGAACCAATGGAGTGGTGTCTGTGTTAAACATAGAAGAGAAAGTGAGAGGCATGCACTCTCATGGTGAACAAGGAAACACTCTCCATGTAGAAGTGTCCAGAGCAAGTATTGGATTTTACAGCTTTATATGCCTTTTAAAAAATTTTACCAAACTTTCTCCAGCCCTTCTATGACAGTCAGCAGCTCAGCATATTTATTTAAGGCACCTGGATGCCCCCAATTCCCTGGATGTAGCCTAGTGACCCTGGATGGTGGCCCAGAGTCACTCAGCAGCTAGCAGTTCTGTGAGGACATTGCCATGAACAAAAACGGAGGCATAAACTGGTTAGACTTATCCTGGCTTGAGAGACCATTCATTTAGCAAGTTTCCTTGGCTTTTGTGACTGCCATGTTAAAAGTCTTAAAAATAAATGTAATAGGAAGCTGCACTTGAGTCCAGCAGACAAGAAGATAGAATTGAATCCTTTCCATGGCCAGTATATGCATATGGGTGTCTCTGGCTTTCTCATTTACTTTAACAAGCTGTTAGATGATTTCAAAGATTGACTCCTGAGATGGCGGCAGAGTGAATGGAAGCTACACAGACCATCTCCCAGGACCACACTGGAATTACAACTAAAATATAGGAAAATAATTGGGAAAAAACAACTGAAGAGCAGCCAGAGAGAGCCAGTACAACCAGGGAAAGAAAGAGGACGCCAAATTGAGCCTGGCAGGAACTACGGAGGCGCATGAGGGTGGGCTGGGAGCCCACAGACAGCAGTGGAGTGCTGTATCCACGATGTGCACTTCCCACTGAGACAGCAGGGCTTTTTTAAAGCATCAAATCAGCTACAGCCACTCACTTTGGGCTCCGGCAGAGGGAGGGCAGACTGGACTGGAACTGTGTGGAGAGAGTCCGGGGCTCCTGGCTCAGGAGAGAGCTGGACAGGAGGACACCGGAAGTCTTGTACTAAATCAGGATCACTCCTTCACAGAACAGTAGCCATCTTACTCACAGAGCCCCTCCCCAGAGCCCAGGGGAGAAGCAATTGCCTCTCCTGCAGGAATTCAACACCACCAGACCAGGCAGATAAATGCAAATTGAGGCACATTAACATCTAGAGTTTGATAACTGGCAAGTTCCCCACCCACTGGAAATCCTCTTACACCTCACAGATTTTTCATTCAGATGAGGGCTACAAATCAAGACTCAAAAGTAACTGAGAATAATAGCCTCAGGGCAAAAAGCTAGAGAATAACTGAACCTTTCCTTGCTTGCAAATCTACCCAGGAAAGTAAGACTTGACAGTGGTGTTTAACGTGGGTCTTCCCACACTCATCTAAACTGAGTAGAGGGAACCACAACCAGCAGAATACCAACACACACAGGGAAAATTTGGCAGGCTCCAAAACCCACTGAGACAGCCAAAATGGTGAAACAAAGAAACAAAACCCAAATGAAACAAGATAACTTGACAGGAGAAGAAACAAATGAAATGAAATTGAGCAAGATATCAGAGGGATAGTTCAGAATAATAATCATGAGGAAGCTCAACAGCATGAGTAAAGATATAGAAGCATTGCAAACCAACCAATTAGAAATGAAGAATGACATAGCAGAAATAAAGAACACATTAGAAGGAATAACCAGCAGCGTAGATGAAGCCGAGGACTGGATCAGTGAATTAGAACACAGGGTAGAAAAAATCACCCAATCAGAAAACCAAAAAAAAAAAAAAAAAAACAATTTAAAAACAGGAAGAAGGGGGTGATTGGGCGGGGGAGCGAAGGGATAAACCACAGAAAAAAAAACAACAACAACAACAAAAAAAAAAACAGGAAGACAGCCAAGAGAACTGTGGGATAATATGAAAAGTACCAACATCCACATCATAGGAGTGCCAGAAGAAGAAGAAGAAGAAAATGAGCAAGGGTTAGAGAATATATTTGAAGAAATAGTGACAGAAAACTTCCCTAGCTTGGTGAAGAAAAAAGGCATACAAGTTCAAGAGGCATAGAGAGCCTCAAGTAAGAAAAATCCAAAGAGGCCCACACCAAGACACATAATAATTAAAATGACACAAATTAAAGACAAAGAGAGAATCCTAAAGGCAGCAACAGAAATGCAACAGGTTACCTACAAAAAAGCCCCCATAAGGCTACCAGCTGACCTCTTAACAGAAACACTACTGGCCAGAAGGGAATGGCATGAAGTAATCAAGGTCATGAAACACAAGGATCTGAATCCAAGACTACCTTACCCAGCAAGGCTATCATTCAAAATAGAAGGTGAAACAAACATCTTCCCAGACAAAAAAAAAAAGCTGAGGGAATATGTTAGCACCAAACCAGCACTGCAAGAAATATTAAAAGGACTGCTGTAATAACCAGAAGAAACAGAAAGAGAAACATAACCATAATAAACAAAAATGGCAATAAATAACTACATATCAATAATAAACTTATGTAAATGAATTAAACGATCTGATCAAAAGACACAGAGTAGCTGAATGGATAAGAAAGCATGACTCATATATATGTTGTTTACAAGAGACACACATCACAACAAAAGACTCACATAGGTTGAAAGTGAATGGATGGAAAAAAAATTTCCAAGCAAAAAGAAAGGAAATAAAAGCTGGGGTAGCAATATCAATATCCGATAAAATAGAGTTGAAAATGGAGACAGAACTAGAGACAAAGAAGGTCACTACATAATATTGAAAGGATCTATACAACAGAAGGATATGACCTTGGTAAATGTATATGCACCCAACATGGGAGCACCAAAATACATTTAAAAACTTCTGGAGGACTTCAAAGGAGATCAACAGCAATACAACCATAGCAAAGCACTTCAACACCCCGTTGACATCACTGGATACATCCTCTGGATAAAAAATTAACAAAGAAACAGAAACTCTAAATGATGCACTAGATCAAATGGATTTAGTAGATATCTACAGAGAATTACACCCTAAAACTACAGAATTCACATTCTTCTCAAGTGCACATGGGACATTCTCAAAGACAGACTACATGTTAGGACACAAACTCAGTCTCTACAAGTTCAAGAAGATTAAAATGATATCAATCATCTTCTCAGATCACAATAGTATGAAACTAGAAATCAATTACAACAAAAACACACCAAAAACATTCAAACACATAAAGGTTAAATACCATATTATTAAACATCAAATGGGCTACCAAAGAGATCAAGGAAGAAATCAAAAACTTCCTGGAAACCAATGAAAATGAATACATAACTACACAAAATCTATGGGATGCAGCGAAAGCAATCCTGAGAGGGAAGTTAAGAAAACTACAGGCCTATCTCAAGAAACAAGAAAAATTTTAATTGACTAACTAACCCTACAACCTAAAGAACAGGAAAGTAAACAAAAAGAAAAATCGAGAGCAAGTAGAAGGAAAGAAATAGTAATGGTCAGAGCAGAAATAAACGACATAGAAACTAAAAAACAATGCAAAAGAACAATGAAACAAAGAGCTGGTTCTATGAAAAGATAAACAAGATTGATGGACCCTTAGCCAGACTCACCAAGAAACAAAAAGAGAAGACCCAAATAAGCAAAATCAAAAACAAAAGAGGAGAAGTAACAACTGACACCACAGAAATACAAAGGATCATCGAAACATACTATGAACAATTATACACCAACAAATTGGACAATCTAGGCGAAATGGACAAATTTCTAGAAACACACAGTCTCCCAAAACTAAACTGGGAAGAGATAGAAAACTTCAACAGACCAATAACAACCAAGGAAATTGAAGATGTAATTAAGAAACTCCCAGCAAACAAAAGCCCAGGCCCAGATGGCTTCACGGGGCAGTTCTACCGAACATTCAAAGAAAATCTAATACCCATTCTCCTCAAACTATTCTAGAAAATCCAAGAAGACAAGAAACTTCCAATCTCATTTTATGAGGCCAACATAATCTTAATTCCAAAACCGGATAAAGACACTACAAAGAAAGAAAACTACAGGCCAATATCCCTGATGAATACAGATGCCAAAATCCTTAACAAAATAGTAGCAAATCGGATCCAGCAATACATCAAAAAAAATTATCCACCATGACCAAGTGAGATTCATCCCAGGGATGCAAGGATGGTACAATATCCGCAAATCAATAAATATGATACACCACATAAACAAAATGAAAGATAAAAACCATATGATCATATCAATAGATGCTGAAAAAGCATTTGACAAAATCCAGCACCCATTTCTGATAAAAATGCTCAGCAATGTGGGAATAGAGGGATCATATCTCAACACAATAAAGGCCATATATGAAAAACCTACAGTCAACCTCATACTCAATGGGCAAAAACTAAAAGCATTTCCTTTAAGAACAGTAACAAGACAGGTATGCCCACTTTCACCACTCGTATTTAACATAGTACTGGAAGTCTTAGCCATAATAATTAGACAAGAAGGAAAAATAAAAGGGATCCAAACTGGAAAGGAGGAAGTGAAAGTGTCATTATTTGCATATGACATGATATACATAGAACACCCTAAAGACTCCATCAAAAATCTACTAGAGCTAATAAATGAATTTTGCAGATTAGCAGGATACAACATTAACGTCAAGAAATCAACAGCAGCCCTGGCCAGTTTGGCTCAGCAATTAGAGCATCGGCCCATGGACCGGAGAGTCCCAGGTTCAGTTTCCGCTAAGGGCATGTGCCTGGGTTTCGGTTTGTCCCCAGCCCCAGTTGGGGTCCTGTGGGTGGCAACCAGTCGATGTGTTTCTCTTACATCGATGTTGCTCTCTCTCTCTTCCTCCCTCTCTCTCTCCTGCTCTAAAAAAATAAATAAATAAAAATCAATAAAATAAAAAGAAATCAACAGCATTCTTATACAACAATAATGAACTCACAGAATGAGAAACTAAAAAACAATCCCATTTACCATTACAGCAAGAAAACTAAGATACCTAGTAATAAACTTAACCGAAGAAGTAAAGGACCTGTTCTCAGAAAACTACAGGACATTGAGAAAGGAAATAGAGGAAGATATAAAAAAGTGGAAGCATATACCTTCTTCATGGATTGGAAGAATTAACATCATCAAAATGTCCATACTGCCCAAAGCAATCTATAGATTCAATGCAATCTCCATTAAAATACCAATGACATATTTCATGGAACTGGACCAAATACTCCAAAAGTTTGTATGGAACGAAAAAAAGACCCCAAATAGCCACTGCAATCTTGAAAAAGAAGAACAAAGTGGGCGGGATCACAATACCAGATATCAGGTTATACTACAAAACCACTGTAATCAAAATAGACTGGTACTGTCACAAGAACAGCATATAGATCAATGGAACAGAACAGAAAACCCAGAAATTGACCCAAGACATCATGCTCAATTAATATTTGGCAAAGGTGGCAAGAGCCTACAATGGAGAAAAGACAGCCTCTTCAATAAATGGTGCTGGGAAAATTGGACAGGTATATGCAAAAATAATGAAACTAGACCACCAACTTACATCATACACAAGAATAAACTCAAAATGAATAAAAGAATTAAATGTGACTCGTGAATCCATAAAAATCCTGGAAGAAAATGTAAGCAACAAAATTTCAGACATCATACGCAGCAGAATTTTTACTGATACAACGCCTAAGACAAGAGAAACAAAGGAAAAAATGAATAAATGGGACTCCATCAAACTAAAAAGCTTTGCACAGCAAAAGAAACAATCATCAAAAGGAGAAACATCTGTAACAAAATTAAATTAATTTATTAAAAAACAAACATCAAAATGGAAAGGGAACCCACTATATGGGACAGCATAATTGCCAACAATACATCAGATAAGGGGTTAATTTCCAAAATATATAGAGTACTCATACAACTCAACAAAAGGAAGACAAATAATCCGATTAAAAATGGGCGGAGGCCCTGGCTGGTTTGGCTCAGCGGTTAGAGCGTCGGCCTGTGGTCCAGAGAGACCCGGGTTCAGTTCCCACTAGGGGCGCGTACCTCGGTTGCAATTTGTCCCCGGCCCTGGTTGGTCGTATGGGAGGCGGCCACTCGATGTGTCCCTTTCATGTCAATGTTTCTCTCTTCCTCTCTCTCCCTCCCACTCTATCTGAACAAAAAATGGAAAAATGTCTTCGGGTGAGGATAAAAACAAAATAAACAAAAAATGGGCAGAGGACCTAAATAGACACCTCTCCAAACAGGACATACAAATGGCCAAGAGACATATGAAAAAATGCTCAATGTCACTAATCATCAGAAAGATGCAAATTAAAATGACTATGAGGTATCACCTCACACCTGCCAGAATGGCTGCCATCAACCAATCATCAAACCACAGGTGCTGGCAAGGGTGTGGAGAAAAGGGGACTCTAGTACACTGCTGGTGGGAATGCAGACTGGTGCAGCCACTATGGAAAACAATATGGTGTTTGCTCAAAAAATTAAAAATGGAACTGCCATTTGACCCAGTGATCCCCCTTCTAGAAATATACCCTAAGAAGCCTGAAACACCAATTAGAAAGAATATATGTACCCCTATGTTCATAGCAGCACTGTTTACAATTGCTAAGATCTGGAAACAACCCAAGTGTCCACCAATAGATGAGTAGACCAAAAAGCAGTGGTACATATACACAGTGAAATACTATGCAGCTGTGACAAAAAAAGATCTCTTATTTTTTGAGAGGACATGAAGGGAACTGAAGAGTATTATGCTAAGTGAAAGAAGCCAATCAGAGAAAGACAAATATCACATGATCTCATTTATTTGTGGAATATAATGAACAATACAAGCTGATGAATAAAATAGACCAAGAGACATAGAAGTAGGGTACAAACTGACAAACCTTGGAAGAGGGGGATGGGGCGGAGGGAAGAGATAAACCACAGAATGTATATGCATGAATGTGTAACCAAGGGACATAGACAACAATGCTGAAGGGAGGGGCGGTATCGGAAGGAGGGTGTCAATGAGGGAAAAAGAAGAAACATCTGTTTTAAAAATGCATTAATAAATTTTCAAAAAAAATTTACCAAGATTTGTCATATAAAACAATGTCATCTTTCTGAAATGAAAATGTAATTATGTCACTCATCAATTTAAAATTGGCTTCTTCTTTGCATATTAGAACTCATAGAAAGCATGACACGGATGCTGGAAGGGAACACAATTTTTGTCTTGGCCCTTGATTTCACTGATGAGAAAACTGAGGCCCAGAGAATTAAATTGATTTCCAGGGTCACACAACCAGTGACTTAACTATAGTTAAAATTTCTCAGCTGTCTGTGCTTAAGGCAAATGCAGGAGCTTTGGTAAATGAATCCTTAAATATTCTGCTAAACTCACTTTGTCAACAAAATTTTTGTTTTGTTTTGTTTTTGCCAAGTACTGATAATTATTGAAGTTTCTGTTCGGTACATAAGAATGCATTTTACTATTCTATCTAGTTATGCTTATGTTTGAACATATCCATAATAAAAGGTTTTTCAATATTGCTCTTACAATGGATGTTACAGAAACATAGGGTGAAACTTGTCCTACAGATACACTTCTAACATCCCTCCTGTATTTCCTGCATCTAATACAAATTGACAGATTTAACAATTAGAGGTGAATCATACTTCAGAACTTAACATTTGTTGCAAAAGTTCCATAATTGTTTTTTGTCCAAAGTCTTAGAGTTGAAACTCAACTAACTATGTTTTAAATTTCTTCCTTTCTTTCTCTGCAGCTCTGACTGGATTACCCTAATCCACAACACCTCCCCTTCTACCTTCACCTTTTCCTTTCTCTGGAGCCTGTTCTTGTTAAGGTAACTGCTTCATTTTGCTGGTCTTTGCTCATTATTATCATAATAAAAATGTCCTTCATCTTGCCATCCTAGCGAACAGCTTTTCCTTTTACTAGATTCAGCTCCAGGGTCATTTTCCCTAAGAAGTATTTTCCATCTACCCAGGTGGCAATGCACACACCTTTGGACACTGGTGAAAAGCAAAGTTTGCCTGGGTTTGAATCTGACCTCTGCCATTCACTATATCCTTGAGCACATTACTGAATCTCTTTTTGTCCATTTGTAGTATTTTGTAAAGTGAGACTGCTAATAATTCTTTATCTATAGGATGCTCCTGAAGAGCACTTAGAGCAGTGTCTGCTACATAGGAAGTACTACTACATAAGTCTTAAATATTACCTCTATCTTCAATCTACTCCTCTTATCAGAGCATTTGAAACAACTTCTGGCATTTTTTTTACATGTCAGCATCTCCATAACAGACTATAAATTTCCTGAGGTCAGGAGTGATGTCTGATACACTGGCAGTAATAAGTGTTCAATAAATAATTATAGTGTGAATAAATAAACTGTGTCTAAAAAACAAGTAATCCCTACTCTAAACTAAATCCAATAAGAAGACTGTTACTAAAACCAACAAATCAAGTAAGTTAATTTCTATACATCATTGCTTTAAATAGTAAGCCCTCTAAGTACATTTATATCAAAGTCAATTTACAAAACTCTCACACAATTATTCAGTTCTGTTAATCAAGGGAATGTAGAAAGTAGGAATGTGCTATTCTACCACATCCTTTTCCAAATCATCTCAGAAGCACTTTTGAAAGGCCCTCCATTTCACTTCTTCCATGCTGGCAAGTGAGGTCTCCTAAACACTGCACAACTTGGGCAAGTCTTCTACTTTCACTGACTCTTCCATAATCCATAAATGAGATAATAACACTCACTATACAACATTCCACAAATTGTGATGATTAATGAATTAATGTTACTAAGGGAGGTCAAGATAAAAAGCACTACAGAATTGCAAAGCATTTTTTACAAGGTTTGCCTTCTTTATTCTTGGTGATAGTAAATGTAAATGTAGGAACTTTGTTTATAAGGAGGCTCAGCTTCTATTTCTTTAGGTTAACTTTCTTCTGATGTAACATTACATTTCTTTCTATGGGCTTGCCTTGATATTTCAGGCTCAAAATAAGCAGCAGAAACTCCTTGGGAACAATGGTCCCAGTTTTATAAACATGACATTGTTAGGGATCTTCTCTAATAATTTGGTAGGACCTGAACAGAATCTGATCAAATTTATTTCTCAAATCCCCCAATCCCAACAAAGTTCCCATTGTATCTGCAGATGTTGATCTCTCAGGAACTATTCTATTCAAAAGCCATACATTCCCTAACCAGCACTCATGACTCCTCGTGCTCTCTAACAGTCATAACATGATAGCCATGTCTTCTGACTAGACTTAGCATTTGCTAACATATACAAAATAAAGTCTAGAAGAGTGACAGCCAATAGAAATACAATGTGAAGCACAAATGTTAGCTGTATGTGCAATTTAAAATTTTTGAGTAGCCACATTTTAAAGGGTAAAGAAAAAGGGTAAAATTAATTTAATAATTTGTTTAATTTAATTCAATAAATCTGAAATATTTTCTATATACAATCATTACAAAAATTAATGAAATATTTTACATTTCCTTTTTTGTACTAAGTCTTTGAAATATGATGTGCATTTTTACACACAAAACACCTCAGTCCAGACTAGCCACATTCCAATTGCCTGAGAGCAATATGTGGCTAGTGGCTAATGTATTGGACAGTGCAAGTCTAGAGCTCTGCTTCACTGACCTGAAGTAACCTAAAATTATATGTATATATATACTAGAGAATGGTCTCCAGCACTACTCCCCTCACAGAGAACCCTATGAGTGCAGGAAATGACACAGAAAATGTGCTCATTTTTTATTGTCTACACATTAGAAGTTTTGCTAAGTACCACTAATAAATTACAATGGCATCATGTATATGATGCAATATCAAATGTTATATAGAAAAATAAGAAAATTGTAAAAGATCTGGATTGCACATGAAAGACCAGCTCTTACATTTCATATAAATCAGAAGAGAAGTAAGCAGCAGAAATTATCTACTAGGTATATCAAGTTTAGAACAGAAGGCATTTATAAAAATAACAGCAATGCATTGTCTGGTTTTTAAAGATTTGACATCACAGAATATTTTTAAGAAAAATCGCCTGGCCAGTGTGGCACATTTGGTTGAGCATCGTCCCATGCACCAAGAGGTTGCCGGTTCAATTTCCAGTTGGGGCACATGCCCAGGTTGTGGGTTTGATCTCCAGGAGGGGGTGTGCAGGAAGCAACCAATCAATGTTTCTCTCTCATCGATGTTTCTCTCCCTCTCCTTTGCTCTTTCTGACATCAATTTAAAAATGGTTAAAAAATAATATCTTTAACCAAAATAATTCTATTATTTTCAAGTATATAGAGAAATATAAATTAGATTGACAAAAAGTTTCTATAAACCCTTGACAGACATGTACCATTAATCAGAAAGATGATCAGTCAAGCGAGACATCCAAGTATTCCCACATACTGTTTTCTCTGTCTACGTACACAGTTCCCAAATCCTCTTCTCCTACACAATTTCTACTACTCTTCAGGTCTCAGTGTAACGTTTTTCACAAGAAGACCTTTCCTCATATCCTAGACCCGAATGAGTATTCCTGTAACATTCCCAAATCATCCTGTATTCCTCAAATAATATTATCCCATTAATATAAATTGTTATTTGTCTTCTTGCTAGAATGTAAGTCTCATGAAGAGACAGACCACGTCTATCTTGTTCATTACTGAATCCCAGTGTCTCAAATAAAGCCTGGCACATTGGGAGTGCACACATAAATATTGTGGATTTAATTTACTAACTCAAAGCATTAGATAATTATGGTAGATTAAGTATATTAGCATACCAATTGTAGCGTAAAGAATTTATCAACAGGGTTTATTCTTTTAAGTACTTTACTCTTCTGATACAATCTTATTCATAATACATCATGATGTTCGTGACTATGCTTTTATTTTTCCATAGAAAGAGTAAAATCTCAGTTCTATCTAAATATTCTGAAATTCTAAATCAGTGAAGTACACATTAAAGAAACTACATTGTATTCTGATTACATTATCCTTGGACCTTCTACCAGCAACTTCATCTCAGGGATTAAAGTTTCAGAATGTGAGTTATCTACCTAACATGAATGATTTTAAACTATGCATCTCTTATTGACCCAAGCCCTATATATGTTAACCACCTAAAGACAGAGTTTTGGTGTAAATCCCACATTCACATATTCAAGATATAGAAAATTGAATGTAGATTATATTTTAAGTTTCCTGGTATTTTTTCTAAAATTGTTTTTTTAACAACCATTTCCTTACAGTATAAAATATTATAACCAGAAGCTCCTCCTTTAAGAAGCCACATCTGTCTTGCCCAACTCCAATAATGTGCTAATTAGTAGTGTAGCTACAGACAGGTCAGAAATGTACTGAACATTTCCAAGCATCCCATCTCATTCCTCCCTCAACCTACTATACTTGCCATTCTTTCAGTTGAATGTCCACTGCTATTTCCCTGTTTATTCTTAATAATGATAGCTACTAATGTTGAGTGCAGGATGCAACAGGTACTATGCTAAGTCCTTTACACACATTATCTCATTTAATCCTCACACAATTCTTTGATGTAAATGCCATAGTGTCCTCATTTCATAATCTGAAGGTGCAATCTGACACATAGGAAGTGAGATAACTTCCCTAAGGATTCACAGGTATTCAGCGGCAGAGCTGGGATTTGATCCTGGGCAGAGTGGCTCCAAGTCTATGGTACATCATTTTGAGGAAAATGTTGGTACACTGTTGTCACCTAGGGGAGGGCTCCCTTCTGCCTTTCTCTGGCCTTCTCAGTGGAACTAGGGAAAAACTGGTATTATTTTTCATCAAGATACTTGGTATATATCAAATCACATTGTATACCTTAAATGTGTACAATATTATATGTCATTTATAGCTAAATAAAGGTGGAAAATATTTTCAAAGATATTTGGGTATAAATAGAGTTGAAAAGACCTCTTCCTAAACTCTACCAACATTAATATGTATTTGAAAATCACTACAACAAATTTTTCCAACATGAAACAGTTATATACAGAATATTTACTCCCAAATTTTTGACAGCTTCTTTTCCTCTGCTCAAAATTCATCTAAAAACTGAGTTATATAAATGGAAAAGCATAAAAATTTTGAGTTGGAAAGGACCTCAATGTCTCCAACTTACAGGCAAAGATTCCTGAGTCAAGACTGAGTATGCTAGGCCTTTAATTACTTAATTAATTTGTTAATTCTGCAAATATTTATTGAGTACCTACTATGTGTTCTACATGGTGCAGAAGAGACAGCTATGCCTGTAAAAGCTTATATACAAGTTGGGGAGTAAGATAATAATTAAGTAAACTATTGAATAAGATAATTCCAGGTAATGAGAAGTGTTATGAAAAAATAACAAAGAAATGGGATAGTGAGTGCTCTGGGGTGGGAGGAGATGTTTCTGAAGAAGTGGTCAGGAAAGACTTCTTAAGAAGTAAAATTTGCCCTGAGCCCTGAATGATGAGAGGAAGCCATCCAAGCAAAGATCTGAGTGAAATCATTCCAGGGAGGGAATGGCAAGTGAAAAGCTCTGAGGTGGGAATAAATCTGACACATTTAAGGAATAGAAAATAGCCATTATAGCTAAAGAATAGTAAATTATGAGCTGACTGGTAGGGCATGACATCATGAAAACGTAGATAAAAATAAAATTATTTAGGGCCTGTGGGCTGTGTCAAGGAATTTTGATATCATTCTCATTGCAAAAAGAAGCTATGGGAATATTAGGAGCAAGGAAGCGATATGATTAGCCTTAGTATTTTAAGTGATAATATTAAGTAGTGTTAAAATCTTATATCAGAGTACAACAATAGCTATAATCCATCATTAGTTTTCAGCTGTTTACAGAATTGCGAGGTCATTAGTTGAGTCTGTTTAATATCAATGCTTTGAGAAAACAATGAATAATTTTAGAAATTATAACAATTACTGTTATAGTAATGCCCCCTCCCACCCCCTATGTATCATACCTCCCTGTACTCATTGCCCTCTAACACATTGACTCTGAGATTGGCCTCCCACATTGACTTTGTGATTTGCTTTGGTCAATGGGACATGAGCAAACATGTCACAAGCAGAGGCTTGAAAAGTGTTTAGGCATTAGAGCTTGCTCTCACTTGCTGTTGATAGAACCCAGAAACCACGTGAAGAAGTTCAGGTTAGCCTGCTGGAATGTGAGTGACTCTTGGGCCAGTTACTTCCATCAATCCTGCTGATAGTCAGCCAAACACCAACAACCATATGAATAATCCCAGCCATAGGAGTTGACTGACACCAAATTGGAACATAGATAGGCCATCTCAGCTAAGCCCAGCCCTAATAGCCAACTCATAGGATGGTGAGCAAATCAAAGATTGTTGTTTTAAACCACTACATATTGGGGTATTTTATTATGCAGAAATGAGTAACTGGGGCAGCTATATAAATAGAATCCCATTTTAATAAGTATAAAGGTAAATAAAAATGTATGCATTACCATATCCAAACTACTTCAAATCATATTCGTAAAACAATTCAGTTGGTTTCAATGGTGCTTAAGGCAGTTTAAAATGATAGATTTACAATATCAATAATAGTTTCTTGAAAACCATTTCCAATTTGTTAATATTAGTTAAATCTGTACATATCTAAATACAGTTTTTAGACATAAACATCATTCCAAATGGGTAAATCTATATTAGTTCAGTAGCTATTTCTAGGAAAGGGACATGTAAATCCATTCCACTCATACAACTACTTTTTTTCAATTTTTTAAAAGGTCTCACATTTATTACTGAACCAACCTGCTACTGCAGGGGGGAAAAAATCAATGGAGAAAAACCGTGCTTCCAATAATTTTCCAATTAAAATGCCCAACTTCCAGACAGTAGTGATATTTTCAGCAATATGGTAAGATGCAGGCAACCTGGATACAGCATAAATGTGTGAGCTATCTCTCACATGTGATTCCTTATAGACCCAGTTTGGTTCTTCTCCAGTGTCTCCTCTTAGAGTTGTACCTGATTTTATAACCAGCTTTCATCCAAATCCATTGGGGAATGGGCCAATTCTGCTTTTATTTCTTGGCCAGGAACCTCTTGATCCTGAAAGTCTTGTGACTTCTCACATGGCAAAGGAGAATCAAGTACACACACCATGATGGCGAAGAAAGGTAATTCAATTCTTGAATATTGAATAGATTCACAAGGTTCAAAACCAAAAAATTATAAAATGATATCCAGTTAAAAAGTTTTCCCATCTCTATCCTCCCCAGCTCTGTCTTATCCATCTAGTATCTACATCCCACATAACCATTATAATCCATTTCTTATGTATCCTTCCAGAGTTTTTATCATTTTTAATCAAGAACTAAATCATCAAAACCATATTTGTATGAATTTTAAAATAGTAAATGGGGGAAAAGGGATGAGATAATGGTATTTGCTAAAAGAGAACTCTTTCTGTACAGTGTGTTTGCCATTCTTTTTACTGTTTTGGTTGGGTTTTATTAACTAAGTTAATTGAAGAAGTATTTCTTAAGTCTCCTCTCAAGCACAATTCTAGGTGCTGGCTACATATGTATCCCAGAAAAGAGCATTATTAATATAATATGATAAAGCCAAAAGTAGGTATTAATGGATGACTCTAATTTCACAATAAAACAATACTTTTTTAAATGTAGTATTCTCTAACCAAGAAATACAAATTTTCTACTGAACATGTTAAAGAAAATTGAATATTCAGTAAATAACTGATCAAAACAAAAACAGCTGGAGAGAGCAAACGTGAAGTAAAAAAAGAAAGAAAGAAAAATACAAGAAACTTGAGAAAACAGCTTTAGGAATGTCCATAGTTACTAACTTTCAGCCACCAGGAAGATGTCCAACCAAAACTAAGATTTAAATGCCTTCAGGGAAAAAGAAATTTCAACATTTAGCAGCTTAGTTACTAAAAGAGTATCTGACCTAAATTCGCAGAATTGCTCATATTTTAAGTTACCTCATACTAATCCATTTCTCAAGCTTATAAATATATTGTGATGTGATGGGCAAAAAAAAAAAAAAAAAAAGCATTTTAAAACAAAGACCACAGGAATTTCAATATTAACTTGTATTGAGTTAACAAACTAAATCATGTATACCACAGGAGAAATCACAAGCCAAAGCAACTACGCAGCATTATGCTGCAGAGAAAGCCAGAAGACAGACATGTTCAACCATGAGATCATCACTTGCATTTATGTATCCTCTTCCCAGTTGTTTAAAAGAACTTTCACAACTGAAGTCAGTTCAAACAAATATGTCTACAATGTCTTTTAATACCCTTCAGGGTACAGCATTTCATTCTTAAGTGAATAGTTTTCCACACATCATTATGATTATGGTCAAGTTTTGATGTTGAAAGCAATCAGGTCTTAAAAGTACATGTTTTCAAATGCCGATATATATATATGGAGAGAGAGAGAGAAACATTGAAATGAGAGAGAAACATATATTGAAATAGATATTGAGATTGATTTAAGGTATTGGCTTACACAGTTTTGGTGCTGGAGACCTGAAGAAGAGATAATGCTTAAATTCAAGTCAATCTACTGGAACAATTTCTCCTTCTTGGGGAAAAGCGGATTAGGGAGATTAACCTGCTTTACCCAAAGCCTACTGATTTAAATGTTAATGTCATATACAAAATACCTTCACAACAACATCTAGAATAGTGTTTGACTAAATATCTGGGTACTGAGACCCAACCAAATTGATACATAAAATTAACCATCACAACAACTAATCCTCAACAAATATTCCTTGAGCAATAGAGATGTTCCTGGAAAGCAGCACATAAATTGGATTTTTATAGATAGAAGCCCATGGGCCTTTTCAGACTAAGGCTGCTTTCAAACTGTAGCTCAGCCCTGCTAATCCCGGAGGAAACCCAAACAGAGGCATATAATAACTGAATAAATAGTAGGTTCAGCTATCCTGGGCTTGAGGCCTGGAGGACTGGTGGTTGAGAGGTCTTACTCTTCTTAAACTGGTAGATTTGAAGTGAAAACTGAGCATATTCACAATTAGTTATCCTTCTGATCCCTACTGGATTTGCTCAGACTTAAAAAGTGGCCCCCTGCTTTCCTGAATTTTCACTTTGCAATCCAGATCCTCAATATGAAGTTCAATTTCTGCCCTGGACCTGAACTTACTTGACCAGAATCCAAACACTCCTTTTATCCCATGAACTGGGACTGCTTCAGCTTAAAAACAGCAACTATCTGCCTCACTCCAAACATCACCACATGGAAGTTTATTCAGGGCTGAAGTTTTTGCTGTGTCACTTTGAACACTTAATTTGGGCTCTACACCCAATCCCAATGTGTGTGTGTTGGGGGTTCCCTTACATCAAGAAGCAATTCTTCAACACCAGCTGGGTGTCCTTCAATTCAACTTAATTCTGACACTGTCAACCCAGAGATAACATCAGATTCCACAGATTAAGGATTCAGTCCTACAAAATAAAACCCCCCCACCACTTCAGATGCCAGTTGCAAGTCCAGGTTGTCACCTGTGCTTCCTACCAACAGGCCACAATAGGTCAAAGGTTCTAACAACCCCCTCCTTGGGTTCAATTAACTTGCTAGAGTGGCTCACAGAACTCAAAGAAACATTTTACTTACTAGATAACTGGTTTATGATAAAAAGATATAACTCATGAATAGCCAAATGGAAGAGATGCAAAGGGCAAGGTGTGGAAAAGGGCATGGTGCTTCTCTGCCCTCTCCAGGCACACCACTCTCTCCAAATCTCCAGGTGTTCACCAACACAGAAGCTCTCTGAAACCCATCCTTTTGAGGTTTTATGTTGGCTTCACCACATAGGCACAAATGACTAAAAAATTGGCCACTGTGGATTGATTCAACTTTCAGGTCCTCTCCCTTTCCCCAGAGGATGGGAGTGGGGCTGAAAGTTCCAATCCTCTAATCACATGGTCAGTTCTCCAGGCAACTAGTTCCCTTCCTTAGGTACTTCCCCAAGGTTGTCTCAATAACATAACAAAAGATACCTTTACAGCTCTCATCACCGGAAAGTCCAAGGATTTTAGGAGATCTATGCCAGAAAAGGGGAGGAAGACCAAATACGTATTTCTTATTATAAATCACAATATCACAACATTGTTTAGAATGATTTGTCTCCCAGCACCCATTTCCTTTCAATTTCCTTATCCTTGGGAGCCAGTATACAGGACGTTTGGTTCTCTGTACTGCTTCCCCACTAGCCTGTGCCAGTTTGCACAGGCTATGACAGCAAACAAAAAAAATAATAAGTAAAATTTAATGATTCAATAGTAATATGAACAACCCTACTTGGTATCCTGCAAGATCAGATTCCTGAATATCATATTTTCATAGAACTGAGTACATCCGAATTTGAGCGTGGATTCAACTACATCTTCCAGATCAAAACCTGAAAAAGTATACACTATAAACAACAATAGAATTGTGATAACTCTGCTAATAAGTTTCTGTTATTTTAACCCTACTTCAAACAACTCCACTTGTTTTGTATCAGAATCACATATTCTAAAATTACAATCTTCTAAGATCAGACAAGATCGGGTGCATTCAGAATGGTATGGCTGTAGAAATAAGCCAGTCAGAGAAAGACAAATACCATATGATCTCACTTATTTATGGAACATAATTAACAAAATAAGCTGTCGACCAAAAGAGATCCAGAGTCATGGAAGTAAGGAACAGACTGACAAACCTCAAAGGGATGGGGTGTGGGAGGGGAGGGAAGAGATAAACCAAAAAACGTATATGCATATATGCACAACCAATCAACATGGACATTAGGTTGGGGAAGGCAGGAGCGGGGTGGGAACGGGAAGGAGGGGCGTCAATAGGGAATAAAGGGGGATATCTGTAATACTTTCAAAAATAAAAATAAATAAAATAAAATTACAATCTTAACAGAAAAATGAGCTACAAAAATATCTTGTTATAAAATAAGAAAAGCTTATCATAAAATTCTTTTTAAGTATCTGTAAAGTATATTAAACCAGATTATCCAAGAGTGCCTAGTTTGTAAATTGGGCACCTCTGAGAGATACATTTTTTTAGCTGCTGTATATTTTTAAAAATACTAGATGACAATTTTAACATTAACTTGCATTTACATCACTAATTTTTTGATATCATTCATGCCTTGCTTATTTTTTTTAGTAGTGTTGATGTCTATCTTCCCCAAGTGGATTGTGAGTTCCCTGAGGACTGCAAGCCATGTCACATAATTTTTATTAGTTAGCATTCCTACTTTCATCGCACTCTCACCGTGAGCCATGGGCATGAGGAGCCCATTGGGCAGGAAAAGTAGATGAAAAAAGAAGTACTCTCCTTTGAGGCAATAGGAAACTCCAGGTCAAAGTGCTAAAATAAGCCAGAAAGGATGCCAGCCAGCCAAAGTCCAAATGACAAAGGGATAGTTAGGGAAAAGATCGAATCCCGCAGGGGTGATAAATGGGAATGGTCAAAATGAGAGTACACAAAGGAAAGACCAGGGAGGACAGGATCAAGCAAAATCAAGTCAGAACTAATTAGGGGAAGAGAAGCCACAACAAATGCCTAGAATGCCTGCTGGCCATTGGGGCAGGCTTCATAAGCCTGCTAGGGTATGTTAAAAAGGGTAGGTCAGTCAGCCCAATGTAAGTCAGGAATGTGGTGGATTAATATTTCTTATGGTGCTTTGCACATAGTAAATTCTCAGTTAATATTAACTGAGCTAGTCAAGCAATAATTAGTTACATACAATCCTAATGGTCTGAAAGTTGTTGTGGGACATTAGTATGCACTGGAATAAAATAGATCAAAGTGTAGAATGCACCATTGTGTAAGCAATGGGACTTTTCTATGGTAGTAAAGTGAGAATGGCTTCAGAAGTCTGTTAGCCTCAGAAATATCTATGATGTGGCACATGGAAGAAGGAGGGGGAAAAGGAGAATATCATATTCAGTGAATACCAATACATTACCAGGTACCTCTATGTATTTCACTTAATTCAATCTTCCAAGGAGTAGGAGGCACTCACAATTTTACAGATGAGTAAACCGGAAAAGGGTTAAGTACCTTGCCTAAGGTCACAGAGTCAGGATTTAAACCCAGATTTATCCTATTCCAGGACCCATACTCTTTTTTAATATTCCACCTTCCACCTTATGAACCAGGTTGGAAAGAGGCAAAGACTAGTTTAAGTGGAAAATCTGAGAGGAGGGCAAGAAGGAATTCTGGAGGAGAGGTATCTGTCACTTCTTTAAAAGATACTGCAATTCAACTCTACTGTTTGTGTCTTGGTTTGGTTGACAGCAGTAACAAAGGTATGGTCCAGGTAGCAATAACTACTGTTACCTGAAAATCTACTGTGTACCTATCCCATAGGCTAGATGCTTTACATATATTAAGTTCTATCATTTTCAAAGCCACTGTTTCATCTGGCTGAGATAAGGACTCATATACGTGGAAGAAAGCCAAGAAGCTCAGTTTTCAGAAATGTGAAACAAGTTGGAGCAACAATGATAATCCAATACTGAAACCTAGAAGCCTAAGCTAGAATTGTCTGACTTATTCCAGTCGAAAATCAAAATTAGTCCAGGGACTCAGGTAGAGTTGAATCTGCAGGTAGGAGACCAGACAGCCCCCGACTGTGGAGGAAAGAAAGCAACAAAGTGATGAAATAGGCAACACCTGATGGCAATTTCATTCAAAAATGGCAGCCAGCTCTAGACATCCAAGTCAAGGGACATCTTGATGTAAAATATATATCTTGCTTTGAGCCATGGTCTCTATAATAATAAAATGCCATTTATAATGTTTATTGAGTACATTTGTACCAGGCAATGTGCTAAGTATTTTACAGGCATTATCTCATTCAATTCTTATAACATCACTATGAGATAGACTTTATTCTAACCCCCAGGTAAAAATGGAGGCTCAGAAACATTTAGCAATTTATCTTAGTTCCCACAGTTGGTTAATTGGCAGAGCCAGGACTCAAGAGCAGTGTCATTAGGGTCCAACACCCATGCTCTATGCTATTGCACTCTACCATCTTTCTAATCAGACAACTGCCTCTCTCCCTTATTCTAATAATACATACTAATAATATTTCTACTTCTACTACTTTTGATAATGCCAATAACATATTCAAAATAGCCCTTCCTATTACCAGTTGGGTCCATTTAAATTCTCGGGCCATTGCAAATTCTCAAAAACAATCCCCTCACCAATTGCAAAATCAATTGATCTCCCACTAAAAGAGAACTACTCTTGTCATGAGCACCCAGTGCAAAAACAAAAACAAAAACAGAAAAGGAGGGAGTGAATCATGTGGTATATCCTTAACTGCCTCACAGAATTGATTTTCTTATTCCTTCTTATGTCTTTGGGCCCACAAACATGGGCAGGTAGATATTAATACTTTTCCCAAAGGTAATCAATTAATTCCTGCATACATTTTCTTTTACCTCCAGGGACTTCAAGGTAAATATGAATGGTGTTTATGCTATTAAATGTTAATATGCTTAACTCATTAAATCTTCTCAAGAATAATTTGTATCAAAGGAGGGCCTATTAACATTCACATGCCGCCCGGCCAGTGTGGCTCAGTGGATTGAAAGATCCCCGGTTCGATTCCCAGTCAGGACACATGCCCAGGTTGCAGGCTCAATCCCCAGTTGGGGTGTGCAGGAGTCAGCGATCGATGTATCTCTCCCACATTGATGTTTCTAACTCTCTCTCCCTTCCTCTCTCTCTAAAAAAAATAAAATAAAATAAATCAATAAAAACATTTATTTATTTATTTATTAGCATATGATTCCATTTTTTTAACTTATGTTCTCAATCATGGCTGGTAAGCTGGCTGCTTCTCGTTTTGGCTGAGCTCCATCATGTGTCTGTGGTCCCTATGAGTCATCTAGGTAGTTCTGAGTCTGGGATTTAACAGGTTGCTGGCTGAGGCAATGGGTTGATTCAACCATGGGCCTCTCTCATTCTCTACTGGACTAGCCAGACCATCTGCTAAATTCAAAAATAGTATTTCTTCCGCTCCATTCTTTTTTTAAAATTTTTTTCTTTATTGATTTTAGAGAGAGAGGAAGAAAGAGGAGAGAGAGATAGAAACATCGATGAGAGAGAACATCGACTGGCCGCCTCCTGTATGCCCCCCACTGGGGATGGGGCCCACAACCTGGGCATGTGCCCTGACCAGGAATCGAACTGGTGACCTCCTGGTGCATGGGTCAACACTCAACCACTGAGCCACACCAGCTGGGCCTTCCACTCTACTCTTTATCAATGGCATCTTCCATCTCAGAAGAGTCCTATAAGGATTGAATTTACCTCTCCACAGAAGGAATCCTGCCCCCCCCCCCCACCGCCGAAGTAAACTCTCCTTACATCACCATTTATCCCCTTTACCCTCTTCTGCCTCTCCCTATCCTCCTCTCTCTCTGGTAATCACAATATTGTTGTCTGTGTCTATGAGTTTGGGGTTTTTTTATTGTTGAAAGTATTAGATATGTCCTGCTTCTTTCCCCATTGACCCCCCTCCTTCCTGCTCCCACCCTCTCCTGCTTTCCCCAATCTAATGTCTGTGTCCATTGGTTGTGCATCTATGTATATAAGTTCTTTGGTTTATCTCTTCCCTCCCTCTCACCCTCCATCCCTCTGAGGTTTTTCAGTCTGTTCCCTGCTTCCATGATTCTGGATCTCTTTTGGTTGACAGCTTATTTTGTTCATTATGTTCCACAAATAAGTGAGATCACGTGATACTTGTCTTTCTCTGACTGGCTTATTTCGCTTAGCATAATACTCTCCAGGTCTCTCAATGTCGTCTCAAAGGGTAAGAGATATCTCTTTCTTACAGCTGCACAGCATTCCATTGTGTACATGTACCACAGTTTTTTTATCCACTCATCTACTGATGGGCACTTGGGCTGTTTCCAGATCTTAGCTATTGTAAATAGTGCTGCCATGAACATAAGGGTGCATATATTCTTTCTGATTGGTGTTTCAGGCTTCTTAGGATATATTCCAAGAGGTGGGATCACTGGGTCAAATAGCAGTTCCAGTTTTAATTTTTGGAGGAAACATCATATTGTTCTCCATAGTGGCTGCACCAGTGTGCATTCCCACCAGCAGTGTACTAGAGTCCCCTTTTCTCCACACACTCGCCAGCACTTGTTTGAAGATTTGTTGATGGCTGCTGTGAGGTGATAACTCATAGTTGTTTTAATTTGCATCTCTCTGATGATTAGAGATGATGAGCATTTTTTCATACGTCTCCTGGACATTTGTATGTCCTATTTGGAGAAGTGTCTACTCAGGTCCTCGGCCCATTTTTTAATTGGATCGTTTGTCTTCTATTTGTTGAGTTGTATGAGTACTCTATATATTATGAAAATTAATTCCTTATCTGATGTATCGCTGGCAAATATGTTCTCCCAGAGAGTGGGTTCTCTTTTCATTTTGATGCTGGTTTCTTTGGTCGTGCAGAAACTTCTAAGTTTGATGTAGTCCCATTGATTAATTTTTCCTTTTTTCTCTTGCCCTAGGTGATGTATCAGTGAAAATTCCACTACATATGATGTCTGAGATTTTTCTGCCTCCACTTTCTTCTAGGATTGTTATGGTTTCAAGGGTTACATTTAAATCTTTTATCCTTTTTGAATTTATTTTTGTGTATGGTGTAAGTTGGTGGTCTAGTTTCATTTTTTTGCATATAGCTGTCCAATTTTCTCAGCACCATTTATTGAAGAGACTGTCTTTCCTCCATTGTATGCTCTTGCTTCCTTTGTTAAATATTAATTGTGCATACTGTCTTGGGTCGATATCTGGGTTCTCTGTTCTCTTCCATTGATCTATGTGTCTGTTCTTGTGCCAGTTCCAGGCTGTTTTGGTTACGATGGCTTTGTAGTATAACTTGATATCTGGTATTGTGATCTCTCCTTCTTTGTTCTTCTTTTTCAGAATTGCTGTGGCTATTTGGGGTCTTTTATGGTTCTATATAAAGTTTTGGAGTATTTATTCTATATCTGTGAAATATGCCTTTGGTACTTTAATTGTGATTACATTGAATCTGTAGATTGCTTTGGGTAGTGTGGCCATTTTAATTATGCTGATTTTTCCAATGAATGAACATGGTATATGTTTCCACATTTTTATATCTTCCTCTATTTCTTTTTTCAATGTCCCGTCGTTTTCTGAGAACAGGTCTTTTACCTCCTTGGTTCAGTTTATTCCTAGGTATTTTATTTTGTTGTTGTTGTTGCAATGGTAAATAGGATTGATTTTTGTTTTGTTTTTCCCTTTCTGAGTGTTCATTATTGGTGTATAAGAATGCCATCAATTTCTAGAAGTTAATTTTGTATACTGCTACTTTGCCAACTTCATTTATTAAATCTAATAGATTTTAATAATTTTTTTAAAATATCTTTTCTTTTTTTTATTAATTAATTATTTGTGCTACAGATGTTTTTCTTTTTCTCCCAAAGACACCCTCCTCCCTATCCCGCTCCCCACCCCAAGCATTGTTGTCTATGTCCATTGGTTATGCATACATGCATATAAATTCTTTGGTTTATATCATCCCTTCTCCCCCACCTCCCTCCTCTGAGGTTTGTCAGTCTGAACCATACTCCTTTCTATTTCTCTGGATCTGTTTTGTTTATCAGCTTTTTTTGTTCATTATATTCCACAAATAAGTGAGATCATGTAGTATTTGTCTTTCTCTGATTGGCTTATTTAGCTTAGCATAATACTCTCCAGGTCCCTCCACGTTGTCTCAAAAGATAAGAGATCTTTCTTTCTTACAGGTGCATAGTGTTCCATTGTGTATATATACCACAGTTTCTTTTTTATCCACTCATCTATTGATGGACACTTGGGCTGTTTCCAGATCCTAGCAATTGTAAAAAGTGCTGCTGTGAACATAGAGGTACACATATATTCTGTCTGATTGGTGTTTCAGGCTTCTTAGGGTATATTCCTAAAAGTGGGATGAGGAATCACCTCACACCTGCCAGAATGGCTGCCATCAACAAATCATCAAACAACAAGTGCTGGTGAGGGTGTGGAGAAAAGAGGACTCTAGTACACTACTGTTGAGAATGCAGACTGGTGCAGCCACTGTGGAAAACAATATGGTGTTTCCTCAAAAGATCTAGTAGATTTTTTATGGAGTCTTTAGCATTTTCTATGTACAATATCATGTCATCAGCGAATAATGACAGTTTCAATTCCTCCTTTCTGATTTGGATCCCTTTTACTTTTTCTTCCTGTCTTATTGCTGTGGCTAAGACTTCCAGTACTATGTTAAATATGAGTGGTGAAAGTGGGCATCCCTGTCTTGTTCCTATTCTTAAGGGACTTGCTTTTAGTTTTTGCCCATTGAGTATGATGTTGGCTGTAGGTTTGTCATATATGGCCTGTTGAGATATGATCCCTCTATTCCCACATTGCTGAGCGTTTTTATCAGAAATGGGTGCTGGATTTTGTCAAATGCTTTTTCAGCATTTATTGATATGATCATATGGTTTTCATCTTTCATTTTGTTTATGTGGTGTACCACATTTATTGATTTGCGAATATTGTACCATCCTTGCATCCCTGAGATGAATCTCACTTGGTCATGATGAATAATTTTTTTAATGTATTGCTGGATCTGATTTGCTAATATTTTGTTAAGGATTTTGGCATCTATGTTCATCAGGGATGTTGGCCTGTAGTTTTCTTTCTTTGTAGTGTCTTTATCTGGTTTTGGAATTAGGATTATGCTGGACTCATAAAAGGAGTTTGGAAGTCTTCCTTCTTCTTGAATTTTTTGGTATAGTTTGAGGATAATGTTTGTAATAAAACCATATTTTAAAAAAATTCACATGCCTATCTTCATGTCTGCCAAGGGTGTGTGTGTTACCCAAAGAAACACTGGGCAAGTCTTAGCCAGAACACAGTCTGTGTGTGGGACACCTGCTCCCAGGCCTTGACTGTCAAAGGAGCACTCGAGTGCTGAATTTGAGAAGTCATGGTGATGGAGCCTTCTACAAAAAAACAGGCTGAAACGTGAAGAAGAAAAAGGGAAAAGGAGACATGAGCTATAACTTTTTTTCAAAATGCCTCCAGATCATTGTAATTTTTTAATTATTAAACATAAAATTCTAGAAGAAAATGTAGGCAACAAAATTTCAGACATCATACGCAGCAGAATTTTCACTGATACCACACCTAAGGCAAGAGAAACAAAGGAAAAAATGGACACATGGGACTACATTAAACTAAAAAGCTTCTGCACAGCAAAAGAAACAACCATCAAAATGGAAAGGGAACCCACCATATGGGAGACCATAATTGCCAATGATACATCAGATAGGGGATTAATTTCCAAAATATATAGAGTACTCATAAAATTCAACAAAAGGAAGACAAAGAACCTAATTAAAAAATGGGCAGAGGACCGAAATAGACACCTCTCTAAACAGGACAAACACATGGTCAAGAGACATAAGAAAAAATTCTCAACATCACTAATCATCTGAGAGATGCAAATTAAAACAACTATGAGGTATCACTTCACACCTGTCAGAATGGCCGCCATCAACAAATCATCAAACAACAAGTGTTGGCGAGGGTGTGGAGAAAAGGGGACCCTAGTACATTTCCAGTGGGAATGCAGACTGGTGCAGCCACTATGGAAAACACTATGGTGTTACCTCAAAAAGTTAAAAATTGAACTGCCATTTGACCCAATTTATCCCACTTCTAGGAATATATCCTAAGAAGCCTGAAACACCAATCAGAAAGAATATATGTACCCCTATGTTCATAGCAGCACTATTTACAATAGCTAAGATCTGGAAACAACCCAAGTGTTCATCAGTAAATGAGTGGATAAAAAAGCTGTGGTACATATACACAATGGAATACTATGCAGCTGTAAGAAAGAAAGATCTCTTATCCTTTGAGATGACATGAAGGGACCTGGAGAGTATTATGCTAAGTGAAACAAGCCAAGTAGAGAAAGACAAATATCACATGATCTCATTTATTTGTGGAATATAATGAACTAAACAAACTGATGAACAAAATTGACCCAGAGACATAGAGGTAGGGTACAGAATGACAAACCCCAGAAGAGGGGGTGTTGGGGGGGAAGAGATAAACCACAGAACTTATATGCATGTATGCATAACCAATGGACATAGACAACAAAGCTGGGGAAGGGGCGGGGGCCATGGGGTGGAGGGTGTCAATGAAGGAAAAAGGAAAAACATCTGTAACAAAAACAAATTAATAAAAATAATTAAAAAATAAACATTAAGTACTTTCAAAAAAATCTCTGTAATGTATATGTAAATTAGAAAGCATACTGACAACATCTGTGAACACAATGTCCATCAAAAAGATGCTGGAAGTCTGGTTCTGGACTCTATTCAAGCCAAATCTATTACTTGGTTTGGGTTTTGGTCTGGGTCTTTAAAAGGCTGAATAGCCAATGCATACATCAACATCATTTGGTCTTTCCAAACTTGAACATGACCAAGGTACAGCATTTGGAATTATCATGAATATCAAAATACTCAGTTTCAAATATAAGTAAGCATTTTAGATGATATGTGGGTGGAAAAATCCCTTATTATTGCAAGAGTAAAATGTCGCACTAATAAATGATTGTTATATAAATGAACTGTTGAGTTTATGTACAAGCATAATGATTATAAATGTCAAATAGTTAAGAGGGAAATAAATTGAGAGTATTAATATTTAAAAAGAGTGTGTTCGCTAGATAAGTCTATAAAGAAAAGTATATACTTTTTGAGCTAATAAATGTTTTAAAATTAAATAATTCAAGGCAAAATATTATAGATTATATAAGAATTTTAATTTTTTAAATTGTTTCTTGTACTTATATTTCTAACATGAAACAAAATTAAATTTAAGTACTGAATTTAATTTTCAGGTATCTAATTCCATTTATGCTATATGTCTTTCAAATAATAGTTCTAGTTGAGAATACTTTTCCTTCTGTGAGAATGACTTAAAAATGGATTATCAACTTTGTCATCTTAAAATTCACAAGGAGAAAAAAAAACCAAAATCAGTTATAACCATATCCACGACAAAGCATTTTCAATCCCACATAAAAGAGAATATAAAGAGTATACATGAAGAAAATTCTAAATAAAATTGAGGCACCGTAAAAATATCTTATCTCTGCACTAACCTCATTTGACAGTGAGCATCAATTCAGTTGCATAAGTGTGTAGTTCAGTGTCCACAGGAGCAACCTAATAGTTGATTGTTTATAAAAATATCATTGGCCCTGGCAGAGTAGCTCAGTCAGTTGGAGCATTTTCCAGAACATCACCTAGGTTGTGGGTTTGATCCCCTGTCAAGGTGCATATGGAAGGCAACTGATCTCTCTCTCTCTCCCTCCATCCCTCCCTTTCTCTCTCTTTATCTCTCTCTCAAATCAATAAAAGCATACCTCGGGTGAGGTTTTAAAAAATAATCATTGTTCCTTTTCTGAATGTAAAACAAACAAAAAAAATTGAACACTTAACCTGCTAACTAACGGAAGCATAGCAAGAATTAATTTTAAAAATGACATTAGAAGTTTGTTTTTGTATCTCACAAATTTATTCTATAATGCTGATATTTGGTTTAGGCCAAATATTGACGTTACACTAGGCCTTCCAGTATTTTTTATTTATCAATCTCTTACTGCTATTTATTGCTTTAGCACGTATATTGCTTGGCTTTTTTCATAATTGAACTTTCTATAGATGATATTAACTGTATATACTCTTTTAGACTAGCTTTTTTCACTCAATATTATATTTATGAGATTTGTCTTCTTTGCTATATGTTCCAATTTATGTATCAGCTTCCATTTCTTTATTCTGTCAATGGAAATTGGGGATGTTTCTTGTTTTGTTTTTTACTATTATTAGCAAAGCTTCCTGAACATCCTTGTACATGTCTCTTTATGTAGATGTGAAAGAATTCTAGGGTGTATTCCTGGAAGTTGAACTGCTGGGTCATAGAGGATGTGCATCTTTACGAGATAATGCCGAAGTGTTTCCCAAAGTGGTAGCACTAATTTATTCTCCAACCATAGTGTTCACATCTATTCTTTCCCTGTAACTTTACAGCAATCTTGTGATAGTACTAAGACTTACACAAAGAAAAAAACATGAGACTGTAAAGAGAGAATTCTAATGGGTGCCAGAAAATCTATTCTTGGTTCTTCAACTAACTTGCTGAGGGACTTTAGGTAAGTTGCTTAATCTTTCTGAGTCTCACCTTATTCACCTCTCAAATGAAGTATTTGGATGAGTGGACCTTTGTGAACTTTCTTTCAGCTCAAAATTCTCTTATTGCCAGTTTGCAGTTGGGAATACTGAGACATAGAGTGATGATTTGCTCAGCCCAAAGTTGCATACCATATCAGTGGGGCTCAAGTTCCTCATATGTAAGTGGAACTAGACTATATGATCTTAGATACCATATCCTATTTTATGGTTCCAGACTGAGAGCCTATGATTTCAGGGTCAAGATTAACTACCATGCATTAATTGATCCATTACTACAAACATTAATTAAGTACATACTATGTCCAAGGCAGGCATCACACATATTAAGGAGATAATGAGACATATCCTTTGCCTTTGAGGAGCTCACAACATAACAGAGAAGATAAAAAAGTAAACCAGGACCTATCACAATATAGTAAGATAAGTGCTATAACAGAGAAATACACACAAAATGGTGTAAAGGGTAGAAGAGGGAACCAGGAAACACTTACTGACGGAAATGATGCTTGAAAGGTGTTTAAAAAGTGACTTATATAGATGATGGAGTAAGTTCTCCAGAAGTTATCCCATATTCTTGGTTGCCGAGAGTCACACCCTCTAGAATGTAAATTCCATGAAAGCCTGGATTAGCACTTTGCCTGCCTGTTCTATGAATTTTCCCAGCATCTATCAGAGTGCCTGACACAGAGTAGTCCCTCACTAAGTATATATAAAATGAAAAATAATACCTCATCTTCCTAAAACAAGTTTTACAGTTTATAAAATGCTGCTCTATATATTATCTTAACTGATTTTGACAGGTCCTTTTGGTACAATCAAAACAGATGGGGTTGAAAAATTGTCCCCCAAATGGCAATTATTGGAAGAGATAAGAAACTCCTGAAAAACTTACTGTTATTTTAGCTATATAAAGTATGACATCCTTAGCAGATGTTTCTTACATATGAGCAAAGGTTCAATCTAAAATGGGGGTGGGGGGAATCTCTCTGAAATACATTATCCTTCATCATGCCTTGCATGACAAAACAACTGGCTCTCATTAAATGCATGAGGCACTCTTTTCCATATTACCGCCTAGCCTGTTTTGCGTGTACATGCTCAAGAAATCAGAAAACAGATGAAAGGCTAATTGCTGTGAAAAAATCAATGCCTGTCGTTTTCTATTTTTATTATGACAATGAATGCTGGATTGTTGCATCTGAACACAAGAATGGGAATTATTCATGTAGGAGAAATCAGACATGGAACAAAGAGCTGTTCTGTAAGAAGAGTGCAGTTGAACATTTATGAACTATTTCAGAACCAATGTTTGAGATACAATTCCAATTTCCCATTCTTACCTTTTTTTTTTCTGCAAAGCTGAACTGCTTCCTTCGAGGTATACTTTAAGACAATCGTTCTTGATCTTGGTAATGACCTAATCAGGGTCTTTGAGAATCTACCAAAGATTAGTAAAGAGTAGTAGTGAGCTTAACTGTTTTCCCAGTTTAAATAGGGTCTTTGGTTATCTTGTCTCTTAGCACCTTGTGTTCTTCCCACACAACCCTTATCATAGTGAAACTCCAGCTTGCCAAGAGGGTAGTTTCTAAAATCAGCATATGAGGTGAAATTAGCAGTTGAAGTTACCATTAACAATCATTTAAATCTCCCATAAATAAGAGAATAAATCTCAAGAGTTCTCAAAACAGGGGGAATCTCCCATAAAATACAATATGGGTGATTTGTGTATTCTACTTTGTATATGTATTACATGTATTATATATATAATGCATATAAATGTATTGTGTGCACAGGAATACATTGTATATAATAGGTAACATATATCTCTCTGTATTTTAATTACAAAAAAAGAGAGTGTTCAGAGTGGAAACCACAGGAGTACACCTATGCTATGACTCTATTTATTGGCATAATTATCACTCCCACTAGTCTTTAATCTCCATAAGGGCAGGGTAACTGCCTTATTTTGATGGATTTTCTATCCTCCATTTCTATCTCCATCTCTGCCTAGCTCAGTTCTGTTCAATAAATACATGTCAACTGATGTGACTGACTAACTTAAAGGTAAGATGGGAGGACAGAGACAGTCAAGATAAGAAACAGCCTGCTCTGCCACCACAGTGACCTCAACAGTGATGTGTCCTATCAGCTGTCAGGCCCTAAAGTTCACCCTGCTGATCAGCAACTCTCCTGCTGGCTGCTGTGCCACTCCGCTTCCTCCCTGTCTGCCTAGGATAGATGGCATGTGAACTCCTAAAGGCCAAAGATAATCATACTTTGTGAATTTAGCCCACAGTTTTACTTCATGAATTTCTATGTTTACTTTTTTTTAAAGTAATTACTCTTATATGTGAATTTTATCATTTCAAATACAGGTACCAGAAAAGGAGATGGGCTTAGAAGTGAGTTTTTATTTTCCTTTTTATACTTTCCTATGTCTTTTAAAGTGTTCTGCAATAATTAGATATTGTTTTTAAAATCAGAAAACAACATTTAAATATTAATTATCACGTATTCTAACTCTAACTTTAAGCTATCTTAACCTCTTTAGGATCACAAAGCCTGAAAATTGCACAATTTAGGACTATGAATAAAAGGAAAGTTGAAAGACACTTTCAAAAAGTAACTGTGATTATATTATTTTAATTGTGTAAGGATACTATTTGATTGCTTCTAGCTCAGTGGTATTCTTAATAAAAGCCATTCTCTTTCAATTAGTACTCTTTTGGAGATAAAATTGCATTTTCATTGCTTTTGTAAAAAGCCAATCTCTTAAATTTCTCATTAATTGCCCTGGCCGGTTTGGCTCAGCAGTAGAGCGTTGGCCCTCAGACCAATGATTAGCGGGTTCAATTCTGGTCAAGGGCATGTACCTCGGTTGCGATTCATCCCCAGCCCTGGTCGGGGTCATGCGGGAGGCAACCAGTCAATGTGTCCCTCTCACGTCGATGTTTCTCTCTCTCTCCCTTTTTCTCCCTCTCTCTCTCTCCTGCTCTATCTGAAGATAAATAGAAAAATATCCTTGGATGAGGATTTAAAAAATAATAATAAAAACAATTTTCTCATGAATTCCATTCACCACTCTGAAGTAGGTACCATTTCTAGGATGTTATAAATGAGAGAATTAGTAAGGATCTAGGAAGAAAGAGGGAGAACAGCCACACTGCTTAGTTTCCACACAAACTGTAACTACCACCTTCCCATCACACACCTCTTAACTTTTAGCTCTTTGATGTTCTAACATAGGTAATTCCTTGCAGTTTTCACTATCACTTGTATTATCCACATTCTGCAACTGCATTCTATGTATGCAAATACATCTAAGGAAATATAATGAGTAGCTGATCCACAAAGGTAAGAGACTCTATAGGATGATTGCAGCTTCCTCATCTCACCACATGTCAAGCACTGTTTGGTACATATACTCCTTTTACACATAAGGTTGATTTCCCCTTTGAGCCTCAAATAACATTTGAATTAGTTCAATAAAGGAATAGAATTACATGAAATGTAATGTCAAGGGAAATACACTGAGCTGACCTGAGTTCTGGATTCTGCTACCAAGTATAATCTTGGGTTAAAATGTCAAATTAGAAAGTTGAGCTGCAAGAAGTCTATAAGCCATTTGAGTTACAAAATTCCATTATTTTTCAGAATCCAAATTGTAAGCCTATTACAATATGTTAAGTAACAAGTCTTTATTTACCAAATAGTTTTCTTTAGCAACGCTGAGGTTTTTGCATGATTTCTATAATTAATATCATTCTGACATTTAGATAAATATTCCTAGTACTGAAACATAATTCTTGTGTGTCAGTGGCAGATTTGGGATATAGCTATATTGCCTTCATCTGTGATCCAATGAGAGCTACCTAACTCCACAAGGTCAAACTGGGTCCATGCTCTGACATGGGTCTTCCAAGGTTTACTTAGGTTCTGCCATAAGCACTCTATAGTTTACGCTGGAAAAAACAATAGCATTGCAACATTATCTACCACAAACTGACAGAAACTGTTACATCATTTAAGATGAAATAGAAAAGTTTTCATTGTTATCATGATGCCTTTTGACATGAAGAGTATGGGCCAAAATAATAACACATAATGTAATTATACTTCTATTTAGTTTACAGTAGGAAATTCAGGCTTCATATATTTTAAATAAATCATTCCCAAACCTCCATCTCTGTGTCTAGGCCAAAACAATCTCCTGAGCTCTAGACCCTCCAACTGCTGATTGGATGTTTCTCCTACTTTTCTGCCCTTGAAACTCAACGTATCCCAAACTGAAATCATCTCCTGCTCCTGCTCCTGCTCCCCAAATCTGTTCCTCTTCCTGTGTTTATGATCTTAGAAGACAGCACTGCCAATGTCTAGGGGGCATGTGTTGTAAACCTCACTATGGCACATTTGACTCCCCTCTCTCATGCCTTATCAGTTGTCATGTCCTGTCATGTCAATCCCATGCCCAGCATCTATCTCATGCATCTTCTCCTTCCCATATCCACTGCCCTATCCCTTAGTTTAGAACATATTCACTCCCAGCTATACTTGTAAAGTGGCCTTTAACTGGTCTCCCAGATTTCAGTCTCTGCCCAATCCCCTTCAACCCACCTCTCACACTGCTACCAGATAAACTGTCCAGATTTAAGCTTTAAACTCCCTTATCCAAAAACATTCAGAGGGCCCGGCCTGTGTGGCTCAGTGGTTGAGCATCAAACCATGAACCAAGAGGTCACCGGTTCGATTCCCTGTCACGGCTCATGGTCAGGGCACATGCCCAGGTTGTGGGCCCAATAATCAGTGCGGGGGCCTGCAGGAAGTGGCCAGTCAATGTTCTCTCTCATCAATGTATCTATCTCTCTCTCCTTCTCCCTTCCTCTCTCTTTCTAATATCAATAAAGAAAAAAATTAATTAATAAATAAATAAAACAAAACTTTCATAGACTCCCTGTTCCTATAGAATATTGGTTTTCAGATATTTTTATATTTTCCAAAGCAGATGAGGACTTTCCTAGACAAAAATCTTACACAGACCTGAGTTTATAAAACAGATAAAATGATATATTTTAATAATATAAATTTATTTTGTAAGTGAAAAATAATTACATTTATGTATCACATAATCAATCAATGAGGAAAAATAAGGCTCTTCTGATAAACACAAAAATCTTAAATAAAGATTAAGGCAACTACATTCTTACATTAACATTCAATTTATTTATTTTTTATTTTGGTTGTACAGTATTAAGAAAAAATTCTTACACAGATAAGTAGTTGCAAATGTTAGCAGTTTTAATAGTTCATCTTGAAAGATACCTCATTTCACTCGGCCAGTGTGGCTCAGTGGATTGAGTGTCATCACATGGACTGAGAGGTCCCAGTTTGATTGCTGGTCAGGTCACATGCCAGGGTTGCCGGCTCAATCCCCACTGGGGGGCATGCAGGAGGCAGCCGATCAATGTTTCTCTCTCACATCGATGTTTCTATCTCACATCAATGTTTCTATCTCTCTCTCCCTTCCTCTCTCTCTAAAAAAATCAACAAAAACATATTTTAAAAAAACAAAGATTGATACCTCATTTGCACAAGAAGGCAAAAGTAACTTTACTATAATGTCTGCACAAAAATAAGTCAAGTGATGGCATAAATTATTTTAATGTCTCTGCTATATTAATCTTTATGTATTATGTATTTAAATATGTCATTTATTATGGTTTAAAAATGTATATTTTTACATATATTTTTAAAGTATAAAACTAAATCCAATTATCTGTGGAACCCTTGAAACATTTGTATAGAATCTCTGAATTCATGAAATATAATTTGAAACCCTTGCTATAAAGGAACGTGTTTGGTTATGTAGCCTCAATCTGCCTTTCCAATCTTGTACACTACAGCCTTTCACATATGCTTTAAAAGAAAGAAAACTTATGTTTTCTTGATTATTGTTAGAATGCTTGTAAAAGAAAACCTAATAAATACAGAAAAGAATGAAATATAAAAAAAATTGTCCACATTTCTCAATCCAAGGATAACTACTATAAATGTTTTAGTGTAATTTCTTTTAGTCTTTTACCTTTCATAGCAGAACTGATAGATGATGAAGAACTGTGTTAAGCACTTAAATAGATTCTCATTTTATATTCACAAATACCCTATTATGCTATCAATTTTATTATTTCCATTTTACATTGAGGAAATAGAGGGCAAAACAGGTTGAGTAACTTGTTCAAGGTTACATAGTAAATTGCAGAGCTGGTCATCAATGTGCTATCTGAGTCCAGAGATTATGTACTGAACCACAGCACTGCATTGCCTCCCTTTTCATGCCTTCTTTCACTTACTTTAACTCTGCCCACTTTAATTTACTGTTCTTTGAAGACATCTGCCTTCACTCATGCCAGTGTCTTTGCTAGGACTGTCCTTTTCCCCATTTCTGTCTAGCCAAAGCCTACTTATCATTCAATGCCACCTACTCCTCAAAGCTTCTCCAATGCACCCTCAGCTCTCCTCCTGGAACCCCCAATACTGTTTTGTGTACTCCTACTTCTCCCTCCTGTCAGAACCTCCTACCCTTCCTCTGCCTCTATAACATAGACAGGCAAAGTTTACTGTATTTTTCAGTGCTGTGTGACACGTGGTCCTGCTCCCATTCCCATGCTTTGGACCTAGGGCTCAGCTCCAGGATGCAGCTACTGGGTTAGAGGTAGTTGGCTCAGCCTTCTGATACTAAATGAAACTGAAGCTCCTGTGCATACAAGTAAAAAAAAAAAATCATTCCTTCTGCAATCTAGGCAAAGCCAATCTGCCACCCCTCCTCCCAGGGCAGCCAGTTGCATTTTTAACTTCTTTTCCTCTCCAAGGCTGCCCTTGACATTCCTTTGAAGAGGATTTCCTCTTGATAAAGTCATTCACAATGTGGGATAATGCCAGCTTTATGATCTGCCCTGGGTTCTGCAATGGCAGCCTTGGTGGCTAAACAAGTTTTCTATGCTTTGTTCCAAAGTTTTTGTGACCCCACCACCCAAGGAGGCCATTGCAATTGAAAGGCAATGGTCTGGATCCAGAGATTATGAAATTTAGTTCCATTGAACAGTGTTTCTGAGCTTCACAGTCATCCCTAGGGTTCCTTGAAAGAAAAGTGTAGACATGTTTATCTAATTCATATGGTTAAGAGTGAGAGCAAGGGATTGTCTGTATTCATGCCAACTGGAATGTGGTCTCAAGTGACTGGGACTGGAAGCCATGAACCCTCTGTTTATGTGCCATTTGTAGAAAGACAATTTGCTGATGTATTCCTAATACAACACATCCATACTACAAGGATGTGGGAAAATGTGAATCTCCAGCCTTAACTTTGCCAAATTCAAGACCCATATGTACTAATGCCTACCAGACATCCTTACCTAGATGTATTATGAACATTTCAATTTTAATATGTGTAAATGAGCAACTAATATTCCCTCTATGCCTATCCCCACCCACTCCAACCTCAGACACAAACGCTGATCCTCCCTCAAACTTCAGGTCTCAGTTAATAATAACCCCACTTTCCAATTGTTCAGATCAAAAACTTTAGTGATGTTCTTGGCTCTTGTTTTTTCTCACGTCCTTCATCTGGTCCGCAGCAAATTCCACTGGCCTTACCTCCAGAGTCTGATCATTGTTCACCACCCCATTGTCATCATTCTGTCCCAAGTCATCACCATTTCTCTTCTGGATTTCCACAATAGCCTCCTACCAGGTTTCCTTACTCTGCATTGGCCCACTTTCAGTCTATCCCCCACCCAGCAGCCATGATAATATTGTTGGAACTTAACAGAATCTACTCAAAACTCTCCAGTGACTTTTCATTTTGCTTACAGTGAAAACCTTGTTGTTCTTTGAACACGTCAAGCACTCTCTCACCTTGGGGCTTTGCACTTGTTCTTCCCTCCTTCTGGAAGGCTTTTGTCACTAGATCTAAACAGGGCTAACTTCCTCATTTTCTTCAGGTCTTTACTCAAAACTCATCTTCTCTTTGGGGCCTTCCCTAATAACACTGTTTAAAACTGCAAAACACCTCTAACACCTCTAATCCCTCTTCCCTGTTTTACCGTTCTTAGGACTACCAGTAGTTAACAAACTATGTATTTTACTTATGTATCATGTTAATTGATTGACTACTCCACTAGAATATTAATTCCATGAGGGCAGGAAGTATTATCTGTTTTATTCACTGCTATACCAGAAGTGTCAGAACAGCACCTGGCATATAGTAATCACTCAACAAAAGTGTGTTAAGTGAATGCAAAATACCAGATGTAGATGAATAATAATTTTACCCTAGTTTAATGATTTTTAAACTACTTTCAGAGTCCCCAGTGTCCCCTTACAAGGAGAAAGAGAAGGGACCCAAGAGGGGTAAGTAAGGCTCTGGATCCCCAGCCCCCTGCTTTGACTAGAGCAGATGCAAATCTTACATAGTGACCCTCCATGACAGCTTTGTTTAGAAGAAAACATTATTTGGATTAGTTTTTAAGAACTATTTGAAAACGATTGCCCTAAATCTATAGAAATCAGAGACCATACCTTTCCAGGCTAAGAACAACAATGTACCTCAGGGGATGGATACATCAGGGACTTTCTAGTTCCATCTTCCCAAACTAGGTTCTGACAATGTGGCCCAGGTGTCCCACAAAATGCCACTATATCCAGGTGAGTTTCTGTACCATGGGAGGAGCAGAGATGCTGAGAAATAAAGAGGTTTCATCAAGACGGCCTAAAACTACAAGACCTGCTTCCTAGTTAGGCTATATACAGAAATGCTTTCATTGTTAAAGCATTGGCCTGGCATGTTTTCCTGAGCAGCACTTTACCCCAAATTTGGGAGCAAATACTAATCTTCTGTTGAAACAAAGGATGGAACTAAATAAAAACTTCTCATAAATTTAAAAAATAAACACAAGCTTTAACAGAAATTGTGAACATGCAAGAAGGCACTTCAAACTACTCCCTGACTTGCCAGAGGGTCCGCAGGTACATTTCTCTGCCATTAAGAAAAGCAGCATGTCCTGGCCAGTTTTTCTCAGTGGTTAGAACCTCGGCCTGTGAACCAATGACTCGTGGGTTGGATTCCGGCCAAGGGCACGTACCTTGGTTGCGGTTCGTCCCTAGCCCTGGTCGGGGTCTGCGGGAGGCAACCAGTCAATGTGTCCCTCTCACGTCGGTGTTTCTCTCTCTCTCCCTCTCTGCCTCTCTCCCACTCTCCCACTCTCCCACTCTATCTGAAGATAAACAGAAAAAAAGAAAAGAAAAGCAGAATTTTTTGAGAAGCACTGTATCCAGGTGAGCTTCTGTATCATGGAAGAAGCAGGGATGCTGAGAAATAAAGAGGTGTCATCAAGATGGCCTAAAAGTACAGGACCTGCTTACCTAGGTAGGCTGCTTACACTAATGCTTTCACTTAACATCGGCCTGGAACATTTTT
This sequence comes from Tadarida brasiliensis, assembly GCA_030848825.1. Lineage (NCBI taxonomy): Eukaryota > Metazoa > Chordata > Mammalia > Chiroptera > Molossidae > Tadarida > Tadarida brasiliensis. The sequence goes on from CM061280.1 coordinate 43,912,741, forward strand.
CTGATGAGGTAGGATTTTCTAAGCCCTCCCTGTACACTGCAGAAGCCATCAGAAAAGATGTCATAGTTGAAGTCTTCTGTTTTTGCTGCTGCACAAGGAAACGGCATCACATTTCCTGTAGCTCAGGGCATATGGACAGAGCAGTTCTTTTTCCTGGGAGGCCTGAGCCAATGGACAGATCAGCAGAACCCAGAACTGCACTGAAGCATTTATTTTTCTATATATATTTATTGACAACCTACTCCATACTTATCATTTGTTAAACGTGAGATTTTTTTAAAATATGTTTTTATTGGTTTTTTAGAGAAAGAGGAAAGGAGAGATAGAAACATCAATGTGAGAGAGAAATATCGATCGGCTGCCTCCTGCACGCCCCCTATTGGGCATCGAGCCTGCAACCCAGACATGTGCCCTGATCAGGAATTGAACCGGGACCTCTCAGTCCATGGGATGGTGTTCAATCTACTGAGCCACATGGGCCAAGCAAACATGAGATTTTTTAAAACAGTTACTGTGATTTCAGTTATCTAGCAAACTAAAATACTGTGCTAATAGCAATTATGGATGGTGATGCTTGCAAAATGTATATACATCTTACGTACTCCTGCTGATTACTCACTCTGAGAACCCCTATTAGACATGATAAGCCTGCAGCTAGGAGCATAGTTTTCAGTAGCAACATCTTCCACAGTAGCTATCATTCACATTGGATTTTATTTAATACTTACTGGTTTCTGAGGAAGGAAAGTCAAAGAGTTATGAATAAGGAGAGGCTGATCTCCACAAGTGATCTACGAAGCTATTACACATTAGGAAATAATAAACATAAACCTCTTTGAATTGAAAAAAACAATAATAATAATAACAGGAGCCCTGAATTCTTCTACTAGCTCTGCCACTATATCACTGTGTCACTTCCCTCTCTGGGCCTGTTTCCTCATCTATAAAATGAGGGCTTTGGTGGACAAGATCCCTTCTTCCAATGCTCCTAACTCTGATATTATATGAGTCTATAGAACCCACACTCATAACCCACATTTGTAGCCAAACCACTCAGTGCATACACATATTCTGAAACAGTCAACAAATAGCAACAAGTGAGGACAAGAAGTGAGTGAATAAGTAGTCAGGGAAAGCCCCATTAAACAAACAGACCTTGCTCCCTGTTCTCAATTTCAACAGACCTGAGTAAGAATTCAAAGTCCAAGAAACAGTGCTGCCTCACCCCTCCTCACACCCCATTCCAATGCAAGATTACTCTTCAGGACTTGAGAAGTCAAAGCAGGGATTGTCAACAAATCTAAATCCAACCTAACAAGCCCCACCTGGCTTGTTGGCAGAGTGGGCAAAGCATTAATGTGAACAATTACTCTTAAAGCTTTAGATATGATCAGATTTAAGGCAACCTTAGAGAATATTGTTTTAAACAAAAAGTCAGGAAGACCAGAAGGCTTAGGCAGAAGGGCAAGAAAACCCTGCATGGGAAAAGAAGTGGAAACCTGCCCAGTTGCTGGTTCCTCTTCAGTATTCTCTGACAGCAATAGCATTTCTTTCTAGATGCCATCTGGCCACACACCCACTTGGCCTCCCCTCAGTTTGGGTTTTAAAAGTACTACCAAATAGCCCTGGACAGGTGGATTACTTGGTTGGAGCGTTGTCCAAAAGGTTGCAGATTCGATTCCTGGTCAGGGCACATACTTGGGGCCCATAAAGTAGGCAACCAATGCATGTTTCACTGTCACATCAATGTTTCTCTCTCTCTCTCTCTCTCTCTCTCTCTCTCTCTCTCTCTCTCTCTCTCTCTCTCTCTCCCACTCTTCCTCTCTCTCTCAAAATCAGTAGAAACATATCCTTGGGTGAGGATTTAGGAAAAAAGTACTACTGCCCAGCTGGTGTGGCTCAGTGGTTGATCATCGACCCATGCACCAAGATGTCACTCACTGGTTCTATTCCTGGTCAGGGCACATGCCCAGGTTGTGGGTCAAATACCCAGTGGGGGGCACACAGGAGGTGGCCAGTTGATGTTCTCTCTCATCGATGTTTACATCTCTCTCTCCCACTCCCTTTCTCTCTCCCTAAAATACCAGATAATTAAAGGTCAGAGCTAAGGCCCTTAAAGATGGTCTAGACCAGGGGCTTAATTCAGCATATGTTTTGTGAGAGCAGCACAGATCTAAAATAATTTTGATTTTTGAGTACCTTTGAGAAGGGCACACACTCTATCATTCTTCCAGGTAGCCACCACTCCTGGACTCACATGGAGTAGCCCAGCCCCAAAACACTTTTGAGTTTGGGCTAAGACACAGAGACTAGACATTTCCATGACACCACTGCTGTTTTCTAGTCTCCCTCCTTTTGCAACTGCCCTAGCAAGTTTCAGCCTCAGCCTAGTCTCCAGCAGCCACTCCAGGTGAGCAAATTGGGGAGGGGGGAGGACAGAAAGAGACTTTGCTTGGGGCAATGAATGCATGATGCAGTATGCAGATGATGTTTTTTTTGAGTTGTACATTTGAAATCTGTATGGTTTGGCAAACCAATGTAACCTCAATAAATTAAAATTTTAAAAAATCAGTCCAAACCTTCTCTGAAAAGGTAGTGTTTCCCCTGCACCCAAAAACACATAATACAGGAAGTACTTTGAAGGGGGCCTACATCTAAGTGTTGGCTTTTCTCTCCACTGTCCACAGGGGAATATGGCAGGCCAAGGTAGAGTAAATCATGTTCTTCAGTGTTCTGAAGATGAGCCAGAGCACTAGAGCCTCTGTATACATAGTTCAGTTTGTGGGGAGTCAAAAGTTATATGCAGATTTTTACTGCCCCTAACACCCACATTGTTCAAGGGTCAACTGTATTTGCAATCCACTAGAGGAGTTTTAGTTATTGCAATCTTAAAAAGCAAAACCACAAGAGACCATGTGACAGGGACTGCAAAGAAAAAGAGTGAATCCCTAGAAGAAACTCCATTTGTGTTTTAATATGCCATGTGTCCCATATTGTCCTGGACATTCCCACATTCAAAATGCTATGTCTCATTGTCAGATGTGTCCTATTTGTTGTTCAAAAACTGTAATTACATTCTTTGGCATACAACACATTGGGTGTTCTACAAGAGAAAGAAACAGCACAGGCAATATTTATTTGGCAAGGAGACAGACAAAAGTATCTAGTTTGTGTGGTTTTTTTTTCTTTTTCTTTTTTTCCTCCCTAGTTTTCTTCCCTTCACATTCATTCCTTACCTCTAACAAAAGACTGGCTTTTGTTCTCACCCTCATTTCAAACCAAGATGTTAGAATCTATGCTTGGTAGTGGCGGGGGCTGGAGTTGAGAACATAAAGTTTATAAATTATTCAAATCAAAAGCTGTGAATTGGAGGTGTACAGCCATGTTCTGTGTGGCCCACACAGCATCATACATATTTTTTGAAAAGCTACTAACATTTGAAAAGTAGAATATTCTACATAAAACCACATTTGTACCTTTTCTTGAAAAAATCAGAAAATTTGGTAATACTGGTCCCATATTCTCCTGTGACAACGATTGGCCAGAGTGGACTAGAAGTTTTCCCCATTAGACAGGACATGTACAGTCTAGGTAGGTACATTCCTCACCATTCCCTATTGCTTCCTCTACTTCTCTCCTGCAGCTGGATATCAAGGACCATTTATCATTACATTTAAATGACTATTTTCTTCCAGTAGAGAAGGTACAATATTTCTCCTCTCTTTGCCTAATAAAAGAAGGAAAACAAATGATATAGACTACATATTTCAAGAAAAAAATGGGGATTTTTTTTTGCATAAATGAAGAATATTGCTATATACTCAAAAGAAAAACAAATATCGTTCAATAAAATATAATCTGTCCTGTTTCACTCATTTAAATCACTTGTCTGCCCCTACAGACATCTGAATTGCCACTTCTGCTTTAAACAAACAGACATTCAGACAATATTCTGTAGGGAAGAAAAAAAACTTTTTTACATGACCTTCCTAGTTTCTCCATCTGGGGACCTGGAAACTAGACTGGCAAAAGACAGATTAACGAAAGAAAAACAGGAGAAACTCAGCAGTGAGTAACTCAAAGGGGTGAAACTGGGCTTATGTAGCATCTTAATAAAGATAAATTTGTAGAAAAGCAACTAGACCAAAGAAAAGGGTTTGAGGATTCTGAGGGCGGCAAACTATGGGAAGGCAAGTAAGTGGGGAAACTAATGGAGTAAGGTTTGTTTGTGCCCGTCCCTCTTGGCGTCACCTTTCCATCTTCTTCATAACCATAAACTTCCCTAGGGGAAAGTACTTATGGTTATACTCATTTTTCAGAAGTTTCTGCTTTTAATCAGATAAGGAAGGCTCCAGGAAGGCTTCTTTCTTCGTCTGTTGAATCCCACATGCCTTCAACTCAAAATAATCCTTACGCCAAAGTGGCATATTTTGGGGTAGCATATTTTGATCCCCTACGAATCCTAAAGCCCTATGCAGTTAAGAGGACAGTGCCTACTTAGATCCTAGGATCTTCTTCTGTTCTATTGGTTAGACAAATGCTGACTCAGGAAATCAGGCAATAAAATCCCCCAGTGATACAAATGTATCTACTTCATGTTAAAAAATGTCACAAGGAACACACACACACACACACACACACACACACACATCCTCTGGTTGATTTTATCTGTACAATAAATACTCACTCTGAGGGTAAATTTTAGATGATGCTATGACCCTGTTTGGTGTCTTCCAAGATAAAAGGGTACAAAATACTGGGCAGGCACTAATATTTCTATACACTTAGCTCTTTGTGATATCTGTCTTAAAGCACATATCACTTTCTATTAGATATTAGACACATTTTGTAGCGCTCCCACTCAACCTTAAGCTCCCTGAGAGTAGAATTTGTGTCCAGTTCATCTGATATTCCATGGCACATAGAATATAGACTTTCCCTGAACAAGTCCTCAAACCATGTTCATTGGATGGATGCTTGGATGGATGCTTGGGTGGATGGATGGATTGATGAATGGATGGATACATGAGAAAATGAATAAATTTCTCCCATAATCTATTCATTATTTAACCACTTTGTTCTCTTTCTTTGTCATTTTTCCGTTGAGGACCTGCAGGTGAAATTAAGCATCTAACTATAAAGGGAAGTAAAGGCAGTAATTTTTTTAAAAAAATCTCTGACACCTAGAACAGGCATAAATACAGTTCATTAGATCAACTTAGGTACAGATACATAAGACCATTCAATCATGATTAAAAGCTACTTTGCTATTCTGAAGTCTACTTCACCACAGCAGACTGTTTGATCAGTAATTGTCCTTTTTACTAGTTCAACCTCAAGACTGTCTGATATGAACATCAGTTCCAAAATGTACTGCCCAGAACTCTGGGGCTCTACCTCCTACTCCACCCAGTTCTGACCTAACAGACTTATAATACAACTGAGGATATACATTTTGGAGAGATTGTAGTTTGATGGTGTCCATCTTTTATACTTTGACTCCTTCGAAAGAACACGCCACTATACAATTTGCTGATAACAATATATGCTTATTTTTTATGACTTCAACTCTTCCACAATCCTTTTTCAAAAGAAAACTGACAGTATTTAATAGCATTCATCATTTTAAAAATTTCCAGAATTACCAAGGTGTTTTGACAATAGAAGGCTTTAAATACAATTTACCACATTAATAGGTAAAAGAATAACAGTCATGTATCCTCTTTTTGTTTGTTCGTTTGTTTGTTTGTTTGTTTGTTTTTCCCCCTTTGACATCTTCCTCCTCGTTGCTACCCCCCCCCCTCTTCACCATACTGTTGTCTGTGTCCATTGGCTATGCATATATGCATATAAATTCTTTGGTTTATCTCCTCCTGGCCTCCCACTCCCCTTCCCTCTGAGGTTTGTCAGTCTGTTCACTACTTCCATACCTCTTGATCTATTTTGTTCATCAGCTTATTTTGTTCATTATATTCCACAAATAAGTAAAATCATGTAATATTTGTCTTTCTCTGATTGGCTTATTTCGCTTAGCATAATACTCTCCAGGTCCCTCCATGTTGTCTCAAAGGGTAAGAGATCTCTCTTTCTTACAGCTGCATAGTATTCCATTGTGTAAATGTATCATAGCTTTTTTATCCAGTTGTCTACTGATGGACACTTGGGCTGTTTTCAGATGTTAGCTATTTTAAATAACACTGCTATGAACATAGGGACGCATATATTCTTTCTGATTGGTGTTTCAGGCTTCTGAGGATTTATTCCGAGAAGTGAGATCACTGGGTCAAATGGCAGTTCAATTTTTAATTTTAGAGGAAACACCATATTGTTTTCCATAGTGGCTGCACCAGTCTGCATTCCCACCAGCAGTGTGCTAGAGTCCCCTTTTCTCCACACTTTCAATTTGCATCTCTCTGATGATTAGTGGCATTGAGAATTTTTTCATATGTCTATTGGCTATCTTCATGTCCTCTTTGGAGAAATATCTATTCAGGTCCTCTGCCCATTTTTTTTTATCAGATTGTCTTCCTTTTGTTGAGTTGTATGAGTACTCTATATATTTTGGAAATTAACCCCTTATCTGATATATCATTGGGAAATATGTTCTCCCATATAGTGGGTTCCCTTTTTATTTTGATGCTGGTTTCTTTTGCTGTGCAGAAGCTTTCTAGTTTGATGTAGTCTCATGTATTAATTTTTTCCTTTGTTTCTCTTGCCCTAGGCTATGAATTGGTGAAAATTCTATGATGTGTGATGTCTGAGATTTTGCTGCCTACATTTTCTTCTAGGATTTTTGTTTTTTACTATTAGTCAATTCTGCCATATGTGGACAAAATTATAAGTGGTCACAAAGACTAAACCTAGTTTTCATATCATATTTTTCCAATCCATTCAGACAGAGTCTATTCCTCTCCATTAAAATATTTACTGTAGCTTTATCCTAGATCAGAGAGCACTAGAGCTGGAAATAACCTTAGAGATTGCCTAGTCCAACTTCCTTATTTTATAAGGTATTAATTTCCTATTGCTGCTATAACAAATTATCACAAACTTAGTGACTTAATGCAATGTAGACTTATTCTCTTACAGTTCATGGGACCAGAAGTTTGAAATCAGTCTCACTGGGCTAAAGTCAAGGTGTTGACAGGGATGTTTCCTTCTAGAGGCTCTAGGGGAGAATCCTTCTTCTTACCTTCTTCAGCTTCTAGTGGCCTGCATTCCCTGAGTTGAAGCCCCTTTCCTCTATTTTCAAAGCACATCGCTCCAACCTCTGCTTCCATCATCATATCAACCCCACCTCCTTTTACTCCTCCTGAATCCTCTTATAATGATGGTTGTAATTACACTGAGCTCACCCAGATAATCCAGGATGATCACCCTATATCAAGATACTTAACTTAATCACACTGGCTAAGTTCCCTTTGCAATATAAGGTGACATCCACAGCTTTCAGCATGGACACATTGGGGAGGGGAGCATTATTCAGCCCACTACAATAGATGAGGAGATTGAGGTCCAGAATTTATGATCTGGCCCAGATTACATACCTATTTTGCAGCAGGGCTGAGCCTGGACTTTATGACTTTTGACTTTCCAACCACCATTCACTACACACCCAATTTTTCAGGGTTAAGCTCTGTGTCTTCCAAGGTAACAATTAGCTAATCTGAATTATTTAAAAAATATAGAAATAGCTAGATAATTATGATCAGAATCCTACTCCCTTTTCCAGACAACATCTGTATATTTTAGCATTGCTTTCCAAAGTTACCTTAATGGTGAAAATTTCAGAGCAGATCAAAAGGAGAGGGTAAACAAGAGCAATATAGAGAGGAACTGGGCCATACTGGAGTTCTCAGGATGACAGAGGCTGAGCTGATTAGAAGGACTGTATAATCTTGTTGAGCATTCTGAAAATTACTTAATATAAGTAGAACAGAGTGTATTACAATCAATATATAAACAAATTAATAGTAGGTACTCTCCTATTAGCATCCATTAACAATCTGAGGAAACATACATAAAACACTTAAGGGAAGTGACATATTCATGGACAGTGAATCAAATTCATGTAATTAAGCATTTATCAAAACATGCATTTTTCTCTTAATTATATTTAATAAAAGATTTTTTAAAGATCTTTTGAAATACAGTAGCATAGTGAGTACCATATTTCTAAATAATTTTATCACATTTAAGTAGAATTCATAAATTTAATGTCCATGAAAAATTGAATTATGTCTCCTAACCTGTCTGTGAATGAGTGGGTGTGACTTTTCTGAGAGCATCGTAGGAATACTGAAAACTTCCTTTTTTTTTTTTTTTTTTTTTGTTGTTAATCCTCACCCAAGGATATTTTTTCCATTGATTTTTTTTTTTTTAGAGAGAGTGGAAGAGAAGGAGGGAAAAAGGGAGAGAGAGAGAGAAACATTGAACCTGCCACTCAGGTATGTGCCCTTGACCAATTATCGAACCCATGACCCTTCAGTGCACAGGCCAATGCTCTAATTGCCAAGCCACACCAGCCAGGGCCTGAAAACTTTCATTTTCCATTTATTCTGATTACTACAGAGAAAGCATAAATTCTATTCGCATAAAGAATCATTACAAAGAAGTACTCCATGTTTTGGTTGCAGTTTAATTCATACTAAATATAAAATTATTGATTGCTGCCCAGATATAAGCTACAAAGCATAATTCTAAAGATCAATGAATTTAAATGGCTCTAACTGTACTGAACATCAAATCAGCCAATAAATTTAGTACAGTGCCTCCCTAGATGGGAATTATCATCAGACTCAACACTTTATCTCTGTGGGCAAATGTGTCCATACAGAAATGGTGCATTCTTCTCTACAGGCAAGCCATAGAAATCCAGCTTATGTATTCCACTACTAACAAAGAATTCACAATGAAAATAAAAAATGATTGTTTGAAGAAAATAATGGGACCTCAAAACAAAACATAACCAAACAAATGTATTACCTTTGCACATATGTCTGATTTCTAAACATTAGATTCTTATTGTTTCTCCTCCAAATTAATCAGCTACCACTTAACCCAGTTACTGGAGACTCTCAATCCCTCCTTGGAGGGTTCCAGATCCTATTCTTGTTTCAAAGCCAAGGTATACTCTTTTCAGTCACCTCAAATCCAATCTACCATGCCTCTGGGAGTTCCCAGCTCTTCTTCAACAAGCCTCGTTTCTCCGGATGTGTGGGGAAACTCTCATCTTCTTTATGCCTTAATTTCTTCACCTGAAAAGTAGGGATAAGAAAATAATAATAATAATAATAATAATAATAATAATAATAATACAAGTTTAGCCCTGGCCAGTTTGGCTCAGTGGTAGAGTCAGCCCATGGACCAATGAGTCGTGGGTTCGATTCCAGCCGAGGGCATGTACCTCGGTTGCAGTTTGTCCTCAGCCCTGGTCGGGATCATGCGGGAGACAACCAGTCGATGTGTCCCTCTCACATTAATGTTTATCTCTCTCTCCCTTTCTTTCCCTCCCACTCTATCTGAAGACAAATAGAAAAACATCCTCAGATGAGGAATAATAATAATAATACATGTTTATTGTGAGAATGGGATATGTAACTTATATAGAGAACCTAGTTTGGTGTCTGCCATACTGTCAATGATTCTAAAAATGTAACCAACAATAATAAGAGTAATAATCATGAGTTTTCTCCATTTAACTAATCCCCTTTTGGTAGATGAGATCCCCACACTCGTTCTGTTTCCATCAACTTAGATACGATCATCCCTCTCTCTCATTCTAGCTTTCTCCGCAGAGATTTTTTACTTGGCCAACCCTATCCCCTATATCTGGCCTGAACATGCTTTCTGGCTGACTGCCAATCAATCTTTACAGGATGAAATTAATATATCTAAAGCTCATATTTACAGTGAAACAAAATCATGGAATTTGGGAGCTGGAAGGGACCTTAGGGTTTCCCAACTCAAACTGTCATGTGGTCCAGGATAGTGTTGAAATTCTTTACCACAGAGAGCAGGAATAAGAGAGAGAAGTTGGGGAAAACTCAAAACAGAATTCAGGAGTCAGTTTAAAGTTTTGCCTTGCTTGTTAGGAAAAATAAACCAAGCCCAACCTCTTCTAATTACAAAGGGGGAATCTAGGAGCTAGAAAGGTTAAGTGATTTGCTCCAAATCATACAAAAATTTAGTAGCAGAGCTTGAATTAGCATCCAAATCTCCTTGCTCTAAATCCTGCTCCAATGCTCTTGCCCCTACACCTGCTGCCTCAGGACATATCCTTATGTTTTAATAGGCTCTATTGAGCTCAAGACTGTAAAAAAATGCTTACTATGGCTGGCCTAACAATTTGAGGTACATGTTCACACCATTAATGCTCTTTTAAGCAGTCATGTCTTCCTTAAAAGGATATATATATATATTCTTTTTTTTTAAATTTTTTTTCCTTTTTGTTGATTTCAGAGAGAGAGGAAAGGAGAGGGAGAGAGAGCTAGAAACATCGATGAGAGAGAACATCGACTGGCCGCCTCCTGCATGCCCCACACTGGGGTTTGGCCCACAACCTGGGCATGTGCCCTGACCAGGAATCGAACCGGCGACCTCTTGGTGCATGGATCAATGCTCAACCACTAAGCCACACTGGCCGGGTGGATATATATATTCTTAACTGCTTGACTCATGTACACCAGGACCTTACTCTATTCAGTTCTAAACTCTGCTGGTTCTGCTACTCCTCCCATCCCGTGCCCACCTAGTCCTTTACATTTAACACAATTACTATTTTCTTCTTGATAATAACCTATGGTTTTCTCTCAAATGTACCTAGCAGAGTATCTGGCCCTAAGTAAGTATTCAGTGAATAACTGCAGATTGATTGACCAAATGAATAACTACAATTTTGCCTCTCCTTACTAGAAGTGGATAACAAGCATTCTAGACTGACCCAACCCTCAGGACCTTCCTATCACTTGGGCAACCAAGGGGGCTGAGGAGATGAGACTCAGGAGAGTGTCATTATTTAAGGCAGGCAAGGCTGATTCCATAAGCCAATGACTGGTGGTTTGGTGATAGAGCTCCCTAAACATTTGTTTTGATCCTAAGGGTTTGACACATTTTGACGTGGTCATCACTGGACTATATAATCTTGTTACAGGTTTCACTTCTGCATAATTTCTTCTTCATTCTACTTTTTCTTCTCTGGGTATTGTTAGCAGAGTGTCTGGCAAAAGCAGGCATGCACTCCACAGAGATGTGATGAACTCAACTTCCCCTTGCTATTGGAAATTAGCTCCCCCAATTCTCCTAAACATGTGACTGCAAGTCATATAAATTTCAGTTATCCCTAAATTAAAAAGAAACATAAAATGGTCTGCATTATTATATTTGGAATGTGGGATTCTTAGCGGAGTTGAACTTTAATTTTTGCTTTGTTGACTTGGGAATTTTATTTTCTCCATTGTCTAATACCTAAATGCATTGACTGTCCTAAACAGTATATGGGTAGGGAGCCATCTGAGCTTCAGCAATCCATTCCCTCCAACCTCTGCCATGACATACACTATATGGTATAAGCAGGATATGCTAGCTAAATGCAGGACTTTCACAGCAGCCTGACCTGAGTTCAATTCCTAGCTCTACCACTTACTTCCCAGCTATGTGACTTTAAGCAAGTTAATTCATCTCTTTGTGCCTAAGATTCCTGATCTGTAAGATAATAGAAATACTTACCAGTAAGGTAACAAATATATTTGCTTTGGTCCCAGATTCCAGTCACAAAGCTCCCAAAACCTTTGAAATTTTCTGAGTGATAGAAGTATCTTTTGCTATTCATAGTAAGACTTTTTCAACACCTGAGTTTATGTATGTAAATGATTGACTAAAGTTGAGGTCCCTACATAGCTTTATGTTGGAGGTTGGTCAGCAGAAAGATCAAACATGTGATTAAAGGGTTGGAACTTTCAGCCCTACTCCCTGGCCACCAGAGAGGGCCTCCAAAGAGAAGGAGGAGGGGGTACTGAAGAATGAGTTCTATAAAAATTCTTGAAAACAAAGGAGACTCGGAGATGTTCCAGGTTGATGAACATGTTGGTGTGTTGGGAGAGGGTCAAACCCAGAGAGGCTATGGAAGCTCTGTGTTCCCCTACCCATGTCTTGCTCTATGCATCTCTTCCATTTTGCTGTTCCTGAGTTGCATCCATTATAATAAACCAGTAATCATAATCAAAGTGCTTTCCTGCATTCTGTGAGTCATTTTACTGGATTATCAAACCTGGTGGGTAGGTCATGGGAACGCCTAAATTGGTGATCAGTCAGGTAGAAGTATGGGTCACTTGGAGACTCCATTTGTAGCGGCATCTAAAGAGAGGGCAGTCTTGTGAGACTGAGCCCTTTATCTGTGAAGTCTGAGCTAACTCTGGATAGTGAGTGTCAGAACTGAATCAAATTGTGAGACACCCAGTTGGTTTCAGAGAATTGCAGAATTAGTTGGTATTGCAAAAGACACCACACATTTGATGTCAGAAGGAAAAACTAATCGACCACCTCATAGAATTGTTATAAGGATTAAACAAAATAATCTGTGACACGCAGTAAGTGACTAATAAAAATCAGCTATTATTATGACTTGTATGACTGTGCTTCTTTGCACCCAGTGTCTTCTGATAGCCTTGGAATCCTGCCTGGAACCCCAACCAGCTTGGCTAGGTCCCTCAGTCCCCATCTACCTCTAGCCACTCCTGTTCTTCTTGTACTAGACCTGTCTCTCTCTCTCCCTAGCTACCAGCTGGAATCCAACTAAAACTGGTAGATGTCCATGCCCACACAGCTACCCCAAAGCGTGTTATTACCATATGCCTAACTCTGAGTTTTCCATGTGCTACTAGGCCCAAACCATAAGATGAGACCCTGTGGACATAAATACCTGTCCCATTCAAGGTGAAGTATATCTCATCTCTTCAGATGCTGGGGTTTAGATAGCTGGCCACCTCCTTGGATGAGAGCCTTAACCAACCCTGATCCAGATCAACCTTGTCCTCCTCTCTCACCCTGTTGATTTTCAGCATGCCTCACAACTGAGTACATATGGGCTTGACTTAGAAAGCAGAACAAGACAGTAAATTAATAGTGGTTTCCTAACTTTCAGAGTACTTATACTCCCAAAGGTCTTAATATTGGCTTCAAGAAGAATTTAAGACTATGTATGTACTAATCTTCCTGGGATGTTCAAGAAGGTCATCTTTTGTCTAAAAAAAAAATATTTTCCATAGTTTCACTTCGTTTTTAGAGTCTAGATATTCTAGCAAAAAAAAATTTTAATGCCGTACTTTCTGCTAACACCCCTAAGGGAAAAGTTTATAGAAAGGACCATTGAGACCATTATGACTCCCCTGCAACAAGAATCTACTTGTCTGAGACTACCACAGGAGGCAGAATGAATGGTACTTCTCTGTTGATTTTCTTAAGAATCTTAATCCAATTACCTTCAGCTCCCAACGTTTAAATAAGACTTTCCTGGACAAAGACAGAAGTGAATTCATTAGGACAAGTGAGGTCTGTTAAATCCAAAACCATCCTGTATATGTATCTTGCTTTATATAACAGACTTGTTTCTAAATGTGCTGCACATGAAAAGGTTTTTTAAAAATAAAGTGACCCATATTTTAAGCACACCAGAGGAGCCTGCTATTTAAAGGAATCTGTGAGTCATTTTGTAGAATGAATAATGATCCATTAATTTATTTGTGAAATGTGATTTTCACACATTGCTTTCACTTTCAGAGAAAAATGGTAACATATTTTCTACTGATTCCCAGAAGCATGCAGTCATGACTAAAAGATAATGCCAGAATCTTGCCATCTCCACATTGTAGCTACAATCAGCTGAAAAATCTGTCTCAGTTCCTGGTCACTGACTCATAGTGTCAGAGTCTGAAAAGGCCTTAGAGATCAGGATCCCACTCTACAGCTTATCTAAAATGAGCTTCAACTCCATGATCAGAATCACAAAAAAATGACCATGCTGGTCACAAAGATATTTTTATGCCAAATTCCAATCACACAGATCACAGATCGCATACAAGATAAAGGTATATCATAATGCAGGAGATTAAATGGTGGGCACATGTACCAAAGTTGCCACCCAAGATGATTGCAGGACATTCACATGCTGCTGCAATCATTGACATATAAGCAGGCAAACATACACCAAAGTTCCCAGGAAACTGCAGCCAAAGTATCTATATGAGGTGTCATGGTTCTGGTAGGGTGACAGCCCCAGCCCAGTTTAGGGGTGCTGATCAGGGAAACATTTACAAGGGAAAAGACAGAGGGAGAGAGTTTTTGCCCCCTTTCCCAGGCTGCTAGTTCCCTGCCAGATTCACAGCCCTAAGCTTTCTATTTTTCACAGCTTCTTTATACTTTGACACTTCAGAAGCCACAGGTATCCAAAAGTCCCACAGACCCTCACAACTATTTCTCTTCTCCTAGCCTACCCAGTAAACAAACCCTTCAGTTTCCTCAACTTCATTAACATGTACACAACTTGATTTATGGAGATAAATTTTGTCTTCTTTAAATAGGAATACACTTTGAGGATTTATGCATCTGCTCCTTCCTTCCATCAAGGATTTCGAGTAGATTTCACTTAAAAACACAAAACAGCAGAAGGAAAATATAAACACAAGCTAACATTTGTGATAAAACAATTTTTTCCTTTTAATTTCTTTTTTATTTTTAATTTATTTTTGTTACAGATGTTTCTCTTTTTCCCCCATTAATACCCTCCTCATGATCCCCTCCCCCCGCCAGGCATTGTTGTCTATGTCCATTGGTTTTGCTTATATGCAAAAGTTCTTTGGTTTAGCTCTTTCTTCGCCCCCCCCCCACTCCTTGTTCTGAAGTTCGTCAGTCTGAACCCTACTTCTATGTCTTTGGGTCTATTTTGTTTATTACCTTATTTTGTTCATCATATTCCACAAATAAGTGAGATCATGTGATATTTGTCTTTCTGATTGGCTTCTTTCGCTTAGCATAATACTCTTCAGGTCTCTCCATGTCCTCTCAAAGGATAAGAGATCTTTCTTTCATACAGATGCATAGTATTCCATTGTGTATATGTATCACAGCTGTTTTATTCACTCATCTATTGATGGACACTTGGGCTGTTTCCAGATCTTAGCAATTGTAAACAGTGCTGCTATGAACATATGGGTACATATATTCTTTCTGATTGGAGTTTCAGGCTTCTTAGGATATATTCCTAGAAGTGGGATCACTGGGTCAAATGGCAGTTCCATTTTTAATTTTTGAGGAAACACCATATTGTTTTCCATAGTGGCTGCACCAGTCTGCATTCCCACCAGCAGTGTAGTAGAGTCCCCTTTTCTCCACACCCTCGCCAACACTTATTTGATGATTGGTTGGTGGCAGCCATTCGGTAGGTGAGGTGATACCTCATAGTCATTCTGATTTGTATTTCTCTGATGATTAGTGACATTGAGCATTTTTTCATATGTCTCTTGGCCATTTGTATGTACTGTTTGGAGAAGTGTTTATGTAGGTCTTCTGCCCATTTTTTAATTGGATTCTTTCTTCCTTTTGTTGAGTTATATGGGTACTCTATATATTTTGGAAATTAACACCTTATCTGATGTATCATTGGCAATTATGCTCTCCCCTATAGTGGGTTTCCTTTCCATTTTGATGGTTGTTTCTTTTGCTGTGCAAAAGATTTTTAGTTCTATGTAGTCCCACTTATTAATTTTTTTCCTTTGTTTCTCTTGCCTTAGGCTTTGTATCAGTGAAAATTCTGCTGAATGTGATGTCTGAGATTTTTTTTTTTTTTTTTGGTACGTACCCCTAGCAGAAACCGAACCTGGGACTCCCTGGTCCACAGGACGACGCTCCAATCACTGAGCCAAACCGGCCAGGGCTGTCTGAGATTTTTCTGTCTACATTTTCTTCTAGGATTTTTATGGATTCAGGAGCCATATTTAACTCTTTTCCTTTTTTTTTTTTACCTCTATGCCCAGATTTACTTCTTACTAATTTATTTTTGTTACATGTTTCTCCCTTCTCCCCCATTGATACCTTCTTCCTGATCCCAAACCCCACCCCCAGTATTGTTGTCTATGTCCATTGGTTATGCATATATGCATATAAGTTCTATGGTTTATTTCTTCCTTATCCCCAACCCCCTCCTCTAATGTTTGTCAGTCTGAACCGTACCCTTTCTATGTCTCTGGGTCTATTTTGTTCATCAGCTTATATTGTTCATTGTGTTCCACAAATAAGTGAGATCATGTGATATTTGTCTTTCTCTAATTGGCTTATTTCGCTTAACATAATACACTCCAGGTCCCTCCAGGTCCTCTCAAAGGATAGAAGATCTTTCTTTCTTACAGCTGCATAGTGTTCCATTGTGGATATGTACCACAGTTTTGTTATCCACTCATCCATTGATGCACACTTGAGCTGTTTCGATATCTTAGCAATTGTAAACAGTGCTGCTATGAACATAGGGGTACATATATTCTTTCTTATTGGTGTTCCAAGCTTCTTAGGATATTTCCTAGAAGTGGGATCACTGGGTCTAATGGCAATTCAATTTTTAATATTTTGAAGAAACACCGTATTGTTTACCATAGTGGCTGCACTAGTCTGCATTCCCACTAGCAGTGTACTAGAGTTTCTTTTCTCCACACCCTCACCAGCACTTGTTGTATGATAATTTGTTGATGGCAGTCATTCTGATAGCTGTGAGGTAATACCTCATAGACGTTTTAATTTGTATCTCTCTGATGGTTGGTGACTTTGAGCATATTTTTATATGTCTTGTGGCCATTTGTATGTCTTGTTTGGAGAGGTGTCTATTTAGATCCTCTGCCCATTTTGTAATTGGATTTTTTGTCTTCCTTTTGCTGAGTTGTATGAGTACTCTATATATTGTGGAAATGAACCACTTATCTGATGTATCATTGGTAATTATGCTCTCCCATATAGTGGGTTCCCTTTCCATTTTGATGCTTCTTTCTTTTGTTGTGCAGAAGCTTTTTAGTTTGGTGTAGTCCCATGTGTTCATTTTTTCCTTTGTTTCTCTTGCCTTAGGCATTGTATCAGTAAAAATTCTGTTGCATGTGATCTCTGAAATGTTGTTGCCTACATTTTCTTCTAGGATTTTTATGGATTCGTTGGTCACATTTAAGTCTTTTATCCATTTTGAGTTTATTTTTGTGTATGGTGTAAGTTGGCACTCTATTTCATTTTTTCCACAAAGCTGTCCAACTTTCCCAACACCACTTATTAAAGAGGCTATCTTTACTCCATTGTTGCTCCTGCCACTTTTGTCAAATATTAATTGAGCACAATGTCTTGGGTCCATTTCTAAGTTCTCTGTTCTCTTCAATTGCTCTATGTGCCTGTTCTAGTGCCAGTACCAGGCTGTTTTGATTACAGTGGCCTTGTAGTATAACCTCATATCTGCTATTATGATGCCTTTTACTTTGTTCTTCTTTTTCAAGATTGCTGTGGTTATTCAGGGTCTTTTTTGGTTTCATATAAACTTTGGCAGTATTTGCTCTAGTTCTGTGAAATATGCCACTGGTATTTTAATGGGGATTGCCTTGAATCTATAAATTGTTTTGGATAGTATGGACATTTTAATGATGTTAATTCTTCCAATCCATGAGCAAGATATATGCTTCCACTTTTTAATATATTTCTCTCTCTTTTTTTTTTTTTTCGATGTCCTGTAGTTTTCTGAAAACAGGTCCTTTACTTCTTTGGTTAAGTTTATTCCTAGGTATCTTAGATTTTTGGCAGCAATGGAAAATGGCTTTTTTTTTTTAAGTTTCTCTTTCTGTGAGTTCATTATTGGTGTATAAGAATGCTGTCGATTTCTTGATGTTAATTATGTATCCTGCTACTTTGTCAAATTCATTTATTAAATCTACTGGTTTTTGATGGAATCAATGGGGTTTTCTATGTACAATAGCATGTCATCTGCAAATAATGATGGTTTTACTTTCTCCTTTCCAATTTGGATGTCTTTCATTTTTCCTTCTTGTTTAATTGCTGTGGCTAAGACTTCCAGTAAAATGTTAAATAATAAACTCACAGAAAGGGAAACTAAAAACCAAGGTCCATTTACCATTGTGGCAAAAAAAATTTAAGATACCTAGGAATAAACTTAACCAAAGAAGTAAAGGACCTATTCGCAGAAAACTACAGGTCATTGAAAAAAGAAATAGAGGAAGATATAAAAAAGTGGAAACATATACCTTGTTCATGGATTGGAAGAATTAACATCATTCAAATGTCCATACTACCCAAAGCAATCTATAGATTCAATGCAATCCCCATTAAAATACCAACGACATATTTCACAGAACTAGAACAAACACTCCAAAAATTTATATGGAACAAAAAAGACCTGGAATAGCTACAGCAATCTTGCAAAAGAAGAACAAAGTAGGAGGGATCACATTACCTGATATCAGGTTATACTACAAAACCATAGTAAGCAAAACAGACTGGTACTGTCACAAAAACAGGATTATAGATCAATGGAACAGAATAGAGAACCCAGAAATTGACCCAAGTCATTATGCCAATTAATATTTGACAAAGGTGGCAGACCCTACAATGGAGTAAAGACAACCTCTTTAATAAATGGTGTTGGGAAAATCGGACAGCTACATGGAAAAAAAATGAAACTAGACCATCAACTTACACTATACACAAGAATAAACTCAAAATCTATAAAAGACTTAAATGTGACTCATGAATCCATAAAAATCCTAGAAGAAAATGTAGGCAACAACATTTCAGACATCACACGCAGCAGAATTTTCACTGATACCATGCCTAAGGCAAGAGAAACAAAGGAAAACAATTAATACATGGGACTACATCAAACTAAAAAGCTTCTGCACAGTAAAACAAACAACCATCAAAATGCAAATGGAACCCACTATATGGGAGAGCATAACTGCCAATGATATATCAGATAAGGGGTTAATTTCCAAAATATATAGAGTACTCATACAACTTAAAAAAGAAGACAAAGAATCCAATTAAAAATGGGCAGAGGACCTAAAGAGACACCTCTCCAAACAGGACACACAAGTGGCCAAGAGACATATGAAAAAATGCTGCACGCCACTAATCATCAGAGAGGTGCAAATTAAAATAACTATGAGGTGTCACTGCACACCTGCCAGAATGTCTGCCATCAGCAAATCATCAAACAAGTGTTGGCGAGGATGTGGAGAAATGGGTACTCTATCACACTGATGGTGGGAATGCCGACTGGTGCTACCACTGTGGAAAACAATATGGTGTTGCCTAAAAAAATTAAAAATTGGGCTGACATTTGATCCAGTGATCCCACTTCTAGGAATATATCCTAAGAAGGCTGAATCATCAATCAGAAAGAATATATGTACCCCTATGTTCATAGCAGTACTTTTTACAATTGCTAAGATCTGGAAACAGCCCAAGCGTCCATCAGTAGATGAGTGGATAAAAAAGTTGTGGTACATATACACAATGGAATACTATTCAGCTGTAAGAAAGAAAGATCTCTTATCCCTTGAGAGGACACAGAGGGACCTGGAGAGTATTATGCTAAGCGAAATAAGCCAATTAGAGAAAGACAAATATCACATGATGTCATTTGTGGAATATAATGAACAAAATAAGCTGATGAACAAAATAGACCCAGAGACATAGAAAGGAGTAGGGTTCAGACTGACAAACCTCAGAGTAGCTGGGTGGGGGGAGGGAAGAGATAAACCAAAGAACTTATATGCATATATGCATAACCAATGGACATAGACAACAATGTTGTGGGGGCAGGGGTGGGATCGGGAGTAGGGTATCTGGAGGAGGGTGCAAAAGGAGAAACATCTGTAACATAAATTAATTAATTAATTTTAAAAATGAGAAAAAATAAAATAAAATCCCAAATTGGAAAAAAAAACAAAAACAAAAAAACTATGCAACTGTAGGGTACTATTATGATCAGCTAAACCTCTGGTAGAGTTAGAGTTAGATAAATTAATTGACTACCAGAGAAATGTATGTAGCCAGTTTAGGATGAACTGATAGAAAAGGCATAGTTCAAAAAGAATGATGGTCCAGGCAATTCAAAAGTGTCAACTTGGCAGAAACGGCTGCCACCTGACTGAATCTCTTTCAGGCACTCTCAGATCATATGGTTACTCTCCATTGGCTTGGCCATGGCTCTTCTTGGTTTTGGCTGGTGAGGCTGGACACTCTTTGGCTAGGCATTTCAGTCACCAGGGCTCCAGGCTTGGCTCTAGCTTTTGGACAGTAGTACTACTTTGTGACATTCTCTTCTACTATGTTGCTCCTGCCAGCAGCTTCACTGTACTCCATGTACACCTGTGACCCAACATGCCTTCCCACTGCCTGCATTCCTCAACTCACTCAGCCTCCTAGTTACACCAGCACCATGAAACCTTGTTTCTCTGCCTCAGTCAGTATCTATTAAGTGCCTACTAGTTTACAGGCACAGCACCCCCTCCACCAGGCAAGTGGTTCCTGCACCTACAAGAGAAGGGAGTTCAAAGTGACGAGCAGGTCACAGAGGAACCTAAATGGAGGAGAGGAACATAGAAAAGTAGGACAGATGGTAAAAAGACAGCTTCTGATTGATTTACTCTTATAGCTTCTAATTTATTCTTTCTTACAGAAAAGAATGTAACTGTTATAGAGGTAACTGTTAATTAAGCACCTACTCAGTGGTAAACATTTGGGATAATATAGATGAAAGGCACGCTCCTCAACCTCGAAAGGCTTACAACACAATGGGGGAGATGAACAAGTAAAGAGACCAGAGTCTCTACAGGGTTCTAAGCACCTCAAAGGAAAGGTTGTTTTATAAGGAATCTTTCTTTAGTCACCAGTTTGTCACCTGAAAACCTAAGGTTAAAGCATGATTTTAATACAGAAGTTTGATTCTAGGTGTCAATACTTTGTTTGAAATATAAATTGTGATGGGCTTCTTTTTTCTGGTATATATAATTTTCCCTCGTTTCTTTTACTTTTTCATTGTGATATAGCATACATATAGTAAAGTGTACAAATCTTAAGGAAATCACTCAATAATTAACTTTTACTTATGTAAAAATGTAACTACCACCCAAATAAAGAGATAAAATATAATAGCATACCAGAAGCTTCTCTTGTGCCACAAGATCAATCCCACCCCCACCACGATGAGGTATCCACTATTTTGATTTTCCTGTAATAGGTTTTTGATATATATTTTAAGCACTAGTGAGTTATATTTGTTTGGAGAGCTCTAGCTGTATCTCCCTCAATATACTTGGGCAGCCCAGCCCTAATAATTCTGTCATCTTCAATATGCTTAGGCTACCCAGATGCTACTTGCCTGGCTACCCTCCTTCTTCCATAATAGGACAATACTCAACTGTCACCAAAAGAAGGAATGACAGCCCCAGCACACAAGACACACATAGGGCCATACCATTGTTGAAACCCACTGACAAAGGATTATCACTTTGCTAGATGGTCAAGAAAAGACTCAGCTTTGTTGAGAGCCCTCTTAATCTGTTATCCTAACAGCGTGCCTTACTCTTCCTCTTGGTTAGAGAATGTACCCTTATCTTACCCACTGAAACTCAGGACAATGGAAGATATTATCAAAATTTGCTTGTCCTCTAGCCATAGGCTGGGAGTCTGTGTCTTGCTCTGAGGGTCCACTTACCTAACAAGAAAAACTGCCCCTTGCTTCACCTCCAGAACTAGGAAATGAGTGTTTAATCAAATCATCACACAACAGAAGCAATCATTTTTATGATGAAGGTCAATATATGGCACAATGGGAGACTAGAGGAAGGAGAATCTGAGCCAGGGAAGACCTCCCAGAGGAAGCTATGCTTAAGTTCAGATTTATACTATAAACAATGGAAAATACTAAATAATTTTCATCTGGAGAGTGACCAAATCAGATTTTTATTTTTAAAAATTAGTCTGCCAGAAGTGTGGAGAAATAATAGAATAGGCATAAGCCTGAAGACTACTGCTATCATCCAGGTGAGATATGGTGAGGTACTTACAGGACATTCAGGTGAAGATCTTCTATAGGCAGTTGGATATGTAGGTCTAGAACCTAAATGAAAAATCTGGGCTAACAGTAAGGTTTGGGTGTTATCTGTATACAAATGACAGTGGTTTAGACTGCCCAGGAAGAGAGTGCAGGACAGAGCACAAAGCCAAGATTAGAGTGTTGGGAAACAACAACATTGAAGATTCCAGCCAAGGAAAAAGAGCTAGAGAATGAGGTAAGAGGTAAGAGGGAGGAACAAAAAACAAGGACAGAAGATTATCATAGTACTCAAAGGAGGGAATATTTTCAAGGAGGAAGTAGGTTAATATTTCATATGCTATAAAGTGTTGCAAGACAAGAAAAGTATACATTGATCTGGCAATGTGGAGGTTACTGGTGACCTCAGTGAAAACAGTATCAGTGCTAGATCAGATGACGCTAAGGAACGAATAGGGAGTAAGGAAGCAGAGGCAGTTTAGAAGCATAGCTGGAGCAGGAAGAAAAGAAAAAGAACAACTAGAGGGGAAATTTGCTATAAACTGAATGTTTGTGCCCTACCCCCAAATTCATATGTTGAAATCCTAAGTCCCAAGGTGATGGTATTTGGAGGTGGGGCCTTTGGCAGGTGATTAGGTCATGAGGGCAGAGCCCTCCTGAATGGGATCAGTGCCTTTATAACAGAGGCCTCAGAGAGCTCCCTTGTTCCTTCTGCCCTGTGAGGACACAGCGAGAAGATGGCTATCTGTGAACCACAAAGTGGGTTATCAACAGACAATGAGTCTGAAGGCATCTTGATCTTGGACTTCCCAGCCTCCAGAACTATGAGCCATAAATCTCTGTTGTTCATAAGCCACCCAGTCAATGGTATTCTCTTATAGCAGCCCAAACTGACTTGGACAGAACTATAGGTAAGAAAGGTTGCAGAGCCCTGGCCAGGCGGCTCAGTTGATTGGAGCGTCAAAGGTGGCATGTTCGATTTCCAGTCAGGGCACATACCTAAGTTGTGGGTTCAATCCCCAATCGGGGTACGTGCAGGAGGCGGCCGATGGATATTTCTTTCTCACATTCATGTTTCTCTCTCTCTCTCTGTCTCTCACTCTCTCTCTCCCCCTCCCTTCCTCTGTCTAAGATCAATTTTTAAAAAGGTTGCATATAAGATAAGAGAGACCTGAACCATTTGCCAAAAAGTATTGCTCCATTGAACGTATTGTAAAAGGGAGTCAAACATCAAATGACAGATTGACCAAAATAACTTTTAAAGCTTAAATACAGAGATTTTATGATTCCTGTTGATAAGGGGTGGAGCTTCCAACCTAAAGATATTTAACAGGTTCAGAGAAGCTTCCTGAACTCTCTAGATAGAACGGAAAATTAAATACTTAAATAATGTGTTTATCTTTTGTTATAAATATAAATTAATGGAATGTAACAGAAACAATTTAGGGCTTTGGTTTTTATATTAAAAGTTCAAACAAAACCACACAACCTATTCTAAGGTAGACTACAAATTATTGCTGTCCCTAGGATTTGTGTAGATAACATTTTTTAAATCCCTCATGGTAGCAATTTTAAGAGAGGAAAAGCCAGTCAATTGTAATGGCCTATAAATTAACATATTACTTATTAAGCAAATATTCCCCCCAAGTACATCTAAACATCTTAAACATCCACACAATGTGGGTTGGGAAACTAAGTAATTGAAACCGAGGGCTAAAACATTCATGGAAGAGTCATAAACTCGGCCAATAAATATTTATTGAGCACCTACTATAAGGCAAGCATTGTTCTAGTCACTAGACATTAACTAAAAATAAATGTGTTGATTTGTGTAAGTCCTTCTGGAACCTGATCAATACAATTGAAAGAACTGCTATAATTTCCAAACTATTTGGATGTGTGGTCGTTTATATTCTAAGGCCCTATTTAACTTACCATAGTGAAGACATGAAATTTTACAGGTGGAAGGTACCTTAAGGGATCACCAGCCCACCTTATCCCATTTCACAGATGGCAAAGTTGAAGTGCTGAGAAGTTTAAAATACATTTTTTACTATTAGAGCCAGATCTAGAACTTTATTTCTGATTCAATGCTTGCTCTACCGATGAAAATCACATCAAAAACATGTCTCTCCCCAACACCTGCACTCACTTCCACCTCTTTTGATTAGTTTGTCAATAATCAGTTCTGCATTTTTCTCTAAAATAAATAGCAAATTTTCTATGAACCATGGGCACTTGGCCCAGATTTAAAACATTGAGCTTAACGATTGCAAGCATCTCTCATCATGTGAGGAGGAGCAGTGGAAGCTGGCAAAGATCACCTCACTTTGGGCATTTAGCTAAAATGTCCCAAATTCCAGGAAGATATTGGGGTGTTTTATCTCAATTGTCTGGCTGCTGGAGAAGAGAATATGTCGTTTTAAAATTTCTATTCAGAATTTTAATTAAATTGTTGCCTGTAGCAAAATAGAACGGCATTAAAATCAAATGTTAGCGTCTCTTTGTTTACTTTATGGGCTCGCATCTCTAACTAGTTTTCGCTGAAATAATTAAATGTCTTTTCAGCAAATGGATTCTTCAGGCTGTTTAGTTTAATGCTTCTTTTAACCTGGCAAGTATGTGCTTTATAATTCAGTTGATTTCTACTCTTCCTCATGCCACCCCATCCCCCATCACATACACTTTTCTCTAATCTCCCCACACAAGTTGGCTGGAAGGCTTCTTCAGATCAGAATGGCATTAATGCACCTGTAGGCCAAAGCGTCCTCATACAAACTGGTGGAGATTGTCAGAGGCTGAACACATTACATCTGACATTAATGGGTCAGAGGCACTTCTAGATTGAAATTGGTGAAGGTGGAGAGGACACACAATGTAGTCAATGAAGCTAATCTGAGACTAATGCCTGAAATCTCATATTTACTGACCTATTATTGCTCAAAGGGAAAATTGCATTTTAAAAAGTATAGAATCCATATTGGAGTGGGGAACAGGAGAATGTACCTCGAGAGTGTGTGTGTGTGTGTGTGTGTGTGTGTGTGTGTGTGTGTGTGTGTGTCAGGCAGGGGAGAGATCCTGTTGAATAAAACATCATTATGGACCCTTTGGAGATAAAAGCCAAAGCCAGGGGCATAGTCTGAAATGGGAAGATTTAGTCAAAGGGGGTCTAATTACCTACATGATAAAGTAGAAAATAGATCTTTCTGGGGATAAAGATATGATTCTGGTGGACAATTATTTTTTGCTTCCTCTGAATAGAGCCCTACCCCAGAAATAAGAGACAGAAAGGGAGTACAAGAGAGAGTACAGAGATGTTAGAAAGCTAACTTTGGAATTCTAATAGCTAACTTCTAATGTGTATTTACTATGATCTTCCAGGCACCAGGCTAAGTGCCTTTCCATTATCTCATTTAATCTTCCCAAATGAAATAGGAACCATTAGTCTCTTTATTTTACAGATCTGCAAAGTGTGGATTAGCAACATTAAATGACTTATCAAAGTTCTCCTAGTTACTAATGGCAGAGTTGGCATTCATATTTGTCATCCCTGTCCTCCTTAAAATAAGAGGGAAAAATGGTGTGAACATTTAAAATGGGGGCCTACAAGCTATTAGGCTCACTTAAACTGAATAATAATGACAGTGACAATGTTGGTCAATGGTGACAGATATTGGGTACTTACTACATGCCGAGCATTGTGCTAAGCACTTTATATAAATCAGTTCATTTCATTTTTATAACAACTTTTTGAAGAAAATATTTTTTATTCATTCTCTTCCACAAATAAAAAATATGGAGTCTTCAAGGTTAAGCAACTTGCCCAAGACTATATAGCTAGGAAATGGAAAAGCTGTAGAGTAAGAGCACCGCCCCCCTCCCCAATACAGTGCAACACTAGGGCCTAAGGAAAGAGTAAGCTACCAGTAGGACATTCCCTCTAGTGAGATGTGGCCCAGAATCTTTTGGAATCCTGATATTTGAATCACACATTTTATATTGCTCCCTACTCTATGTGATAATCTCTCCTGGAAAAAGAAGTGTTGGGACACTTATGACTCACAGAATGGAGACATAATAGAAAGTCAAGAAATATTTGGTGACTAAATGGATAGATGAATAGAGTTAAATCATTAGTTTTCAATTTTTTCATTCTGTGACCCTGTAAGTTCCATATCTCTGTGATGAGTTGAATCCTTTCATATGAGTTTTGGAATGCATGGAAGTTTTGAATAATAAAAGGTAATCAATAGGAGAAAGGACTCATTTGTGCTTAGATAAATAAAATGTGGAAAAATCAGAAAGCAACTAGCTCTCGCAGGGCCCTCATTGTCTTAAGAAGGAGAAATGTGTTGGGACCAGGCATCTGGAAGGAAGAGTTAAGAATGCCAAGAGAAAGGGTAACGTGGGAGCTGAAAGGTAACTAACATTTTCTATACATTCTATGTACTAGGTCTTTTTATATACTATAACTCATTTAATCCTCCTAACTATCTAGGAGGCAGGTGTTATTATCTCTATTTTATAAATAAGAAAATTGAGACTCATAAATTAAGTAACTTGCCCAAAGTCTCACATATGGGGAAGTGGTGGAGCTGGTCTGAATCATCTTAGAACACTCATAGCCTCTTCAAGTAGAGAATTGAAAACAGAAATGCATTTTAATTGAGTGAGGAAAGAAAAAATTTTCAGGTTTAGAAAAACAAAAAATATAGTGAAGAACTTGTGAAAAGGCCCAACCCAAGAAAAACAAGATTTTAGGAAGCTAGAAGACAGGCCTTGACTGAATAAGATAATCTTTAGGAAAGTGGTGATGCCTGGATTCTAAATTCTCTACTATGTTACCCATATTTCCTAACTTGGTAATTGTAACAACTCAGTCTGGAGAAAAAGAGTGACAGCTATTGCCAGGAAGACAGACCACAGCCAGCAATGCAGGATGATAGGGAAATAAAGATGACAGTGTCTACAAGAACCCTGTTCAGAGACCTTTCCCCAGCCTTTTGATGGCAGAGGGCATGGCAGGGCTTGCTGCCAGCCCCCTACATCTACCTCCTCTACCCTCTTGACTTTATTCCTGACAATTAGTTTTTTGAAGCTTCACTGCTTTGGGTCTTCTTTTCAAGTCTTACAAGTCAAATCTATGCCTAGGACATAAACACTGTACCCTGCATCTCAAATACCGGCTCCACTTGTGTTATTCCAGGTCCTCCAAGAAGTACATGTAAAGATGGCATTAAACATGGAAATATTTTACTAGGAAACATGACTGTGTGAAAGGGAGCTGTGTTGGAAACCTGACCCAGTGTAAGGATCAGACGAATGAAGGTTGGATGGAAGCAGTCTAGACTGCCATATAGTTGAAGGAAGCTTCTGCAAGTGCTTGAGCCAAAGTTAGCCAACAAAGGAGTCTCTCAGGAGTGACTCTGCCTTAGTATTCCCACTATGCTCAGTCATGGGAGGGAAGAGCCTGATCAGAAGTGCCAGAACACAGCAGCTGAGGTCCTTGGTCAATTACACTCACTATTATAAATCGTCTTTCAGGTACACTCTAATGGGCACCCACACACCACCCCAGCCTCTTCTATTCATAACTATTCCTGTAAATCTCAACTCAAGTCTCATTTTCTAAGGGGAGCCTTTCCTAACCCCAAGCCCACCCTTAGTTGAGGTAAACTTACCATTTTATGTGTTCTCATAAAAACATTTTCTTTTCCTTCAGAGAACTTCTCTCAGGTTGTAATTATATACTCACTGGTATGATTATTAGATTAATTATTATCTCGCTTCCTAAATTTTGCACTCTATGAGAGCAGGGACCATGACTGTTTTGTTCCCTACTTTATGCTCCGTGCCTACCACAGTGACTAATAGTAGATGCTCGAAGAATATACACTAAGTCCTCACTTAACGTCATTGATAGGTTCTACAACTTTAAGCAAAACAACGTATAATGAAACCAATTTTACTATAGGCTAATTGATATAAACAAGAGTTAAGTTCCTACAACATCTCATCAATGTTATATGAAATAACGTTTTTCAAGCACTTGCTGTACTTTGAATGAAAGGATGTGAATGAATAAATATCGAAGAACGGATATGAGTTATATAATCAATTCTAATCCCAAACCCACTAGAAACTATATAAGGCCCAGGGCTAGGATAAAGGAAACATAGCTTAAAGGTGAGAATGAGTAGGTAGGTTCAAGGTAAAGATGACATGAGATGATTCTTAAACTGACATGAGCAAACACAAGTTGTAGCTGGTGCCCACTAGGCCACACTGACTGAGATTCATGTCAGAGAAATTAAGGTAAAACAGAAAAAGTGAATGTGCTTATGGAGTGAGACAGATGATGAACATAAACCAAATGAGCACCCCTTTACCTGGTCAAGCAGGCTGGTCCAGGAAATGTGAGATCAGGACTGTAGCAGACAAATAAGGAGCCAGGAAAATGAAAACCATAGTAAGTCACACACAATAGTCTTAAGGAGTTCTCCTGAGAATCCAGGTTGTGTCAACAAAGTCTGTAGATCTTGGACATGTTTTTAGCTCAGGTCTTCTCTGGTAGCCTCTCCTAGTCTTAAAGGTACTACATCCTTTGTTGAATGGGGTAGTAGTCATTGCCTAACACCTGCATCTATTGACAGCCCTATAGGCCTCCAGAACCACTTGGAATTTTAATTTCTTAAGCATCAGCTTTCTCCTTTCAAAAAGAGAAATAAAATTCAAACTCATAAGATCATTAGATTAGGATAAGAGAAAATAATATGAAATTTCTCATAATATGTAACATGCTTCCTTTTTTTTAATTTTTAAAATTAAAATTAAAAAAATCTTCTCCAGGACTCCACTTATGAAAAAAATGGCTCAGGACACACAATATACACAAAATCTTTAGAAATTCTTTATAAAATGTGCAATCCCTAATCTAATTGACTCAGTGTTATCCTATATGTCAGATGATTGAGAAAATTGTAGAATTTTAGGATCTCTGAGCTGAGGGGATCCTTCAAGATAAGTACAGTTTACATTAGTGAGCTGTGAGAATGCTGGGGAAAAGCACTAATTGTCAAGGTCTTATGAATCTGTGCATCTTCATAGAATTTTATTAAGTGGGTCTTTGGAAGACCACTGCTAGAATTCACTATCTTCTTACATGCTGGAGCAAAATGTGAATTTATTCCACAACCAAGTGTAACAGGGACAAACTAATTTCAGCCTGGGACTAGGGTATAAACTCATGCATATTTGTTCAAAAAATCATGCTGCATCATTAGGTTAATGAGTCAGACAAAGCTGATGAAAATCACATAATCTGTTCTAATTTCTGATTATACTCAAGTGGTTATATGGTCCTGAAAGTTCAGTGTCTTGTTATATTCTTTCCTATTTTACTGACTCACTGAATTGAGGGTGCTAACTCAACCTTTCTGTGTCTCTTTCATCATCTACAAAATCTGAGCTACAAATACTTAACTGTGTACAATGCCATTTTTATTTCATCAGTGTCTTTCACAACATAACAAACCACCTCCTCAGTCAAAATAATAATGCTTTTGTTAAAATACATTAACTCCAAGTATAGACTTCAATTGAATTTGATGACTATTTTGTAGTCTAGCACAATGGGAACGCAAGTGAGAATTTAAAAGTACAATTCCTGTCCTCAAATGGTGATTCATAAACACCGGTCCACAGACATGGACTAGTCTGTGACAATCTTTTCCCAAATCCATGGCAAAATGTAAAGAAAATCAAAGAGGATAATAAAGAAGATATTTCATGACTAAATTTATATTCAATTTTTTTAAAATTGCCTTTATTACAAGTTTCTTATAAATATTTCTATTCCACTTATTTTCTTGGCACTGAAATGTTCTTATTTTATGGTGGCAATTGTCTTTTTAACATCTTCATTTAACAAAACAAAAAAAAATTGGCAACTCTAGGTCAGTCCATTATTTCTTTTAATATTATTGCTCCATTAACTCAAAATGTATGAGTGCCACTAAATCACTTACCACCTACTTAAAGACTATGATTAATGTGACTTATAGTTTAGTCAAGAAAATTGTTTTAATTTGTTACTTAGAGGTTTGAGTTCTGGAAATTCTATGTTTTTATAATTAGAAGTTCCAAAAAAAAAAAAAAGAAAGAAAGAAAGAAAACAAATTTTGAACTAAAACTACTGCTAAAAACAAAACAACAACAAAAAGAGCAAAGCCAATAATGACCAAATGGTGACTGGTACATAGAAGACCTTCAATAAATATTTATTAAATAAGGAAATAAATTATCAAATGAAACAAATATAGATTAAGAAATACCTAGCCAGCAGCTACTAAATACACACACACGCGCAAGAGAAGGATTTTCATTCTTTGATTACAATAACAAGGAAAATGGCTTTTCTTTTCTAATTTTTCTTTTCAATTAGAGATAATACCTGAGTAGTATATCCCTAGGAAAAGCCTGTAGCATATTTTTCTCTCTTGCTGAAAGGAAATAAAAAGAAGCAGTTAAAGGAAACTAAAATCATTTAGGAAATTATTTAGACTCATAAGAGTTGGAGTCAGAGAATTTAGAAATCACCCAACCCATTCCCTTCAATTTACAGAAAAAGAAACAGGTTCAGAAAAACGTGCCCAAATTGCCCATGCTTTGGGGTTTGCCCATGAGAACAAAACCAAGAAGATATTTCTGCCATCTTGCAGGAGCACACTCTAATTACAGATGGAAGATAAGCATTGTTTCAAAGACCTCTTGAATATTCAAACTACAAACATAAAAGTTTTAAAAGACTTTCAAGGGTTAGAGGAAACAAAGACATAAAAATGGAAAATGTTCAAAATAGAATTCATGGAGGAGGGAAAGTATTCTGGGGCTAGTGGTTTGTGAGCAAGCAAAGATCCAGAGACTGGAGTATATATGCTGTCTTTTGGGAATGTTGAGGGGCAGTGAGTTATAAGTGATTTGTGGATATATCTTCTATCTTTGAGAATTTTCCTTTGATAGCATTCATCAACACTAGACTAGTAGCTCTCGCTATTGACCAGACACTAGAACATGGAAACAGTCTTGATCAACTGACGCTCTCATTAAAATTATATCAATGTTATCACAAAGATGCACTGACAAAATAGCATATGTACAAGGCCATTCAATGCACCAGTATCTGTAGTGGCAAAGGACTGGCAACAAGTCAAATGTCCATCAATCAGGGACTGCTTGAATAAACTATGGTACATCCACACAATGGGTACAATACAGATTTTTCAAAAATAAAAGAATGAGAAAGACTTCTACATACTATTATAATATATCAACAGAATCTATTATTATGGGGGAAAAGCCAGGATAAAACAGTTTACAATAGGCAAGATTTGGAAGCAGTCCAAGTGCCCATCAGTAGATGAGTAGATAAAAAAAAAAACAAAAAACTGGTACGTGCAGTGAAGGCCTGGGTGGGATGGGAGAAGGGTGCATGGGGTCTATGGGGGAAAAAGGGGGGACATCTGTAATACTTTCAACAATAAAGATAATTTTTTTTAAAGACACAGATCTGCACAGCACAAAAAAAAAAAAAAAAAAAAAGCTGTGATACATTTACACAATTGATACTGCTCAGCCATAGAAAGAAGGAAATCTTACCATTTGTGACAGCACAGATGGACCTGGAGAGTATTATGCTAAGTGAAATAAGCCAGTCAGAGAGAAATACCATATGATTTCACTTTTATGTGGAATCTAATGAATGAAATAAACTAGCAAACAAAATAGAAACAGATTCATAGATACAGAGAACAGACTGACAGCTGTCAGAGGGGAGGGGATTGGGGGACTGGGTAAAAAGGTAAAGGGTTTAAGAAAAAGAAACAGACACAGACAACAGTATGGTGATTGCCAGAGAGAAAGGGGCATGGGGGGAGATGGAAGAGGGCAAAGGAGGGATCAATGGTGATAGAAGGAGACTTAACTCTGGGTGGTGAGCACACAATGTAGTGTGTAGATGATATGTTATAGAGTTGTACATTTGAAACCTGTATGGTTTTATTAGCCAATGTCACCCCAATAAATTCTATTTTTAAAAAGTCAGAATAGTGATAATACTTGAGATGCAGCATAGTGCCTGGAAAGGCACATAAGGGAGGTTTTTGGGGTGCTGGTGTGTTCTGTCCTGGGGTACCCATTGTGTTCCATTGTTTACATGGGTGTATTTATTTTGTGAACATTTGTTAACCTGCACACTTACAATTGTGCAATTTTCTGTGTTATACTGCAATCAAATTTATACTTTAAAAATTCTGTTGTACCCATACGACTATTTCTAGTGGCATTGTGTTAAATAAAAAGAAGGGGGCAGAATTGGGGTAGGGGAAAGCAATGCTAGTAATAATGCCACCTTTTGAGTAACGTACTCTAAAGGGAAACACACATTTGTTTATATTTTTTAAAGAAAATATAAACAATAACCAGTAAAGATAGTTACCTACAGGGTGGAAGAGTAAGGGATGACCTTGAGACTTCTTTAAATATACCTTGTTATACTGTATACTTCGACTTTGGTACAAAATTAATCAAAAAGAAAAAAACCTAAAAGTATAAAGCAAACTGATATAAATAAACTTAACGTTTTACCAAATTGGGGACAAACCCATACAGAGAAGATAATTATTTCAACTTGACTTTAAAACAAAGAATTTAGAATGCAGCCCTGGCCGGTTTGGTTCAGCGGTTAGAGCGTCGGCCTGCGGTCCAGAGAGACCTGGGTTCAGTTCCCGCTAAGGGCATGTATCTCGGTTGCGGTTTGTCCCCAGCCCTGGTTGGTCGTGCGGGTGGCAGCCACTTGATGTGTCCCTTTCACATCGATGTTTCTCTCTCTTCCCCTCTCTCTCCCTCCCACTCTATCTGAACAAAGAATGAAAAAATGTCCTCGGGTGAGGATAAAACAAAGAATTTAGAATGCAAGTCCCTAATTGGATATAATCTCAGGGCACAGAGAACCTCAAAGAGACTCTAAACTGCATTCAGTAGTTTCATTGTTAATGGTAATATCATTATTTTTTATTGGGGAAATATTATAGGTAACTAATATTAGAGGTAATTAA
Source organism: Tadarida brasiliensis (assembly GCA_030848825.1). NCBI lineage: Eukaryota > Metazoa > Chordata > Mammalia > Chiroptera > Molossidae > Tadarida > Tadarida brasiliensis. The sequence continues at coordinate 43,945,945 of CM061280.1, forward strand.
TATAATATTATAGGTAATTCTATAAATAACAAAAAAACTAACAATCCCATTATAATATGGACAGAGGACCTGAGCAGACACTTCTCCCAAGAAGATATACAAATGGCCATCAGATATATAAAAAGATGCTCAACAAGTTTTTGTTGCTCCAGGAGTGGAGACTCCTAGGATGTTTCTCTGAATGAGGACGTCAAAAGTGCGAAATGACTAGATGGGAACCAAAGTAGAAAACTAGGGACTGGGAGAAAACCACTGTACTCTCAAGCATGAAAACTTACTGATCAATGTTGCCAATGTTTTCCTGATTGCTCCAAAATAGCAGATTATTGAGGAAGATATTCACCAGGGTGTACCCTCAAGATTTAACTGTTTCCTTACTAGCACACAATGGAAACAGTCTACTATTCATCATTTTGCCTTTTCCTGAATGTCATATATAGACATACCTTGGAGATATCATGGTTTCAGTTCCAGACCACTGTAATAAAATAAAGTGGATTCATGAATAGGAATACCTGACCAAATTTCAGAATTGGAAATCATGGATGGAGATCAAATAATTGAAGAAGTCTTGGATAAGTTTGTTAATTGTCATGAGCAAACATATGAAGAATTTCTGAGCACTTTTACTCATCTTTCAAAAGAGGATAATGTGACCAAAAGAGGTGCATTTGGAACCAATTCTTCAGAAAACATATTTACTTCAATACAACTTACTCATGAAAATAAACCAACTAATCACCACCTGATAAGTAAAGCCATCTTTCTTCATGCTTTATCACAGTGTTCAGAAGAGCAGATAGTGCTGGATGAAGGCCAAAAAGTTGGCATTTCCTTTCAAGGTGATCTAAATCAGGCAGGAAAGATGAAGGTAGATAATTTCCTAGAAATAGAACATTTGGACATGGATGAAGAGATTATGCCCCCAAATGAGCAAGGATTTGCGGCTGCTGCCTGGAGAAGTGGAGCAGGACATAAGCACCCGTGTTCCTTCTTACATACCTTCCGTGGCCCAGCCTCTGAGCCATGGAATAAAGCCAAGGCCCACAGTGAAAGGAGTGGACAAGCAAAGGGATGAGATACTCAGAAATGAAGTTCAGCCCTTCAGACTTGATGAAGAATTTGATTATGGTACTGTGATGTTAACCTCAAGTTTAGTCCCGCAGAAATAGAAGCCATCAAAGAGCTATCCAAGCAAAAGCGAGAGGACACCAACACAGACTTGGAGGAACCCCGTGATTGATTCACCAAGACATCCTCCTGTTTACTTTTATTTTGTTCTTATTCAAGCGAAAATAAAATAAATGATAAACCTACTTTTAAAAAGAAGATGCTCCAAAGTAGGCGGGATCACAATACCAGAAATCAGGTTATACTACAAAGCTACTGTAATCAAAACAGCCTGGTACTGGCACAAGAACAGGCACATAGATCAATGGAACAGAGAACCCAGAAATTGACCCAAAACATTATGCTCAATTAACATTCGACAAAGGTGGCAAGAGCATACAATGGAGTAAAGACAGCCTCTTTAATAAATGATGCTGGGAAAATTGGACAGCTACATGCAAAAAAATTAAACTAGACCATCAGCTTACACCATACACAAGAATAAACTCAAAATGGATAAAAGACTTAAATGTGACTCATGAATCCATAAAAATCCTAGAAGAAAATGTAGGCAATAAAATTTCAGACATCATATGCAGCAGAATTTTCACTGATATATCACCTAAGACAACAGAAACAAAGGAAAAAATGAACACATGGGACTACAACAAACTCAAAAGCTTCTGCACAGCAAAAGAAACAACCATCAAAGTGGAAAGACAACCCACTGTATGGGAGAGCATAATTGCCAATGATATATCAGAGAAGGGATTAATTTCCAAAATATATAGAGTGCTCATACGTCTCAACAAAAGGAAGACAAAGAACCCAATTAAAAAATGGGCAGAGAAACTAAATAGACACCTATCCAAACAGGACATACAAATAGCCAAGAGACATATGAAGAAATGCTCAACTTCACTAATCATCAGAGAGATGCAAATTAAAACAAGAATGAGGTATCACTTCACACCTGTCAGAATAGCCGCCATCAACAAAGCATCAAATAACAAGTGTTGGCGAGGGTGTGGAGAAAAGGGGACTCTAGCACACTGCTGGTGGGAATGCAGACTGGTGCAGCCACTATGGAAAACACTATGGTGTTACCTCAAAAAATTAAAAATTGAACTGCCATTTGACCTAGTGATCCCACTCCTAGGAATATACCCTAAGAAGCCTGAAACACCAATCAGAAAGAATATATATACCCCCATGTTCATAGCAGTGCTATTTACAATAGCTAAGATCTGGAAACAGCCCAAGTGTCCATCAGTGGATGAATGGATAAAAAAGCTGTGGTACATATACACAATGGAGTACTATGCAGCTGTAAGAAAGAAAGATCTCATATCCTTTGAGACGACATGGGAGGACCTAGAAACTATTATCCTAAGTGAAACAAGCCAAGCAGAGAAAGACAAATATCATATGATCTCACTTATTTCTGGAATATAATGAACATAACAGTCTGAGGAACAGGGTAGTCCCAGAGACGTGGAAGTAGGGTACAGACTGACAATTGCCAGAAGAGGGGGTGAGGGAGGGGAGCGATGAACCACAGAACTTGTACACATGTACTCATAACCAATGGACATGGACAACAAAACTGGGGACGGGGCAGGGAAGGAGGGGGAGGAGGGTGTCAATGGGAGAAAAAAGGAGAAACATCTGTAACAAAAGTAAATTAATAAGAAAAAAGGAAAAACATTAAAAATAAAAAAAGATGCTCAACTTCACTACCTATTATGAAAATGCAAATCAAAACTACAATGAGATACCACCTGTTAGAATGGCTACTAGCTACAAGTAATAACAACTGTTAGAGTGGTTGTGGAGAAAAAGAAACCTTCATTCACTGCTGGTGGGAATGTAAACTGATACAGCCACTATGCAAAACAGTATGGAGGCTCCTCAAAAAATTAAGTATAGAGTTACCATATGACCTAGTAATCCCTCTTCTGGGTATCTATCTGAGAAATTTGAAAACATTTATGTGAAATGATAGATGCACCCCTATGTTCATTGCAGCTCTATTCATGATGGCCAAGACATGAAAACAACTGAAGTTGCCCTTTGCTAGATGATTGGATAAAGAAGATGTGGTACATATATACAATGGAATACTGCTCATCCATAAGAAAAGATGAAATTGTCATTTGTGACAACATGGAAGGATATTGAGAATATCATGCTAAGTGAAATAAGTCAGACAGAAAAAGTCAAGAACAATATGATTTCACTCATATGTGGGATATAAAACTGAAAGCAACAAATGAACAAATAAGAAAACAAACAAAAAGTCAGACACAGACAACAGTATGGTGGTTACCAGAGGGAAAGAAAGGGGAGATAGTGAAGGGTAAAGGGGGTCAAATATATGGTGATGGAAGGAGATTGGACTTTGGGTGGTAAACACACATTGCAATATGCAGGTAATGTATTATAGAATTGTACACATGAAACCTATATACTTTCATTAACTAACATCACCTCAATGAATTTAATAAATAAATTCAAAATAAAGGATGTTCAAAATAAAAGAAAGGAGAAATAAATATCAATTCAATTTAGATAAAAACCCTATAATCTTAAATTTCAATTGGAAATATCATTATAACCTCATATTTTCTTTTTTAACAAAAAAGGTTATTCCTAGATGTGGCCACAGAAAAGTCCTAGAAGCAATGATCAACTAATAGCAACGAGCATCCTGGCACACAAATTGTAATGTGTGAAAGTCATTCCCTAATATATACAACCAGGATTCCTTAGAGAAATGGCTGACTATAAAACCCGCCTAGAATGTCTTCTTGTGCTAGAAAGCAAGGAAGCTATCAGCAAGTACTGTGGTCATATCAAAAGGCCTCAAGAGTCAACTTTAAAGGGGCTCCCACTGGCCTAATATAGGACAATTTTGGTATCAAAGTTAAAAAAATTACAGTGATTTATTGAGACATATTAAAATCCATAAATTCATAATGAGCTAATAAAAACACATTAGTCACCATTGGAGCTTACTAGGATACCAAACCATTCTGAAAATTCATAAATAGAAGACAAGAATTAAGCAGTATTACCTTTCTTATAAGAACTGTATTTCAGGATAGCCACATAATTAATGAGGGAAATTTCTTCTTTATAGAATTCTAGTTAATAAATGCAGAAGAAATGACAGAATTGGAAAAAATCACCACTCTCTTACCTTTAATAAAATAATGGATCTAGGCAATGATCATCAGTAGATGCCAAAATGATTGGGTTAAAGGTTAATGAAATACTTTGTAATGAAGGAATCAGGCTGACACCACCTAAACCCCACTGATCAATCTTAATATTACAAAAAGTGAGACACCGAAACATTACAGGCATCCTGGTGTGCTGCAGTGGGATAAACACCACCAATGATAAGAAATTCTTAACTTAAAAAGTGAACCTTGCCCGGCCAGTGAGGCTCAGTGATTAAGCATTGACCCATGCACCAAGAGGTCGCTGGTTTTATTCCAGGTCGGGGACATGCCTGGGTTGAGGGCTCAATCCCCAGTAAGGGGCGTGCAGGAGGCGGCCAATCGATGTTTTTCTCTTATTGATGTTTCTATCTAACTCTCCCTCTCCCTTCCTCTCTCTTTAATATTCAATAAACATATAAAAAATTTTTTGTGTTGTTTGTTTTTTTTATTAATTTATTTTTGTTACACATTTCTTTTTCCCCCATTGACACCCTCCTCCCCATCCTCCCCACCCCATCCCCAGCTTGGTTGTCCATGTCCATCGGTTATGCATACATGCCTATAAGTTCTGTGGTCTATTTCTTCCCTCCTCCCTCACCTCCTTTTCTGAGGATTGTCAGTCTGTATCCTACTTCCACGTCTCTAGGTCTACCCTGTTCCTCAGATTGTTACGGTCATTATATTCCACAAATAGGTGAGATCATCTGATATTTGTCTTTCTCTGCTTCGCTTGTTTAGCTTAGGATAATACTCTCGAGGTCCCTCCATGTCGTCTCAAAGGATAAGAGATATTTCTTTCTTATAGCTGCATAGTACTCTATTGTGTATAAGTACCACCGCTTTTTTATCCATTCATCCACTGATGGACACTTGGGCTGTTTCCAGATCTTAGCTATTGTAAATAGTGCTGCTATGAACATGGGGGTACAAATATTCTTTCTGATTGGTGTTTCAGGCTTCTTAGGGTATATTCCTAGAAGTGGGATCACTAGGTCAAATGGCAATTCAATTTTTAATTTTTTGAGGTAACACCATAGTGTTTTCCATAGTGGCTGCACCAGTCTGCATTCCCACCAGCAGTGTACTAGAGTTCCTTTTCTCCACAACCTCGCCAACACTTCTTGGTTGATGATTTGTTGATGGCAGCCATTCTGACAGGTGTGAGGTGATACCTCATTGTTGTTTTAATTTGCATCTCTCTGATGATTAGTGCTGTTGAGTATTTCGTCATATGTCTCTTAGTCATTTGTATGTCCTGTTTGGAGAAGTGTCAATTTAGTTCCTATGCCCATTTTTTAATGGAGTTCTTTGTCTTTCTTTTGTTGAGTTGTATGAGCACTCTATATATTTTGGAGATTAACCCCTTATCTGATGTATCATTGGCAATTATGCTCTCCCATATAGTGGGTTCCCTTTCCGTTTTGATGGTTGTTTCTTTTGCTGTGCAGAAGCTTTTGAGTTTGATGTAGTCCCATGTGTTCATTTTTTCCTTTGTTTCTGTTGCCTTAGGGGATTTTTCAGTGAAGATTCTGCTGCGTATGATGTTTGAAATCTTGTTGCCTACATTTTCTTCTAGGATTTTTATGGATTCACGAGTCACATTTAAGTCTTTTATCCATTTTGAGTTTATTCTTGTGTATGGTGTAAGTTGATGGTCTAGTTTCACTTTTTTGCATGTAGCTGTCCAATTTTCCCAACACCATTTATTAAAGAGGCTGTCTTTACTCCATTGTATGCTCTTACCACCTTTGTCAAATATTAATTGAGCATAATGTCTTGGGTCAATTTCCGGATTCCCTGTTCTATTCCACTGGTCTATATGCCTGTTCTTGTGCCAGTACCAGGCTGTTTTGATAACAGTAGCTTTGTAATATAACCTGATATCCAGTATTGTGATCCCACCTACTTTGTCCTTCTTTTTCAAGATTGCTGTGGCTATTCGGGGTCTTTTTTGGTTCCATATGAACTTTTGAAGTATTTGTTCTAGTTATGTGAAATATGTCTTTGGTGTTTTGATGGGGATTGCACTGAATCTATAGATTGCTTTGGGTAATATGGACATTTTAATGATGTTACTTCTTCGAATCCATGAACAAGGTATGTGCTTCGACTTTTTTATATTTTCCTCTATTTCATTTTTCAATGACTTGTATTTTTTGCAAATAGGTCCTTTACTTTTGTTAAGTTTATTCCCAGGTATCGTAATTTTTTGCTGCAATGGTAAATGGGATTGTTTTTTTACTTTCTCTTTCTGTGAGTTCATCATTGGTGTATAAGAATGCCGTCGATTTCTTGACGTTAATTTTGTATCCTGCTACTTTGCCAAATTTATTTATTAAGTCTAGTAGATTTTTCATTGAGTCTTTAGGGTTTTCTATGTACAATACCATGACATCTGCAAATAATGACACTTTCACTTTCTCCTTTCCAATTTGGATCACTTTTATTTTTTCTTCATGTCTGATTGCTGTGGCTAAGACTCCCAGTACTATGTTAAATAAGAGTGGCGAAAGTGGGCATCCCTGTCTTATTCCTCTTCTTAAGGGAAATGTTTTTAGTTTTTGCCCATTGAGTATGATGTTGGCTGTAGATTTGTCATATATGGCCTTTATTATGTCGAGATATGATCCCTCTATTCCCAAATTGCTGAGCGTTTTTATCAGAAATGGGTGCTGGATTTTGTTGAATGCTTTTTCAGTGTCTATTGATATGATCATGTGGTTTTTATCTTTCATTTTGTTTATGTGATTTATTACATTTATTGATTTGCAAATATTGAACCAGCCTTGCATTCCTGGGATGAATCCCACTTGGTCATGGTGAATAATTTTTTTGATGTATTGCTGGATCCGATTTGCTAGTATTTTGTTTAGGATTTTGGCATCTATGTTCATCAGGGATATTGGCCTGTAGTTTTCTTTCTTTGTAGTGTCTTTTTCTGATTTTGGAATTAGAATTATGCTGGACTCATGAAACAAGTTTGGAAGTCTTCCGTCTTCTTGAATTTGTAGGAATAGTTTGAGGAGAATGGGTGTTCGTTCTTCTTTGAATGCTTGTTAAAACTCCTCCATGAAGCCGTCCGGGCCTGGGCTTTTGTTTGCTGGGAGAGACTTGATTACATCTTCAATTTCAGTCGTTGTTATTGGACTGTGCAAGTTTTCTATCTCTTCCCGGTCCAGTTTTGGGAGACTATGTGTTTCTAGAAATTTGTCCATTTCACTTAGATTGTCGAATTTGTTGCCATATAAATGTTCATAGTATTTGTTAATGATCCTTTGTATTTCTGTGGTGTCAGTTGTTACTTCTCCTTTTTCATTTCTGATTTTGTGTATTTGGGTTCTCTCTCTCTCTCTTTATTTCTTGGTGAGTGTAGCTAAGGGTCCATCAGTCTTGTTTATCTTTAAAAAAAAAAAACCAGGTCTTTGTTTCATTGATTCTTTGAATTGTTGTTTTTTTGTTTTTTTTTTTGTTTGTTTTTTTTTGGGGGGGGGGCTCTGTCATTTATTTTTGTTCTGATCTATACTATTTCCTTCCTTCTACTTGCTCTGGGGTTTTATTTTTGTTTGCTTTCTAGTTCTTTAAGTTGTGAGGTTAGATAGTCTATTAGAAATTTTTCTTGTTTCTTGAGGTAGGCCTGTAGTGCTATGAACTTCCCTCTCAGAACTGCTTTTGCTGCATCCCATAGATTTTGTGTTGTTGTGTGTTCATTTTCAGTGGTTTACAGGAAGATTTTTATTTCTTCCTTGATCTCCTCGGTAACCCATTCATTGTTTAATAACATGCTATTTAGCCTCCATGTGTTCAAATGTCTTTGCATGTTCCTGTTGCAATTGATTTCTAGTTTCATGTCATTGTGATCTGAGAAGATGCTTGATATGATTTCAATCTTCTTGAACTTGTACAGACTTCGTTTGTGTCCTAACATGTGGTCTATCTTTGAGAATGTTCCATGTGCACTTGAGAAGAATGTAAGTTCTGCAGTTTGGGGTTGGAATTCTCTGTAGATACCAATTAAATCTATTTGGTCTAGTGCTTTATTTAGAGTCTCTGTTTCCTTGTTAATTTGTAGTCCACAGGATCTATCCAGTGATGTCAGCAGGGTGTTGAAGTCCCCTGCTATGATTTTACTGCTGTCAATTTCTCCTTTGAAGTCCTCCAGAAGATTTTTAATATATTTTGGTGCTGCAGTATTGGGTGCATATATGTTTACCAAGGTTATAGCTTCCTGTTGGATAGATCCTTGCAATATTATGTAGTGGCCTTCTTTATCTCTAGTTATGGCCTTCAATTTGAAATCTATTTTATCAGATAGGAGTATTGCTACCCAGGCTTTTTATTCCTTTCTGTTTGCTTGGAATATATTTTTCCATCCCTTCGCTTTCAACCTATGTGAGTCTTTTGTTGTGAGGTGGGTCTCTTGTAAACAACATATATATGGGTCATGCTTTCTTATCCAATCAGCTACTCTGTGTTTTTATTGGAGCATTCAATCCATTTACATTTAAGGTGATTATTGATATGTACTTATTTATTACCATTTTTGTTTAGTGTGGTTATATTTTCCTTCCTATTTCTTCTACTAATTCCAGTAGTCCTTTTAACATTTCTTGCAGTGCTGGTTTGGTGCTAATGTATTCCCTTAGCCTTTTTTTGTCTGGGAAGCTCTTTATTTGACCTTTTATTTTGAATGATAGCCTTGCTGGATAGAGTAGTCTTGGATTCAGATCCTTGTTTTTCATGACCTTGATTACTTCATGCCATTCCCTTCTGGCCTGTAGTGTTTCTGTTGAGAAGTCAGCTGATAGCCTTATGGGGGTTCCTTTGTAGGTAACCTGTTGCTTAGCTCTTGCTGCCTTTGGGATTCTCTCTTTGTCTTTAATTTTTGTCATTTTAATTACTATGTGTCTTGGTGTGGTCCTGTTTGGGTTCTTCTTACTTGGGGCTCTCTGTGTTTCTTGAACTTGAATGCCTTCTTCCTTCACTAAATTAGGAACATTTTCTGTCAGTATTTCTTCAAATATATTCTCTAACCCTTGCTCATTTTCCTCTTCTTTGAGGACTTCTATGATGCAAATGTTATTATGTTTCCTGTTGTCCCACAGTTCTCTTAAGCTGTCTTCCTGTTTTTTAATTGTTTTTTCCTTTTGGTTTTCTGATTGGTTGATTTTTTTTCTACTCTGTCTTCTAATTCACTGATCCGGTCCTCAGCTTCCTCTACTCTGCTGTTTAGTGTTTCCAATGTGTTCTTCATTTCTGCTATGTCATTCTTCATTTCTTCTTGGTGCTTCTTCATTTCCAATTGGTTGATTTTCAGTGTTTCTATGTCTTTACTCATGGTGTTGATGTCCTTACTCATGCTGCTGAGCTTCCTCAAGATCATGGCTCTGAATTCTAGCTCTGTTAACTTGCTTAACTCCATTTCATTTATCTCATCTTTGGTAGAGGTCTCTTGTTCTTTCGTTTGGGACTTGTTTCTTTGTTTCACCATTTTGGCTATCTCAGTGGGATTTGGAGCCTGCCAAATTTTTCCTGTGGATGTTGGTGTTCTGCTGTTTGTGGCTCCCTCTATTGGGTTCGGATGAGCGTGGGAGGACCCACGTTAAACTCCACTGTCAAGTCTTACTTTCCGGGGTAGATTTGCAAGCCCAGAAAAGGTTAAGTTATCCTCTAGCTTTTTGCCTGGAGGCTATTAATCTGGTTACTTGAAGAGCCTTGGGTTCTCAGTTGAATGAAAACTTCCTTTCGGGTGTTCAGGTTAAGAGGATTTCCCGAGGGTGGAGCAGATGCTGGTAGTTAATGAGCCTCAATTTGCATTTCAATGGCCCACCTGGGTGGGGCTGAATCTCCGAGGGAGGTGCTGCCACCTCTCACCAGAGCCCTGGGAAGGAGTAAGATGGCCACCATCCTGCATGGCTGCAACTCAGCAAAATCTCTGAGTGCCCTCCAAATCCTGAGTGTCCCCACACAGTTCCAGTCCAGTCCACCCTCCCTCTGCCACAGCCCATGGTGAGTGGCTATGGCTAATTTAGCACTCTGTTCCAGCCCTCTGGGCTGTGGAGACGGCTTGGGCTTTAACCCCGAAGGTGCTGCTCATAGCTAAGACCGCTGCTGTCCATGGGCTCCCAGCCCTCCTCTCACGCCTCCGCAATCCTACCAAGATTGATTCAGTGTCCCTGGTTGTATGGTCCTCGCAAGCTGCTTTTCTGTTGCTTTTCCCGACGATTTGTCTTTATCTTAGTTGTAATTCCAGTTTGGTTCTGGGAGATGGTCTGTGTAGCTTCCATTCACTCTGCCGCCATTTTGGAATCAGATCCACATATAAAAAATTTTTAAGTGAACGTAAATGTTGTCAAACCTCTAGAAAAAACGATGGTCATGAAAACAGAGTGTTATTTGTATTTGATTAGGAGTAAAAGAGTAAAATAAATATCACAGCTGCGGCCACTTGTCTGTTCCCAACCTCACTCCCCTAGACTCATTCTGGCCCAAGCTCTAGAACAAATACTGGTTTTTTTTTTTGCATTAAGGAGAAATTAAGAAGCCTGAGTTCCATAACTCAAATGACTGCATGAAGTCAACCTGGCTGCTGAACATGCTATAACGTTGTGTCTTGTACTCCAGATACAATTATTGTTGCCTGCTTAGTCCCTTTGCCTACATCTCTATCTGGTTAATTTGCCTACAGCATCAGTTGCTCTGAAATAGGGGTTCTGCTTTGCTCTTACCAGTATTCCAGAAGACTAGAGCTTTGACCTTGAATACTAATCTAACTACTAGGCCTCCACTCCCTATTTCTGACCAACTACTTGAACCTCTCTGCCTTGCTTGCTCTCAGGCTGCCTGTTTTTAAGTTTTTGCCAATTTGTTAGATGTTTTTCAACCTAGAAATCTTGTGTTAAGTTGACCCATGCTGTTAAAATTTGGATTAAATATCAGAACATGTATTGTTATTTCATAACATCTTGAGGCAAGTTGGTGACATTATTCCTGTTTTGAAATGGAACAGAAACAACACATGAAACACTTGTCCCTGCCCCCTATCATATTTGTGGCAGCACTGCCACAAGAATCCTCAACCTATGTTCCTATGATGAGGAACAGTAGATTCAGCCCAGAATTCTCCTGCAAGCTACTTAACAAGTGCTCCCATTCTCTCCAAGCCTCCTGTCCTTCCCTTCCTCTTCTGTCTATCACTGCTGAATCTTCCTAGCCATCACTTTCTTCTCTAGTCCTTTCTACCCATGCTGTGATGGAAATGCTTTTTCCTTTCCCTCCTTTAAAATCCTCAGTAACCATGTCAGTCTCCCAGCAGCTGCTTAGTGTTTTGTCTCCGTGGGTATGCCCCTCTTCTATTTTTTTTTTTTTTTGCTTTTTGTTGTAAATTAAAACAGATAAGGAAAACCACACAGATGTAACAGATGTATGGCTTAATGAATGCATATAAAGCAAAACTTTTTAACTATTATCAGGTCAAGAAATAGATCTTTGTCACTTACCCCAGAAGCCCCTTCCATGTGTAATGCCCACATCACAAACCCCTCCCTTAATCCATACATAACTATTGTCTACATTTTTATAGTAAACACTTCTTTGTATTTAGAAAAAATAGTTCTATCACCTAAATGTGCATCCTTAGATACTATATTTTAGTCTTGCCTGTTTTATAAATTAGATATGTCTTTTCATCTCTTTTACTCTAATATCCCTCTCTTCTTCTCTTTTCCTTATAATTTACCTGTTGAAACACTGAGGCTATTTTTTTTTACATTTTTACTGATTTTTAGAGAGAGAGGAAGGGAGGAGAAAGAGATAGAAAGATTGAGAGAGAACCATCGATCACCTGCCTCCTGCATGCCCCCTACTGTGGACCAACCCCACAATCTGGGCATGTGCCCTGACCAGGAATTAAAACAGTGACCTCTTGGTGTATGGGTTAATGCTCAACCACTGAACCACATGGCCAGATGAAACACTGAGGCTATTTAACAGTTTCCCAGTCCGAATTTTGCTGATAGGTATGCCAATCAATTGGTATTTAATGAACTTAACTTTGCCTTCCTCACTACACTACCATTCTGCTGGGGCAGGTTTGCAGCTACAGGAGCTCTTTGGAAGCCTTCCCCATTCCACTCTCCAGCATGACTGATTGAAAGAAGCCAATTCCCCTGCTCCTAGCTGCTATCAGCTAGTCCTCCATCTGGGTGCTTGGATGACTAGCTGATATCTGGAGCTCATTCATCCACTTGCCTCCAGAGTCCATCTCATTCTTTCCCTCCCTCTTGATAACAGGTGCATATTGACTCCTGAGACCCAGAAAAGTAGAAACTGAAGCATCCAGAGTATCATTCACCTTGGGGTTCAGGGAATCTCATTCTTTCTCATTGATGGCTAATTTATAGGGGTGGACATGGGGAATTAAGTAACATACAAAGCCCCAGCTGAGGGAAACTTCCGGTCAAGATGGCGGCATAGGTAAACGCAGTATCGCGTCCTCCCACAACCACATCAAAGTTACAACTAAACTACAGAACAACCATCATTCAAAACCGCCTGAAATCAAGCTGAAAGGAAGTCCTACAACTATGAAATTAAAGCAGCAGCCACAGCGAGACTGGTAGGAGGGGCAGAGGTGCGACGGGCTGGTCCCACACCCACGTGTGGCGGATAAAAATTAGGAGGATACCTTGGCTGGGAAGGTCCTCCTTGAGGACTGAGGGATCCCCATCCCACACCACGTGCCCAGTTCAGGGTTCCAGTGCCAGGAAGAGAAGTTGCCATAACCTCTGGATGGAAAAACCAGCAGGAACTGAGGCTGAGGCGGCTGGAGCCCCCGGCAGCTCCTCTTAAAGGGCCCGTGCACAGACTTACTCGAACTCACTCCCTCCAGGCTCCAGCGTGGGGGAGGCAGCTTGAAAGGCACCAGAGTCATATGGGGAAGAACTGAGTTGTGTGGCATTGGAGCGAGGGCTGGAGAGGCAGCTTTCTCCTGGACAGACGTGCTATCAGAGGCCTTTGTTCCTTTGGTGAGCCCTTCCCTGGGCTGGCAGACGCTGCCATATCTGGGACTCCAGCAACCACTCACACTGTTTGCCCCACCCCGGTGATTCCATGAGGCCCCGCCCCACCCAACTTTCAGGCCCATCCAAGCTGTTGCCAGTTGCTTGACCATAGGATTGGCCTGTCTTGGATCCTGCTTCAGCTTCTCCTAAATTCATTCAAACAAGCAGCATCTGGTCTCAGCTAGTCCTATACTTCTCGCTAAGTAATACATAGAAACAAACACAGGGAGGCAGCCAAAATGAGGAGACAAAGAAACAGGTCCCAAATGAGAGAATAGAACAAAACTCCAGGAAAAGAACTAAGTGAAATGGAGATAAGCAACCTAATAGATGCTGAGTTCAAAACATTGCTTATAAGGATGCTCAATGGACTTAGTGAGAACCTCAGTGAACTTAGTGAGGGCCTGAAGAGCATAAAAAAGGAACAGTCAGAAATGAAGGATGCACAGTCAGAAATGAAGGAGGCACTAACTGAAATAAAGAATAATTTACACAGATTCAATAGTAGAGTAGGTGAAGCCAAGAAGCAAACCATCGATTTGGAATACAAGGAAGCAAAAAACACCCAATCAGAACAGCAAAAAGAAAAAAGAATCCAAAAAAATGAGGATAGTGTAAGGAGCCTCTGGGACAACTTCAAGCGTGCCAACATTCGCATCTTGGGTGTGCCAGAAGGGGAAGAGAGAGAACAAGAAATCAAAAACCTATTTGAAACAATAATGGCAGAAAACTTCCCTAACTTGGTGAAGGAAACAGACATGCAAGTCCAGGAAGCACAGAGAGTCCCAAACAAGATGAACCCCAAGAGGCCCACACCAAGACACATCATCATCAAAATGCAAAAGGTTCAAGACAAAGAGAGAATCTTAAAAGCAGCAAGAGAAAAGCAGTTAGTTACCTACAAGGGAGTTCCCATAAGACTGTCAGGTGATTTCTCAAAAGAAACTTTGCAGGCCAGAAGGGAGTGGCAAGAAATATTGAGAGTGATGAAAAGCAAGAACCTACAACCAAGATTACTCTATCTTGCAAAGCTGTCATTTAAAATCGATGGCCATATAAAGAGTTTCCCAGACAAGGAAAAGCTAAAGGAGTTCATCACCACCAAATCATTATTATATGAAATGTTGAAGGGTCTTCTTGAAGAAAAAGATAAAAAATATGAACAAACAAAATGGCAATGAATACATATCTATCGACAATTGAATCTACAAACAAAATGAACAGGCAGAACAGAAACATTCTCATAGATACAGAGAAATTTTGTTGGTTGCCAGATGAGAGTGGGTTTGGGAGAATGGGTGAAAAAGGTGAAGGGATTAAGAAGTACAAATTGGTTGTTAGACTGACAAACCTCAAAGGGAAGGGGGGTTGGGGGTGGGAAGAAATAAACCAAAGAACTTATATGTACATATGCATAACCAATGGACACAGACAACAGTGTGGGGAAAGGCAGGAAGGGGGCAGGAATGGGGAGGCGGGGGTCAGTGGGGGAAAAATGAGGAACATCTGTAATACATTCAATAATAAAGATAAGTTAAAAAAAAAAGCCCCAGCTGAGTTCCTAAATATGGGAAACAATGGTTAGGATCCTGGGTGTTTAGTAACATTTAAAGGTATTTTGTATGTTTCAATGTACTTTATAAAACAGAAGAAAAGGGGGTTAAAATCATAAATGTAATATTTCCATCACACTCTGGGTGAAATTGGGGTTTTGTAGTCCCACCTCGAACCCTAATCAAATATAGCATTGTTTCTATGAGGAACCAATTCCAGATTCCAAACACGCCACTTACAGAGTGTGGGAATATATCCTTTTTATAAATTTGAGGGTTGCCCGAGTGATCAACTATAACATTTTAGATTCTGGTTTATGCAAGCTGGAATCTGAAATTAATCTCCTTGAAGTGTTTTCCTTAAAAGGGCTTACATATTATTACCCCCTAAGCTTCTCCTCAAATAATTTAAAACATCATTTCTTTGTCTATATTATCCAAATAACAGAAAATGATGAATCTCTTTCTGTTATGTAAAAGTAAAGCCAAGAGGATTATTGCTTCAGGAAGCTAGTATCCAAAATCTGCACCATAGAGAAAGTCACAATACTCACCAACCCCTAAAAGCTCTAGAAGCCAACACTGTTATTATACAAAATAAGCATCTCTCCAGGGGAAATAATCACTCCCCCAAACCTTCTAAATTTCCAAGCAATATATGGAATTATTTAGGACTTATATGTGAATCAGTGGCAGCTGGAAAATTTTTAGATTTTGAAATGTGATAGTCTCAATTTCCTTGCATCCAGTTAATAGTCTCTGTTCCACTTTAAAAGCATCACATCAAAGATAGAGGCAATGTAATAATAAAAAAAGATTGATTTCATTCTGGAGCCCCATGCTAATTATTCTTTAGTTTCTTAGACTCGTTACAAATTAAATTGGGTCCAAGAACACCAACTCATTTTTTAAGGCCTTTCAAGTAAACCAAATATGGGTATTCAGCCAAGAGTTATTCGCATTCAGATTTCTGGAACTCTGATTTGATAATATATGTTCCTTACAATGCAGGAGTCTACTGAGGTTTGAGTGTGAGGTAATAGAGCTGCAATTTAAAGTAGCATGGCCTTTGAGTGCTATAGCAACATCAACAACTATGTTATTTTAATAAGACCCAAGAGATATTCTGGAGGTTTCTATTTTACTATATTTTCACTTCAAGTTCTAGCTTTGTTTAATATTCTTGTAATGCAAGAAAGGAGCAAAAGACTTTAGCAAATCTAGTAAGATTCAAAATTTACTATGAGAATACCAAACAGTTCAAGAGAGAATATTATGATGGAAACATAAATATGTTATTCTCTCCCTAGCTTTGTGTGTATTTAATACTCTCATCCATACATTAAGAGAAAAACAGTAACTTAAATGAATTACTTATCTTGTGATCAACAGAAGTGATATGATGTTTATATCAAAAAAAAAGAAGGCTTCAAAGCTGGATTTTAGAATCTGGTAATTATATTGAAGAGTTAATAAAAATTATTTTTTGAAATATTTATATAACCATGCACATAATGATTAAAAATACACATTTATTTTAAGCATGCATGAAATATTTATTAAAAATTGACACTGCAATAATAAGCAATAAAAGAAGTCTCAAACACACCAAAGAACCAAAATCCTACTGACCACATTAGAAAATAACAAAAAAAAAAATTCTTTAAATATATATTGGAAATGAAAAAAAAATTTTCTAAGTGACTCATTGGCCAAAAAGAAGAAATCTTTTTGGAAATTGGTCAGTGCACAAAACTGTGAAAACAATATGCATTATAAACCAGTAGTAGTAGTAAATATGTTGTATAACCCAAGAACATAGAAGAGTAAGGAAGTAATAAAGATAGCAGCAGTTAATAATTTTTTTTTAATATACTAAAGATGAAGAACAAAACCTAAAGCTTATTCTCTGGAAAGATTAATGAACTTTAAGGAGAGATTTGGCAAAAACTTTGGGCTCCACAAGCACATTTCCCCCTCAGAACATTTCATAGTATCTGTCAAGTCTGTGAAATGTACTATAAAGCACACTATATAAAGATTACGCCCAGCTGGTGTGCCTTAGTGGTTGAGCGTCGACCCATGCACCAAGAGGTCATCAGTTTGATTCCTGGTCAGGGCACATGCCCAGGTTGTGGGACAAATCCCCAGTGGGGGGCTTGCTGGAGGCGGCCAATCGATGTTCCCTTTATTTTTGTTTTCTTTTTCCAACTTTTATTAATTTATTTTTGTTACAGATGTTTCTCCTCCCCCCCCCCCAGACACACTCCTCCCCATTCTGCCCCCCACCCTCCAAGCATTGTTGTCTATGTCCATTGGTTATGTATACATGCATATAAGTTCTTTGGTTCATCTCATCCATCCCCCCCGTCCCCCCTACTCTGAGGTTTGTCAGTTAAACCATACTCCTTTCTATGTCTCTGGGTCTATTTCATTCATCTGCCCACCTTGTTCATTATATTCTACAAATAAGTGAGATCGTGTGGTATTTGTCTTTCTCTGTTTGGCTTATTTTGCTTAGGATAATACTCTCCAGGTCCTTCCATGTTGTCGCAAAGGATAAGAGATCTTTCTTTCTTACAGATGCATAGTATTCCATTGTATATATGTACCACAGCTTCTTTATCCACTCATCTATTGATAGATACTTGTGCTGCTTCCAGATCTTAGCGATTGTAAATAGTGCTGCTATGAACATAGGGGTACATATATTCTTTCTGATTGGTGTTTTAGGCTTCTTAGGATATATATTCCTAGAAGTGGGATCACTGGGTCAAATGGCAGTTCAATTTTTAATTTTTTAAGGAAACATCATACTGTTTTCCATAGTGGCTGCACCAATGTGCATTCCCACCAGCAATGTACTAGAGTCCCCTTTTCTCCACACTCTCGCCAGCACTTGTTATTTGATGATTTGTTGATGGCAGCGATTCTGGCGTGTGTGAGGTGACACCTCATAGTTGTTTTAATTTTCATCTCTCTGATGATTAGTGACGTTGAGCATTTCTTCATATGTCTCTTGGCCATTTGTATGTCCTGTTTGGAGAGGCGTCTATTTAGGTCCTCTGCACATTTTTTAATTGGGTTCTTTGTCTTCCTTTTGTTGAGTTGTATGAGTAGACTATATATTTTGGAAATTAACCACTTAACCACTTATCGATGTATCATTGGCAATTACGCTCTCCCATACAGTGGGTTCCCTTTCCGTTTTGATGGTTGCTTCTTTTGCTGTGCAAAAGCTTTTGAGTTTGATGTAGTCCCATGTGTTCATTTTTTCCTTTGTTTCTGTTGCCTTAGGTGATGTATCAGTGAAAATTCTGCTGCGCATAATGTCTGAAATCTTGTTGCCTACATTTTCTTCTAGGATTTTTATGGATTCACAAGTCACATTTAAGTCTTTTATCCATTTTGATTTTATTCTTGTGTATGGTGTAAGTTGATGGTCTAGTTTCATTTTTTTGCATGTAACTGTCCAATTTTCCCAACACCATTTATTAAAGAGGCTGTCTTTACTCCATTGTATGCTCTTGCCACCTTTGTCAAATATTAATTGAGCATAATGTCTTGGGTCAATTTCCGGGTTCTCTGTTCTATTCCATTGGTCTATATGCCTGTTCTTGTGCCAGTACCAGGCTGTTTTGAATACAGTGGCTTTGTAGTATAACCTGATATCCGGTATTGTGATCCTACCTACTTTGTCCTTCTTTTTCAAGATTGCTGTGGCTATTCGAGGTCTTTTTTGGTTCCATTTGAACTTTTGAAGTATTTGTTCTAATTCTGTAAAATATGTCATTGGTATTTTTTTTTTCCAGATAGATCGGGAGGGAGAGAGGGAGGAAGAGAGAGAGAGAAACATCAAAGTGAGTGAGACACGTCGAGATTGGTTACCAACCGTGCAACCCCAACCAGGGTTGGGACAAACTGCAACCGAGGTACCTGCCCTTAGCGAGAATCGAACCCAGGACTCCCCGGTCCACGGGCTGACACTCTAACCACTGAGCCAAACTGGTCAAGGCTGTTGTTGGTTTAGATTGCTTTGGGTAGTATGGACATTTTAATGATGTTAATTCTTCCAATCCATGAATAAGATATATGCTTCCACTTTTTTATATCTTCCTCTATTTCTTTTTTAAATGTCCTATAGTTTTCTGCAAATAGGTCCTTTACTTCTTTGGTTAAAGTTATTCCTAGGTATCTTAATTTTTTTTGCCGCAATGGTAAATGGGATTTTTTTTTAGTTTCTCTTTCTGTGAGTTCATTATTGGTATATAAGAATGCCATCAATTTCTTGATGTTAATTTTGTATCCTGCTACCTTGCCAAATTTGTTTATTAAATCTAGCAGGTTTTTGATGGAGTCTTTAGGGTTTTCTATGCATAACATCATGTCATCTGCAAATAATGACAGTTTCACTTCCTCCTTTCCAATTTGGATTCCTTTTACTTTTTCTTCATGTCTAATTCCTGTGACTAAGACTTCCAGTACTATGTTAAATAAGAGTGGTGAAACTGGGCATCCCTGTTCTTAAGGGAAATGCTTTTAGTTTTTGCCCATTGAGTATGATGTTGGCTGTAGGTTTGTCATATATGGCCTTTATTATGTCAAGATATGATCCCTCTTTTCCCAAAGTGCTGAGTGTTTTTATGAGAAATGGGTGCTGGATTTTGTCAAATGCTTTTCCAGCATCTATTGATATGATCATGTGGTTTTTATCTTTCATTTTGTTTATGTGGTGTATCACTTTGATTGATTTGAGAATATTGTACCATCCTTGCATCCCTGGGATGAATCCCACTTGGTCATGGTGAATAATTTTTTTGATGTATTGCTAGATCCAATTTGCTAGTATTTTGTTCATGATTTTGGCATCTATGTTCATCAGGGATATTGGCCTGTAGTTTTCTTTCTTTGTAGTCTCTTTTTCTGGTTTTGGAATTAGAATCATGCTGGCCTCATAAAACGAGTTTGGAAGTATTCCTTCTTCTTGAATTTTTTGGAATAGTTTGAGGAAAATTGGTGTTAGTTCTTCTTTGAATGTTCAGTAAGACTCCTCCGTGAAGCCGTCAGGGCCTGGGCTTTTGTTTGCTGGGAGAGCCTTGATTACATCTTCATTTTCCCTAGTTGTTATTGGTCGTTCAAGTTTTCTATCTCTTCCCGGTTCAGTTTTGAGACTATGTGTTTCCAGAAATTTGTCCATTTCGTTTAGATTGTCCAATTTGTTGTCGTATAGTTGTTCATAGTATTTGTTAATGATCCTTTGTATTTCTGTGGTATCACTTCTTACTTCTTCTCATTCATTCCTGATTCTGTGAATTTGGGTTCTCTCTCTTTGTTTCTTGGTGAGTCTAGCTAAGGGTCCATCAATCTTGTTTATTTTTTTGAAGGACAAGCTCTTTGTTTCATTGATCCTTTGAATTGTTTTTTTTTTTTTTTTTTGGTCTCTATGTCATTTATTTTTGCTCTGATCTTTACTATTTCCTTCCTTCTACTTGCTCTGGGGTTTTTGTTTTGTTTGCTTTCTAGTTTTTTAGTTGTGAGATTAGATAGTTTATTAGAAATTTTTCTTTTTTCTTGAGGTAGGCCTGTAGTGCTATGAACTTCCCTCTCAAAACTGCTTTTGCTGCATCCCACAGATTTTGTGTTGTTGTGTGTTCATTTTCATTGGTTTCCAGGAAGTTTTTAATTTCTTTCTTGATCTTGGTAACCCATTCCTTGCTTAATAAGATGCTATTTACCCTCCATGTGTTTGTCTGCTTTTTAGTGTTTTTATTGTAATTGATTTCTAGTTTCATGCCATTGTTATCTGAGAAGATGCTTGATATGATTTCAATCTTCTTGAACTTGTAGAGACTTAGTTTGTATCCTAACATGTGGTCTATCTTTGAGAATGTCCCATTTGCACTTGAGAAGAATGTGAATTTTGTACTTGGGGGGTGTAATTCTCTGTAGATATCTATTAAATCCATTTGATCTAGTGCTTCATTTAAAGTCTCTGTTTCCTTGTTAACTTTTTGTCTAGAGCATGTATCCAGTGATGTCAGTGGGGTGTTGAAGTCCCCTGCTATGATTGTATTGCTGTCGATTTCTCCTTTGAAGTCCTCCACAAGATTTTAAATATATTTTGGTGCTCCAGTATTGGGTGCATATATGTTTACCAAGGTTATATCTTCCTGTTGGATAGATCCTTTCAATATTATGTAGTGGTCTTCTTTGTCTCTAGCTATGGCCTTCACTTTGAAATCTGTTTTATAGGATATGAATATTGCTACCCCAGCTTTTATTTCCTTTCTGTTTGCTTGGAAGATTTTTTCCATTCTTCCACTTTCAACCTATGTGAGGATGTTCTCTTTCATCGATGTTTCTATCTCTCTCTCCCTCTCCCTTCCTCTCTCTCTAAAATCAATAAAGAAAAAAAATTTTTTTAATAAAAAAAGATTCTAATTTCAGACCCGCCCAAGAGAGGGTCACAAGAATATCTATGATGAATACATTCAAAATAGAGGAAAAGCCCTGGCTGGAGCCACTCAGTAGTTAGAGTGTCGGCCTGAGTACCAAAGGGTCACAGGTTCGATTCCTGGTCAAGGGCACATACCTGGGTTGCAGGTTTGATCCTTGGCACTGGTCAGGGCACATGCATACTGCCCTCCAGGACCCTCCTTGTTGCCTGAAAGGAAATGAGATCCTGCAGCCAGGGATGCCTGCGGAAGCTGAGCGACCCCCCCACCACGGAGGAACCCAGGAGCGAGGGAGTCAAGCGACCCCCCCACCACGGAGGAACCCAGGAGCGAGGGAGCCGGGCGACCCCCCACCATGGAGGAACCCAGGAGTGAGGGAGCCGAGCGACCCCCACACCACGGAGGAACCCAGGCGGAGGGAGGGAGCCGAGCGACCCCCCCACCACGGAGGAACCCAGGAGCGAGGGAGCCGGGCGACCCCCCACCATGGAGGAACCCAGGCAGAGGGAGCGAGCTGAGCGACACCCCCCACCACGGAGGAACCCAGGCGGAGGGAGGGAGCCGAGCGACCCCCCCCACCATGGAGGAACCCAGGCGGAGCAAGGGAGCTGAGCAACCCCCTCACCAACGGAGGAAGCCGGCAACACACAGGAGAACTGAGCAAACTGAACAACGAAATTGACCCAGAGACATGGAGGTGGAGTACGGGATGACGGGCCTCAGAGGAGGGGGGGAGGCGGGGGAAAGAGATAAATCACAGAGCCTATGTGCATGGGTGCATAACCAATGGACATGGACAACAGGGATGGGGACGAGGAGAAGGGGAGGGGGAGGAGGGTGTCAATGGGGGAAAAAAAGGAAAAACATCTGTAACAAAAACAAATTAATAATAAAATAAATTATATAAAAAAAAAAAGATCAATGAAACAAAAAGCTGGTCTTTGAAAAGATAAACAAGATCGATGGACCTTTAGCCAGACTCACCAAGAAACAAAAAGAGAGAAACCAAATAAACAAAATCAGAAGTGAAACAGGAGAAGTAACAACTGACACCACAGAAATACAAAGGATCATCGAAACATACTATGAACAATTATACACCAACAAATTGGACAATCTAGGAGAAATAGACAAATTTCTAGAAACCCACAGCCTCCCAAAACTGAACCAGGAAGAGACAGAAAACTTGAACAGACCAGTAACAACAAAGGGAATTGAAGATGTAATTAAGAAACTCCCAGCAAACAAAAGCCCAGGCCAGGATTGAAATCATATCGAGCTTCTTCTCAAATCACAATGACAAGAAAGTAGAAATCAATTACAATAAAAACATTCAAACACATGGAGGCTAAATAATATGTTATTAAGCAATGAATGGGTTACCAAGGAGATCAAGAAAGAAATCAAAAACTTCCTGGAAACTAATGAAAAAGAACACATAACAACACAAAATCTATGGGACACAGCAAAAGTAGTCCTGAGAGGGAAGTTCATGGCAATGCAGGCTACCTCACAAAACAACAAAATTTTATAATAAATGATCTAACCCTACAACTTAAAGATTTAGAAAGAGAACAAAAGGAAAAAGCCAGAGGTAGTAGAGGGAGGGAAATAAGAAATATTAGAGAGAAGATAAATGACATAGAGAATAAAATTTTAAAAATATACAAAAGATAAATGAACCCAAGAGTTAGTTCTTTAAAAGATAAACAAGATTGATTATCCTTTAGCCAGACTCACCAAGAAACAAAGAGAGAGGACAAAAATGAATAAAATCAGAAACTAAAGAGGTGAAGTAACAAATAACACCACAGAAATACAGAAGATTGTAAGAAACTACTATGGACAATTATATGCCAATAAATTCTACAACCTAGGCAAAATGAACAAATTCTTAGAATCATACAGTCCTCCAAAACTCAACTTGGAAGAGTCAGAAAACCTGAACAGACCAATAATAATTAAGGAAATAGAAGCCATAGTCAATAAACTCCCAACAAACAAAGCCCGGGTCTGGACAGTTTCACAGGATAGTTTTACCAAACATTCAAATAAGAACTATCACCTATTCTCCTTAAACTACTCCAAAAAAAGTTCAAGAAGAAGGAAGACTTCTGAGCTCTTTTTATGAGGCCAGCGCAATACTAATCCCAAAACAGATAAAGACGAACAAAAAAAGAAAACAACAGAGCAATATCCCTGATGAGCATAGACTCCAAAATCCTCAATAAAATCTTAGCAAATCAGATCCAGCAATATACTAAAAAATATTATACACCATAACCAAGTGGGATTTATCCCAGGGATGCAAGGATAGTACAATATTTGTAAATCAATAAGTGTGATACACCACATTAAAAAAATGAAAGATAAAAATAATATGATCATATCAATAGATGCTGAAAACTCATTTGACAAAATCAAACACCCATTTCTGATAAAAACTCTCAGAAAAGTGAGAACAGAAGGATCATACTTCAACATAATAAAGGCCATATATGACAAACCTACAGCCAACATCATACTCAATGGGAAAAAACTAAAAGCATTTCCCTTAAGAACAGGAACAAGACAGGATTGTCCACTTTCACCACACTTTTCAACATGGTACTGGAAGTTTTAGCCACAGCAATCAGAGAAGAAAAAATAAAAGGTATCCAAATTGGAAGGAAAGAAGTGAAACTGTCATTATTTGCAGATGACATTGTACATAGAAAACCCTAAAGACTCCACCAAAAGACTACTAAATTTAATAAATGAATTTGGCAATGTAGCAGGATGCAAAATCAACATCCAAAATCATTGTCATTTTTATACACCAATAATGAACACAAAGAAAGAGAAACTTTAAAAAAATCCCATTTACCATTGCAACAAAAAAATTAAGATATCTAGGAATAAACTTAACCGAAGAAGTAAAGGACCTGTTTGCAGAAAACTACAGGACATTGAAAAAAGAAATAGAGGAAGATATAAAAAAGTGGAAGCATATGCCTTGTTCATGGATTGGAAGAATTAACATCATTCAAATGGCCATACTACCCAAAGCAATCTATAGATTCAATGCAATCCCCATTAAAATACCAATGACATTTCACAGTACTAGAACAAACACTCCAAAAGTTTATATGGAACCCAAAAGACCCCAAATAGCCACAGCGATCTAGAAAAAGAAAAACAAAGTAGGAGGGATCACAATACCAGAAATCAGGTTATACTACAAACCCATTGTAATCAAAACAGCTTGGTACTGGCACAGAAACAGGTATATAGATCAATGGAATAGAACAGAGAACCCAGAAATTGACCCAAGACATTATGCTCAATTAATATTTGACAAAGGAGTAAAAAGCAGACAATGGAGTAAAGATGGTCTCTTGAATAAATGGTGTTGGGAAAATGGGACAGCTACATGCAAAAAAAATAAATAAAACTAGACCACCAACTTACACCATACACAAGAATAAACTCAAAATGGATAAAAGACTTAAATGTGACTTGTGAATCCATAAAAATCCTGGAAGAAAATGTTGGCAACAAAATCTCAGACATCACACACAGCAGAATTTTCACTGATATATTACCTAGGGCAAGAAAAACAAAGGAAAAAATTGATAAATGGGACTACATCAAACTAAAAAGCTTCTGCACAGCAAAAGAAACAAGCATCAAAATGGAAAGGGAACCCACTATATGGAACAGCATTCTTTCCAGTGATACATCAGATAAGGTGTTAATTTCCAAAATATATGGAGTACTCATACAATTAAACAAAAGGAAGACAAAGAACCCAATTAAAAAAATGGACAGAGGACCTAAATAGACACCTCTCCAAACAGGACATAAACATGACCAAGAGACATACAAAACAAATGCTCACCATCACTAATCATCAGAGAGATGCAAATTAAAACAACTATGAGATATCACTTCACACCTGCCAGAATGGCTGACATCAACAAATCATCAAACAACAAGTGCTGGCAAGGGTGTGGAGAAAAGGGGACTCTAGTACACTTGCTTGTGGGAATGCAGACTGGTGAAGCCACTATGAAAAACAATATGGTGTTTCCTCAAGAAATTAAAAATGGAACTGCCATTTGACCCAGTGATCCCACTTCTAGGAATACATCCTAAGAAGCCTGAAACACCAGTCGCAAAGAATATATTCACCTCTATGTTCATAGCAGTGCTATTTACAATAGCTAACATCTGGAAACAACCCAAGTGCCCATCAGTAGATAAGTGGATAAAAAAGCTGTGGTACATATACACAATGGAATACCATGCAGCTGTAAGAAAGAGAGATCTCTCATCCTGAGAGCACATGGAAGGACCTGGAGAGTATTATGCTAAGTGAAGTAAGCCAATCAGAGAAAGACAAATATCACATGATCTTATTTATTTGTGGAATATAATGAACAAAATAAGCTGATGGCTCTGCTGGTATGGCTCAGTGGTTGAGCATTGACCCATGCATGAAGAGGTCACCGGTTCAATTCCCGGTTAGGGCACATGCCCAGATTGTGGGCCAAATCCCCAGTGGGGGGCATGCAGGAGGCGGCAAATCGATGTTCTCTCTCATCGATGTTTCTTTCTATCTCTTTCTCCTTCTCCCTTCCTCTCTTTCTAAAAATCAATAAAGGAAAAAATACATTTTTTTAAATAAGCTGATGAACAAAATAGACCCAGAGACATAGAAGTAGGGATCAGACTGACAAACCTCAGAGGGGAGTAGGCAGGAAGAGGTAAACCAAAGAACTTATAAGCATATATGTATAACCAATGGACATAGAAAACAATACTGTGAATGAGGGGGACAGGAGTGGGGAGGAGGTTTTCAATGGGAGAAAAAGGAGAAACATCTGTAACAAAAATAAATCAATTAATTTTAAAAATTAGAAAAAAAAAAAGATACTTGTGATGGTTAATTTTATAAGTCAACCTGACTGGGTTAAGGGGTGACCAGATAGCTGGAAAAACATTATTTCTGGGTGTCTGTGAGGGTATTTCTGGTAGAGATTAACACTTGATTTGGTAGACTGAGTAAAGAGACCTGCGTTCACCAATGTGGGTAGGCATCATCCAATTGATTGAGGCTCTAAAAGGAACAAAAAAGCAGAAGGGCAAATTCTCTCTCTTTCTTCTTGAGCTGGATGCCCACATTTTTCCTACCCTCAGATATTGGAGCTCCCGGTTCTTGAGCCTTTGGACTCTGGGACTTACACCAGCGGCCACCCAGTACTAAGGCCTTTGGATTCAGGCTGAATTACACCAATGGCTTTCCTGATTCTCTGTTTTGCAGACAGTAGACTGTGGGACTTCTTGTCCTCCATTATCATAAAAGCCAATTCCTATAATAAATCTCCACTTACATCTATATCTATCTCTACATCTATATCTATATCTGTCTTATTAATTCTGTTTCTCTGGAGAACCCTGACTAATACAGTATCTAGGAATAAATCAAATAATATTCGTATAAGATCTTAAGAGAGACAGTAATGAAACTTTACTGAAAAGCAATGAAGAAGTTTAAAAAGACGGTACTATATCATATCCATGGAAGGGAAGGCTCAATATCATACAGATATCAATTTTCCCAAATTAATCCTTAAAGTCAATGCAATTCCAACAAAAATCCCATCAAAATTTTGGTGAGATTTTATAAATTGATTCTAAAATTCATGTAGAGGAGCAAAGAGCCAAGAAGAGTTGAGAACATTATTGAAGAAAAGCAAAACAGAAGGAATTTACTTTACAGTTTGTACTATAGAACTCAAGCAGTCAGGACAATGTGGTAATGGTGCAGGGACAAACAAATATGTATAGCCCAATGTAACCAAAGAGAAAACTACAAAACAAACCCATAAAAACTTCACATGATCTCACTTAGTTGTGGAATCAAATGAACAAAATAAGCTGATGAACAAAATAGACATGGAAGTAGGGAACAGACTGACAAATCTCAGAGGGAAGGGGGGTGAGGGTGGGAAGAGATAAACCAAAGAACTTATATGCATATAGGCATAACCAATGGACACAGACAATACTTTGGTGAAGGGGAGGATGGGAGTAGGGAGAGGGGGGGGTCAAAGGGGGAAAAAAGAGCGACATCTGTACTACTTTCAACAATAAAGATAAATTTAAAAAATAATAAAAATGAAAACATAGAAGTTATACTTTCTCTCTGAAAAATAAACATTATATATCAATGGAGAAAGGATGGACCATTCAACAAATGGGGCCAGTTTTCTTTGGGGGGAAAAATCAATTCCTACATCCTGCCACACACAAAAATAAAAGCCACGTAGATCTAAAAACCTAAATGTGAAAATTAAACCTAACAATTTTTATAAGAAAAGAGATAAGATTGTCTTTAAGACAACAAGGTAGAGATTTCTTTAACAGGACTCAAAACATGCAAAAAACATAGGAAAAGAATAAGTTTGACTCATTGAAATCTAAACTGTATGCACACTATGAAAATAAAAATGCACTTTTTAAATTTGATCTCCCTTCTAGGAATATATCCTAAGAAGCCTGAAACACCAATCAGAAAGAATATATGTACCCTTATGTTCATAGCAGCATTATTTACAATTGCTAAGATCTGGAAACAGACCAAGTGTCCATCAATAGATGAGTGGATAAAAAAGTTGTGGTTCATATACACAATGGAATACTATGCAGCTGTAAAAAAGAAAGATCTCTTGTCCTTTGAGACAACATGGAGGGACCTGGAGAGTATTATGCTAAGTGAAATAAGCCAATCAGAGAAAGACAAAGATCACATGATCTCACTTATTTGTGGAATATAATGAACAAAATAGACCCAGAGACATAGAAGCAGGGTACAGACTGACAAACCTCAGAAGAGGGGGGCAGAGGGAAAGGAAGAGATAAACCAAGGAACTTACATGCATGTATGTGTAACCAATGGACATAGACAACAATGCTGGGGGTGGGGTGGGATTGGGAGGAGGGTGTCAATGGGGGGAAAAGGAGAAACATCTGTAATAAAAATAAATTAATAAAATAAAAAGTAAATTTTTTTAAATTTTAAAAAAATGAAAATACAAATTACAGAATGGGAGAAAATATATGCAACTCATAACAAAGGATGTATATAAAATATATATATATATTAGACCTACAAATCAATATTAATCCAATAGGAAAACAGGCAAATAATAATAGCTAATATATATTTTGTACTTTATATTGGGCACTGTTCTAATTGGTTTACACAATATAACTTCATTTAATCCTTAAAAAACATGAAAAGGTAATTCACAGAAAAGGAAACCCAAATGGTCGATCAATTTATGAAAATACATTCAACCTTACCAATAACTATTAAAATAACCAGATTAACAGGTTATACTACAAAGCTACTGTAATCAAAACAGCCTGGTACTGGCACAAGAACAGGCATATATAGACCAGTGGAACACAACGGAGAACCTGGAAATTGACCCAAGATATTATGCTCAATTAATATTTGACAAAGGTTGCAAGAGCATACAATGGAGTAAAGACAGCCTCTTTAATAAATGGTGTTGGGAAAATTGGACAGCTACATGTAAAAAAATGAAACTAGACCATTAACTTACACCATACACAAGAATAAACTCAAAATGGATAAAAGACATAAATGTGACTCGTGAATCCATAAAAATCCTAGAGGAAAATGTAGGCAACAAAATTTCAGACATCATACACAGCAGAATTTTCACTGATACATCACCTAAGGCAACAGAAACAAAGGAAAAAATGAACACATGGGACTACATCAAACTCAAAAGCTTCTGCACAGCAAAAGAAACAACCATCAAAATGGAAAGGGAACCCACTGTCAATGATACATCAGATAAGGGATTAATTTCCAAAATATATGGAGTGCTCATACAACTCAACAAAAGGAAGACAAAGAACCCAATTAAAAAATGGGCAGAGGAACTAAATAGACACCTCTCCAAACAGGACATACAAATGGCTAAGAGACATATGAAGAAATGCTCAACATCACTAATCATCAGAAAAATGCAAATTTAAACAACAATGAGGTATCACCTCACACCTGTCAGAATGGCCGCCATCAACAAATCATCAAACAACAAACAAGTGCTGGAGAAGGTGTGGAGAAAAGGGGACTCTAATACACTACTGGTGGTAATGCAGACTGGTGCAGCCACTATGGAAAACAATATGGTGTTACCTCAAAAAATTAAAAATTGAATTGCCATTTGACCCAGTGATCCCACTTCTAGGAATATACCCTAAAAAGCCTGAAACATCAATCAGAAAGAATATATGTACCCCCATGTTCATAGCAGCACTATTTACAATAGCTGAGATCTGGAAACAGCCCAAGTGTCCATCAGTAGACGAATGGATAAAAAAGCCGTGGTACATATACACAATGGAGTACTATGTGGCTGTAAGAAAGAAAGATCTCTTATCCTTTGAGACAACATGGAGGGACCTGGAGACTAATATCCTAAGCGAAACAAGCCAATCAGAGAAAGACAAACATCAGATGATCTCACTTATTTGTGGAATATAATGAACATAACAGTCTGAGGAACAGGGTAGACCCAGAGACGTGGAAGTTGGGTACAGACTGACAACCCTCAGAAGAGGGGGTGGAGGGAGGGAAGAGATAAACCACAGAACTTATATGCATGTACGCATAACCAATGGACATGGACAACAAAGCTGGGGATGGGGTGGGTGGGATGGGGAGGAGGGTGTCAACGGGGAAAAAAGGAGAAACATCTGTAACAAAAATAAATCAATAAAATAAATAAATAACCAGATTAAAATAACAGAATAACTAAATTAAAGTAACAGAATATTTCCTAGCCCTTTGGTTGACAAACATAAAATTTGACAATACTAATTGCTGATAGAGATGTAAAACAATATTAACTTATATACCACTGGTACACCACTACAATTACTTTAAATTAGTACAATTACTTTGGAGAACAATTTGTCAATATCTGATAGAGCTGAAGATGCACAATTCCACTCTTGTATATTCCCTAGAGAAACTCTTGTATGATGTACTCAAATGTTCATTGCAGCAATAGCAAATAAAAGAAAAAGCCTAAATGTCCATCGACAGGAGAAAAGATAAACTGTGACATATTCATGCAATGGAATTTCATTTTACACTAGTGAAATGAATGAATACAGCTCCATGTATCTGCATAGACGAATTCAATAATTGACTGATAATAATTTTAAAAATCAAGTTGTAGAATGTTAAATACAGGAAGGTACCATTAGTAAGGTTTAAAACCTATAAAATAATATTGTTTATGGATACAGTCATCGGTGTTAAAAGTACTAAAACATACCTAAGTATGGAAAACATCTTATTCAGGATTCTGGACTACTGCTATACAACTTCACCGGACATAATTCACATTGTATCCAAAGAACTGTATTCCTGGGAGAGGCATTCAGACTGGAAGGGAGAAAGAACAGTCCAGAGGGCTTCAATTGTACCTATAACATCTTATTTCTAAAAAATAAGTAAATAAAAAGAAATGAAGAAAATGAGGCAAACCATTCAGATTTGATACAACTGGGTGGTGGGCACATAGGTGCTCATCATGTTTTTCTCTATGCTCTTCTGCATTCTTGCAATATATCATAACAAAATGTAAATGGATATGGGGAGTGGCACTCGTCCAGCAGCACAATGGCTTAAAACAGCCAAATTGTGAGAGAGACAGAAAGAGCAATAGTGAATTGGGGAGTACTCATCATTGATTGAATTAATTAAAAGATATTTCCCTTGATTTTCTTCCAAGAACTTTGTTAATTTCATTCTTCCTATGCATACTACACTCCTACGGATCTATCCTTACTCCCCAGAGCAACCCAGATGTTTCCAGCCTGGGTGTTCCCAAGACCTCCCTCCTTCTGGCCTAGTCCTTCCTTTCAATAGTTAGAAAAAACATGTTTTGAGTCCTCATTCCAAGTACTGCTGGAAATCTCTTGGTCTTTCCCACGGCTAATATTTATCGTGCACTTAATTGTGCGTCTGGTGTTGTTCCAAACATCTAACAACCATTATCTTATTTAATCCTCACACACAGCAACCATATGAGATAGTTTCATTTTTGTTCCCCACTTCTAAGAAGAGGAAATTGAGGCTTGGTAGGTTAATTGACTTCCTCAAGGCCACACTGCTAATAAGTAATGGTCTTCACCTGGCCTAATTCCAGAACTCTGAGACTTCAAATTCTCGTTTCCACTAAGCTCTTATCTTAGGAACATCTTGCCTTCTATAGTCCCATTTAGACCTTACCATAGAATTCAGATCTTTTTCTATTAAACCCTCTAAACACCACTATCAAAAGGATATTACATGTAGAAGTCATTTGAAAGGAAGAGATTACATTACTCACAATATAACAACTGAAAATTGAAAATTGTACATCCTTTCCACTGCCATCACACCAAATTGTCCAACTTTATTCCCTGTTTCCTGTCATATTTTACTTCTTTCTCTTCCCTTCCCTTCTTTTCCCTCCCTCTCATTATTGTCGCCTTCCTCCCTCCTTATTTCATCTCCACCCAACCCCCATTTTTCAAAGTCAACCTTTAGTATAATGAGAAATTTAATTATTTGTTTTATTCTCCCCTTTCAAACAATGCCCAGGGCTGGGGTGAGGGGTGTGTGGTTCACCATTCAAACTCAAATACTTTATGAGGACATTTTTCTAAACAAAGAGGCATCTCCTTGGACATGAATAATGTCCTTGCTCTTGATGCAAAAATGTCTGTAGTTTACCCTTATTTTAAATATAAAGGTTTTCTTTTTCTTCTCACCACACTGATGCCTCTGAGATTTATTACCCTCTTTATTTCATATGATTTGCATCACTTGACTTTATGTACCTGATTTGAAAGTCTGAAATTAAACAGTTCTCTCAAAATAAAGCAGACACCATAAAACCACTGAACCATCTACCTAATTAGTGGTATAGGTTGAACTGTGTGTTGCCTCCCCAAAGTCATGTGAAAGTCCTAACCCCACAGTACTTCAGGATATGACCTTATTTGAAGATAGGGTCTTTAGAGAGGTAATCACATTATAATGAGGTCATTAGGATGGGCCCTAATCCAATCTTACTGGTGTCCTTTTAAGAAGGAAATTTGGACATAGACATAGAGGGAAGATAAGGTGAAGATACAGGAAGTAAAAGATTATCTACAAGCCAAAGAGAAACCCAGTACAGATCCTTCTCTCATTGCCTTAAGAAGGAAACAACCCTGCCAACCTTTTGATCTCAGACTCCTGGACTCCAGAACTATGTAACAGTAAATTTCTGTTCCTTAAGCGATCCAATTTGTGGTACTTTGTTTTGGCAGCCCTTGCAAACTAATACAACTACATAGCACAAATTCTTCAGTTTGGAATTCAGAGACCCAAAATGTGGTCTCAACTTCTCTCTTCAGTCTTATCTGCCCCTATAGCTCTTTGACCACGTGAAGCTCCAAGCAAACTATTCCATTTGCTGTTTCTTCTTTTGGCTCCACCCCCTACCATTGCATGCCTTTGCTCAGGCTCTGCTCTGTTGCATAGATCTTTGCCTGTGGCCATCTACTTATCCTTTAGAGTCCACCTCAATTGCCACACGCTTCATAAAGACTGTCCTGAGCCACCCACCTAGAAATTCTCTGAGGTCAACCACACCTATCTGGGTTTGAATCTAGCCACTGCTTATTAGCTGTGTAGTCTTGAACAAGATGCTCAACTCAGAGTTATCCATGGGCATGAGAAAACTTACCTACTTCATAAGGTAAGCATTGTGAGGATTGAGTGAGATGATGCATGGAAGGCACTTAGCACAGATCTTGGCAGAGAAAGCATTCTGAAAATGCAAGCTTTTGTTATTATTTTTATTATCTGAACCACAGTGGCATTTTATATAAAGTTCTCTTATGCCACTTACCACATTCTGTCTTATCTTGTTACTGGGATTAATCAGTAAATCACTACTGACTTAAAATGATCATTCACTATCTCCTGCAGAATCAAAAGAGAGCTATCAATCTGTCAGTCTTACTGTGTACTGAACAGGTAAGGTTTCCATCGAAGACTAAAATTTAGCCTCTAGCTCCACACCTGGTGATGCCCTTCCATGAGTTCCATTGAGTGTCAACTCTACAACCCTACTCTCTATTCTCCCACCCCAAGGGACCCACAGGCTTTGGTTTCTTGGAGTCTACCCATCAGATTTTCATAGCAGTCACATCTAACAATCTTTGTATTATAGTCCTTTTTCAGTTTAGAACTCCAGTATCAAACATATCTGAGCTTTATTCCAATGTCACTGTTGTAAACTGTGTGACTGACCTTAGGGACAAATTATTTGACCTCTCTAAGACTCACTTCTTTATTTGTAAAATTAAAATAATAATAATAATACTTAATAGGTTCTTGTGAGAATTAAAGGAGGTCATCTGGGGAAAGGGTGTTTGGCACTACTGGCCACTCAATAAAAGATGCCATTATCATCACATTTCTCACAATTCTTAGTACCTTATAAAATCCTTGAGGACAGAAAGTATGTTCACATGGTAGACACTATAAAAGTTTGTTGAGCCTTGGCCGGTTTGGCTCAGCGGTTAGAGCGTCGGCCCATGGACCAGAGAGTCCCGGGTTCGGTTCCCGCTAAGGATATGGACCTCGGTTGCAGTTTTCCCCTGCCCCAGTTGGGGATGTGTGGGTGGCAACCACTCGATGTGTCTCTCTCACATCGATGTTTCTCTCTCTCTCTTCCACCCTCTCTCCCTCCCACTCTATCTGAAGATAAATGCAAAACTGTCCTGGGATGAGGATAAAAAATAAGTTTGTTGAATTAAGTTCTGAATTTTGATGTCAACAAACCTAAAATGCTTATATCCACATTTATCTAGGGAAAAAAAAGTTTCTGTCTGTTTGAAGTTAGCACAGAGAAGTACAATTGTCTAGATAAGAACAAGTTTCAGCCCTGGCTGGTTTGGCTCAGCGGTTAGAGTGTCAGCCCCTGGACCAAAGAGTCACGGGTTCGATTCTGGTCAAGGGCACGTACCTCACTTGTGGCTCGGACCCCGGCCCTGGTCAGGGTCATGAGGGAGGCAACCAATCGATATATCTCTCCCACATTGATCTCTCTCTCTCTCTCTCTCTCTCTCTCTCTCTCTCTCTCTCTCTCTCTCTCACTGTATCTGAAGATAAATGGAAAAATATCCTCGGGTGAGGATTTTAAAAAAAAGAACAAGTTTCAGATACAATGCTAGGAAGCTAACAAGTAAAATGGGTTGAAATTGTTCATGTCATCTTTGCTCTTCATGAAGGGAACCAATGAAAAGCTTTGAATAAACAATTCACTGGGTTGTCTTATATACGCTTCATTTTCACAGTTAGGGGAAAATATGACCACTTGAAATTTTAATAGTCTTTTCCCAGATGATAAAGGCCAAATCCGTTAACATGAATTAGCTTCAATTTTTAAAACCTTTTTTTAAATATCTGGCATTGTCAATGTACCTTTCCTACCTCAGGGTTTAATAACAAACAAACTTTTTTTTTCATTTTGAACTATTTTAATACGAGCTAGGAGAAAGAGAAGAGTAAGAAAGTTCCACAAAATGAATGAAAAGAAAAATTTTCCTGGTTCCTAATAGTATCCCTAAAGTCAGCACAAATAAAAATTATAACCTAGACCCTAAATGTTTTCTTTTTTACATGTTTTTTATTTTTAAAAGTTT
This sequence comes from Tadarida brasiliensis, assembly GCA_030848825.1. Taxonomy (NCBI): domain Eukaryota; kingdom Metazoa; phylum Chordata; class Mammalia; order Chiroptera; family Molossidae; genus Tadarida; species Tadarida brasiliensis. Next base: position 43,981,128 of record CM061280.1, read on the forward strand.
TTCAATTACATTTTATATTTAATATTATTTTGTATTGGTTTCAAGTGTACAGCATAGTGTTTAGACAAGCATATACTTTACAAAGTATTCCCCCTGATATTTCTTTCCAGTACCCAACTGGCACCATACATAGTTATTACAATATTATTGACTATATTTCCTATGCTGTACTTTACATCCCCATGACTGTTTTGTAACTACCAATTTGTACTTCTCAATCCCTTCACCTTTTTCACCCAGTCCCCCATCCTCGACCCCCTACCCCTGGCAATCATCAGTCTGTTCTCTGTATCTATGAGTCTGTTTCTGTTTTGTTTGTTCATATACAATGTTCTTTAGATTCCACATGTAAGTAAAATCATATGATATTGTCTTTCTCTGACTAATTTGTTTCACTTAATATAATACACTCCAGGTCCATCTATGCTGTCACAAAGGGTAAGATTTCCTTTTTTATAGCCAAATAGTATTCCATTGTGTAAAAAAAAAAAAAAAAAGTATTTCACAGCTTTTTTTTATCCACTCATCTACTGATGGACACCTGGGCTGCTTCCACATCTTGGCTATTGTAAATAATGCTGCAATGAACATAGAGGTGCATACATTCTTTCAAATTAGTGTTTTGAGTTTCTTCAGATATATACCCAAAACTGGAATCGCTGGGTCACAAAGCAGTTCCATTTTTAAATTTTTGAGGAACCTCCATACTGTTTTCCATAGTGACTGCACCAATCTGCATTCCTATCAACAGTGCATAAGAGTTCTCTTTTCAACGCATCCTTGCCAACATTTGTTGTTTGTTGATTTATTGATGATGGACATTCTGACAGGTGTGAGGTGATATCTCAATGGGGTTTTAATTTGCCTTTCTCTGATAATTAATCACATTGAGTATCTTTTCATACGTCTATTAGCCATCTATATGTCCTCTTTCAAGAAGTGTCTATTAGGTCCTTTGCCCATTTTTAAATTGGATTGTTTATTTTGTTGGTGTTGAGTTGTAAACTTTGGATATTAACCCCTTACCAGATGTATCATTGGTGAATATGTTCTCCCATTAAGTGGGTTGTCTTCCATTTTGTTGATGGTTTCCTTTGCTGTGCAAACCTTTTTAGTTTGATGTAGTCCCATTTATTTTTTCTTTTGTTTCCCTTGCCCAAGGAGATATATCAGAAAAAAATATTGCTATGAGAAATGTCCAAGATTTGACTGCCTATGTTTTTTTCTAGGAGTTTTATGGTTTCCAGTCTTACATTTAAGTCTTTAATTCATTTTGAATTTATTCTTATATATGGTGTAAGAAGGTGACCTAGTTTCATTTTTTTACATGTATCTGTCCATTTTTCCCAGTGCCATTTATTGACTAGACTGTCTTTACCCCATTGTATGTTCTTGCATCCTTGATCAAATATTAATTGACCATATAGGCATGGGTTTATTTCTGGGCTCTCTATTCTGTTTCATTAATCTATATGTCTGTTTTCATGCCAGTACAATGCTGTTTGATTACTATGGCCTTGTAATATAGTTTGATGTCAGGCAGCATGAGTCTTCTAACTTTGTTCTTCTTTCTCAAGATCACTGTGGCTAGGGTCTTTCATAGTTCCATATAAATTTTTGAATTATTTGTTCCAGTTCTGTGAAATATATAATTGATATTTTGATAGAAATTGCATTGACTCTATAGATTTATTTGGGTAGTATGGACATTTTAACAATGTTAATTTTTCCTATTACCAAGTACATTATATGCTTCCATTTATTTGTATCTTCTTCAATTTATTTCTTCAGTGTCTTATAATTTTCCAAGTACAGGTCTTTTACCTCCTTGTTTAAATTTATTTCTAGGTATTTTATTCTCTTTTTGTATTTTCACCTGAAGATTTTTTCTGTATTAATTTTTAGAGAGAGAGGAAGGAGGAGAGAGAGAGATAATCATTGATGTGAGAAAGAAACACCGAGCGGTTGTCTTTCATATGCGCCTGGACTGGGGATCAAACCACAATCTAGGTATGTGCCCTGACTGGGAATCAAACCCACAACCTTTTGGTGTATGGGACAATGCTCCAACCAGCTTAGCCACCCAGCCAGTGTGGTATTTTATTCTTTTTGAAGCAATTGTGAAAGCAACTTTCTTAGTTTTCCTTTCTGATAGTTCATTATTGATGTATAAAAATGCCACCAATTTCTGGATATTTATTTTGTATCCTACTACTTTACTGAATTTATTTATCAGTTCCAGTAGTTTTTGGTGGAATTTTTAGGGTTCTCTATGTGCAGTATCATGTCATCTACAAACAGTGACAGTTTTACTTCTTCCTTTCCCATTTGGATGCCTTTTATTTCTTCTTCTTGTCTGATCAATGTGGTTAGGACTTCTAGTACTATGTTGAATAAGAGCGGTGAAAGCAGACATCCTTGTCTTGCTCCCAATCTTAAGGGAAACACTTGTAGTTTTTGCCCATTGAGTATGATGTTGGCTGTAGGTTTGTCATATATGGCCTTTATTACATTAAGATATATTCCCTCCATTCCCACTTTGCTGAGAGGTTTTATCATACATGGGTGTTGGATTTTGTCAAAAGCTATTTCTGCATCTATTGATATGATCATATGATTTGTATCCTTCATTTTGTTTATGTGGTGTATCATATTCATTGATTTGCAGATATTGCCCCAACCTTGCATCCCAGTAATAAATTCCACTTCATCATGTTGCATGATCTTTTTAATGTATTGCTGGATTCAGTTTAGAGTGAATCAATATTTATCAATATTTATGATATAATGGTACAAATCCAGGGGAGAAACTGAACTAGGGCAGTTGATCAGTAACATGGAGGAGGCAGGGGGTCGTTGGGCTACAGTGTTCTAAGGAGGCCCATGTGAAAATCCAAATGCTTAAGATGCTTTTTAAAACTTCAGTGGTTAAGCTGGGAAAAAAGAAAAAGAGCAACAACAAAATGTCACTTACAAGCTTCAAGCAGTTGCTTTCTCACAATTGGTGGAGAGGACAAAGCTCCCTTAAAGCAAGCTCTTCGTTTGTTGTGGGAAAAACACCCAATGGACCCTTTCTATGGGTGTTAAAAAAAGAACCACTTCTAAAATTGAGGTGGTAATTCAATTTCCTCTTTTAGGGGTGATATTAAAGTTCCCCTATATTGGAAGTAGTGTTGCAAATCTGTAGACTGGGATACTTTGGAAGAAAATGTGTCTCTGGAGAAAGAGAGGGAGGTGGCACACTGCCTTGTTCTCTGGACTCATTTTCCATCTTCCACTTAGAGGAGTGGGTCAGAAATATACTGCAACTCTTTTAAGAAGAGCTTTTATAAGATTCAGTGCATAAAATGAGCTACTTTGGGGCCCAGATTACTAATGTGATAGAGTTGGGAAAAGGACCGTTCTCTTGGCCTTTTCATTCATTCATTCAACAAATATTTATTGAAAGTCTACTTTGCTCTATGCACTGTGCTAAATGCTAGAGAGATAGAGTGGTGCACTAGATATTCTCAGTGCCTCTCTTCACATCCCTTACATTCTGGTGGTGTATTAGTGATCTATTATTACATAACAAATTACCCTAAAACTTACTTACCTAAAACAATAAACATTTATTATGTCACAGTTTCTGTGCATCAGAAATCTGGTTGTAGCTTAGCTGAATGGCTCTGCCTCAGGTCTCTCACAGGCTGCGATCAAGGTGTCAGCCAAGGCTGCAGTCACCTCAAGGCTTCATTATGGCATGATATTTTTCCAACCTTATTCACATGGCTATTGACAAGGCCTCAGATCCTCCTTGGCTATTGGTCAGAGACATCAGACCCTTGCCACATAGACCTCTCTATAGGCTACTCAAAAGACGACAGCTGGCTTCCCACAGAAAGAGGGTTCAGAGAGGGAAAAGGTAAGAAGGAAATCACGGTCTTTTTGTATTAATAAACTAATCTTAAATATTATATCCCTTCACTTTTGTGAGAATCTGTTCATTAGAAGCAAGTCACTAGATTGAGCCACATGGAAGGGTAGAAGGTTATATAAGGGCATGAATACCAGGAAGCTGGGTTCATTGGGAGCAATCTTAGAGACTAACCATAGGTAGAGTCAAACACTACTGCTGCTCCCCCAAAATCATTCACTATTTTGAATATATCTTTTCTCATTTTCTCTCACATCAGTTTTGCTGGTATAGTAGAGGAAATATACTGGTTTTGGAGTACAGGCATCACTCATTATCAGAATATATTCAATGCCTAAAAACATGTTGGTTAACAAATTTTCTAAAAGCAACAGAATATTGCTTTAAAAGAAAAAGTGTGTCCTCAGTCCTACCAATAACTCCAATGAATTTCCTCCAATATCACTAAAGCACTCTTAGATACCTACGTAACTATCCACCAAAGACTTCAACAAAACATAAAGAATTTAAAACATTTTTTTATCCTCACCCAAGGAAATTTTTCTATTTATCATCAGATAGAGTGTAAAATGGTCATCACAAACTAACATACACATCATTACCTCACACAGTTACCATTTTCTTTTTTCTGTGTGTGTGTGTGTGTGTGTGTGTGTGTGTGTGTGGTGAAACAATACAGTACTGTTAACTACTGTCCCCATACTATACATTTAGATCTTGAGAACCCTTTCATCTTGCATAACTGGAACATTGCACCCTTTGACCAACAATACCCTCTTTGGGAGATGCAGGGAGGTTCTTTAGCGTGAGGGTTTATGGGACTATTGTAGGTGGCACTGAAGTTTCTGCCTCCTAGTATTTGGTAAGTTTATTCCCATCAGTAGAGTGGGCCAGGATACATCATATTTTTGTTCACTAACAATGTCACTGTCTTTAGCCAAACATATTTCCTTTACTCAAAGGAGAAAAGGGAGAACTTTTTGTTTGTTCCTGTTAAGAGGAGTAGGGATTTACCCCTCTTAACAAAGTAGTTAGACTTTGTACTAGGGTTATTTTTACCAATTAAGCCACTGTACACATTCTAATTAGTTAACTACTCATGTATGCATATATGAATATATGAGGGTTTATAGATATATACTTTTGTATCATCTTATCTATCTGTATACCTATTTATTGAAACCATTGCTTATTAAATAAAAGATTTCAGTGGTTATTAAATATATATTTTCAAGAGAGCTGCTTCTTGAAAAAAGGGAACATGGCAGCAGGCAAGACCAGAGCAAGGGTGAGTGTGTGAGTGTGTGTGAGAGAGAGTGTGGGTGGGTGTCAGTGTGGGTAAACATCTGCATGACAGTGCAGGAACTTAGGGCAGATAGTTCTAGTGCTGTGGACAGAGGAGCAGCCAGCTACCACTGTGCGCTGCTTGTCAGGGCACGTGCCTCCACTTGGGGCTGGAAAGCACCACCATTTTGAAGATCTGCTGAGTCCTCCTTGGGAGAAGGCAGCAGGGAGTGGCTAGGTCCCAGCACCTGGAGGCCATGAGTGCACCTGGCACCACTAGACCAGCAGCACCCATTGTGCCAATGCTGGCCCACACACAGTAGCCACACCACCAAGGCAACTGTGTGTGACAGCAGTGCCACCGTGGGAGCCAAGCTGAGCACCACAGCAGTGCCCCCACAGGAGCCGAGTTGGGCCCAGCACCCCCACACCTGAAGGACCTGGGCTCTCCAGCAACACCCCAGCCAAATATGCGCACCCCAGCAACACCCCAGCTGGACTGTGCACCCCACAAATGCCTATTATGACACATGGATACAAGCCATCAGCCATCAATTCCCCCCAGAACTGCAGCAGACAAGAGGAGCTTGCCCAGTGGACAAACACCAACCCAGAGCCACTGACCACACAGGCCCTACCGCAGCCAAGAACCACCAGCCCCTGCTGCCACTGCCATTGAGAGCCACTGCTGCCACCAAAAATCACCTGGACTAATGCAGCCAACAACAGCCAGCACTTCTGGATGACCAGTCTGTTTCAGATATCCAGCCTATCCACAACCAGACACCCTAGATGCAGCAACCTGCCAACATGACCTGGTACACCTCAAACTACTGGACTGTGAACATGGTGGCTAAAAGAAACAACTCCCAAATGAAAGAAAAGGAGGAATCCCCAGAAAAGAAACTAAAAGAAAGGTAGGCAAGCAGGGTGTTAGATAAAGAATTCAAAGCGATGGTTTTAAGGGTGCTCAAACAACATAGTGAGAATTACGAGCAACTTAATAGGAATTATAAAGAACTCAGCAGGAGCTACATCAGCATGAAAAAGAGGTAGAAGGCATGAATAAGAACTAAGTGGATGATTCCAAAATGGCAGTGGAGTCGATGGAAGCTACAAAGACCATCTCCCAGGACCAAACAGGAACTACAACTAAAATAAAGACAAATCGTCTGGGGAAAAAAAAACAACAGAAAAGCAGCTGGAGAGAACCCATATAATCAGGAACAGAAAAAGGACACTAAATTGAGCCTGGTAGGAATTGCATGAGAGGGCAGGCTGGGAGCCAACAGAAAGCAGCTCTCTTAGCTGTGAGCAGCTCCCTCAGGGTTAAAATCCCAAGATGGCACCACAGAACAGAGGGCAATGAAAGAGGACTAAATTAGTTACAGCCACTCACCTTGGGCTCCAGCAGAGGGAGGGCAGACAGAACTGGAACTGTGTGAAGACTTGGGAGCTTGAACAAGTGAGAGGGCAATGGGAGCTTTTAGTTGGATCACTCTCTAACAAGACAGTAGTCATGTTACTCAAAGAGCCCCTACCCAGAGCCCTGGGGAGAAGCAACAGGCCTTTCTTCAGGAATTTAACACCACCAAGCCAGGACAGAGAAATGCAAATTGAGGCTCATTAACAGCCAGTATCTGCCCAACTCTCTGGAAATCCTCTCACCTGGAACACCTCAGGGAGTTTTTCATTCAGTTGACGGCTATAACCCAAAGGTCATCAAGTGACTCAGACTAATAGCCTCCAGGCAAAAAGCTAGAAGATAACTGAACCTTTCCTGGGCTTGCAAATATACCCAGGAAAGTAAGACTTGACAGTGATGTTTAACAGGGGTCCTCCCATACTCATCCAAACTCAGTAGAGGGATCCACAATCAGTGGAACACCAACACCCACAGGGAAAATTTGGCAGGCTCCAAAAGCCACTGAGATAGCCAAAATGGTGAAACAAAGAAACAAATCCCAAATGAAAGAACAAGAGAACTCCACCGCAGAAGAGATAAATGAAATGAAGTTAAGCAACTTATCAGAGGTAGAGTTCAGAGAGATGATAATGAGGAAGCTCAACACCTTGAGTAAAGACATAAAAACATTGAAAATCAACCAACTGGAAATGAAGAATGACATAGCAGAAATAAAGAACACATTGGAAGGAATAAAGAGCAGAGTAGAGGAAGCCGAGGACTGGATCAGTGAATTGGAAGACAGGGTACAAAATATCACCCAATCAAAGAATCAAAAAGAAAAAGCAATTAAAAAACAGGAAGACAGCTTAAGACAACTGTGGGAAAACATGAACCATAACAACATCCGCATCATAGGAGTTCCAGAAGAAGAAGAAAATGAGCGAGGGTTAGAGAATATATTTGAAGAAATAGTGACAGAAAACTTCCCTAACTTGGTGAAGGAAAAAGGCATTCAAGTTCAAGGAGCATAGAGAGCCACAAGTAAGAAGAACCCAAAGAGGTCCACACCAAGACACATCATAATTAAAATGCCAAAAATTAAAGACAAAGAGAGAATTCTAAAGACAGCAAGGGATAAGCAAAAGGTTACCTACAAAGGAACCCCCAAAGGCTATCAGCTGACTTCTCAACAGAAACTACACTCCAGAAGAGAATGGCATTAGGTAATCAAGTTAATGAAAAACAAGAATCTGAATCCAAGACTACTCTATCCAGCAAGGCTATCATTGAAAATAGAAGGTGAAATAAAGAGCTTCCCAGACAAAAAAATGGCTAAGGGCATATATTAGTGCCAAACCAGCACTGCAAGAAAAGTTAAAAGGACTGCTGTAATTAGTACAAGAAAGAGAAAGAAAATTAAAACCACAATAAACAAAAATGTCAATAAATAGGTACATACCAATAATAACATTACATGTAAATGGATTGAACACTCTGACAAAAAGAAACAGAGTAGCTGATTGGATAAGAAAGCATGACTCACATATATGTTCTTTACAAGAGACCCACCTCACAACAAAAGACTCACATAGATTAAAAGTGAAGGGATGGAGAAAAATCTTCCATCTGTAACAAAAATAAATTAATTAATTTAAAAAACGGAAAGGAAAAAAATGCTGAGGTAGCAATACTCCTATCTGATCAAATAGATTTGAAAACGAAGGCCATAACTAGAGACAAAAAGGCCACTACATAATATTGAAAGGATCTATCCAACAGGAAGATATAACCATGGTAAACATACATGCACCCAATACAAGAGCAACAAAATATATTTAAAAACTTCTGGTGGACTTCAAAGGAGAAATTGAAAGCAGTACAATCATAACAGGGGACTTCAACATCCCGTTAACAGCACTGGGTAGATCCTCTAGACAAAAAATTAACAAGGAAACAGAGACTCTAAATGAAGCACTAGATCAAATGGATTTAATAGATGTCTACAGAGAATTACACCCCAAAACTACAGAATTCACATTCTTCTCAAGTGCACATGGAACATTCTCAAAGATAGAACACATGTTAGGACACAAACTAAGTCTCTACAGTTTCAAGAAGATTGAAATCATATCAAGCATCTTCTCAGATCACAATGACATGAAACTAGAAATCAATTACAACAAAAACACACAAAGACGTTTGAACATATGGGGGCTAAATAGCATGTTATTAAACAATGAATGTGTTACCAAGGAGATGAAGGAAGAAATTTAAAAGTTCCTGGAAACCAACAAAAATGAACACACAACAAAACAAAATCTATGGGACACAGTGAAAGCAGCCCTGAGAGGGAAGTTCATAGCACTACAGGCCTACCTCAAAAAACAAGAAAAATTTCTTTTTTTATCTTTTTTTTTAATCCTCACCCAAGGATATTTTTCCATTTATTTTCAGAGAGAATGTGAGGGAGAGATAGAGAGAAACATCAATGTGAGAGAGACACATTGATTGGTTACCTCCCACATGACCCACACCAGGGCCAGGGATCGAACCACAACCTAGGTACACGCCCTTGACCAGAATTTAACCTGCGACTCTATGATCTGCAGGCTGATGCTCTAACTGCTGAGTCAAACTGGCCAGGGCAAGAAACAAGAAAAATTTCTAATTGACTATCTAACCTCACAACTTAAAGAAATAGAAAGCAAACAAAAAGAAAAACCCAGAGCAAGTAGAAGGAGAGAAATAGTAAAGATCAGTGTAGAAATAAATGACATAAGAGATTAAAAAATAACAATTAAAAAGATCAGTGAAACAAAAAGCTGGTTCTTTGAAAAGATAAACAAGATTGATGGACTCTTAGCTAGACTCACCAAGAAACAAAGAGAGAGGACCCAAATAAACAAAATCAGAAATGAAAGGGGAGAAGTAACAACCGACACCACAGAAATACAACGGATCATTAACAAATACTATAAACAATTATATGGCAACAAATTAGACAATCTAAGTGAAATGGACAAATTTCTAGAAGCACATAGTCTCCCAACAGTGAACTGGGCAGCAATAGAAAACTTGAACAGACCAATAACAACTCAGGAAATTGAAGATGTAATCAAGACTCTCCCAGCAAACAAAAGCCCAGGCCTGAAAGGCTTCATGGGGGAGTTTTATTGACCATTCAAAGATCTCACATCCATTCTCCTCAAAATATTCCAAAAAATTGAAGACAGAAGACTTCCAAACTGGTTTATGAGGCCAGCATAATTCTAATTCCAAAATGGGAGAAAGACACTACAAAGAAAGAAAACTACAGGACAATATCCCTGATGAACACAGATGCCAAAATCCTTAACAAAACATTAGCAAATCAGATCCAGCAATACACTAAAAAAATTATTCACCATGACCAAGTGAGATTAATCCCAGGGATGAAAGGCTGGTACAATATTCACAAATCAATAAATGAGATACACCACATAAACAAAATGAAAGATAAAAACCATATGATCATATCAGTAGATGCTGAAAAAGCATTTGACAAAATCCAGCACCCACTTCTGATAAAAGCACTCAACAATGTGGGAACAGAGGGATCCTATTTCGACATAATAAAGGCCATATATGAAAAACCTGCAACCAACATCACACTCAATGGACAAAAATTAAAAGCATTACCCTCAAGTACAGGAACAAGACAGGGATGCCCACTTTCGCCACTCTTATTTAACATAGTACTGGAAATCTTAGATACAGCAATTAGACATGAAGAAAGAATAAAAGGGATCCAAATTGGAAAGGGGGAAGTAAAACTGTCATTAATTGCAGATGACATGATATTGTACATAGAAAACCCTAAAGACTCCATCAAAAGTCTATTAAATTTGATAAATTAATTTGGCAAAGTAGCAGTATACAAAATTAACGTGAATAAATTTACTGCATTTTTATTCACCAATTATGAACTCATAGAAAGAAAAACTGAAAAAGCAAAAAAATTAACATACCTAGGAATAAACTTAACCAAAGAAGTAAAGGACCTATTTGCAGAAAACTACAGGACATTGAAAAAAGAAATAAAGGAAGATATAAAAAAGTGAAAGCATATACTTTGTTCATGGATTAGAAGAACTAACATCATTAAAATGTCTATGCTAACCATAGTAATCTATAGATTCAGTGCAATCCCCATTAAAATACCAGTGACATATTTCACAGAACTAGAACAAATACTTCAAAAGTTTTTATGGAACCAAAAAAGACTCCAAATAGCCACAGCAATCTTGAAAAAGAAGCACAAAGTAAGAGGGATCACAATACTGGATATCAGGTTATACTACAAAGCCATAGTAATCAAAACAGCCTGATACTGGCACAAGAACAGGCATATAGATCAATGAACAGAACAGAGACCCCAGAAATTGACTCAAGACATTATGCTCAATTAATATTTGACAGGTTGCAAGAGCATACAATGCAGTAAAGACAGCTTCTTTAATAAATGGTGTTGGGAAAACTGGACAGCTACACACAAAGAAATGAAACTAGACCACCAACTTACACCATACACAACAATAAACTCAAAATGGATAAAAGACTTAAATATGATTCATGAGTCCATAAAAATCCTAGAAGAAAATGTAAGCAACAAAATCTCAGACATCATACGCAGCAGAATTTTCACTGATATATCACCTAAGGCAACAGAAACAAAGGAAAAAATGAACACATGGGACTACATCAAACTAAAAAGCTTCTGCACAGCAAAAGAAACAACCATCAAAATGGAAACAGAACCCACTATATGGGAGAGTATAATTGCCAACGACACATCAGTTAAGGGGTTAATTTCCAAAATATATAGAGTACTCATACAACTCCACAAAAGGAAGACAAAGAACCCAATTTAAAAATGGGCAGAGGTCCTGGATAGACACCTCCCCAAAAAGGACATACAAATGGCCAAGAGACATATGAAAAAATGCTCAACATCACTAATCATCAGAGAGATGCAAATTAAAACAACTATGAGGTATCACCTCACACACGCCAGAACCGCTGCCATCAACAAATCATCAAACAACAAGTGCAGGCGAGGATGTGAAGAAAAGGGGACTCTAGTACACTGCTGGTGGGAATGCAGACTGGTGCAGCCACTGTGGAAAACACTATGGTGTTACCTCAAAAAATTAAAAATTGAATTGCCATTTGACCCAGTGATCCTACTTCTAGGAATATACCCTAAGAAGCCTGAAACACCAATCAGAAAGAATGTATGTACCCCTATGTTCATAGCAGCACTGTTTACAATTGCTAAGATCTGGAAACAGCCCAAATGTCCATCAATAGATGAGTGGATAAAAAAGCTGTGGTACATATACACAATGGAGTACTATGCAACTGTAAGAAAGAAAGATCTCTTATCCTTTGAGAGCACATGGAGGGACCTGGAGTGTATTATGCTAAGCAAAATAAGCCAATCAGAGAAAGACAAATATCACATGATCTCACTTATTTGTGGAATATAATGAACAAGGTGAGCTGATGAATGAAAGAGACCCAGAGACATAGAAAGGAGTACGGTTCATACTGACAAACCTCAGAGGAGGAGGCAGGAGGATGGATGAGATAAACCAAAGAACTTATATGCATGTATGAGTAACCAATGGACATAGACAACAATGCTGTTGGGTGGGGGAGGAGGGTGTCTAGGGGGGCAAAAGGAGAAACATCTGTACCAAAAATTAATTAATAAGATTTTGGGAGTGAAATAAAAAACATTTTTGAATATTTCACTGTTTATGCTGAACACTGTGTATCAAAAACTGCCAGAGACTCATAACTGTAACACATGATTATTTGATTAGAACTATGTGGACAGATATTTCGGAAGTGGATATTAGTATTAGCAGTTGTTTCCTTTCTGTTATCTCTGTTGCTCCCTCTGCTATTCTCTTGGCAGAGTGGTTATTGTGTGAGAGGTCTTAATGGGGATAGGTTGGGAACATTGCAATAAGATCAAAGGTTTGGAATTATATATGAATTTGTGGGAAAGTAGTTCTTTGAACTGATCCTGCAATATTTTATTTATTACCTGTCCCCATGATGCTGTTGGGCAAACAATGCTCATAACACTTCCTGAAATTCTATAAAACTAAAATACTAGAAAACCTAAAAAAAAAATGACTAAGTGGAAATTAAGAATGACATAGCTGAAATAAAAGAATACCCTGGAAGGATTCAATTGTAGATTAGAAGAAGCTGAGGCCCAAATCAGCGAGATAGAAGACAAGGTATAAAAAACACCCAGTTAGAGTAACAAATGGAAAAAAAAATATTTAAAGCTGGAGGAGAGTTTAAGGGAGCTTTGAGACAATATGAAACCTAACAGCATTCACATCTTAGAGGTACCAGAAGGAGAAGAATCAGAGAAAGAAATAGAGAAACTGTTTGAAGAAATAATGACAGAAAATTTCCCTGATCTGGTGAAGAAAAAACTCATACAAGTCCAGGAAACACAGAGAGCCTCACTCAAGATGAAGCAAAAACACCCACATCTAGACACATCATAATTAAAATGTCAAATGTTAAAGACAAAGAAATAATCTTTTTTTATTCTTGAAAATATTACAGATGCCCCACTTTTTCCCCCATAAACCCCCTCCTTTCCACTCCCACCTCCTTCCTGCTTTCCCCAAGCAAATGTCTGTGTCTATTGGTTGTGCATATATGCATATAAGTTCTTTTGTTTATCTTTCCAACCCCCCATCCCTCTACGATTTGTTAGTCTATTCCCTATTTCCATGACTCTGGATCTCTTTTGGTCAACAGCTTATTTTGTTCATTATGTTTCATAAATAAGTGAGATCATGTGGTACTTGTCTTTCTCCAACTGGCTTATTTCGTTTAGCATAATACTCTCCAGTTCCCTCCATGTCGTCTCAAAGGATAAGAGTACTCTTTCTTACAGCTGCATAGTATTCCATTGTGTAAATGTACCACAGCTGTTTTATCCATTCACCTACTGATGGGCACTTGGACTGTTTCCATATCTTAGCTATTGTAAATAGTGCTGCTATGAACCATAGGGGTGCAGAAGGGCTTGGCATGAATTGTACAAAGTAATGAAAAGCAAGGGACTGAATCCAAGATTATTATATCCAGCAAGGCTATCATTCAAAAATGAAGGTGAAATAAAGAGTTTCATAGACAAAAATAAAATAAAATAAAAGCTAAAGTAGTTCATTATCACCAAAGTAGTTCATTATCACCAAACCAGCATTGCAATAAAAACAAAAGGGAATGTTGTAAGAAGAACTAGACAGAGAGGAACACAGGCATACAGAATGACAACAAATAAGTACCTATCAATAATAACCTTAAATATAAATGGCTTAAGTGCTCCAATTAAAAGACATACGGTAGCTGACTGGATGAGAAAACATTATATATATATATATATATATATATATATATATATATATATATATACACACAATATATATATATATACAATAGACCCACCTCAGAACAAACAACTCACACAGGATGAAAATGAAGGGAAAAAAATTTTTTCCATGCAAAATAGAAATTAAATAGAATTTCGGGTTGCAATACTCACGTTTAATAAAAAATAAAGGCCATAACAAGAGTCAAAGAAGGACACTACATAATATTAAGGGATTGATCCAACAAGAGGATATAACCCTGGTAAACATATATGCACCCAATATAGGAACACCAAAATATATTTTAAAACTGCTGGAGGACTTTAAGGGAGAGATTGACAGCAATAAAATCATAGTAGGGTGTTGGGAGTGGTGTCACTGGAACAGCGACCACCACACTTTGACATAGTCCTGGGTGAGCTCTATGGTTTGACATAGTACCTGGAGAAGTGGATTCACTGCGTGGCAGGAATCATGAAGAACAGTGACTGAAGATATAGAGTAATGGAAAAATAAAAATGCAGGATGGCAACTGAAGGAGACTAATCTTTGCTTTCTCTGTCTGTTAGCTGTCTGTTACAAATTATTATAGAAGTAACATGTAGATGACTAATGATGTAGGTGGTATAAAAGATTGCAGGAAGAAAAGCAAAAAAATAATGAAGATTTAGGATAGAAATGTGGAAGCTTAGAAGGATCTTAGATAGGAGGAAAGGTCAGGAGTTTAAGAGGATGTCTGGGTGAATGGTAAAAATAGTTGGTAATTAACATGTAATATACATAAGAGTTGGGTAAACAACCAAAAGAATGTCTGTACTTATTTGCCTGAAAGGTTTAGGGGAAACAATGTAACCTGTGGATCTATATAAATAATAAAAGATTCTGCTAGTCTGAAGAAGAAGCATTAAGATTAAGCAGAAGAAAAAGAAAGATCAAGCACCTTCTGTCTCACCTGTCTCTCTCTCTCTCGCCGACTCCGTCCACACCTTTGGGAACCCCTGGACCTGCCAAGGCTGGACCCCAGCAAGTGGCGCCCGAACAGGGACCTGAAGGTAAGGTATTGCTCGGGACGGAGAGGACTCCACCGTGGGAGCCTGGGACCCCCTGCGTGAGATAGGTAGGTAAGGGTGGAAAGTTGAAGAACTAAAAATTGAGAACTGGGTCAGACAGGATCAAAAATGCGATGCCTTCTTAGCAATCTATTAAGTGTTTTTATGCTTTGGGAGCATAGAGACACCCTGGCTCATGAACAGGAGGATGGAGCTACTGCTCCTCCAACATCCCTGGAATCTCTAGCATATGTGGCACAGAATGAGCAGGAGGAAAAGGAAGATGAGGAGCGATCAGAAAAGTATGATAAAGTAACTCCTGAAGAGCAAAGGGAGTTCAATGAAGCTGCTGCAGAATATCACAGGGACGATCCCTGGGGCTTCGCAGTAACTCAGGAAGAAAAGGGGCCCCCTCCTTTTCAGAAGCCACCTCGAAAGCCTACTAGAAAGTTGCAGGGCCCACCTCCACCTTGGGATAAGCCAAGCACTAAGCTAGGTTCCAGTTTTCAACAAGCAGTTAAAGAAGCAGAGGCTGCAGGAGATTCTGATTTTTCTCTCTGTTGTCCTGTAATGTTTGAGAGAGATTCGGAAGATGATGAATATCCAGTTTGGGAACCTTTTTCTTACAAAATTTTGAAAGAATTGAAAGATGCCTGTCAGAATTATGGTCCTTTGGTTCCTTATACTTTGACTTTGGTTGAGGCTGTTGCTTCTAAATGGATGACTCCTCATGATTGGTTTCAAGTGTGTAAGGCTTGTTTAAGTGGGGGAGATTATTTGTTGTGGAGGACTGAATATGAAGATCTGGTAAAAAAAAAAAAAAAAAGGCTGTAAAAAAGGAAAAGAAAAGAGGAGATGGTGGTTTTACATTAGACATGCTATTGGGGGAAGGTGATTATGCTATGGTTAATGATCAGCTTTACATTCCCAGGGAAGGGCTAATACAGGTTAATCATAGTGCAGTTACTTCCTGTAACTTCAGAAAAGTCTACGGCATTGGCAGAAATTAGACTAAGACAGGATGAACCATTTCAGGAATTTTTGTACAGACTTGACCAGGCAGTAAAGTGAGTAATAACTAACCAAGAAGCTGCTGATATTTTGGTTAAACAACTGGCTTTTGAAAATGCTAATGCTACTTGTCAGTCTCTCCTTCAGCCCATTAGAAGGACAGGATCAATTGGAGACTATATAAAACAATGTTCTGAAGTTTATCCAGCATTTATTCAGGGTGTAGCTATCGCAGCTGCCCTGAAGGGAGAGACATTTACTCAATATATCAAAAATGTTAATAAAACCAAAGGAAATAATCAGTCAGATTCAGGACTTTGTTATTCATGTCAGCAACCAGGACATTTTAGCAGAAATTGTCCTTCCAAAGCAGGAAACAATGGAGCTCCTATACCGCCTCCTCAGAGGACCCAAGGAAGGAGCAATAATGCTCCAACAACAGTATGTCCTCATTGTGAGAAGAGTTTTCATTGGGCTAAAGATTGTAGATCTAAATATCATAAAAATGGCACTCTCCTTCAAGGGAGAAGGAATAATTCCAGTGGCCCACAGCAAGGTAATTGGCAAGGAAACTTCCAACAGGGCCAGCCCTGGGCCCAGACAACAGTAGGGGCCTTGAATGTAACCAATCCATTCGCACAGTCCACGACTTATTCAGGGCCACCCCAGGGAGCGCAGGATTGGACCTCTGTTCCTCCACCAGTGTCATATTAACTCCTGATGCTCCAGTAACTAAAGTTCCTACAGGAACCTATGGTCCGCTTCCTCCTAGAACAGTTGGGTTAATAATTGGGTGTAGTTCGTCATCACTCAAAGGATTAATAATTATTCCAGGAGTAATAGATGCAGACTATACTGGAGAAATACAAATTTTATTATCTCTACCTACTCAGACTATTCAAATGCAGGCAGGACAAAGAATAGCTCAGTTATTATTGTTACCTATTACTCAAACTGGGAATCCGGTAACACAGGCTGAAAGAGGGAATGCAGGATTTGGATCTGGTGATGCAGCTTTTTGGATTCAGGAAATAAAATCACAGAGACCTACTAAAATTTTGAATATTCAAGGAAAACCGATATTAGGCTTATTAGTTACAGGGGCAGATGCCTCCTGTATAGCAGGCAAAGATTGGCCCTCATCCTGGCCCACGGTTACTACTCCAACTTTATTAGTGGGTCTGGGGTCAGCACAAAATGTTCAAAAGAGTTCACAGGTACTTAAATGGGAAGATGAGAAAGCCCGGCTGGTGTGGCTCAGTGGTTGAGCATCAGCCCATGCACCAAGAGGTCGCTGGTTCGATTCCCAGTCAGGGCACATGCCCAGGTTGTGGTCGAATCCCCAGTAGGGAGCATGCAGGAGGCAGCCCATCGATGTTCTCTCTCATTGATGTTTCTCTCTCTCTCTCTCTCTCTCTCTCTCTCTCTCTCTCTCTCTCTCTCTCGCCGACTCCGTCCACACCTTTGGGAACCCCTGGACCTGCCGAGGCTGGACCCTGGCAGTAGGGGAAGTTAACATCCAAATGATAGCACTGGATACATCTTTGGGGGGGGGGAAAAAAACAAGGAAACAGCGACCCTAAATGACACACTAGGTCAAAAAGATTTCATTGACATTTCCAGAACATTTCACCACAAAGCTGCAGAATATATATTCTTCTCCAGTGTACATGGGACATTATCGAAGATAGACCACATGTTAGGACACAAACTAAGTTTCTACAAGTTCAAGAAGATTGAAATCATATCAAGCATCTTCTCGCATCACAATGGCATGAAACAAATCAATTACAATAAAAACACTCAAAATCGTTCAAACTCATGGAGGCTAAATAACATGTCATTAAACAACAAATGCATTACCAAGGAGATCAAGGAAGAAATCAAAATCTTTCTAGAAATAAATTAAATGAACACAAATAACACAAAATCCTTGGGACATAGCAAAAGCAGTCCTGAGAAGGAAGGTCATAGCATTACAGCCCTACTTCAAGAAACAAGAAATATCTAATCCTACAACTTAAAGAATTAAAAAGATAAGAAAAAGAAAAACCCAGAGTAAGTAGAAGGAAGGAAATAATAAGGACCAGATTGGAAATAAATGACATAGAGAATTTTTAAAAATACAAACGATAAATAAGAGTGATGAAACCTTAGCAAGACTTACCAAGAAACAAAGAGCAAGGACCCAAATGAATAAAATCAGAAATGAAAGAAGTGAAGTAACAACTGACACAGCAGAAATACAAAGGACGGTAATAAAATACTACGAACAAATATATGCCAACAAATTGGGCAATCTAGGCGAAATGGACATATCCCTACAATCATACAAGCTTCCAAAACTTAACCAGGAAGAACCAGAAAACCTGAACAGTACAATAGTGACTAACAAAATTGAAGCTGTAATCAATTAACTCCTAGGACACAAAAGCCCTGGTCCAGACAGCTTTACAGGAGAGTTTTACCAAACATTCAAAGAAGAACTAAGACTTATTTACTTCAAACTATTTTTAAAAATTCAAGAGGAAAGAATATTTTCAAGCTCTTTTTGTGAGGCCAGAATAATCCCAATTCCAAAACCAGATAAAAGACACTACAAAGAAAGAAAACTACAGGCCAATATCCCTGATGAACACAGATGCCAAAATCCTTAACAAAATATTAGTAAATAGGATCCAGCAATACATCAAAAAAATTATTCATCATGACCAAGTGGGATTCATCCCAGGGATGTAAGTCTGCTACAATAATCACAAATCAATAAATGTGATACACCACATAAACAAAATGAAAGATAAATACCATATGATCATATCAACAGATGCTGAAAAAGCATTCGACAAAATCCAGCACCCATTTCTAATAAAAACACTCAGCAATGTGGGAATAAAGGGATCATATCTTGACATCATAAAGGCCATATATGAAAAACCTACAGCCAACATCATACTCAATGGGCAAAAACTAAAAGCATTTCTCTTAAGAACAGGAACAAGACAGGGATGTCCGCATTAGCCACTTTTTTCAACATAGTACTGGAAGTCATAGCCACAGTGATCAGACAAGAAGAAGAAAAAAAGGCATCCAAATTGGAAGGAGGAAGTGAAACTGTAATTATCCATAGATGGCATGATATTGTACATAAAAAACCCTAAAGACTCCACCAAAAACCTACTAGATTTAATAAGTGATATTGGCAACATAGCAGGATAAAAAATTAACATCCAGAAATCGATGGCATTCTTTTTTTTTTTAACTTTATTTTATTTCATTTTATTTTTTTTTATTAATTTACTTTTGTTACAGATGTTTATCCTTTTTTCCCCCATTGACACCCTCCTCCCCCTCCTTCCCTGCCCCGTCCCCATTTTTGTTGTCCATATCCATTGGTTATGAGTACATGCGAACAAGTTCTGTGTTCATCGCTCCCCTCCCCCACCCCCTCTTCTGGCAAATGTCAGTCTGTACCCCACTTCCACGTCCCTGGGACTACCCTGCTCCTCACACTGATATGTTAATTATATTCCAGAGATAAGTGAGATCATATGATATTTGTCTTTCTCTGCATGGCTTGTTTCACTTAGGATAATAGTTTCCAGGTCCTCCCATGTCGACGCAAAGGATAAGAGATTGTTCTTTCTTACAGCTGCATAGTACTCCATTGTGTATATGTACCACCGCTTTTTTATCCATTCATCTACTGATGGACACTTGGGCTGTTTCCAGATCTTAGCTATTGTAAATAGCGCTGCTATGAACATGGGGGTACATGTATTCTTTCTGATTGGTGTTTCAAGCTTCTTAGGGTATATTCCCAGGAGTGGGATCACTGGGTCAAATGGTAATTCAATTTTTAATTTTTTGAGGTAACACCATAGTGTTTTCCACAGTGGCTGCACCAGTCTGCATTCCCACCAGCAGTGTACTAGAGTCCCCTTTTCTCCACACCCTCGCCAACACTTGTTGTTTGATGCTTTGTTGATGGCAGCTATTCTGACAGGTGTGAGGTGATACCTCATTGTTGTTTTAATTTGCATCTCTCTGATGATTAGTGAAGTTGAGCATTTCTTCATATGTCTCTTGGCCGTTTGTATGTCCTGTTTGGAGAGGTGTCTATTTAGTTCCTCTGCCCATTTTTTAATTGGATTCTTTGTCTTCCTTTTGTTGAGATGTATGAGCACTCTATATATTTTGGAAATTAGTCCCTTATCTGATATATCATAGGCAATTATGCTCTCCCATACAGTGGGTTGCCTTTCCACTTTGATGGTTGTTTCTTTTGCTGTGCAGAAGCTTTTGAGTTTGATGTAGTCCCATGTGTTCATTTTTTCCTTTGTTTCTATTGCCTTAGGTGATATATCAGTGAAAATTTTGCTGCGTATGATGTCTGAAATTTTGTTGCCTATATTTTCTTCTAGGATTTTTATGGATTCATGAGTTACATTTAAGTCTTTTATCCATTTTGAGTTTATTCTTGTGTATGGTGTAAGTTGATGATCTAGTTTCATTTTTTTTTTGCATGTAGCTGTCCAATTTTCCCAACACCATTTATTGAAGAGGCTGTCTTTACTCCATTGTATGCTCTTACCACCTTTGTCAAATATTAATTGAGCATAATGTCTTGGGTCAATTTCCGGATTCTCTGTTCTGTTCCACTGGTCTATGTGCCTGTTCTTGTGCCAGTACCAGGCTGTTTTGATTACAGTAGCTTTGTAGTATAACCTGATGTCCGGTATTGTGATCCCTCCTACTTTGTCCTTCTTTTTCAAGATTGCTGTAGCTATTCGGGGTCTTTTTTGGTTCCATATGAACTTCTGAAGTATTTGTTCTAGTTCTGTGAAATATGTCATTGGTATTTTGATGGGGATTGCATTAAATCTGTAGATTGCTTTGGGTAGTATGGACATTTTAATGATGTTAATTCTTCCAATCCATGAACAAGGTATGTGCTTCCACTTTTTTATATCTTCCGCTATTTCTTTTTTCAATGTCTTGTAGTTTTCTGCAAATAGGTCCTTTACTTCTTTGGTTAAGTTTATTCCTAGGTATCTTAATTTTTTGCCACAATGGTAAATGGGATTGTTTTTTTAGTTTCTCTTTCTGTGAGTTCATCATTAGTGTATAAGAATGCCGTCGATTTCTTGACGTTAATTTTGTATCCTGCTACTTTGCCAAATTCATTTATTAAGTCTAGTAGATTTTTGATGGAGTCTTTAGGGTTTTCTATGTATAATATCATGTCATCTGCGAATAATGACAGTTTCACTTCCTCCTTTCCAATTTGGATCCCTTTTATTTTTTCTCCATGTCTGATTGCTGTGGCTAAGACTTCCAGTACTATGTTAAATAAGAGTGGTGAAAGTGGGCATCCTTGTCTTGTTCCTGTTCTTAAGGGAAATTCCTTTAGTTTTTGTCCATTGAGTATGATGTTGGCTGTAGGTCTTTCATATATGGCCTTTATAATGTTGAGATATGATCCCTCTATTCCCAAATTGCTGAGGGTTTTTATCAGAAATGGGTGCTGGATTTTGTCAAATGCTTTTTCAGCATCTATTGATATGATCATATGGGTTTTATCTTTCATTTTGTTTATGTGATGTATCACATTTATTGATTTGCGAATATTGTACCAGCCTTGCATCCCTGGGATGAATCCCACTTGGTCATGGTGAATAATTTTTTTGATGTATTGCTGGATCCGATTTGCTAGTATTTTGTTAAGGATTTTGGCATCTATGTTTATCAGGGATATTGGCCTGTAGTTTTCTTTCTTTGTAGTGTCTTTTTCTGGTTTTGGGATTAGAATTATGCTGGCCTCATAAAACGAGTTTGGAAGTCTTCCTTCTTCTTGAATTTTTTGGAATAGTTTGAGGAGAATGGGTGTTCATTCTTCTTTGAATGTTCGGTAATACTCACCCATGAAGCCGTCAGGGCCTGGGCTTTTGTTTGCTGGGAGAGTCTTGATTACATCTTCAATTTCCTTCGTTGTTATTGGCCTGTTCAAGTTTTCTATCTCTTTCCGATTCAGTTTTGGGAAATTATGTGTTTCTAGAAATGTGTCCATTTCACTTAGATTGTCGAATTTGTTGCCATACAAATGTTCATAGTATTTGCTAATGATCCTTTGTATTTCTGTGGTGTCAGTTGTTACTTCTCCTCTTTCATTTCTGATTTTGTGTATTTGGGTTCTCTCTCTTTGTTTCTTGGTGAGTCTAGCTAAGGGTCCATCAATCTTGTTTATCTTTTCAAAAAACCAGCTCTTTGTTTTATTGATCCTTTGAATTGTTTTTTTGGTCTCTATGTCATTTATTTCTGCTCTGATCTTTACTATTTCCTTCCTTCTACTTGCTCTAGGGTTTTCTTTTTGTTTGCTTTCCAGTTATTTAAGTTGTGAGGTTAGGTAGTCAATTAGAAATTTTTCTTCTTTCTTAAGGTGGGCCTGTAGTGCTATGAACTTCCCTCTCAGAACTGCTTTCTCAGTATCCCATAGATTTTGTGTTGTTGTGTGTTCATTTTCATTGGTTTCCAGAAATTTTTTAAATTCTTCCTTGATCTCCATGGTAACCCATTCATTGTTCAGTAACATGCTATTTAGCCTCCATGTGTTCATATGTTTTTGCATGTTCTTGTTGCAATTGATTTCTAGTTTCATGCCATTGTGGTCTGAGAAGATGCTTGATATGATTTCAATCTTCTTGAACTTGTAGAGACTTAGTTTGTGCCCTAACATGTGGTCTATCTTTGAGAATGTCCCATGTGCACTTGAGAAGAATGTGAATTCTGCAGTTTTGGGGTGTAATTCTCTATATATATATATATTAAATCCATTTGATCTAGTGCTTCATTTAGAGTCTCTGTTTCCTTGTTAATTTTTTGTCTAGATGATCTATCCAGTGATGTCAGTGGGGTGCTGAAGTCTCCTGCTATGATTGTATTGCGGTCGATTTCTCCTTTGAAGTCCTCCAGAAGATTTTTAATATATTTTGGTGCTCCTATATTGGGTGCATATATGTTTACCAAGGTTGTATCTTCCTGTTGGATAGACCCTTTCAATGTTATGTAGTGGCCTTCTTTGTCTCTAGTTATGGTCTTCAATTTGAAATCTAATTTATCAGATATGAGTATTGCTACCCCAGCTTTTTTTTCCTTTCCGTTTACTTGGAAGATTTTTTTCCATCCCTTTACTTTCAACCTATGTGAGTCTTTTGTTGTGAGGTGGGTCTCTTGTAAACAACATATGTGTGAATCATGCTTTCTTATCCAGTCAGCTACTCTGTGTCTTTTTATCGGAGCATTCAGCCCATTTACATTTAAGGTGATTATTGATATGTACTTATTTATTGCCATTTTGTACAGTGTGGTTCTAATTATCTTTCTATTTCTTCTAATAATTATAGCAGTCCTTTTAACATGTCTTGCAGTGCTGGTTTGGTGCTAATATATTCCCTTAGCCTTTTTTTGTCTGGGAAGCTCTTTATTTGACCTTCTATTTTGAATGATAGCCTTGCTGGGTAGAGTAGTCTTGGATTCAGATCCTTGTTTTTCATGACCTTGATTACTTCATGCCATTCCCTTCTGGCCTGTAGTGTTTCTGTTGAGAAGTCAGATGATAGCCTAATGGGGTTTCCTTTGTAGGTAACCTGTTGCTTATCTCTTGCTGCCTTTAGGATTCTCTCTTTGTCTTTAATTTTTGGCATTTTAATTATTATGTATCTTGGTGTGGGCCTGTTTGGGTTCTTCCTACTTGGGGCTCTCTGTGCTTCTTGAACTTGAATGCTTTCTTCCTTCACCAGGTTAGGAAAGTTTTCTGTCACTATTTCTTCAAATATATTCTCTAACCCTTGCTCATTTTCTTCTTCTTCGGGGACTCCAATAATGTGAATGTTATTACGTTTCCAGTTGTCCCACAGTTCTCTTAAGCTATCTTCCTTTTTTTTTACATTGTTTTTTCCTTTTGGTTTTCTGATTGATTGATTTTTTCTACTCTGTCTTCTAATTCACTGATCCGGTCCTCTGCTTCCTCTACTCTGCTGGTCAATCCTTCCAATGTGTTCTTTATTTCTGCTATGTCATTCTTCATTTCCACTTGGTTAGTTTTCAGTGTTTCTATATCTTTACTCATGGTGTTGATGTCCTTACTCATGCTGTTTAGTTTCCTCAAGATCATGGCTCTGAACTCTACCTCTGATAATTTGCTTTGCTGCATTTCATTTATCTCATCTTCGGTGGAGTTCTCTTGTTCTTTCATTTGGGATCTGTTTCTTTGCTTCACCATTTTTGCTATCTCAGTGGGTTTTGGAGCCTGCCAAATTTTCCCTGTGGGTGTTGGTTTTCTGCTATTTGTGGCTCCCTCTACTGGGTTTGGATGAGTGTGGAGGGCCCTCTTTCAACACCACTGTCAAGTCTCACTTTCCTGGGTAGATTTGCAAGCTCAGGAAAGGTTTAGTTATCTTCTAGCTTTTTGCCTGGAGGCTATTGGCCTCAGTTACTTGAAAAGCCTTAGGATCTCAGTTGAATGAGAAACTCCCTCAGATGTTTACAGTGTAAGAGGATTTCTGGAGGGTGGGGCCAATGCTGGTTGTTAATGAGCCTCAATTTGCATTTCTTTACCTCTTTGCCTCACCTGGGAATCTCCGAGGGAGGGGCTTCCACAGCTCCGGGAATGAGTAAACTTGGCTGCTGGTCTGTGCATCCGGGAAGGAGGGGCTGGCCACCACTGTCCTTTGTGGCCACAGCTCAGCACAAACTCTGAGCGCCCTCCAAATCCCAGGTGTCCCCTCAGAGTTCCAGTCCAGTCCGCCCTCCCTCTGCTGGAGCCCCAGGTGAGTGGCTGTGGCTATTTAGTGCTCTGTCCCAGCCCTCTGCACTGTGGAGCAGCTGGGGCTCTTAACCCCGAGGGCGGGCGCCACCGCCGCTGCTCCCAGCTAAGGCCTCCGCTCACAGCCAAGGCCGCTGCTCACAGCCAAGGCCGCTGCTGTCCGTGGGCTCCCAGCCCGCCACCCTCACTCGCCTCCGCAGATCCTACCAGGCTCATTCAGTGTCCCTGGTTGTATGGTCCTCTCCCGCTGCTTTTCTGTTGCTTTTTCCCGACGATTTGTCTTTATTTTAGTTGTAATTCCCGTTTGATCCTGGGAGATCGTCTGTGTAGCTTCCATTCACTCCATCGCCATTCTTCTCCTCCTTCGATGGCATTCTTATATACCAATAATGAACACTGAGAAAGGGAAACCAAAAAAAAAAGTCAATCCCATTTACCATTGCAACAAAAAATAAATAAAATACCTAAGAATAAATGTAACCAAGGAGGTAAAAGACCTGTCCTCAGAAAACTACAGGACATTGAAAAAAAAAAATAGAGGAAGCTATAAAAAAATGGAAACATATACCATGTTCATGGATCAGAAAAATCAACATCATCAAAATGTCCATACTACCCAAAGCAATCTGCAGATTCAATGCAATTTCTATTGAAGTACCAATGCCATATTTTACAGATCTAGAACAAATATGCAACAAGTTTATATGGAACCATAAAAGATGCTGAATAACCACAGCAATTCTGAAAAAGAAGAACAAAGTAGGAGGGATCACAATACCAGATATCAAGTTATACTACAAAGCCATCATAATCAAAACAGTCTGGTACAAGAACAGACATATAGATCAATGGAACAGAACAGAGAACCCAGATATTGACCCAAGACGGTATGCTCAATTAGTATTTGACAAAGGAGGCAAGAGCATACAATGGAGAAAAGACAGTCTTTTCTATAAATGGTGTTGGGAAAATTGGACAGCTACATGCAAAAAAATGAAACTAGACCACCAGCTTACACCATACACAAGAATAAACTCAAAATGGATAAAAGACTTAAATGTAACCCATGAAACCATGAAAATCCTAGAAGAAAATGTAGGCCGAAAAATCTCAGACATCATACGTAGTGGAATTTTCACTGATACATCACCTAGGGCAAGATAAACAAAGGAAAAAATAAATGAAACTACATCAAACTTAAAAGCCTCTGCACGGCACAAAAAAGCAGCATCAAAATGAAAAGAGAACCCACTCTCTGGGAGAACATATTTGCCAATGATACATCAGATAAGGGGTTAATATCCAAAATACATAGAGTACTCATACAACCCCACAAAAGGAAGACAAAGAATCCAATTAAAAATGGGCAGAGGACCTGAATAGACACTTCTCCAAACAGGACATACAAATGGCCAATAGACATATGAAAAAATGCTCAACATCACTAATCATCACAGAGATGCAAATTAAAACAACTATGAGGTATCACCTCACACCTGCCAGAATGGCTGTCATCAACAAATCATCAAACAAGTGTTGGCGAGGGTGTGGAGAAAAGGGGACTCTAGTACACCGCTGGTGGGAATGCAGACTTGTGCATCTACTATGCAAAACAATATGGTGTTTCCTCAAAAATTTAAAAATGGAACTGTCATTTAATCCAGTGATCCTACTTCTAGGAATATATCCTAAGAAGCCTGAAACACCAATCAGGAAGAATATATGTACCCCTATGTTCATAGCAGCACTCTTTACAATTGCTAAGATCTGGAAACGGCCCAAGTGTCCATCAGTAGATGAGTGGATAAAAAAGTTGTGGTACATTTATACAATGGAATACTATGCAGCTGTAAGAAAAAAAGATCTCTTACCATTTGCGATGACATGGAGGGACCTGGAGAGTATTATACTAAGCGAAATAAGCCAGTGAGGGAGAGACAAGTACCAACCACATGATCTCACTTATTTGTGGAACATAATGAACAAAATAAGCTGTCGACCAAAAGAGATCCAGAATCATGAAAGTAGGGAACAGACTGACAAATCTCAGAGGAATGGCGGGGTTGGAGGAGTGGGAAGAGATAAACCAAAGAACTTATATGCATTTATGCACAACCAGTGGACACAGAGATTAGGTCAGGGAAAGCAGGAAAGGGGTGGGAGTGGGGAGGCTGGGGTCATTGGGGAAAAATGGGGGGATACAGCAATAAAAAAAAAAGCTGTGGTACATTTACAGAATGGAATACTATGTGGCTGTAAAAAAGTAAGATCTCTTGCCCTGGCTGGTTTGGCTCATCAGTTAGAGCATCGGCCCGCGGACTGGAGAGACCCGGGTTCGGTTCCTGCTAAGGGCATGTACCTCGGTTGCAATTTGTCCCCGGCTGGGGTCGTGTGGGTGGCAACCACTTGATGTGTATCTCTCACATCGATGTTTCTCTC
The DNA here is from genome assembly GCA_030848825.1 of Tadarida brasiliensis. Taxonomy (NCBI): domain Eukaryota; kingdom Metazoa; phylum Chordata; class Mammalia; order Chiroptera; family Molossidae; genus Tadarida; species Tadarida brasiliensis. The sequence goes on from CM061280.1 coordinate 44,008,504, forward strand.
TCTCTCTTCCTCCCTCTCTCCCTCCCGCTCTATCTGAAGATAAATGCAAAAGTGTCCTCGGGTGAGGATAAGAAAGAAAGAAAGAAAGAAAGAAAGAAAGAAAGAAAGAAAGAAAGAAAGAAAGAAAGAAAGAAAGAAAGAAAGAAGGAAGGAAGGAAGGAAGGAAGGAAGGAAGGAAGGAAGGAAGGAAGGAAGGAAGGAAGGAAGGAAGGAAGGAAGGAAGGAAGGAAGGAAGGAAGGAAGGAAAGAGAGAGAGAAAGGAAAGAGAGAGAGAGAGAGAGAGAGAGAGAGAGAGAGAGAGAGAGAGAGAGAGAAAGAAAGAAAGAAAGAAAGAAAGAAAGAAAGAAAGAAAGAAAGAAAGAAAGAAAGAAAGAAAGAAAGAAAGAAAGAAAGAAAGAAAGAAAGAAAAAGAAAGAAAGAAAGATCTCTTACCCTTTGTTATGGCATGAAGGGATCTGGAGAGCATTATGCTAAGCAAAATAAGCCAGGCAGAAAAAGACAAGTATTGCATGATCTCACTTATTTGTGCAATCTAGTGAACAAAATATGCTGGTGAACATAATAGATCCAGAGACATGGAAGCAGTGAACAAATTGACAAACTTCAGAGGGAAGGTGGGTGGGGTTTGAGAAGAGGTAAACCAAAGAATTTATATGCATGTATGCATAACCAATGGATACGGACAACAGTGTGATGAAAGCAGGAAGGTGTGGGAGCGGGGAGGAATTTGTTAATGAGAGGGGAAGGAGGATATCAATAATACTTGCAACAATAAAGATTTAAAAAGAGAGAGAGCGCTACTTCTGGATAAATAGGTTCTTTCAGTCTTTACATTGAGGCTGTCTCTCTGGCTGTTAAGGACCAGGAAATGGCATTATCAGTCTGGGGACATTGGCAAACTTAAGAGCTAAAGTGAGTCTTCTGAGAATCGTTCCAATTTATCACTGTACAAATGATTTTGAAGATGGTCAAACAGCCCAAATCCCTTGTGCTGCAGCCAGTTCACTCAATAAATAAATGGCTGAAATGAATGGTATATTTAATGTAAGCAGATACTGAACAACTCCCATTGCAAAAGCACGTCTACAAGGAGATAATCATCCCTAAAGTGATTCAAAGGCAGACACTCACAATGATAGCTGAAGTAAGACCCTGCTGACCTAAATCCTGTCAATCTCCAGCAAAACTTTTCCTTCTGCCTAGAATGCCTTTCCACATCTCAAATGGCCACTGCTTCTTCCTCATGAAGGCAACCTGATATACTTGAGCCAGAGACACCTGAGTTCAAAGGCTAACTCTGACATTGATTTAGCTGTGCGACCTTATATGAGTCACTTAGTCTCTCCGAGCCTCAGTTTCCTCATCTGCAAAATGGAAATATTAACATCTGGGTCACAAGTTTCACCGAGGGTTGAGTGCAAAGCTCCTGGCTCTGATTAATGTTAATTTACTTGCTTCTCTACCTCAAGAAATCCTACTTATTTTTCAAGGCCCACTAAAAATGTCACATCCTTTGTAATACCTTCCCTCACCTTCTCTGCAGATTTAGTTAGCCACTCCCTCCTCTGCACATTCATAGCAATGTGATCAAACCCCTTTTAGACTACTTCCCACATTAGATAGTTTTCATACCTGTCTCAATAGAAAAGAGGATCTTTCAGGTTATGGCCCATATTGTATTTATTTTAATATGCTCCAATATCTTGTAACAGTGCCAGTGCCTGGTATATAATAAATAGATACTCAATAGATATGTGCTGAATGAGTGTTCAGCTATCAGCATAGAAGTTATATCAGTTCAATGGTTCAAATAAGCATGGTGTCATGGCCTAGTTCAGTGTCATATTTTGGAGTTTTAGTTTGTTTTTGCATCATTCATCTTTGGAGTTCTTGAAGATGGTAAATAGACTTCTTGGCAAAAGAGGAACCACAGTGTCTACTTCATCTAGACTTTCAAAAGGCTTTGACACCTAGGCACAATTCCAAGGGAAACATTCCCTGCAGGCAGAGAACTGTCTCAGCAGTCTCTCCACCTCCACATGCCGAAATTCTATCCTTTTCATGCCTTTGGTATCAACTCCTTCAGGAAGCCTTTTCTGATTCCTCCAAACTCATGAGGTTCCTCCCTCTGATTCGCGTGGCACACAGAATTATTTAAGTATATACAGCTCTTCGATTATGTGTCCAATGCAAAAAGGTAGGAACTAGATCTTATCTCTGGTGCCCTGCAGTGACTAGTACAGGGCTGTACCAATAATAGGTTTGTAATGTACAATCAACACATTGAATATATATAGACAAGTGCTCTGCTGAGTGGGAGAGACTACAATTAAAAGTCCCACTCTCATGGTGTATGGTGAATCACCAGGAGCACAGAAGGGAAAGAGGGAAGGAAAGAAACCAGTTTTTGCTGAGTGTTTGTTCTTTAAGCAGTTCAATATGCAGAAAGAAAAATTGATTTGCTTGTCTACTATGTGCTAGGTTCTATGCCATGTATTCTGACATGCATTGTCTCATCTGGATCCCCCAACAACAAAAAGGAGCAGTTTTACCACCCCTATATGTTTCCTTTTTTTCCCCAATTTTTATTAATTTATTTTTGTTACAGATGTTTCCTCTTTTCCCCCCACTGACACCCTCCTCCCCATCCCACCCCCCACCCCTCCCTCAGCATTGTTGTCTGTGTCCATTGGTTACGCATACATGCATATAAGTTCTTTGGTTTATCTCATCCATCCCTCCCCTCCCGTCTCCCTCCTCTGAGGTCTGTCAGTCTGAACCATACTCCTTTCCATGTGTTTCCTTTTTTATTTCAGAGAGAGGAAGGGAGAGAGAGAAAGAGAGACATTGATGTGAGAGAGAAAATTGGTTGCCTCCCGCACTCGCCCTGACCAGGGATCAAACCCAAACCTGCGTATGTGCTCTGACTGGGAATCAAACACACTACTTCCTGGTGTACCAAATGACACTCCAACCAACCAAGCCACAGTGGTCAGGATCCCATTTTTTCCTTTTAATAGATGTGTATATTCAGCACCTTTTATTATTTCAGACCCACAGCCAAGGAAAAGGCACAGAACCACAACAGGTTCACAAGATGAGAGGAGTAGAGATCGATGTAAACAGACAATCTCAATACAGAGAACTAAGAAAATACTTTATAAAAGGCCTTTGGGAAGGTTCCACACTTAAGGAACTTTTTTTAAGTCTAGTAGGTTTGTTATCAAGACAACATTTTAAGGCCCTGTCACTCTTCTTGAAATCTATATCCTTTATTCTCAGCTGATGACCTAGTGTCTTAACTATGATGATAAAGATCATCCTGTATGAGCCATCTAGCTGCCTTAAGTCTCCTTTAAAGCCAGGCCTGAAATAACCTGGGAATCACAGACTTAAGGCCTACACAGGCCAAACAGGCCACATAAAAGTGTGAGGAGCGGGTTTGTGGTGGAATGGAGAGCAAGTATGACATCTAAAAGGAGGAGTAGCCACTCAGCTCCATCTGACCTGACCACGAATGAATGCACGTCCAAGGTAGCCAGAGCTTCTGGATTCTCAAGAGAAACCAGAAATTTGGTTGTTAATTGTTGACTCAAAATGCTCAGAATGTCCTATAGGCCAAATATAACATAAATACCCGTTTGTGCTCTTAATACAAGAAAAGCAACACAGAAAAATAACTGTCCTGAACTTCACCTCAATATACTGTACCCAGTGAAGCTCTTCTGCACTCTGTACCTGAAAGAACTTCCATCGTCACTTCCTGCTATCTGTACCCTTAGCCCTGGCACCAGTGACTTCATTTGAGACAAGTCCAGGGTATTTTCCTAGTCCTTCTATGCTTTGACCTCTATAGTATTCAGCCAATACTGCCTTCTTAGACCCCAGTTACTACTGCCTCTGCAGAACCAATTTTGAATTTCTGTCTCCTCTGCCTTATATCCAACTACTTTGCTATCACCCGGAACATAACTGTGGGTTTCTTTCATATTTCCTAACTTTTCTTCTAGCATCATGCTTGACATTCTTGAATTCTCTTTCAATACTGTATTCTCAAAACACAAACCTGAGCACGTTGATTCCCTACTTAAACCCTCCACTACTTGTGTGTTCTTTTCCAGCATGATGTCTAAGGCCCTTCATGATCTAGCCTCTACTTATCTCCCAGCTTCATCTCCCATTACTCTACCCCTTAATCCCTATTCTTGAGTCAATCAAGCTCTCTATAATGATCTCCAATGCCCCAATGCCTTGATAGATACAGCTTCTTCTATCTGGAATATGCTTTTTTATTTCCTTTAATTTTATTTTCAATTACAGTTTACATTCAATATTATTTTGTTTTAGTTTCAAGTCATACAGCATAGTGGTTAAACAATCTGGAAAATGTTTTTACCAGCACTCTTCTCCAGGGAAGCTCTAACTATTCCTATGGCCTTCAGTTCAGAGGGCAGTCTTCCTGAACCAGTCCCACCATGATTGGGTGCTCCCCTGATACACTCTATGAAACTGTCAGAGCACTTATCTCACTATTGTAATTGCCTGGATCCTCGGCTAAACTATAAGTTACTAAAAGATAGGAACTTATTTTTTAAATGTCTGTATCCCCACTCTCCAGCTTAGTGCATTGCATGACACAGAGCCAACACTTTAATATTTACCAAATGACTGTGAATTTCCTATATCAATTAATGGGGGTCCTAATTTTTAAAAAGTACCCTTCCCAGAGCAGCTTGGCATGAGACAAAAACAGCCTGGGACACAGAAAAGGGGATCTGTAGGATTTAGACAAGGAGAAAAGTATAGAAACCCAGAATAGACCAAAACAGCAACAATTTATAAACCACACTGAGCTAAATATTTCCCCTAATTCCTCAGGAAAGAAGAAACTAGAAATTAACATTAGAACCCAATAATATAGGATCTGTAGTTTAACATAGATAATTATGTTTCAGTTTAAATTACATTAAATTCTCTAGAACCCTTCCCTACATTGAATCATTTCAGCTAAGTCATTTTGTTAGCTGGACTACATGGACTCTACCTGGTAAATGCAGTGAAGATTTTGGTGCCCACACTGCTGGTGAGAATGTAAATTGGTGCAACTACTATGGAAAACAGTATGGAGGCTCTTCAAAACATTAAGAATAGAGCTACCATATGAACCCAGCAATACCTCTTCTAGTTTTCTACCCAAAGGATTTGAAAACAGTTACAAAGACATATGCACCCCTATGTTCAATGAAGCATTATTCACGGTGGCCAAGATATGAAAACAACCTAAGTGACCTTCAGTGTATGATGGGATAAAGAAGATGTGGTACATATATACAATGGAATACTACCCAGCCATAAAAAGGATGAAATATTGCCCTTTATAATAACATGGATGGATCTTGATAATACCATGCTAAGAGAAATAAGCCAAATGGAAAAGGACAAGAACTATATGATTCCACTCATGTGCAGGATATAAAACAGAAAGCAACAAACAACCAAACTCATAGATACAGACAACAGTATGGTCATTACCAGAGGGGAAGGGGAGTGGGGGGAGGATGAAGAGGGTAAAGGGAATCAAATATAGACTTTGGGTGGTGAGTACACAATGGGGTATACAGATGTTGCATTATCAAGTTTTAAACCTGAAATTTATATGATATTATTAACTAATGTTACCCCAATCAATTTAATTTAAATTTTTCTAATTTAAAAAAATTTAAATGATTTTGGTGCCCAGAAAAGGAGCAGACTTTCCTCAAGGGGCCCTCAATGAGGTTTATTTCCATTTGGAAGTGCTGCTAGGACCACATTTATAGCCCTTATGGTATTTGTTTCTCACAGCTGCCCTGAGCACTAAGCAGAGTAGGTATTATTATTCCTGGTTCAGAAATGAGGAAAAAAACTGCAAGGTTACATGACTAGAATTTTCCCCCCTCCTTTTTGAGGGCCCTCCCCCCCTCCCCCCGCCTGCATAACAGCAGCAGCTTCAGAAATATTCCTGCACCTACCTTAACCCAGTCCCTCTCATGGTAAATCCCTAATTTGGGAGCTAGCAGGCCTCAGAAACTATCTGGCTCAAGTCTCCATGTTTACCAAAGAACTCGTGTTTCCAGAGATTCTACCAGCCCGAAGGAAGAAGAACAAAGGGGACTGGCTAGAGATCAGCTCTTTAAATCCCTTGGTTTCCCCAGTGGGAGCACCTGGGGCATCATGTGCTCTTGCTGACCACTGAGGATCTCCTCTGCAGTTGCTGGTACCATTACGCTTCATTCATGGCCTTAACTAAGCAATACTGTCGTTAGCCCTGGCTTCACTGTATTCAGATGACAGAAACTGACACCCAGAGCAATAACGTGACTTGCCCTATAACTCCAAAGAAGTGAGGGGCAGATCCAGGGCTTAACATCAGTTTTTGGACTGCTAGTGTTGTCTCCCAAAAGCAGAGAGATGCTGGGGACATGTAGAACAGTATCTTATCACCTTAAGACCTTTTGTCACTGCCACTTTGAATTTCAAATATGCCACTCTTTGTCAAAGCTGTAAAATGGAATCTTAACATAGGGAAACTAATTAATTCTAAAGGACTATATAAAAAAAATTAAAAATACATTCAGACAGCCAAAGAGGAAAATTAGAGGCAATGTGCTGCTCTGGGAAGAGAGTGTTAGACAAACCACAAAATAATGTGTATCAGCAAAACCACTTCTCTTAATTCTAGCTCCGGGAACCATTTGCAAAAGAAACAATGCACATGCTCCTCCCATGGGGAACCTGGGTGAGCAGTTAGCCCAGCTCACAGAAAGGGCAGGCCAAAATCTCACAAGCTCTGAACTTGGATGGAACTGAGGACTACAGCTCTAAGTGGGAAATGACAGAGCTCTCCTTCAGTCAATATGGAGAAATTAACTGTATCCATGTTAATTTCTTTTCATTATAGTCCAGTAAGCATTGTCAAGTGTTTAAAAATAGATCATGACAGTGGCTCTGGTTCCTGCAATGTTGCAGAGAGACGATACCTGAATAGTGTCTCAGGAAGAGAAGGCAGTGACAGCAAGTTCCAAAACACCCCAGAGTGTGTGTGTGTGTGTGTGTGTGTGTGTGTGTGTGTGTGTGTGTGTGTGCATACTGTGAGCTAGGCCCCATAGGGCTATTTAATGGATATTTTATAAATATAATGGCTATAGATGATTGTGTACCTGTATATGTGTATGTACATATACTTATATATACACACTGTAGTATAAAATATACAATATGTGTATGTATGTATATATGTGTGTGTGTGTGTATAAAGTCATTTATAGATATTTTATCTATAGAATCTCCATGAAATAGCCCTACAGGGCCTAGTTCACAGTAGATACTAAATTAAATTGATATAATATTATTAATAGTCAATACTTCTTAAGCATTTTTCATGTATTATCTCCTTTAATCCTCCCAATAACTGTGAAGTATGCACTATCACTGTACCCATTTTACTGCTGTCACAGAAAGGTGAAGTGACTTGCCCAATATCACATAGCTAGTAAGCAGATGAATTAGAGATTCACCCATTGGCTCCAAAACTGAAGTGCTAAACCACTAGGCCATGAGGCCTCTTCATCTCTGTGTTTTATTTCTGGCTAAATATATACCTCTATACTTTGGAAAGAGACACAGAGTTTTTCTTTATTTTTAATAGTATAGCTTCCAATTATTGGCATGTTCTATAGGCCAGACACTGTTCTGGGCACTCTATTTCATCTAACCTATACAACAACACAATGAGGTGTGCAGTATTATTATCCCCAAGTTACAAATAAGGGTTTTGAGGCCCAGAGTGACAGAGTAATTGTTCAGAATTGCAGAGAAAATGGTAGAACGGCCTAAAATCAATATGAGAAATTGCATAAGTAGTCTCCTTACTTATATGCATACTTGGCACAATCAACCAGTGAGTAGTGTGCTAATGAATGTTTAACCACTGATCTCCGGGGGGAAACAAAGGGCCCTCAACTCCAGGAAGGCAAGAAGGAGTAAACACACTCTACCCTATCTCTCATACTTACTGCAGCTATAAAACCTGGCCAGATTCACGGAGCAGCTATTTGAAGATGCTGAAAATCAATAGCAGGCAGATTGAGGAAGAAAACCAGAATTCAAAGTATCACCAAACTGACAGTGAGTTTACCATTTCCCCCTGCAGCATCCCCCAGCTTAAACACAACATAGCCTGAAACCCAAAACTAGGCATCAGTGCAAACAGAGAAAGCTCCAGGACAAACTCTCTAGTCCTGGCTCAAGGACCTGGAAGAGAAACACCTACTGTTCAAAGAGGTGTTTTTTGTTGTTGTTTGTTTGTTTTCATTTTTATCTCTCTCCATTCTCTCATGGCCCAGACCCCAAGCAACCCAGTGACAGGGGTGGCAGAGGAGCTTACATGGGTCAAAACCTGCCTTTTTGATCAGTGAAGCTGTGGCCCATGTGGACAAACCTCCGCTGCTCTTTTGTTGTGTCCTTCTGTCTTCCCATTATTTGGCCCTGAAAGTGGGCAGAGGCACAGAAGTGCGTAGCAGAGTTGGGGAACGAAAGCCCCTGATTTCTGGCCGGAACACAAAAATAGGAGCCCCAGGGAGCCATAAAGTATTGAGAAAATTGCAGAGAGGAAGAAGCTCAGAAGGTGACCCCATAAGATTATTTACAACTCCTGAACTCACCCCTGAGTTGTGCATGTGTTGATCTGATCCTAATCACCCTGAACCTAATGACCATGCCAAAAACTTTGAGAACTGAATCACAAGAGAGATTACTGTCCAGGTCCCACACTGACCACTGGGTGGCACACAGTTAGGACAGATCCAAATAAAAATACGAAGGCTTTGAAAATACTGAAGCTAGAACTGAAACTGGAACTACAGCCCACAGAGATGGGTTGAAAATTGTAACCCAAACCTAACCATATTGACTGCCTGCTAACATGTTAATATCTTTCATAGGACTTAAACGATACCCAGTCTTATAACATAATAGTCAAAATATCCAGGATACAATCCGAAAAATACTTGGAATACAAAAAACAGGAAAATCTCAATTCACATGAGAATATACAATCAACAGATGCCAGTATCAAAATGATACATATGTTATAATTATCTGACAATAACATTAAAACAACTATTATAAAATGCTCCTGCAACCAATCATGAACATTCTTGAAACAACTGGAAAAATAGAAAGTCTCAAAAAAGAAAGAGAAGAGTTAAATGTAAAGTTTAGAATCAAAACATATAATAATCAAAATTAAAAACTCACTCTATGAGATCAATAGCAGATTGGAGATGACAAAGATCCAATAAGTTTAAAGATATATCAATATCTGAACAAGAGAAAGAAAAAAGATTGAAAAAATAAATATCCCTGATTTGTAGTGTTTGCCAATTTCCATAGTGAAAAATACTACCATGCTGGCCAATATCGAGGCACCAAATGAACATCACTGAATGCAGAGTTGGGGAGAGATGCGCATAATTGGCTCTTACCAACAAATATCTCCCATCCCCCAAGGCAAAACTAGTAGTACTAGAGTCTCAGCCTTCTGACTACACACATACTGAGGCTATTGATTTCCCTTTTAGGCACTCCCAACCCCACCTAAGCTGTCCGCTGTTGTTCTCCTCAACCTTATTTCAAGTGGATAAGCATGTGCAGAGAGCATACAATGAGAATGCCAGGAGCCAGTCCCTCCTGCTCTACTCCTTACAGGAGGCTCCTTTGTCTGAAACATTTCCTCACAAGGGAAATGAGCTGAATGAACCCAACTAAAATCAACAGAGTGTTTCTCAAACTTGTAGCCTGATGGCTGACACAGATAAAATATGAAAAACATAACATCGATAAGCAAACCCAGGATAGTAGTATATCCTATACAGAGTACAAAGCTGAGCTTAGAACTGATCCTTGTAATAACTCTGCAGTGTTATTACATTCTTGAGCTTTTCACCAAAAGCTGCTAGATCATTCTGAATACAACCCCATGTTAAGATTATGCAGCACCCTTGAGAAAGGCTGGAAAGCAAGGCAAGCTGTAAATTTGAAGGACAGGGATCCTATTCTGCAAAAGAGTTGGTTATTTGGCAACTCAGGGTAAGGACAGTTCTCAGATTCTGAATTCTGAGATTCTGGGTTCCAATGCATCCAGGATTAAAGATCTAAAGTTCTGAAAATGGCTTATGAGTAAATACCCCAGAAAAGCTCTCTCTAACCTAACCACCTTAACTATGCACATTAAGATGCAAAGTTCCAGAGAGAACAAACACTTTCTCAAGGTCATATCATAACTAATGAGTTAGAACAAATGGGGAGGTCTCCTGATTCCCAGTCCTGTGCTTTTTTCCTGACATCACACTTCCTCTTACACTACCTTCCCTGAACAAGATTTATCTGACCAGGGGTAACAGGGATGAAAAAGTCCTTGTGTGGGTTAGAGGAGAATTAAAAAACAAAAAACCTGAATGGGCCAGTTACAGCTGACTGATAGCATCAAGGAGGAGTTTAAGCTACCAGTATTATTGTTGTTTAAGCCGGAGAATGGCAACTCATTATAAATTGAGGAATCTGGATAGTCCCCTACAAGAAATTCACAGGTACAGTGCTTTGAGAAGTGCTCAGGGTGCAGCTTCAGTGTTATTATGGAGCCATTGGGGAAGCTCGGTGCTCAAGATGGTGAACATATCCTGGGTGCCCCCTGCCACCACCCCGCCTCTGCAGCATACACTGCCAAGTCTGGCAATTGTTTGACAAGGCAGCTGTATGTGTGCCTGTTAATTACACTGTGGGGCACCAAAGTGCAGTGTCAGGCAGCTGCCTAGAATATCAAAGGCTGCTCATGGAACAGGCCAGCTATAAGTGCTCTCTTCAGAGACGCTGTACAGCAGCTGACTCCCCTTCCTGCAGCCCCCGCCAATACAGCCCCCTTTAAAGTTCTATTATGAAGGCTGAAATGATATATTTTCAGAGTTAGATTAGAATCCATAATGGAACCAGTGTTGCTGATCTTTCTGAAGTTCCTGCATGGGATGAATGTAAATGTTATCTTGTATTTCTACGTCTTCTAACAATAATATCCCCTTGAAACCAACATACCTTTGAATTAACATATTTAACCCATCTGATTAGAATTAGTTGGAAGTATTAAGGCTGCCTCCAAAATAATGACAGCTAACATTTACATAGGGAACTTGATAATAAATTAATTCATTTACTCCTCACAACAACCCCAGATAAGTGCTATTATTATTGCCATTTTACAGATAAGGAAACTGAGACTTCGAGGTCAAATAATTTCTCCAATATCACATAGCCAGTGCACAGCAGAGCTAGTATTCAAACCTAGGCAACATGACACCTCCATGCTTTTTAAACACTACACTATATTGCTTCAAACAAAGCTAACGGCCAGGCCCATCATTCAATATCTATCCAGCATCTGTAATATACACATATTTGTTCTTTTGTTCTACTCCCTGCCTTTGGAGTCAATGCAATAAGCATTTTCTGTGAATCTACTCTTCTGAATAGAGTGATCAAAGAAGGCTCCATGGGGTAGGCAGGTTTTGAGTTAGATCTTGAAAGAGTCAGGAGTAAGAGAGGGTAGGGCATATCAGGAAAAGGGGCCAATGTAAGCAAATTCACACAGGTAGGAATGTTCATAGGAAATAAGTAAAGTTGTGAGGCTGGGCTTGTGTGCCTGGATCACAGAGATTTGGCTCCAATGTCAAGGATGGACAACCAGATTTATGAGGAGGAGGAGAAAAAGGTGAAGTGTGTGTTTCTGTGTGTGTGTAAAATAAGGAAAAATAAGTTGATGGTCTCCACTTTGTTAGTTTATTTTGTTCATTAGATTCCACATATAAGTGATATCATGTGGTACTTGTCTTTCTCTGACGGGCTTATTTCACTTAGCATAATGCTCTCCAGGTCCACCCATGCTGTCGAAAAAGGTAAGATTTCCTTTTTATTTCTATAAAATGGGAACTAACCATAAAAAATAAAATAAAATAAGCTGCTGGTCATTTATTCACGATTGGTCCCCTCCCCCTTCTTCCACCATGCTTCTATCTGTTCATCACATTAATAACTGCTAAGCTATGACTGGTGCTGCTGCATTCACAATTCTCTGCAAGGTAAAATTCAAATGATTAAAAATTTTTATTTGTGTTCCCCTAAAAGCCAGGTAAACTTCTCATGGAAGTCTGATAACTAATGGAATGCTCTGGCTTACTGAAAATGCCCTGAAATGTAGCCCCAGTAGAAACTTTTCCACGATTATATAGCTTACTCCCTTTTCTACCCCACAACTCCTCCTTTTTTCCTTTTTTGTGTATATATATATATATATATATATATATATATATTTTTTTTTTTTTATCCTCACCCCAGGACATTTTTGCATTTATCTTCAGATAGAGTGAGAGGGAGAAAGGGAGAAAGAGAGAGAGAGAGAAACATCGAAGTGAGAGAGACACATCGATTGGTTGCCACTCACATGACCCCAACCGTGGCCGGGGACAAACTGCAACCGAGGTACGTGCCTTTAGCAGGAACCAAACCTGGGACTCTCTGGTCCGCGGGCTGACGCTCTAACCGCTGAGCCAAACCGGCCAGGGCTCCTTTTTTCCTTTTAAAAAACTGAGGTGCCCGGCCAGTGTGGCTCAGTGGTTGGGTGTTGATTCATGCACCAAGAGGTCGCAGGTTCGATTCCCAGTCAGGGCACATGCCCAGGTTGTGGGCTCGATCCCCAGTGGTGGGCATGCAGGAGGCGGCCAATCGATGTTCTCTCTCATCGATGTTTCCATCTCTCTCTCCCTCTCCCTTCCTCTCTCTAAAATCAATAAAGAAAAAATTTTAAAAAAACTGAGGTATAATTTATATAGAGTAAAATTCACTGTTATGTTAGTTCTATAAGTGTTGACAAACCACCAACAAAAACAAAATATACAACAGATCTATCACTCTTCAAATTTCCCACATGCAGCCCCCTTTGTGGTTAAACCCTGCCCCTGTGCCACAGCTCCTGGCAACTACTGATCTGTTTTCTGTCCCTATAGTTTTGCCTTTTCCAGAATGTCACATCATACAGTACGTTTCCAGTTGTCCCACAGTTCTCTTAAGCTCTCTTCCTGTTTTTTCATTGTTTTTTCCTTTTGGTTTTCTGATTGATTGATTTTTTCTACTCTGTCTTCTAATTCACTGATCCAGTCCTCCGCTTCCTCTACTCTGCTGGTCAGTCCTTCCAATGTGTTCTTTATTTCTGCTATGTCATTCTTTATTTCCACTTGGTTGGTTTTCATGGTGTCGATATCCTTACTCATGCTGTTTAGTTTCTTCAAGATTATGGCTCTGAACTCTACCTCTGATAATTTGCTTAACTGTATTTCATTTATCTCATCTTCGGTAGAGTTCTCTTGTTCTTTCATTTGGGATCTGTTTCTTTGTTTCACCATTTTTGCTATCTCAGTGGGTTTTGGAGCCTGCCAAATTTTCCCTGTGGGTGTTGGTGTTCTGCTATTTGTGGCTCCCTCTACTGGGTTTGGATGAGCGTGGAGGGCCCTCCTTAAACACCACTGTCAAGTCTCACTTTCCTGGGTAGATTTGCAAGCTCAGGAAAGGTTCAGTTATCTTCTAGCTTTTTGCCTGGAGGCTATTAGCCTCAGTTACTTGAAAAGCCTTAGGATCTCAGTTGAATGAGAAACTCCCTCAGGTGTTTATAGTGTGAGAGGATTTCCCAAGGGTGGGGCCAATGCTGGTTGTTAATGAGCCTCAATTTGCATTTCTTTACCTCTTTACCTCACCTGGGAATCTCCGAGGGAGGGGCTGCCACAGCTCCAGGAGCTGCTGTTCTGTGTAACCGGAAGGAGCTGCTTGCCCCCACCATCCTTTGTGGCCACAGCTCAGCACAAACTCTGAGCACCCTCCAAATCCCAGGTGTCCCCACAGAGTTCCAATCCAGTCCGCCCTCCCTCTGCCGGAGCCCCAGGTGAGTGGCTATGGCTATTTAGCACTCTGTTCCGGTCCTCTGCGCTGTGGAGCAGCTGGGGTTCTTACCCCAAGGGCAGGCACCACCGCTGCTCACAGCTCAGGCCGCTGCTGCTGTCCGTGGGCTCCCAGCCCGCCACCCTCACGCACCTCCGCAGATCCTACCAGGCTCATTCAGTATCCCTGGTTGTATGATCCTCTCTCGCTGCTTTTCTGTTGCTTTTTCCCCACGATTTGTCTTTATTTTAGTTGTAATTCCCGTTTGGTCCTGGGAGATTGTCTGCGTAGCTTCCATTCACTGCGCCGCCATTTCCCTTGGTTTTAGCAATTTTTGAAAGCCACTATTAACATTTGTGTACAGGTTTCTGCGCAAACACAAGTTTTCATTTCACTTGGGTAAATATTTACTGATAAAGAATTCTGAAATCTCAGTAATAGGAAAACAAGTAATCCAATTTTTATTAATGCAAAATATTTTTACAGACACTTTACCAAAGAAGATATACAGATGGCAAATAAGCAAATGAAAAGATGCTAAGTAGTATAAGTTGTTAGGGAAATGCAAATTAAAACCAAAATGATATACCACTGGGCATCTATTAGAACATTAAAATGTTTAAAAATTGACAATACCGCCCTGGCCGGTTTGGCTCAGCGGTTAGAGCATCGGCCTGCGGTCCAGAGAGACCCGGGTTCGGTCCCCACTAAGGGCATGTACTTCGGTTGCAGTTTGTCCCCGGCCCTGGTTGGTCGTGTGGGTGGCAGCCACTCGATGTGTCCCTTTCACATCGATGTTTCTCTCTCTCTCTCTTCCTCTCTCTCCCTCCCACTCTATCTGAACAAAAAAAAAAAATGAAAAAAATGTCCTCGGGTGAGGATAAAAAAAAAAAAATACTGACAATACCAAGTGCTGAAGAGCATGCAAACCAACAGAAACTCTCAAACACTAGTGAAAATGCAAAATGGTGCAGCCATTTTGGAACACAGTTTAGCAGTTTCTTATCAAATTAAACATAAGCTTACCATACAATCCAGCAATCCCGTGCCCAGGTATTTACTCAAGTGTTTTTAATCGAATTTTGTAGGATGGACATTGTTTTCTGCCTTCTTAATCAGAGTACAGTGAATATAATCTAATTAGTTTTGATGACTTGAGTTTAGCACTATAAGCACTAATGGATTCTACTGGGACCCTGTTTTTTTTTTTTTAAAGTTAAGTATCTACTTTATGAGCTAAGTACTGGAAAGACTTATAGAGAGGCACGATGGTTCTTATCTTAAAGGTGGAGATGTGCCCGGCCAGTGTGGCTCAGTGATTGAGCATTGACCCATGCACCAAGAGGTCGCCGGTTCGATTCCTGGTCAGGGCACATGCCCAGGTTGTGGGCCCGATCCTCAGTGGGGGGCATGCAGGAGGCAGCCAATCGATGTTCTCTTTCATCGATGTTTCTCTCTCTCATTCTCTTTTCCTCTCTCTAAAACGAATAAAGAAAAAAGTTTAATAAAAAAAAAAGGTGGAGATGTGCTCAAGGCTATTGTGGCCTACATGCCTGTTTGCCTCTTCACTCAAAGGCCACAGACTGCTGAGCTTGCCTCAGTTTTTACGTCTTTTCTACTCCTCCCTTGCATTCAAACTTTTGGCTGTTATTTCTCCTGGTTCTCCGTGGACCTGCTGCTAATAGTCTCTCATCTAGTATGCTGTAGTCCAGCAAGCCAGATAATGAAGTCTATTAGAATTGTGTACAAAATAAGGTTACTGATTAAAGTTAGGATCTGACTGCCTGTCCTGATGCTTCTCCTGCAGGGTAAAGTTCATGGTCTTTGTGATAGTTCTTTTGACCTCTCAAAGGCCTCTTTTTTCTTTCCTTCCAGGTGGTTCTGGCCTTGAAGAGAGGCCAGTTGAGATTGCTGGAAGTCTAAAGTACAAATAAAGTAAGGGATGTTATCACAGTTTACAACTATCTGGTTTAATCTGTTGAAAGTTTTGCTCTATCTTCATGCTAGACAGAAGGCTGAGTGGACCTTATAATCTAAGGGAACTACATTTGCATAAACTTAATGTAGTTAGCAACAGAACAATAAAGAATAAGCCATAACACAATGAGCAAAAGCAAGACCTGTTAGAACAAACAAAAAAAATGAGGAAAGATAAAATATATGCCAAGTTCTGCCTCCTACACTCAGAAGGCCCTATTTCTCATTGGGACTACTATATTTCAAAGAAAGTACAATTTTTTTTAAAGTGTGTATGTTCCATCTTCTATCCCTCTTGAATTTAAAGTCATTCAACACAAGCATCAGCATCACACTATACTGTGCAATTTGAATGGCTCTGTGACCTCAGGGAGGTGCTGAATTACAACTAAAATTTAGCAGTAGCAGTAGTTGTTCTAAAGATGCTTTTTTTCCCCTCTCCTATTTTGTTAAAGAGTAAGTCTTCAGAAAATGAAGTTAAAGAAAATATTTACCCTTTAAAACAACCTCTGCTCTACCAAACGCATTTAGACCTTCTACTGTCTTTTTTTTTTTTTTTTTTTTTTTTTTTTTTTTTTTTTTTTAATCTGCAGGCTTTTGGGTAAGGTCTGCTAGAAAAAGGAATCTAAGACTCATCTTTGTTTTGAGCCAAATACATTGTCTCAAATACATCAGTGGTTTTCATCCCAAATAAGGGTTCAATCACTTGCTAAATAAAATAATTTTCCACAGCACAGGAAATGAGGAGATTAGATATTCTATCAGATGGGCAACTGAACAAACAGGGCTCCAGGTGGCTAATGTCACAGGGATGAAGGCACCCAGGGGGAAAAGGAGGCTTCTGGCTTTCAATGGCCTTCTCTTCATCAACATCCAACACAATGTAATTGCATTTCCATCACGATAGCCGCACTTTCCAACCAACCCCCAGATAATAATCTATTCTAACATAATGCAGTTTCTTTAGAAGGACACAATTTATTGGGATACTGAGCTATTTATTTTCTTCCTTTCCCTTAATTATCCCTCTTTAACCTTGGTCTTTAAAAAATTGCTCTCTTTCTTGGGCAGTTCCAGGCAAAGGTGACAAAGATAGAAAGAAATAGACCCATGTCATTTCTATGAAATATTTTTAAAGGTTGAAAAAATTATTTTGTCAGTTTTATTTTAATGAAAATTGACTATACCATTTTCCCTTCTGAGAAACATAATTTCCAAGCTCTGCTTCTGACATAATTGTGTGCTTTAAAAAAAAATCTCTAAATGACTTTGTGTCAGTGAAGTGACTTACAGCATTCACCACTCATAAAAAATGGTTCATTTCTGTTGTCTGTATTTAGGTAATTCTCTATGCAGCATCAAGTTCATTCAATTAAATAACACAATATTTTATGCTTGAGGGAGCAACCATATTCCTTCCTGTGTTGAACACAGCACTGGTCACAGTGTGCCATCTTAAAAACCCTTAAATCATTTTAAGGAAATATTGTTAGTTATTTTAGATGTGGTTATGTTTTGGTATCATGGTTATGTTTCCGGAAGGAATCCTTATATTTGAGACACATACTGAAATATTTATGTATGAAATGATAGGACATCTGAGATTACCTTCCAAATAATATGGCAGAAATAGTAAAAAGTAAACAGAACAAGAGTGGCTACAAGATCACAACTGAAAAAAAATCACAACTGCTGTAGCAGAGTGATAGCTACATGAGGAGTTGTCATATTGTTCTGTTTACTTTTGCATATGTTTAACATTTTCCATAGTAAAATGTCAAAAAACCTTTCATCATTCTGATATCTAGAGAAACAGGAACTCCTCAGTCTGACTTGCAAAGCCTTCATTAAGCTTTGCATTTGCAAAGTTAATTTTAAAACTAATCTCTCCTTATTCCCACTCATGCAACCCATGCACCAACCAAAATGGGACAGTTGAAAATTTGCTGAACATACCTGGTACATCCTCATTTCTGGATTTTAGCACAGTTTATCCCCTCTGCCAGAAGTGTCTTGCCCTTCCCACCTCTATCTCCACCATCAAATTCTGTCCTGTCTCATATCAAATACCACTTGTTCCATAAAGAATTTTATTACTTGACCATCAGAAATTGAATCTCTCCCACACCATATTCCCTTTGCATTGTCTGTTTAAGTAATTATTAAATGATTACCTCATTAAGTGATATATAAACTTAATTAGTAAATTTTTAAGTATATTTAGACTTAACTTTTAATTGAGAATTTGAATGATGGAAGGTAAAGCATGATATTATCAATGAACATTTATTAGATGCCCATAAAAGAATGAGAATTCCCATGAATAATCATAACCATTTGTACAGAAACAGTTTCTATCATTCCAGAGCTTTCAAACTAAGCCTCAAAATAGATGCAGATAAAACAGACTCAGACAGACAATAAATGCACTCATATTTTAAAAATAAGCACATTTGGCCCTGGCTGGTTTGGTTCATCAGTTACAGCATCAGCCCACAGACTGAAGGGTCGCAACTTCGATTCTGGGTCAAGGACACGTACCTGGGTTGCAAGTTCAATCCCCGGCCCCTGTCAGGGCCATGCGGGAGGCAACCAATTGATCTCTCTCTCTCTCTCTCTCTCTCTCTCTCTCTCTCTCTCTCTCTGCCCCTCCCTTCCACTCTATCTAAAAAAATCAATGGAAAAATATCCTTGGATGAGGATTAACAAAAAAGAAAAAGAAGACGAAGAAGTACATTTGACGTGTTAAATTTTCTCATGGTATAATATTAAGTTGAAAAAAGCAGGATACTGAATTGTATATATATGATCCTGATTTTGAAAGAAAAAGCTATGTTTCTATATATACATACAAAAAAGGAAATATGTTATCAGTAGTTATCTCTAGGTAATGGGATGATTAGTGACTTTTGTTTCTTTTTGTTTTTCTGTATCCCTAAATTTTTTACAATATGCCGCTATTATTTACATAATTGGGGGATAATAGTTAAAAGTATATTTGAAAATTTAAATCACTATTATGTCATTCCTTATACCAAATGGATTAAATGTTTAAATCTGAAATGATAGAACCATAAAAATACTAGAAGAAAATATGGGTAAATTTTTAAATAATTTTAGGAAGAGAAAGCCTAAGATGCCATATAATCCAAAAACCATAAAAGCAAAGCTTAATTTAACTATATAGTCTAAAAATATTGAATCACAAAAAAAGTCATTATCAGAAAATCAAAAGACAACCTGTAAAAACAGCAACACACACCAAACACAAAGGGCTACTCTCTTTAATATATAAATGTTCCTACAAATCAATAAGACTAAGGTCAACAACCCAATTAAAAATTGGACAATGGATGAGTATAGATAATCCCCAAAAAAGGTTAATACAAATTTCTCTTAAACATATGTCTATGTTCAATCTCACTCACCAGGAAAATGAAACTAAATCTAGAATATCTTGATCTATAATATATATCAAATAAAGAAAGATTAAAATTTTTGTAACACACTTTCTTGCAAGAGTGTGAAGAAATAGGCACTCTCATACATTACTGATGGGATTAATACTTCTTTTGACCTCAATGGAGACAATTTGGCAATTTCTGTCAAAACTAAAAATGCACCTACCCTTTGACTCAGCAATTCCCTTTCTGGAGATTTATGCTACATATATATTCCCACATGTGCAAAAATACTTTATTTACAAAGATATGTATTAGAACAATATTTGTAATAGCAAAAAATTGGAAACCATCTAGATGTCCATCAACAAATTATGGTTTATTTAAATAATGAATCATGTACTTCTAAATGTACTGATATGGACTACTTCCAAATTAATGTTAAGTGAAAATATTGGGGTATAAAACAGCATATAAAGTATGTTATTGTTTGCATTAGACTATCTTTGGGGAATAAACAAGAAAGTGATAGTAATTATTGCATCAGGGGAAGGGAATTGAATGTCTAGGGTTACAATAGGTGGAAAACTTCACTTTTTGAGTTTAAGTTTTATTTGTTTGTTTGTTTGTTTGTTTGTTTTAATCCTCACCCAAGGATATTTTCCTATTGATTTTTCAAGAGAGAGAGAGAAACATTGATGTGAGAGAGACACATCAATTGATTGCCTCCTGCACAACCCCCACTGGGGCCGGGGATCAAACCTGCAAACCAGATACATGCCTTTGACTAGGAATCAAACCCGAGACTCTTCAGTCCACAGACCGACGCTCTAACCACAGAGCCAAACTAGCCAGGGCATTTTTGAGGGTTTTTTTAAACTTATTTATTTCTTTTTACTCTGAGTTTTGCACCATGTGCATGCACTAATTATTCAAAAATTAATTATCTAAAAGTGAACAAAAGTTAAAAGATCGCTAAAAAACAAAAGTAGACATGGGGAAGATAATAGCTCAAAATAAACATATCTCAACAAGCTTTGCATAAATGTATAAAACCTTAAGCCTGCAGGTGGAGGGCAGGATCACTGATTCCATGGACTACAGGAATGTTAAGCTACCATAGTTGACTTAAGAAAGTTAGAGATATATGAGAGCACATATAAGTCAGGAGGAAAGAAAATCCAGAAAGCTCTACAGATATAAAGTAAGAAATATTCAGCAAGACTTAGAAATAGAAAATAAACTTAGAAAGTTATACTATACCATAAGAAGAACTAAAAGTATGTTATCTGAAAAGATCACATGATACTGATGACACTGGGGTGTAATAAGAGGAATTAAAGAGGTCTTCTTTCCACTGCATTTTGCATAAACATAACCTCATTAGGAGCTCTGGTCCAAATGTATTGATCCAATTTATTGTTTCTACAACCAAAGGGCAGTTCTTTGGCAGTTTGTGGTCAGGCATGCCATGGAAGAATCATTACTTTTTTTCTCCCTGGGAATTAACCCAGCATGCATGTGTACACACACACAGATACACACACACACACACATACCACATTCAGCAAAAAGTGCTTTAGTTGTTTTTTTGTTTGTTTGTTTGCTTCTGCTCTCTTAACCCCAATACCATGCTTATGAGTCATCTAACACATCACTGCCTTTAACCTTTGTTATTTATGATCCTTATTAGAAGCTAATCCTTCTGTGTGACTCTACCAGACCCATCCAGTCTGACCCAGAAACAAACTAAAAGAAGCAGAACTTATAAGGCAAATTGCTTAAACCATCTAAATAAGCAAATTAAATATCACTGAAGACACAATGTATTCTTGCACGTGAACACTACAGCAACCAGAAAACAGGTATAAAGAAGAGCCACAAAAATTACCTAATGTATACAAAACCAATAAAATTCCCTTGTGCTAGGCTGCTGAGAAGCTCTCTAGGTGAAGTGTTGTTTGAAAGGTTTGAAAGTGTAAAAAGTACAGGTTACACCTCTGGCCACTGGGCATGAATACCCTCTGCGGGCAACTAAAAACTGAAGGGGCTGGCAATATTTTATTTGGCTTCATGAGAACACAAACTATGAGTATTGGTTGTTGTATGTATTCCAAAATAATAATTTAGAATATTTATTGTATCCTGTGTACATTTTACATGTTAATTACTATATACTTTCTGCAATTATTTGCTTTTCAGTTTCATCAAGAATGCTACCCAAGTAGAAGGATGAAGCAATAGGTAGGAACCTTGACATTGTCTCTCCTGACATCTAGTGGATGGATACCAGAAACCACAGTAACTATAATATTTTGAAAGGATCAGTTTTGAGTGAAATGAATCTTTCATTCATTCTTTCTTTCTTTCTCTCTCTCTCTCTCTCTCTCTCTCTCTCTCTCTCTCTCTCTCTCTCATCTAAGATCTTCAGATCATATTTCAAGGTGAAATGCAAAACTAAGTATCTCCTACTGACAAGTCTGAGGTTTGAACTCACAAATGGCCATGTTTTTCCTTAGGATATCCTGGTAATTCCATATACACTCCTTTTGTAGGCATAGAAGACAACAAGGCCTAGTAATCAAAAGCGTGGGCTCTGTCTTAATTTTCTGTGGTTTCTATAACAAATAAACATAAACTTAGTGGCTTAGAACAATGTATATTTATTACCTTACAGTTCTGGATGCCAGAAGTCCTAAAATCAGGGTGTCAGTAGGGGTTGAATTCCTTCTCAATACAGGGGATGATGCATTTCCTTGCCCTCCCTAGCATCTAAAGACCACCCATATTCCTTGGCTCCTAACATCATTGCTCCATCTTCATTTTTCAGGATACATCTTAGTGAGTGACCTAGTCTTCAATGACATGACAGCATCTGCTTGTCTTGGACCAATGTCCACCTTGCAGTGATCAATTAAATTGTGGGGATATTCCTGATGAAGCAGGCAATGTTCTGCAAAACAACATGAAATTTAGCCCCTAAAACCTGTATTTTCTTTTTTTTATTAATTTATTTTTGTTACAGATGTTTTTCCTTTTTCCCCCATTGACACCCTCCTCCCCGCCTCCCCCCATCCCCAGCATTGTTGTCTATGTCCATTGTTACACATACATGCATATAAATTCTGTGGTTATCTCTTCCCTCTCCTGCGAACTCCTCTTCTGAGGTTTGTCAGTCTGTACTCTACTTCTCTGAGTCTATTTTGTTCATCAGCTGGTTTTGTTCATTACATTCCACAAATAATTGAGATCATGTGATATTTGTCTTTCTATGATTGGCTTGTTTCACTCAGCATAGTAATCTCCAGATCCATCCATGTCATCTCAAAGGATAAGAGATCTTTCTTTCTTTCTTTCTTATAGCTGCATAGTATTCCATTGTGTATATGTACCACAGTTATTTTACCCACTCATCTATTGATGGACACTTGGGCTGTTTCCAGATCTTAGCAATTGTAAATAGTGCTGCTATGAACATAGGGGTACATATATTCTTTCTGATTGGTGTTTGAGGCTTCTTAGGGTATATTCCTAGAAGTGGGATCACTGGATCAAATGGCAGTTCAATTTTTAACTTTTTGAGGTAACACCATAGTGTTTTCCAGAAATTGACCCAAGACAATATGCTCAATTAATATTTGACAAAGGTGGCAAGAGCATACAGTGGAGTCAAGACTCCTCCCACAACCACATCAAAATTACAACTAAACTACAACCTAACCATCATTCAGAACCTCCCCAAATCGAGCTGAATGGAAGTCCTACAACTACTAAATTAAAGCAGCAGCCACACTGAGACTGGTAGGAGGGGTGGAGGTGCAGACGGACTGGTCCCAGAAACACCCCTGGCAGATAAAATCAGGAGGGATACCTCGGCTGGGAAGGCCATCCCTGAGGAGTGAGGGGTCCCCGTCCTACACCAGTTGCCCAGCTCAGGGTTCCAGTGTCAGGAGAGAAGTCCCCTTAACTTTTGGCTGTAAAAACCAGCAAGAACTGAGGCTGAGGGAGGCTGAGGCTGCGGGATCCCTAGGCAGTTCCTCTTAAAGGGCCCATGCACAGACTTACTCGGACTTGCTCCCTCTAAGCTCAGAGGGGAGGCAGCTTAAGGGGCACCAGAGACACACAGGGAAGAACTGAGCTGTTTGGCCTCCGGACGAGGGCTGGAGAGACGGCTTTCTCCTGGACAGATGCGCTGGCGGAGGCTGATGTTCCTTTGGTGAGCCCTTCCCTGGGGTGACAGTCAGCCACTATATCTGGGACTCCAGCAACCTGGCTCACACTGTTTGCCCCACCCTGGTGATTCCCTGAGGCCCCGCCCCACCCAACTTTCGGGCCCACCCAAGCTGTTTCCAAAGGGTTTACCATAGGATTGGCCTGTCTTGGATCCTGCTTCAGAGATTCCTAAAATCTCTCAAACAAGCAGCATCTGGTCTCAGCAAGCCCCATACCTCTCGTTAAGTGGCCCCAGGCACTAGAAGCAACCAGCCTTGGTTCACAACTTGGATTTTCCTGGGCACCTCCAAGCCCAGCACAAGAAGCAGCCATCAGCAGATCACTTTGTAGCTTATGTGGGGTGGCCCTGGATAGAACACAGGCAGTGGCTGACCTTGCCCCAGAGCCAACACACCCAGTGGACAACTTCAGACCACATCGAAACACCACCATCCAACCACCTCCACAAGTGACACACTCAATGAGTGGACTCAGTGGGTATCAGAGCCCTGATGAAGTAAGTAAGCCTTGCCCTGTGTATTAGGCCCCTACACAGCTGATCCTCCAAGGTAGTCAGAGGCCAGTGGTCAGTGGGCACAGCCAGTTCTTGCAGCTGATCAGCCTGAGTAAATTCCTTCAATTGACACGCCAACAGCAATCAAAATTTAATTACAACACAAGAGTGTATAGTCCACACTAGGGGTGCATCTTGAGGGCCCAGCTGGGGTGATCAGAGAGGAAATGCCACTGGATCCTACAGGACACCTACAACAATAGGCCACCCTACAAAGCCTAGGAGACATAGCAACTCTACCTAATACATAGAAACAATCACAGGGAAGCAGTCAAAATGAGGAGACAAAGAAAAATGTTTCAAGTGACAGAAAAGAACAAAACTCCAGGAAAAGAATTAAACAAAATGGAGATAAGCAACCAGTCAGATGCAGAGTTCAAAACACTGGTTATAAGGTTGCTCAAGGAACTTGGTGAGATCTTCAAGGAACTTAAGGGGACCTCCAAGGAACTTAGTGAGAACATCAACAACATAAAAAAGGACCAGTCAGAAATAAAGGATGCACTAACTGAAATAAGGAATAATTTACAGGGAAGCAATAGTAGAGTAGGTAAAGCCAAGAAGGAAACAATTGATTTGGAATATAAGGAAGAAAAAACATGCAATCAGAACAGCAAAAAGAAAAAAGAATTAAAAAAAAAATGAGGATAGTGTAATGAGCCTCTGGGACAACTTCAAGCATGCCCATATTCACATCATAGGGGTGCCAGAAGGAGAAGAGAGAGAACAAGAAATTAAAAACCTATTTGAGTGGAGAGAAAAAATGGCAGTGGAGTGAATGGAAGCTACACAGACGATCTCCCAGGACCAAACGGGAATTACAACTAAAATAAAGACAAATCATCCGGAAAAAGCAACAGAAAAGCAGCTGGAGAGGATCAAACAAACAGGGACACTGAATGAGCCTGGTAGGATCTGCGGAGGCACGTGAGGGTGGCGGGCTGGGAGCCCACGGACAGCAGCGGCCTTAGCTGTGAGCAGCGGTGGCACCCGCCTTCGTGGTTAAGAGCCCCAGCTGCTCCACAGGGCAGAGGGCTGAGACAGAGCACTAAATAGCTACAGCCACTCACCTGGGGCTCCAGCAGAGGGAGGGTAGACTAGACTGGAACTCTGAGGAGACACCTGGGATTTAGAGGACGCTCAGTTTGTGCTGAGCCATGGCCACAAAGGATGGTGGTGGCCAGCCAGCTCCTTCCCGGTTACACAGAACGGCAGCCAAATTTGCTCCTTCCCGGAGCTGTGGCAGACTCTCCCTCGAAGATTCCCAGGTGAGGCAAAGAAATGCAAATTGAGGCTCATTAACAACCAGCATCGGCCCCACCCTCGGGAAATCCTGTTACACTATAAACACCTGAGGGAGTTTCCCATTCAACTGAGATCCTAAGGCTTTTCAAGTAACTGAGGCTAATAGCCTCCAGGCAAAAAGCTAGAACATAACTGAACCATTCCTGAGCTTAAAAATCTACCCAGGAAAGTGAGACTTGACAGTGGTGTTTAAGGAGGGCCCTCCACACTCATCCAAACCCAGTAGAGGGAGCCACAAATAGCAGAACACCAACACCCACAGGGAAAATTTGGCAGGCTCCAAAACCCACTGAGATAGCAAAAATGGTGAAACAAAGAAACAGATCCCAAATGAAGAACAAGAGAACTCTACCGAAGATGAGATAAATGAAATGCAGTTAAGCAAATTATCAGAGGTAGAGATCAGAGCCATGATCTTGAGGAAACTAAACAGCATGAGTAAGGACATCGACAACATGAAAACAAACCAAGTGGAAATAAAGAATGACATAGCAGAAATAAAGAACACATTGGAAGGACTGACCAGCAGAGTAGAGGAAGCAGAGGACCGGATCAGTGAATTAGAAGACAGAGTAGAAAAAATCAATCAATCAGAAAACCAAAAGGAAAAAACAATTAAAAACAGGAAGATAGCTTAAGAGAACTGTGGGACAACTGGAAACATAATAACATTCGCATTATAGGAGTCCCCGAAGAAGAAGAAGAAAATGAGCAAGGGTTAGAGAATATATTTGAAGAAATAGTGACAGAAAACTTTCCTAACCTGGTGAAGGAAGAAGGCATTCAAGTTCAAGAAGCACAGAGAGCCCCAAGTAAGAAGAACCCAAACAGGCCCACACCATGACACATAATAATTAAAATGCCAAAAATTAAAGACAAAGAGAGAATCCTAAAGGCAGCAAGACATAAGCAACAGGTTACCTACAAAGGAACCCCCATAAGGCTATCAGCTGACTTCTCAACAGAAACACTACAGGCCAGAAGGGAATGGCATGAAGTAATCAAGGTCATGAAAAACAAGGATCTGAATCCAAGACTACTCTACCCAGCAAGGCTATCATTCAAAATAGAAGGTCAAATAAAGAGCTTCCCAGACAAAAAAAAAAAGGCTAAGGGAATACATTAGCACCAAACCAGCACTGCAAGAAATGTTAAAAGGACTGCTGTAATTAGTAGAAGAAATAGGAAGAAAAATATAACCACACTGAACAAAAATGGCAATAAATAAGTACATATCAATAATCACCTTAAATGTAAATGGATTGAATGCTCTGATAAAAAGACACAGAGTAGCTGACTGGATAAGAAAGCATGATTCATATATATGTTGTCTACAAGAGACCCACCTCACAACAAAAGACTCACATAGGTTGAAAGTAAAGGGATGGAAAAAAATCTTCCAAGCAAACGGAAAGGGAAAAAAAGCTGGAGTAGCAATACTCATATCTGATAAATTAGATTTCAAATTGAAGACCATAACTAGAGACAAATAAGGCCACTACATAATATTGAAAGGATCAGTCCAACAGGAAGATATAACCTTGGTAAACATATATGCACCCAATATAGGAGCACCAAAATATATTAAAAATCTTCTGGAGGACTTCAAAGGAGAAATTGACCTCAATATAATCATAGCAGGAGACTGCAACACACCGCTGACATCGCTGGATAGATCATCTAGACAAAAAATTAACAAGGAAACAGAAATTCTAAATGAAGCATAAGATCAAATGAATTTAATAGATATATACAGAGAATTACACCCCAAAACTGCAGAATTCACATTCTTCTCAAGTGCACATGGGACATTCTCAAAGATAGACCATATGTTAGGGCACAAACTAAGTCTCTACAAGTTCAAGAAGATTGAAATCATATCAAGCATCTTTTCAGATCACAATGGCATGAAACTAGAAATCTAGTGCAACAAGAAAATGCAAAGACATTTGAACACATGGAGGCTAAATAACATATTACTGAACAATGAATGGGTTACCATGGAGATCAAGGAAGAAATTAAAAACTTCCTGGAAACCAATGAAAATGAACACATAACAACACAAAATCTATGGGATGCAGCGAAAGCAGTTCTGAGAGGGAAGTTCATAGCACTACAGGCCCACCTCAAGAAAGAAGAAAAATTTCTAATTGACTACCTAACCTCACAACTTAAAGAACTAGAAAGTAAAAAAAAAAAAAGAAAAGAAAACCCTAGAGCAAGTAGAAGGAAGGAAATAGTAAAGATCAGAGCAGAAATAAACGACATGGAGACCAAAATAACAATTCAAAGGATCAATGAAACAAAGAGCTGGTTTTCTGAAAAGATAAACAAGATTGATGGACCCTTAGCTACACTCACCAAGAAACAAAGAGAGAGAACCCAAATACACAAAATCAGAAATGAAAGAGGAGAAGTAACAACTGACACCACAGAAATACAAAGGATCATTAACAAATACTATGAACATTTATATGGCAACAAATTCGACAATCTAAGTGAAATGGACACATTTATAGAAACCCATAGTCTCCCAAAACTGGACTGGGAAGAGATAGAAACTTGAACAGGCCAATAACAACGAAGGAAACTGAACATGTAATCAAGACCCTCCCAGCAAACAAAAGCCCAGGCCCTGATGGCTTCACGGAGGAATTTTACCGAACATTCAAAGAAGAACTAACACCCACTCTCCTCAAACTATTCCAAAAAATTCAAGAAGAAGGAAGACTTCCAAACTCGTTTTATGAGGCCAGCATAATTCTAATTCCCAAACCAGAAAAAGACACTACAAAGAAAGAAAACTACAGGCCAATATCCCTGATGAGCATAGATGCCAAAATCCTAAACAAAATACTAGCAAATCGGATCCAGCAATACATTAAAAAAATTATTCACCATGATCAAGTGGGATTCATCCCAGGGATGCAAGGCTGGTACAATATTCGCAAATCAATAAATGTGATTGATTTATAAACACATAAACAAAATGAAAGATAAAAACCATATGATCATATCAATAGACGCTGTAAAAGCATTTGACAAAATCCAGCACCCATTTCTGATAAAAACCCTCAGCAATTTGGGAATAGAGGGATCATATCTCAACATTATAAAGGCCATATATGAAAGACCTACAGCCAACATCATACTCAATGGACAAAAACGAAAAGCATTTCCCTTAAGAACAGGAACAAGACAAGGATGCCCACTCTCACCACTCTTATTTAACATAGTACTGAAAGTCTTAGCCACAGCAATCAGACGTGAAGAAAAAATAAAAGGGATCCAAATTGGAAAGGAGGAAGTGAAACTGTCATTATTCGCAGATGACATGATATTATACATAGAAAACCCTAAAGACTCCATCAAAAATCTACTAGACTTAATAAACAAATTTGGCAAAGTAGCAGGATACAAAATTAACGTCAAGAAATCGACGGCATTCTTATACACCAATGATGAACTCACAGAAAGAGAAACTAAAAAAACAATCCCATTACCATCACGGCAAAAAAATTAAGATACCTAGGAATAAACTTAACCAAAGAAGTAAAGGGCTTATTTGCAGAAAACTATAGGACATTGAAAAAAGAAATAGAGGGAGATATAAAAAAAGTGGAAGCACATACCTTGTTCATGGATTGGAAGAATTAACATCATTAAAATGTCCATACTACCCAAAGCAATCTATAGATTTAACGCAATCCCCATCAAAATACCAACGACATTTTTCACAGAAGTAGAACAAATACTTCAGAAGTTCATATGGAACCAATAAAAACCCCGAATAGCTACAGCAATCTTTAAAAAAAAGGACAAAGTAGGCGGGATCACAATACCGGACATCAGGTTATAGTACAAAGCTACTGTAATCAAAACAGCCTGGTACTGGCACAAGAACAGGCACATAGATCAATGGAATAGAACAGAGAACCCAGAAATTGCCCCAAAACATTATGCTCAATTAATATTCAACAAAGGTGGCAAGAGCATACAATGGAGTAAAGACAGCCTCTTTAATAAATGGTGTTGGGAAAATTGGACAGCTACATGCAAAAAAATGAAACTAGACCATCAGCTTACACCATACACAAGAATAAACTGAAGATGGATAAAAGACTTAAATGTGACTCATGAATCCATAAAAATCCTAGAGGAAAATGTAGGCAACAAAATTTCAGACATCATACGCAGCAGAATTTTCACTGATACATCACCTAAGGCAACAGAAACAAAGGGAAAAATGAACACATGGGACTACATCAAACTCAAAAGCTTCTGCACAGCAAAAGAAACAACCATCAAAGTGGAAAGGCAACCCACTGTATGGGAGAGTATAATTGCCAATGATACATCAGATAAGGGATTAATTTCCAAAATATATAGAGTGCTCATACATCTCAACAAAAGGAAGACAAAGAACCCAATTAAAAAATGGGCAGAGAAACTAAATAGACACCTCTCCAAACAGGACATACAAATGGCCAAGAGACATATGAAGAAATGCTCAACATCACTAATGATCAGAGAGATGCAAGTTAAAACAACAATGAGGTATCACCTCACACCTGTCAGAATGGCTGCCATCAACAAAGCATCAAACAACAAGTGTTGGCGAGGTTGTGGAGAAAAGGGGACTCTAGTACACTGCTGGTGGGAATGCAGACTGGTGCAGCCACTGTGGAAAACACTATGGTGTTACCTCAGAAAATTAAAAATTGAATTACCATTTGATCCAATGATCCCACTCCTAGGAATATACCCTAAGAAGCCTGAAACACCAATCAGAAAGAATATATGTACCCCCATGTTCATAGCAGCACTATTTACAATAGCTAAGATCTGGAAACAGCCCAAGTGTCCATCAGTAGACGAATGGATAAAAAAGCTGTGGTACATATACACAATGGAGTACTATGCAGCCGTAAGAAAGAAAGATCTCTTATCCTTTGAGCGAAATGGAGGGACCTGGAGAGTATTACCCTAAGCGAAACAAGCCAAGCAGAGAAAGACAAATATCATATGATCTCACTTATTTCTGGAATATAATGAACATAACAGTCTGAGGAACAGGGTAGTCCCAGAGACGTGGAAGTAGGGTACAGACTGACAATTGCCAGAAGAGGGGGTGGGGGAGGGGAGCGATGAACCACAGAACTTGTTCGCATGTACTCATAACCAATGGACATAGACAACAAAACTGGGGATGGGGCAGGGAGGGAGGGGGAGGAGGGTGTCAATGGGGGAAAAAAGGAGAAACATCTGTAACAAAAGTAAATAAATAAATAAATAAATAAATAAATAAATAAATAATAAAAAGAAGTACAAATTGGTGTTAGACTGATGAGCCTCAAAGGGAAGGGGAGAAGGAAGGTGGGATGAGATAACCCAAAGAACTTCTATGCATATATGCATAACCAATGGGCACTGACTATAGTGTGGGGAAGGCAGCAGGGGGCAGGATTGGGGAGGAGGGGGTCAATGGGGAAAAAAAGGGGGACATCTGTAATACATTCAACAATAAAGATGAGTTTTTAATAATTAATTAATTAATTAAATTCTAATAGAGATAGGAAGAGAATTTACCAGAAACCAGGGATGAAATAATTACCATAAGTGACATTCAGTTTATTCTAAGCATCCTGAGAACCAAGACCAACCTAGGTAATCTCTCCCTCCCCCCAAATCTATAGCTATCTCAATAACTGCACTTCTATTAAAACAAATGTTTTCCTGGTACTAAATTCTAGATGGCATTTTTCTTAAGAGTTTTTAGTTAAAAGACAATGAGTATTGTAATCATTTTCAACAAATCATTCTCTGAAAGATGCAGAATTGTCTTATGTGATCATTACTTATACTCTCAATAAAAGTTAGTTATTATGCCCAACTGCATTTAGAGAACCTCAGGGAGCGTACACTTAACATTTTAGTGACTGTCTCTAAATATCTTCAGCTAGTCCCCTATGTAATTTGACCAGAAGTCATTTCAAGATAAACTTCTAGCCCGTCTGGTTTGGTAAGTGGTTGAGCATCAACCCATGCACCAAGAGGTTGCAGATTTGATTCCTGGTCAGGGCACATGCCCAGGTTGTGGGCCCAGTCCCCAGTGGGGGGGTATGCAGGAGGTGGCCAATTGATGTTCTATTTCATCAATGTTTCCATCTCTCTGTCTCTCCCTTCCTTTCTCTAAAAAAAAAAAAAAAAAAAGCAATAAAGAAAAAAAAATTTTTTAAGATAGAGTTTTATGGTGAATGCCTCAAACACAACATTGATGGAGATAGTTGGGGGTAATATGCTTTATGTAACAGAAAGGTGGGGGCCAGGGTGGTAAAAATCAAGGAATGATATGTATTTTATCACAGATTCTGCTAGTTGGCAGGACCAACATTTCTGTCTGTATTTTTTACTTCTTTAGCAAGAGTGATGATTCTGCTCAAAATGTTAAGAGAAGCGGGAACCTCCCAGGACAAGACTGTGTGCTCCATGACTCCATTCTCTAGAACTTTCCTACCTTTCTTTTCCATGAAAATGTGCCTGCCCTATTTCTATCAGTGCAATTCTGCTTATTAACAGTTAGCCTGTAAACATAGTTTTATTTGTCCAATAAAGATTCAAATAAACAGAACACTATTAATGAGTATCTCCAGAAAGCAGGTTTCGCTGTATGACCACACAGTAAAAGTACTATCAAGACCCTAGCTCTTTAATAACTATGTATGGTGCCAGGTGGTTACTAGAACTATTGGAGTGGGGGCACTTTTTTTCTTTTTCTTTTTAATCCTCACCTGAGGATACTTTTTCCATTTATCTTCAGATAGAGTGGGAAGGAGGGGGAGAAAGGGGGAGAGAGGGAGAGAGAAACATCAATGTGAGAGAGACACATTGACCAGTTGCCTCCCGCACGACCCCAACCAGGGCCAGGGACCAAACCGCAACTGAGGTACGTGCCCTTGACCAGAATCAAACCTGAGACTCTTTGGTCTGCAGGCTGATGCTCTAACTACTGAGCCAAACCGCCCAAGGCAGGGAGGGCGGGGGGACACTTATTAAGGTATATGATTGCCTAACCACTATGCTCTACACCTGAAACTAATACAAAATAATATTAAATATAAACTGTAATTAAAAAATAAATTTATAAATATGTTTCTGTTGACTTTTTTAGAGGGAAAGAGATAGAAATATAGATGTGAAAAACATTGATTGGCTACCTCCTGCACACCCCCTACTGGGGATCGAGCCCAAAACCCAGGCATGTGCCCTGACCGGGAATTGAACTGGGACCTCTTAGTCCATGGGATGACACTCAATCCACTGAGCCACACCTGCCAGGTGAAAAATAAAATTTAAATTAAAAAAATAAAATCCTAACTCCAAATAAGATAAACTAGGAGAATCTTTGGGTCAACATTCCCTGCTCTAGTAACAAACATCCAGCTTAAACTTCAGAAGTGACTAGACTGCAGGAATTCCTGTTGAGTAGTGTTTCCTATCAATGAGGGTAAAGTGTAAATAGCAGTGGTATAACAAACAGGTGGTACAAGGGTAGTAGGTCTAATAGTGTCTTCTGTGAATGACATTTAACAATGATTCTGTTAACTCATACCTCTAGCAATAGTTTAAAGCCTCATTCCTGTATCTCACCTTGCCTTTCAATCTCCCAAATGGAAGATAAAATTGGATCAATTCCTCACACCACAGACCAGGATAAATTCTAAATGGATCAGAGATTTCAACGTAAAAATTGAAACCATTTATTAAAAATGATCTCTTTCCGCCCTGGCCAATTTGGCTCAGGAATTAGAGTGTCGGTCCCCAGACCTATGGATCCTGAGATCGATATCAGTCAAAGGCACACACCAAGGTTGCAGGTTCGATCCCCGGCCCCAGTCATGGTCATATGGGAGACAACCAATCGATGTATCTCTTTCACATCGATGTTTCTCTCTCTCTTGCTATTTCTCTCTTTCTCCCTCCCTCCCTTTCCCTCTGTCTTTAAAAAAAAAAGATCAATGGAAAAATATCCTCGAGTGAGGACTAACAACAACAACAAAAAAAGAACTCTGCCTGGGCAGTGTGTCTCAGTGGGTTGAGCAACATCCCATGGACTGAAAGGTCCCAGTTTGATTCCCGATCAGGGCACCTGCCCCAGTGTCAGGCTCAATCCCCAGTAGGGGGTTTTCAGGAGGCAGCTGATCAATGTTTCTCTCTCACATCGATGTTTCTATCTCTTTTTCCCTTCCTCTCTCTCTAAAAAAAATGAATAAAAACATATTTTTTAAACAGAACTCTTTCGTACTCCCTTACCCAAAAGTGTGTTATAATTTTACCTATTTTTCTAAATAAAGAAATTAAGATCTGAAAAATGTCAATGTAGTGAATGGAAGCTACATAAACTGTCTCCCAGGGCCAAACTGGAATTGCAACTGAAATAAAGACATGTCCCTGGAAAAAAAAACAACTGAAGAGCAGCTGGAGAGAACCTTTATAACCAGGGATGGAAAGAGGACACCAAATCGAGCTTGGTAGGAGCTGCAGAGACACGAGAGGGCTGGCTGGGTGCTCATGGGCAGCAGCTGAGGGCTGTCTTAGCTGTGAGCAGTTCCCTCAGAGAAGTCAGGGGTTAAAACCCCAAGCTAGCTCCCCAGAACAGAGTGGTGGAGCAAGGAAAAGCTCCCACATAACATTGGCTGAGTAAATCACAAGAGCTGTCAGGCAGGGAGAGGCTTGGCAAACTCAAGCACTTCCCTGAAGGGCCAGGGCACTGAATCAGCTGCAGCCACTCACCTTGGGCTCCAGCAGAGGGAGGGTGGACTGGACTGGACCTGTGTGAAGAGAGTCAGAGGTTTGTGGCACAGGGGAGAGAGCTGGGAAGGAGGACATTGGGAGTATTATGCTGAACTACTCCTTCATAGGACAGTAGCCATATTACTCAAAGGGCCCCTTCCCAGAGCCCTGGGAGGAGCAACTGCTCCTCGCTCAGGAATTTAACACCACCTAGCTGGAGAAATGCAAATTGAGACTCATTAACAGCTAGAGTCTACCAGCAAGCAAGGGGGGGGGAGGAACCTCTTGAAATTTGGACCCAGCTCTCAGTGTTGGGGGTCCTGACTCTGAGAACTGAGCTGTGAAGTCTGAGGCCTGAGTTCCTTTGCTGAGCCCATCCCCCATGGAATCAGTAGCCGTATCTGTCAAGTAGCCCTCTATTTCAGCCTGGGGGAGAAGCAACTTCCCTCCCTCAGGAATGTAACACCACCCTGTGGCTCTGGGGACTGAGCTATGAAGGCAGAGGCCAGGACCCCCTCATTGAGCTAACAATCCATAATGCAGAAACCACTTTCCTATCAAAGCAACTTTAACCCAGGGGAAAACAATTGCCCCACCAGCTGGAAAGCCTCTTACCCTGTCCACCTGAGGGCTTTTTCACTTAGCTGAGGGCTAAAACCCGAATCTCATCAAGTAACTGAGAATAATAGCTGGCAGACAAAAGCTATAGGATAAATGAATCTTTCTTTGGCCTACAAATCTACCCAGGAAAGTAAGACTTGACATTGGTGTTAAACG
Organism: Tadarida brasiliensis; assembly: GCA_030848825.1. Taxonomy (NCBI): domain Eukaryota; kingdom Metazoa; phylum Chordata; class Mammalia; order Chiroptera; family Molossidae; genus Tadarida; species Tadarida brasiliensis. The sequence continues at coordinate 44,043,560 of CM061280.1, forward strand.
TGGGCTCTCCCAAAGTCAACCAAACCTAGTAGAGGGGGCCAACATCAGCAGAACACCAGCACCCACAGGGAATATTTGGCGGGCTCCAAAACCCACTGAGACAGCCAAAATGGTAAAACAAAGAAACAAACCCAAAATGAAAGAACAAGAAAATTCTACAGAAGGGATTAATGAAATGGAATTAAGCAAGCTATCAGAGGTAGAGTTTAGAGTGATTTTAATGAGGAAGCTCAAAAGCATGAGTAAAGATAAAGAAACAATGAAAATCATCCAATTGGAAATGAAACCACCAAGCGGAAATGAAGAATGATATAACAGAAATAAAGAACACACTGGAAGGAATAACAAGCAGAGTAGAGGAAGCCGAGGATCAGATCAGTGAATTAGAAGACAAAGTAGAAAAAAAATCATCCAATTAGAGAACCAAAAAGAAAAAATCAATTTAAAAGCATGAAGACAGCTTAAGAGAACTGTGGGACAATCTGAAATGGAACAATATCCACATTATAGGAGTTCCAGAAGAAGAGGAAAATTAGCAAGGTTTAGAGAATGTATTTGAAGAAATACTTACAGAAAACTTCCCTAACTGGGTGAAGGAAAAAGGCATACAAGTTCAAGAAGCACAGAGAGGCCAAAGTAAGAAGAACCCAAAGAGGCCGACACCAAGACACATCATTAATTAAAATGCCAAAAATTAAAGACAAAGGGAGAATCCTAAAGTCAGCAAGAGATAAGCAATAGATTACCTACAAAGGAGCCCCCATAAAACTATCACCTGATTTCTGAAAAGAAACACTACAGGCCAGAAGGGAAGGCATGAAGTAATCAGGTAAAGAAATCAAGGATCTGGAGATTCAAAAAACATGGTAGCAGAGTTAATGGAAGCTACACAGACTGTCTCCCAGGACCAAACTGGAATTACAACTAAAATAAAGACAAATCATCAGGAAAAAACAACTAAAAAGAGCTGGAGAGAACCTGCCTAGCCAGGGACGTAAAGAAGACACCAAATAGAGCCTGGTAGGAATTGCAAAGGCACAAGAGGGCAGCATGGGAGCCCACAGACAGCAGCTGAGGGCTGATTTAGTTGTGAGCAGTTCCCTCGGGGAAGTCAGGGGTTAAAACCCCAAGCCAGCTCCACAGAACAGAGTGCCCCCCACACTATATAGAGTGGCAGGACAGGGAAAGGTTCCCGTGTAACACTTGATGGAGATCACCAGAGCGTAGACTATGTCCAGCAAGCAGAAGTGTAGGGAACTGGCACTTCCTTGAAGGACCTGAGCACAAAATCAGCTACTGCCAGGCACCTTGTGCTCCGGCAGAAGGAGGGTGGACTGGACTGGAACTGTGTGCAGAGATTCTCTGCAAAGGGGAAAGAGCTGGGATGGAAGACACCAGAAGTCTTATGCTGAATCACTCCCTCATAGAACAGTAGCCATCTTACTCAAAGATGCCCTTCCCAGAGAGCCCCAAGTAAGAAGAACCCAAAGAGGTCCACACCAAGACACATAATAATTAAAATGTCAAAAATTAGGGTCAAGGAGAGAATCCTAAAGACAGCAAGAGATAAGCAACAGGTTACCTACAAAGGAACCTCCATAAGGCTATCAGCTGACTTCTCAACAGAAACCCTACAAGCCAGAAGGGAATAGCATGAAGTAATCAAGGTAATGAAAAACAAGGATCTGAATCCAAGACTACTCTATCCATCAAAGCTATCATTTAAAATAGAAGGTGAAATAAAGAGCTTCTCAGACTAAAAAATAAAGGTTAAGGGACTATATTAGCACCAAACTAGCACTCCAAAAAATATTAAAAGGGCTACTGTATTAAGCAGAAGAAATAGGAAGAGAGAAATAATCATAATAAACAAAAATGGCAACAAATAAGTACATATAAATAATAACCTTAAATGTAAATGGGTTAAATACTCCAAACAAAAGATACAGAGTAGCCCTGTCCAGTTTGGCTCACTGGTTAGAGCGTCGGCCCACAGACCAATGAGTCCCAGGTTTGATTCCACCCAAGGGCATGTACCTCGGTTGTGGTTCATCCTCGGCCCTGGTTAGGGTCGTGCAGGTGGCGACCAACTGATATGTCTCTCTTACATGGAGGTTTCTCTCTCTCTTCCTCTCTCCCTCCCTCCTGCTCTATCTGAAGATTAATAGAAAAATATGCTTGGGTGAGGATTACAAAAAAATAAAAAAGACACGGTACCTGAACGGATAAGAAAGCATGACTCACATATATGTTATTTACAAGAGACCCTCCTCACAACAAAAGACTCACATAGGTTGAAAGTGAAGGAATGGAAAAAATTTTCCAAGCAAAGAGAAAGGAAAAAAAGCTGGGGTAGCAATACTCATATTCGATAATATAGACTTCAAAATGAAGGCCATAACTAAAGACAAAGAAGGCCACTACATAATATTGAAAGGATCTATCCAACAGGAGGATATAACCTTGGTAAACACATATGCACCCAATGTAGGAGCAAGAAAATACATTCAAAAACTTTTGGAGGACTTCAAAGGAGAAATACACAGCAATACAATAATAGCAGGGGACTTCATCACCCCGCTGACATCATTAGATGGATCCTCTAGACAAAAAGTAAACAAGGAAACATAGACACTAAATTATGCACTAGATCAAATGGATTTAATAGATATCTACAGAGAATTACACTCTAAAACAGCAGAATTCATATTCTTCTCAAGTGCACATGGGACATTCTCAAAGATAGACGCAATGTTAGGACACAAACTAAGTCACTACAAGTTCAAGAAGATTGAAATCATATCAAGCATCTTTTCAGATCACAATGGCATGAAACTAGAAATCAATTACAACAAAAACATTCAAACACATGGAGGCTAAATACCATCCTACTAAACAACGAATGAGTTACCAAGGAGATCAAGGAAGAAATTAAAACCATCCTGGAAACCAATAAAAATGAAAACACAACACAAAATCTGTGGGATGCAGCAAAAGCAGTGTTGAGAGGGAAGTTCATAGCACTACAGGCGTATCTCACGAAACAAGAAAAATTTCTAATTGACTATCTAACCCTACAACTTAAAGAACTAGAAAGTATACAAAAAGAAACACCCAGAGCAAGTAGAAGAAAAGAAATAATAAAGTTCAGAGCAGAAATAAATGACATAGAATTTTTTTTTAAATCGAAAAATCAATGAAACAAAGAGCTGGTTCTTTGGAAAGATAAACAACATCGATGAATCCTTAGCCAGACTCACCAAGGAAGAAAAAGACAGGACCCAAAAAAACAAAATAAGAAATGAAAGAGGAGAAATAACAACTGACACCACAGATATACAAAGGATCATCAAAACATACTATGAACAATTATACACCAATAAATTGGACAACCTAGGCAAAATGGACAAATTTCTAGAAACACACAGTCTCCCAAATATGAACCGGGAAGAGATAGAAAACTTGAAAAAACCAATAACAACAAAGGAAATTGAAGACCTAATTAAGAAACTCTCAGCAAACAAAAGCCCAGGCCCAGATGGCTTCACGGGGGAGTTTTACCAAACATTCAAAGAAGATCTAATACCCATTCTCCTCAAAGTATTCCAAAAAATCCAAGAAGGCGGGAGAATGTCAAACTCATTTTATGAGGTCAGCATTTTATGAAACCAGATAAAGACACTACAAAGAAAGAAAACTACAGGCCAATATCCCTGATGAACACAGATGCCAAAATCCTTAACAAAATATTAGCAAATCAGATCCAGCAATATATCAAAAAAAATTATTCACCATGACCAAGTGGGATTCATCACAGGGAGGCAAGGATGGTACAATATTTGCAAATCAATAAATGAGATACACCACATAAACAAAATGAAAGGTAAAAACCATATGATCATATCAATAGATGCTGAAAAGACATTCAACAAAATCCAGCACCCACTTCTGATAAAAACGCTCAGCAATGTGGGAATAGAGGGATCTTATCTCAACATAATAAAGGCCATATATCACAAACCTACAGCCAACATCATACTCAATGGGCAAAAACTAAAAGGATTTCCCTTGAGAACAGGAACAAGACAGGGATGCCCACTTTCACCACTCTTATTTAACATAGTACTGGAAGTCTTAGCCACAGCAATTAGACATGAAGAAAAAATAAAAAGGATCCAAATTGGAAAGGAGGAAGTGAAACTGTCATTATTTGCAGATGACATTATATTGTACATAGAAAACCCTAAAGACTCCATCAAACATCTACTAGACTTAATAAATGAATTTGGCAAAGTAGCAGGATATAAAATTAAGGTCAAGAAATTGATGGCATTTTGATACACCAACAATGAACTCACAGATAAAGAAACTAAAAAAAAAAAAAAATCCCATCTTTAAAAATTAAGATACCTAGGAATAAACTTAACCAAAGAAGTAAAGGATCTCTTCACAGACAACAACAGGACATTGAAAAAAGAAATAGAGGAAGATATAAAAAAGTGGAAGCACACACCCTGTTCATGGATTAGAAGAATTAACATCATTAAAATGTCCATACTACCCAAAGCAATCTATACATTCCATGAAATCCCCATCAAAATACCAACGACATATTTCACAGAACTAGAACAAATACTTCAAAAGTTCATATGCAACCAAAAAAGACCCCAAATAGCCACAGCAATCTTGAAAAAGAAGAACAAAGTAGGTGGGATCACAATACTGGATATCAGGTTATACTACAAAGCTACTGTAATCAAAACAGCCTGCTACTGGCACAAGAATAGGCATATAGATCAGTGTAACAGAACAGAGAACGCAGAAATTGACCAAAGACATTATGCTCAATTAATATTTGACAAAGGTGGCAAGAGCATACAATGGAGTAAAGACAGCCTCTTTAATAAATGGTGTTGGGAAAATTGGACAGCTACATGCAAAAAAATGAAACTAGACCATCAACTTACACCATACACAAGAATAAACTCAAAATGGATAACAGACTGAAATGTGACTCCTGATTCCATAAAAATCCTAGAAGAAAATGCAAGCAACAAAATTTCAAACATCATATGCAGCAAAATTTTCACTGATACATCACCTAAGGCAACAGAAACAAAGGAAAAAATGAACACATGGGACTACATCAAACTCAAAAGCTTCTGCACAGCAAAAGAAACAACCATCAAAATGGAAAGGGAACCTATTGTATGGGAGAGCATAATTGCTAATGATACACCAGATAAGGGATTAATTTCCAAAATATATAGACTACTCATACAACTCAACAAAAGAAAGACAAAGAACCCAATTAAAAAATGGGCAGAGGACCTAAATAGATACCTCTCCAAACAGGACATACAAATGGCCAAGAGACATATGAAGAAATGCTCAACATCACTAATCATCAGAGAGATGCAAATTAAAACAACAATGAGGTATCACCTCACACCTGTCAGAACGGCCGCCATCAACAAAGCATCAAACAAGTGTTGGCGAAGGTGTGGAGAAAAGGGGACTCTAGTACACTGCTGATGGGAATGCAGACTGGTGCAGCCACTATGGAAAACACCATGGTGTTACCTATAAAAAGTTAAAAATTGGATTGCCGTTTGATTCAGTGATCCCACCTGTAGGAATATACCCCAAGAAACCTGAAACACCAATCAGAAAGAATATATATACCCCTATGTTCATAGCAGCACTATTTACAATAGCTAAGATCTGGAACAGCCCAAATGTCCATCAGTAGACGAGTGGATAAAAAAGCCGTTGTACATATACACAATGGAGTACTATGCAGCTGTAAGAAAGAAAGATCTCTTATTCTTTGAGGTGACATGGAGGGACCTCGAGAGTATTATCCTAAGCGAAACAAGCCAATCAGAGAAAGACAAATATCACATGATCTCACTTTTTTGTGGAATATAATGAACATAACAGTCTGAAGAACAGGGTAGACCCAGAGACTTGGAAGTAGGGTACAGATTGACAATCCTCAGAAGAGGGATTGGGGGGAGGGAAGACATAAACCACAGAACTTATATGCATGTACGCATAACCGATGGACATGGACAACAAAGCTGGGGATGGGTGGGGGTGATGGGGAGGAGGATATTAATGGGAAAAAAGGAGAAACATCTGCAACAAAAATTAATTAATTAATTAATTAATTAATTAATTAATTAAAGCTCCTGCTTTGAATTCTTTTCTTTTCTACGTTTTAACATTCCAATCATGGAACTTGTGAAAATATGTAAAGAGATAGGAAAAGAACTATAGCTCAGAGAATAAAATGTGTGAAAAACACATTTTACATCATGTTACAAATGGTATTTTTATAAATATTATTTAAATACAATGTTTAAATAGTCAATCTTTTCAACAATTAAGTATCGATTTTATCTACCAATAGAAGCAATTTGAAATAAATGAGGTTTTCTAGGTGAACGCTTCTTGCAAAATAAATGTGATTGACATACATATATCAAATAGCAATTCCTCACTTTGCACAGAAATCAATGAAAGTGTAAATGTGTTTTCCTCTTATATCCATTACCTAGCACATATGTTTGTATTCTCTATTATGTGTACGGGACCAAACACTTGAATTGGGCTCCTAATGTTTCTTTTGATTGTAAACACTGAATTGTAACTAAAATACACACACTTAGTTCCAATATTTTTGTTGTCTCAATATATGTGAGGATATAAATTTAGACACTTTTCAGTTTCAAAGTAATTGTTAATAGACACAAAATAATTAGACTTGAAGTGGGCCTTTTAGTCTTTGCATTTTGCCTGGCTTTATGTCAGTATAAATTAATATAAAATATGTAGTGAGTGATAGGGTTGAAATATGATTATTCCTTTTCTCTAATGCATTCCAATGGAGAAAAATAAAACAATTATTAGTGGGTGAGTGGGAAGTTGGATCAAAGAGAAACCTTTGGTCTGTTTCAATAGTTGAGGACCAGATCTATGCTTCAGAACTATACAAATTTCTTACCACGGAGTGTTTTCCAAGGCCGCCCTTCGTTTATATGACTTGGCCCCACTTTTGTTAAATTTTTGCAAATTGTAAGTAATAATGTGATTCTAGAAACTGTACCGGTTTGTTATTCTTAGTTTTGTATCCCTTTAAGGTCTATGCCTGCCAATCACACGTAAGTCTAGAGAGTTCATAAAATTGGTATTAGAATTCATGCCTTCAGAAACGTTTTTTTTTTTCCTTTGATTAAACTATGTATTTGGTCCACATTCCATTGGAAATCTATTAGGATTTGAAGCTACAAAATGGCTGCAGAGATCTAAAAGCTTAATAACCTACATAAGCAAATATAGTTCAGCAGGAACACCCAATGAACAATCATGTCAATATAGCCTCTGTATCAATAACATAGTTAGGTGTCCAGACACAACCCAGAGCATGTTACAGGCACTGAGTCAGTCACTGGGAGAACAGAGAAAGCTGATGGGAAATGCATCATGTAGCCCTCCAGTCTTTGCCTACTACCTCACCCTAACCATTGAGAAGTTCTGCCCTCCACTGCACAGTTAATGGTAGAATTAAAATTTAAAAGTAAGCTGTACAATTCTATAATACATCATCTGTATATTGTATTTTGTGTTCACCACCCCAAGTCGAGTCTCCTTCCAGCCATTCAAAAAATGTTTTTAATATTAGGGCTTAAATTTTTTTTAAAAAAGGAGTAAGGTGTGGGTGGCAGTAGCTAGAGGTTATAGAAGAGAACTGGGGCCCTTGAAGTCTAGCCTATAGAAAGCCAGCATACATAAGTTTTCTGGGTACTGTATGGTGGAAACTAGCTCTAATTCTTCTTCCATGGGACAGACTTGCACCTGTGCTCTCCTCTAATAATCTTTGATCAGGCTCATGTGGTAAGAAGTTATGTTTCAGCAGCTGTGATTGGGCCACTGGTATAGCATGGTCTATAATTACTAGCTGGTAAAATCAGCTCTTTTGGAATTGAGCAGCCATTTGTTTAAATTGCTTCAATATTTTTAGACTGAAAACTTGAGAATTCAGGGATGAACAAATAATAGTTAAGGAAAAGCACATTTGTCAGTAAATTATCCATAACCTTTCACAAAGTAGAAGGATATGCCTTTAGGGGTACTTCCAATTTGGGAATACCAAAACTTTAAAATGTGTTCCTCCAATTAACCACTGGCTATAGTAGGTGAGGGATAGATATCAGAAAACCTGGTTTCAGATCCCAACTCTTCCACTTATTTTCTGACTGTATGATGTTAGGAGAAATCATTTAACCTCTATGGTCATCAGGATTCTCGTTTAAAAAAAAAAACTTCCTGATTATACCAGATGGCTGTTCCAAAAATCAAATGAAATAGCAAAAAGAACATTTAGCACCACCCTTGGTACAGTAGTGGCATTTAATTAATGCTTGGTGGTGATAATAATAATGATACCTGTTACTGAAGTATATAGGTTTTCTGGGCTCTCTAGGAGAGAAGGGTGATTCCTTTGCTTATATCCACTCTCATCCCCATCCAACTGCTCATCACAATTACATGGCAGAAGTAATGAAGTGAATTATTTCATGCTGAAGTGAGAAAACTGTACTCCTCCTTGAGACTGAGAAAGGCTATTCCCAAATGGCATGCATTTTTTCCTCCCTCTATAATGCCCCTGAGATGGTACTGTTGATGAGGTTAAAGAAAATTCATAAACAACAAGCTAATTACTTCCAAAGGAAATGAATGCTCATATAATTTTATGCAGGTGGTGCTTAATAAACAATCCTTTCACTAAGTAAACAAAAGAGGGAAACTGTGAGTAATTTATAAGCATACAAGTGAAATTGCTTATGGTGCCTTATGCATGCCTGTCTTAAAAACTATATTCTATTTTACTGTTCACCTTTCATATATGTGTCATTGGAAGAGTCTGGCAACACAAACATGAAAATATCCTTAATTAAATGCATATGTGTAGATCCTGCACTTTGCTTAGACAGGTGGATGAAAAATAATCAGAGTCACTTGTTTATGCATTGGGGCAGCTGTGCTGTTGGACCACTGCCACCCTGATTCCCCACTGAAACAAAGGAAGCAAACTGTTTTCAAGAAAATAATGCCCAATGCTTTAGCCAAACAGTTGTCTTCAAATGTTATCCTCCTTAAAGAATACTGTAGCCATTATGAATATATGATTAAACGACATTTGGAAAGATTACCTGTGGGCGTGTGAGATGTTTAACTTCTCTCATTTTAAGCCACCAGTACTGTGGTCATTTATTTGGACTTTAAAGGGCACCGCCTGACATTTGGTCTTTGGTATTTAACAGGCCACTTATAAACTTAAAGGTTTTTCCTGGTTACCCTGGGTTTTATCATAGAGGCTATTTGCAAGTTTATGCTCCAACTCACAGAAATGTCAGTGTTTGCCTTTGCTCTGAACTGGGCATAATAACTCAAGAACTAAGTGGCTCAGACAGGAGAAGATCCTTTGCTTTATTTAGGTGTGTGTTCTTAACTGCCCACAAACAACCTGTGGAAGCATTCATTTTCACTAAGTGTGCTATAGGCTTCTGGATGAGTGAGCAATAGTCTTTTGAGAAAGACTAAGTGCTCATAACTCTCTGCCACATTGTAAACTGCCAGTGTGTTTTCCTTTATTCTTTTCCTGGAGGGAAAAAACAAACAAACAGATTTTGTTAATAAGCTTGAGAAATATGTTTTCTCTGGATTTTGTAGAAATGACTATCTCATTTGATATGGGAAGTTGAACCTCAGCTGGGCTTGCACTACAGCTTGGCAGGCCTCTTGTTGACTCCCTCTGGAATTTTGTAGAACAGTTGTTCTAAATCCAAACTTTCCATTGCTCTCAAGTCCTCAGTGCTACCCCAGCTGTCCGTCCTCTCACAGATGACCTCACCACCTACTTCACTGCAAAGACTGTGGCCATGTAGGCTCCCTCATTCCCCTTCTTTCTTCAAACTGCATCACGCATGGTGCTTTTGCTATACTCTACCAAAACTCCTCTGTCTCAAAGAAATCTACATCTCTCTTTTTCCTTGTCAATGCTATGTACTCTACGTGGACACTTGATCCCATCCCCTCTCCACTCTTGAGAGAAATTGTTCCATTAGCTATTTTTAGTGGTTCCTTTCCCATGGTCTATAAACATGCAGGGCTCCTCTGACTTTGACCCAAGCTAACATCCTATTTCTCACCTTCCTGTCACAAGTCAAACTTCTCACAAATGTAGTCAATGCTCACTGACTCCTTTGTCAGCATTAGTTCACTCCCTAACCCCTTGCAACCCTGCTTCCACACCACCACCCTATTACACATTATTGAATTTGTTATCTTAAAATTCAGCAATGACCTAATAATTGGCAGATTAGATGGCTTTTTCTTAGAAATCATCCTGCTCGATCTAACTGTAGCATTTACCAATGTTGATCACTTCATTCTTCTTAAAACTCTCTCCTTGGCTTCAGTGAAATTACCCTGATTTTTTGTCTATCTCTTTGACTACTTCTGCTTTGTCTCCTTTGTTGACTCTTTTTCTTCTATCTATCCATCCCTTAAATGTAAGCATTTCCCATAGTTCTTTGTTCATGGCTCTCATCTTTTCTATCCTCTCTCTTTTGATGGACTTACCAATTCCACAGGTTCAATTACCTCTCTATGTGGATGGCAACCTAATACCTATCAGTCACTCATGGATCCATCCATCAATTACTTACTGAATGCATATCACATAACTAAAGTGACTATACAATTTATCATTCTAACTGGGGCATTTTGACTGTGAAAGGGGGCACAATTAATACTCATATCAGAGCAACAGGCATAAACTCAGATTGTCCTGGGAAAACTGAGACATATGGTGATCCTAAGTATAAGGCATCCTGCCAAGTACTATGAAGCTACAAAGTAAATCATAAATACATCCTGCCATCGAAGAGCATTAAGTCTAGTAGACTGGTGAGACATGAACATAAATAAACAGAATGCTATCGAAAAGTTATAAATATCCTAAGATCAGTCCAGATAAAATAGACTGGGTTTTCAGGGTAAGAGGATGTTTATTTTCACCTTTAAAAAAATCAGGAAAAGCTTCATGAAAATAGCATTCGAGTAGCCCTTGGACATATGAAGATGGTGATGGGTGGGAGTTTCAGGTGGAAGGAATAATATGAGCAGGGCCCCATTCATGGTTCTTCAGTTTGTATGCTGCAAAGAAGTGCCACCTCTAAGGGGGGGGGGGCACTGTTCACATTGTTGACATCTTGATTATTTGAAAATTTTCATATTTTAATAACTTTCTTGTTACTCCAAAGATGAGTGACATATAGTCATTACAAAAATTTTCTATTAGATGGCAGAAAAAATGTCATTTTCTAACAGTCAATACATTAAAACAATTTTCTGACAGATGGAAGTAAAGCGTTTTGAGGAAGAGACACCTTTCTTTACCTGCTTTGCACCAAGATTCCATATGGGCTAGAGATGATCCTGAGTATGTGCAAAGGCTTAAAAGGGAGAATTGTGAAGCATAAATAGGACAGAGAGAATACATCAGTCTGACTAAAGCATGGGGTGCATGAGAAGACACATAAAAATATTGGGAAATTTGATTCAGACCAGATTGTGGGGAGCCATGAGTATCAGCATAAGAAAATCAGGTTCTAGTTAATAAGTGTGGGTAAAAATGGTTTCAAGAAATTTTCTTAAGAAAAAAAAATATAAAATAGTTTCAAAAGGCAAGGACTGGAAGTGTGGAGACCAGCCAAGAAGTCGCCAGTTAAATTCCCAGTCAAGGTACATGCCCAGGTTGTGGGCCGAATCCCCAGTGGAGAGCATGCAGGAGACAGCCAATCAATGTTCTCTCTCATTTATGTTTCTATCTCTCTCTCCCTCTCCCTTCTTCTCTCTCTAAAGTCAATAAAGAAAAAAAATTAAGGAGACTTCCTGGAAGTATCACATAATACACACCCTTTTATCTCATTAACCAGAACTTAATCAAGTAAACACATGCAAGGAAAACTGAGAAATCACGTCTTTTAGCTGAGTGACTATATGCCCAGCTAAAAAATATAGTTTTTTATGAAAAAGGGGAAGGGGAAGAGGAAGAGGAAGGAGCAGAAGAATGAATGTTAGAAGATAACTGGCAGTGTTTGCCACAGAAGGTGAAATCTCTAAGCATGAGTGGGAAAGCAATGGAGAGGAGGAGGTGTCAAGGATGGCAATATTTCCAGCTTGGGAGAAGAGTTTTTCTGTCATCTGCCACTAAACGTTTTCCCAATATACTCTTGAGTAGATTTATGTATTTCAAATTAGAGCTTTAAAATATTTCACCATTTGGAGCAACTCAGAAGACACAAATATAGTCCCACTAACAAATTTGGTTATAGCTCAACTAATATTTGACAAAGGTGGCAAGAGCATACAATAGAGTAAAGATTGTCTCTTTAATAAATAGTATTTGGAAAATTGGACAACTACATGCAAAAAAAATGAAGCTAGACCACCAGCTTACACTATACACAAGAATAAACTCAAAATGGATAAAAGACTTAAATGTAACTCGTGAATCCATAAAAATCCTAGAAGAAAATGTAGGCCAAAAAATCTCAGACATCACACACAGCAGAATTTTCACTGATACAAAGCCTAGGGCAACAGAAACAAAGGAAAAAATAATAATACATGGGACTGCATCAAACTAAAAAGCTTCTGCAAAGCAAAAGGAACAAGCATCAAAATGGAAAGGGAACCCACTATATATATGGGAGAGCACAATTCCCAATGATACATCAAATAAGGGGTTAATTTCCAAAATAAATACAGAACTCATACAACTCAACAAAAGGAAGACAAACAATCCAATTAAAAAATGAGCAGAGGACCTGAATAGACACTTCTCCAAACAGGACATACAAATGGCCAATAAACATGAAAAATTGCTCAATCTCTCTAATCATCAGAGAGATGCAAATTGAAACAACAATGAGGTATCACCTCACACCTGCCAGAATGGCTGTCATCAACAAATCCTCAAACAACAAGTGCTGGCGAGGGTGTGGAGAAAAGGGGACTCTAGTACACTGTTGGTGGAAATGCAGACTGATGCAGCCACTATGGAAAACACTATGGTGTTACCTCAAAAAATTAAAAATTGAATTGTTATTTGACCCAGTGATCTCACTTCTAGGAATATATCCTAAGAAGCCTGAAACACCAATCAGAAAGAATATATGCACCCCTATGTTCATAGCAGTGCTATTTTACAATATCTAACATCTGGAAACAGCCCAAGTGCCCATCAGTAGATGAGTGGATAAAAAAGCTGTGGTACACATACACGCTGGAATACTATGCAGCTGTAAGAAAGAAAGATCTCTTATCCTTTGAGATGACATGGAGGGACCTGGAGAGTATTATGCTAAGCGAAGTAAGCCAATCAGAGAAAGACAAATATCACATGATCTCAATTATCTGTGGAATATAATGAACAAAATAAGCTGATGAACAAAATAGACCCAGAGATATAGACGTAGGGATCAGACTGACAAACCTCGGGGGTGGGGAGGAGAGGTGAGAAGAGATAAACCAAAGAACTTATATGCATATATGCATAACCAATGGACACAGACAACAATACTGTGAAGGTGGGGCAGGAGTGGGGAGGAGAGTGTCAATGGGGGAAAAAGAAGAAACGTCTGTAACAAAAATAAATTAATTTTTAAAAATTTGGTTATAGCTCCACAACTAAATCAGAACTAGCAAAGAGCCATTTGGTGTCCTGGCAACTACAGACTGCATTAGCAGGAATCACAATCTACATCACCAGACCTTCAAATAGATGTTATAATAGAATAAACCTCTTTTATTATGATTATGCCTTGAAATTATATTTCCAAAGAGTTCAAATACATTATTGCTTCTTATAATTTTGAATCTAATATACATGATAGGCATATGCGCTACATAGGAGACAAGTAATTTAATGCTCATTTTATTGATAGGGTCAGGAATAAATTGATGCTTATGGTCATGAAGATTCTCAGATAGTTTCAAGCACCAACTGCTCCTCTAGGCTGTCTAGCAAGCAAGCTTGTTTCTCCAAAGCAGGTTGGTGACCCCAGCCTTCCCTTCTATTGACTCTCAAAAGGTGCCTGGGTGCACACTGTTAGCCATGAATAGGACTGAGATTAAACCTAGATCCCTCGACACATCCAGTGTATATCTACATAGGCCAAATAAGATTACTTAAAATAGATTTTTATGTTTTCCCAAATAGAAGTCCCTGTTTGCACAGACGAAGCACCCAAAAGTATATCCAAAAGATGCTGCTGGACTGTTTAAGAACCTAGACCAAGAGGGAGAGACATCTTGAAAAGGGACCTTCTTTACCCTACATTGATCAGCAGATATGGGAAGGAAGGGAGTAAGAAAGAGACAGGGAGTCAGAAAAAAAAAAAAAAAAAAAAAAAAAAAGACCTTATTTTTTCTTTTGTTATGCTTTACTTAGCTTTGGGATTTAAAAAAAAAAAAATGTATTGGACCGCAACAATATTTTAATGAGGCACGTCAGTATTTACTGTCCTTCGAACCCCATTTAACCTTTCTGTGCCTCTTCTGTTAAGCATGTTGGCCAAGATCACATACCAAATCAATGACACAGTTATCATGAGGCCACAAGTGCCTAGTTCCCAGTTTCATATTTTAAATAAGCCAAGTACAGAAGAGAGGGAAAAACTGGGTCAGAGAAACAAAGTTGGCCTGAAAAAACTTTATTTCAAAATAAAGCCAATTACACAAAGATATGACATTTCTCATCTAAACTGAAAAATAAGGGCCCTAACATCTTCCTTTTCCAATGGATATACAGAGGCACTTTTCAATGTTGAGAAGGGCAAAATGATTGATCTACTATCATTGTCAATTCTTTTATCTGATGAAAAGCTCTATTTCTTTAAAAAATTATGTAGAGTTAAGGAAACAAACAAGCTAAGTAATTGGCTAGTACAACACAGCTATAAAAAGATCCTACTAAGTGAAAAAGGTTTATGTGCTAAGCAAATCATGCCTAATACCAAAGACAGGTTTTTTAAATATTAGCTATTCATATCTGTCCTTTAGATTCCTGATCATCTGAACTGTTTTCCACCAATTTCTTCTCTTGTTTCCTTAACTTTAGATTCCTAAATGTGTACTCTGGCTTTGAGAGCTGTCACTAATCCTAAAAATCATGTTGCCTCATTCAAAATTATTATTTGAACCTTGGTTTTCTGGCCAAGATATCAATTCTACTGGCTCCTTTGACTTTTGCTCATTTTCATTCTCTCTCTCTCTCTCTCTCTCTCTCTCTCTCTCTCTCTCTCTCTCTCTCTCCTCTCTCCTCCCCCCCCCCCCCCACACACACACACTCACACACGAAGGGGGAACTTAGGCAGATTAGGCAGGTTTCCAGTGCTTTCTATCAGGCACCTGGGGAATATGGAAAAGGTCCATTTTTTTTTTTTTTTACTTCTGATACTAAAGTATTGTGAGGGAAAATGCAGCGATGGGACCAAGTAGCTTTTAGCTTTACTCAATGCAAAACTGACTAAAGCCTTTATCTGATGTATCATTGGCAATTATGGTCTCCCATACAGTGGGTTCCCTTTTGGTTTTGATGGTTGTTTCTTTTGCTGTGCAGAAGCTTTTGAGTTTGATGTAGTCCCGTGTGTTCATTTTTTCCTTTGTTTCTCTTGTCTTAGGCGTTGTATCAGTAAAAATTCTGCTGCGTATGATGTCTGAAATTTTGTTGCCTACATTTTCTTCTAGGATTTTTATGGATTCACGAGTCACATTTAAGTCTCTTACCCATTTTGAGTTTATTTTGTGTATGGTGTAAGTTGGTGGTCTAGCTTCATTTTTTTTTGCATGTATCTGTCCAATTTTCCCAGCACCATTTATTGAAGCAGCTGTCTTTACTCCATTGCATGCTCTTGCCACCTTTGTCAAATATTAATTGGGCATAATGTCTTGGGTCAATTTCTGGGTTCTCTGTTCTGTTCCATTGATCTATGTGCCTGTTTTTGTGCCAGTACCAAGCTGTTTTGATTACAGTGGCTTTGTAGTATAATATATCAGATAAGGGGTTAATTTCCAAAATATATAGAGTACTCACACAACTCAACAAAAGGAAGACAAAGAACCCAATTAAAAAATGGGCAGAGGACCTAAAGAGACACCTCTCCAAACAGGACTTACAAATGGCCAAGAGACATATGAAAAAATGCTCAAAGTCACTAATCATCAGGGAGATGCAAATTAAAACAACAATGAGGTGTCACTTCACACCTCTCAGAATGGCTGCCATCAACAAATCATCAAACAACAAGTGTTGGCGAGGGTGTGGAGAAAAGGGGACCCTAGTACACTGCTGGTGGGAATGCAGACTGGTGCAACCACTATGGAAAACACTATGATGTTACCTCAAAAAATTAAAAATTTGCCCTGGCCGGTTTGGTTCAGCGGTTAGAGCATCAGCCTGCGGACCAGAGAGACCCAGGTTCGGTTCCCACTAAGGGCACGTACTCTCAAAACAAAAAACAAAACAAAAAAAAAGATTAAAAAAAAATTAAAAATTGAACTGCCATTTGACCCAGTGATCCCACTTCTAGGAATATACCCTAAGAAGCCTGAAACACCAATCAGAAAGGATATATGTACCCCTATGTTCATAGCAGCACTATTTACAATAGCTAAGATTTGGAAACAGCCCAAGTGTCCATCAGTAGACGAATGGATAAAATAGCTGTGGTACATATACACAATGGAGTACTATGAACCTGTAAGAAAGAAAGATCTCTTATCCTTTGAGATGACATGGAGGGACCTGGAATGTATTATCTTAAGCAAAACAAGCCAAACAGAGAAAGACAAATATCACATGATCTCACTTATTTCTGGAATATAATGAACTAAACAAACTGATGAACAAAATAAACCCAGAGACATAGAAGTAGGGTACAAACTGACAATCCTCAGAAGGGGGGAGGATAAACCACAGAACTTATATGCATGTATGCATAACCGAAGGACATAGACAACAAAGCTGGGGACGGGGTCGGGGGGGATGAGGAGGAGGGTGTCAAGGGGGGGAAAAAGGAGAAACATCTGTAACAAAAATAAATTAATTTAAAAAAAAGGAAAAGAAAACTGACTAAAGCCAAGGCAAAATTGCTGGAACAACTATGAATGTGTCTAGTTGACTCTGTTTCCCCACTCCCCAATTAACCTCCCTCAAATCTAGGGGACTCCAGCAAACTTCCAGGTTTTCTCCTACAGCTTTTCTCCTGGTTCAGAGACCAGAACTCACAACTGTCCTGGGGTGTGGAAGTGGAGAGGACTGAGTAGATAAATATTCTCAGGTTTTCCTTTAACAAAAGTGATTCCTCTCCACCAGTCAGAGAGCCCCTCTGGAGTACTATGCAGCATTCCCAGGTATTATATATCTTGGGTATAACATCATTGCATACCAGGACATGGAGAATGAAGAAATGCTGCCAATAAAACTATAACCCTGGAGTGTCACCTGTTCGGAATGGCCCAGTACTCCAGGAAAAGGCACTAGTCTGCATCTGGCCCATCAAGACCCTGCCTGCTACTCCCCAGACTGGGCCCACCCCAAAAACCCTAGACCAGGAACTTGCGTACTGGCTTCCCACACACGACTCAGGAGCTATGGACCAGAAGCAGTTAGAGAGCTTGCTTTCCACCTCAAGCACACCACAGAACTTGTCAGGTGCCCAGGAAACCCTGGGAAGGCTTGGCCTTGCTCACCCTAAGGGAGTGGTTTCCTGTCTCTCTAAGCACTTGCTCAGGATTAACCAACACCACTATCCCCATTGTTCTCCAATCAGTCATTTATGTTTGCTTTCATCACCCAGAACCTAGGTTCCTGGCTCCACACCCCAATGTCAACACCCATATTTACTCCCTTCGGTTTGGGTAATACTTTGGGTTCCCTTCCAAGACTAGAGGTTTGGATCTCATCCAGTTTTTAACTTTGCTTATTTTGTTTGTTTGTTCTTCCAAAATTGAAATGGAGTTATTTAATTTTGATTACAAAAGAACTATATGTTCAGTGTAGATTTTTTTAAAAGGGAGCTAATACAAAATGGTAAAAGATGAAATAAATTATCCATGATCCCACTACCCAGATGATGTCCTTTTCAGCCTCAGGTAAGAATTTCCTGATCAAGCCCTAAGGCAACCCTAACCCCACCTATCCAAGTTGTGCCAGCTTCTGATATGCCCTGCAATTTGATTTGGTTCACTAGGCACAGAATGGAATCTGGAATTTTGGTAATGAACTAGGTGAGAATACTAGAAATATTCTCTCTCATTATGTGCTGGCCACAAGGTGTATAGGTGGGTCCATCATCCTCATCAACACTTAAGACCTACAGCCACGTTGGACACCTGAGGCAGACACATGCAATATGTTAAGGAAAGACTTCAGACAACTAACCAGGATCTCCTAAATCCTCTCAAGAGCAAGCACATTCAGACATCAATTTGAGATCCTTTAATAGTCTTTGAGAGATTAAGATGTGTGTGTGTGAGTGTATGTATGTGGGGGGGGGGTGTGAGGGTATGTGAATACACCCCCACTCCCCACACATACAAACACAGTAGATATTCTTATGTAAAGTGGTTTATTACTCAACTTATTTTAGATTGCATAATTTTAAAGAATTTCTCATGTTTAAATCTTATCTCTTCAAATAGAGGTTTTGATTTTTTAGAAGCAATTATTTGTCTATCACAAGATATTTAAAGTTCAAACTTCTCAAAACTTTATTCTTTTGAAAAATAGGACCACTTTTAGTGTACCAAGACAGCAATCAATATTAAGTTGTATTCTTTATACTCCCTCCATCTATTCAAGTCTTAAAAAGTTGAATTTCAAACCGCTTATGATTCTAGCATAAGAGAAGAGCTCCATCTTATGGTAATGTTTTAAAGTACACCAAAGAAAGTGCCACTAACCCAATTTTCTGTACTTCCTCTCTCTCACTGCACCCACAAGATTTTGAGAATTGTCCTCCTAGAAACTCATAAAGAAAAGGGACAAGTCCTGGCCAGTGTGGCTTAGTGGGTTGGAGCATTGTCCCGTACACCAAAAGGTGGTGTGTTCAGTTCCCAGTCAGGGCACATACCCAAGTTGCAGGTTCGATCCCAGGCATGTACAGGAAGCAACCGATTGATGTTTCTCTCTCACATCATTCTCTCTCTCTCTCTCTCTCTCTCTCTCTCTCTCTCTCTCTCTCTCTCTCTCTCCCCTTGCTCTCTCTCTCAAAATCAATGAAAACATGTCCTCGGGTGAGGAGAAGGAAGGAAGGAAGGAAGGGAGACAGAGGGAGAGAGAGAGAGAGAGAGAGAGAGAGAGAGAGAGAGAGAGAGAGAGAGAGAGAGAAAGGGACCAAAAAATGCAGACCATGTGATTTAACAGAGTGTAAAATCTCTTCCATAATATGCTCAAAGTGCAAAAATGGCCAAAGCTGAGTTTAGATGAAACAAAACCTTTAACTTGATTATTAGACTGGATAAGAAGCTACCTCTAAATCAGTAAAACAACTGGAGTCTTTTATACTTGATCCCTAACATAATAATACTAATCTCTAACAATTATTAAGCTAATTTATTATTCACTAGATTATGTGATATACATATATTAATTTAATACTTACACAACCCTATAAGGTAGGTAAGATTAGCAACTCCATTTTACAGATGAACAATGTAAAGCCTAGAGAAGTTACATAAATTGCTCAGTGCCACACAGCTAATAAGTAGAGCCAGGACTTGAAGCTCCTTAGTCCAGACTCTATACCTACCATGCCATGCTGCCTCTCCCTGTAGCTCAAATTTTATATAGCATCTCTCAAAATGAATAACTTGAAGCCATGGTCATGTCTACATTTTTTTTCCTCAAAGTAGGCAAAGGCAAGACAATACTCCTCTCATGGCCATCACAGATTTGTAATTCTTTGGCTTACCTCATATGTTCCTTCCCTACACTGACAATAATTCTGTTTGTGATTCTGAGTGTAAAGTATTGTAGCAGAGTGCTATAGACTGAATATCTCCGCCCCTCTAAAATTCATGCATTGAAACCTAACCCCTAATGTCACAATATTTGGAGATGGGGCCTTCAGGGGGTACTTAGGTCATAAGCAGGTAAGCCTCATGAAGGGGATTCATGCCCTTATAAAATAAAAGGCCCCAGAGGGCTCCCTTGTCCCTTTCATGCTGTGAGGACACAGCTAGAAGACAGCCTTCTGTGAATGAGAAAGCTGGCCCTCAGCAGACACTGAATTTGCTAGCACTTTGACCTTGGACTTCCCTGTCACCAGAAAGGAGAAATAAAAATGTTTCTTCCTTACGCCACCTAGTCTATGATAGTTTTGCTATAGCAGCCTGAATGGACTATGACACTGAGAGCTTAGATTTTGTGTCCCTTCACCATTTATCTTGTGCCTTTTCTTAACCCAGCCTTTTTTAAGTTTCCTCAAATGTCATTCATTTAAAATCATGTTGAAAATGACACATTTAATGAACTAACAAGCAAAATAGAGATAGACTCATAGACAGAGAGCAAGCTGACAACTGTTGGAATGAAGGGGCTGGGTGGGAGGCAGTAGAGGGATTGAGCAAAAAAGAAAATAAGACAAGAAAAAAACTCATGGATAGGAACAACAGTGCAATGATTGCGGGGGTGGGGGTGCGTGGAGAGAAAATGTCTCATTTCTAAAAATCCACCAATGTTAATACAACTCAAGTCATAATTTTTCCTAAAGCATTTATTTCTAAAAAACTTGGTCTTATACTATTTTTTCTTAAATTTATTGGGGTGAATTTGGTTAATAGGATTACATAGGTTTCCGGTATACATTTCTATGATACAGATTTGTATATTGCACTGTGTGCCAACCACCCAAAGTCAAATCTTCTTCCATCACCATATTATAGGCCCCCACTATATTTTTTTAAGTTGGTAAAATCTATAGGATTTTTTTTCCAGTTTGAGCAAGCACTAGTTCTCATGGAAAATCTGAAATAGTATTTTTTTAGTACTTTCAACATTAATACCACAGTCATATTCCATTAAGGCAAAAACCATTTTTTATTCATTCATCCAACAAGAATGTATTGAGTTTTTACTACTCCTAAGATCTTGGGACACAACAATGAAACAGGCAAATATGGTCCCTGTCTTGATGAAACTTATTGTTGTGAATATTATTCAAGATAGAAAAGAAAGAAGATGACTCTGACCCAGGGATGCCTTCTACATATATTTTTAAAATAAGGTACTACCTTCAAATAAGAGTTACCAGCATATACATTCTCCAAGTAGATGACAAAAAGTAAATTTACAATATTTGTATTTCCACAGACAGAAAGTAAAACCCATGAATATTCCAATAGAAATAAAATAGGATTGGATTGGAATCTATAGTCAAAAGCTACCAGATGACATTTTTCTCAGACTGCCAAAACAAGGAAATTAGAGAGGTCTGGGGCTTCCCTGTAAGCCACCCTGCCACAGGCATCTTGCTTCTGAAATTTGAAATTCCTTGCTAAGCTAGAAGCAACCTGGAAGTAGCTCAGCCTGCCCCAAATGAGAACCTTGGTTAAAATTCTCCTTGCCTTTTCATGCCTGTGATCCTTGGGTACCTCTCAAATTGCTACTTCTGGCTAGATAGCAACAATTCAACAATTTTCTTGGTGCCATTCCTCTCTTCCTCCCTGCTCTATCCAATCTTACCATTCCCCTCCTTCCCAACATTTCCACTGCACAGTCTGGAACCCTTATTCCATGGTAAACAAAGTCCACTCCTGTGTCTCCTCTGCGTCCCTGAATACTCACCCACCTCCTCTTGCTAATTGAAAGCCGGCTCTCTACCCTACAACACCATGTCCCACACAGCCATCTCAAGGCTGTTCTTTCTTCCTCAGCCTGCATACTGGGCTGGGGTGAGGGTTAGTGAGAGCTGTGTCACCATTCTCCTTACTCCCCCACTACATTTTCTAAATCAGGAGTCAGCAAGCTTTCTCTGTAATGCACCAGACAGTAAATAACTTAGGCTTTGTGGGTACAAACTGGCTCCATTGCAACTACCTGACTTTGCTGTTGTAGCTTAAAAGCAGCCGTAGACAATATGTGAACACATAAGCATGGCTGTGTTCCAATAAAATGTATTTACAAAAACAGGCAGCAAGACCAGATCTGAACCCCGGGTAGTCTCCTGACCTCTACTCTAAACTATTCATCTTTTACACTCATGCAAATTTTAAAAAGGAATAATCCCATCTTATTTGAAAATCACACTAACCATAGATCCCACCCTAACTCTCCTTGCTCCTGTCATGCACCCAGCTCCTGGTTCAGCCATGTTTATTGAGGTTCCTGGCACCTGGTTCATAATTCACCTCTAGTCCCACCATCCTAGACGATTTAGAAACCCATAGGGATGATCGATACATCTCCTTGGTCTCACAACGCCTTGAGTTCCTCGATTCCAAGGACTTTCATCTCCATTCCATTTCAACAATCCACTCCTTTGGGAAATATTTCACCTTTGATGCCTTCAAACCAATATCCCATTCTGACCACAACTTCTATGCTACAGACTTTCCAATTTTTCACTCCCCCATAAATCTGCTCTTTGACCTCAGAACTCCTCCATTTTCTCCATTTTAGTTGGCCTCCACCTGGCCTCACTTTTCCCCTACCAATTCTGGACACCATAGTCAATCACTCTACTCCTTTGCTAACATCCTCAGTCTCCTTGCTCCTGTTTCTTCCCATCATATCTCTTTGACTGTCAAAGCCATAACCTACTCCTTAATCAATTCCAGACTTCTCTGATCCTTAGACAAATAGATGAACATAGTTGGAGAAAAATGTACCACCAAATGAATTTGAGCCACTACAAACTAGTGATTTGAAATCCTAGCTGGGCCCTCACTTCCTCTAGTCTATCCTTTTAATGGTCTTTGTCTAACTCCCTATCACTTGCACCTTAGGCAAGACAACATGGTGCTGTAAAAGATTCTGGGCTTGGAAACCAGACAGATCTGGGTTTGAAATCTGCTTCTACCATATACTAGCTGTATAGTCTGTAGCAAGTTATTTATCTTCTTTTTGCCTCAGTTTCCTCATGAGTAAAATGGGAATACTAATATCTACTTCATATGTTAAATAAGATTATGTATGTAAAACAATTCACAAACTGCCTGACACCCAGCAGGTGCTCAATAAATGATAGCTGTTAATAAGAGCTCACATTTAGTAGATGTCTATACCTCCTACTTCACTGAGACCATTAAGTGTTTATTACTTTAAATTCCCCAGTAGGCAGTCAATGTTTTATTTGGTTGAACCATATGAAACTGCTGAAATTCAACCATTTTGACATACGGAAATAATACGGTTTAGCCTAATTCATTATTAGAGAGTGCAATCCCGAGTAAGCTGTAGGGAGGAAAAGGGGTGAAATGAAGGAATGAGAGTCAATAAGAAGGTGTGTTAGGCCCTGGCCAGTTTGGCTCAGCAGTTAGAGTGTCGGCCTGTGGACCAGAGAATCCTGGGTTCGGTTCCCACTAAGTTCACTTAACTTGATTTCGGTTCGTCCCTGGCCCCGGTTGGGGTTGTGTGGGTGGCAGTCACTCAATGTGTCTCTCTCACATCGATGTTTCTCTCTCTCTCTTTTCCTCCCTATCTCCCTCCAACTCTATCTGAAGATAAATGCAAAAATGTCCTCGGATGAGGATAAAAAAATAAGAAGGTGTGTTAATATCAAGCTTCAGCTCAAGGAACCATTTTCAGAGAGATTGTAAATACATGACTTGCATCTCAAATCAGTTGATGAGGAAGGAGAGATAATTTAATTTCTAACACTAGTGTTTCATTGATCCAAAGGTCTACATAGCTGTGGTACTTTGACTCTTCATCATTTTCAGGCTACACAGCGCATGGGCACTCCAGCTGGTCTGCTTGTGTCTTGTCTCAATGTCCACAGGAAAGTGCCAGAGCATACAGGGAGAAGCTGAGGGGTTTCACTGTGTAAATCCATCAGAACCCACTCAGAGAAGGGGCTGGGACAGAAGCAATAAATAGCCAAAGGTCCCTGAAACAATAAGGCCAAGAAGATCTGAACTGGTAAGAAGTGGCTTATAGAAAGTGTGAATGCTAGGGCATGAAGTATAAAAAGTAATGAAAGGCAAGGGTCTGAATCCAAGAAACTCTATCCAGCAAGGCTATCATTCAAAATTGAAGGTGAAATAAAGAGCTTCCCAGGCAAAAAAAAAAAAAAAAAAAAGGCTAAGGAAATATATTAGCACCAAACCAGCACTGCAAGGAATGCTAAAGGGACTGCTGTAAGAAGAAGAAAGAGAGAGAGAGAGAGAGAGAGAGAGAGAGAGAGAGAGAGAGAGAGAGAGGGAGAAACACAGGCATAAAATAAAAATGGCAACTAATAAGTATCTATCAAATATAACCTTAAATGTAAATGGCTTAAAGGTCCCAATCAAAAGACATAAGGTAGCTGATTGGATAAGAAAACACAACCTATATATATGCTGTCTACAAGAGCCCCACCTCACAACAAAAGACTCACACAGGATGAAAGTGAAGAGATGGAAAAAAATTGTCCAGGCACATGGAAAAGAAAAAAAAAAAAAAGCGGGTGTAGCCATACTCATATCTGATAAAATAGACATCAAAATGAGGGCCATAATAAGAGACAAAGAAGGTCACTATATAATATTAAAAGGAACAATCCAACAAAAGGATATAACCCTGGTAAACATACATGCACCAAACAAAAGAGCACCAAAATATATTTTAAAACTTCTGGAGAAGCCCGGCCGGTGTGGATCATTTGTTGAGCATTGACCCATGTATCAAGAGATCACTGGTTCGATTTCTGGTCAGGGCACATGCCCAGATTTTGGGCCAAATCCCCAGTGGAGGGGTGTGCAGGAGGCAGCCAATCGATGCTCTCTCTCATCGATGTTTCTATCTCTCTCTCTCTCTCTGCTTTCCTCTCTCTCTCTCTCTAAAATCAAAAAAGAAAAAAAATATATTTTTTAACCTTCGGGAGGAGAGACCAATAGCAATACAATCATAGTGGGTGACTTTAACACCCCACTGACACCAGTGGACAGATCTTATAGACAAAAAATTAACAAGGACACAGAGTCCTTAAATGACAAACTAGATCAGTTGGACTTAATTGATATTTACAGAACATTTCACCCAAGAGCTGCAAAATATACATTCTTCTCAAGTGCACACAGGACATTCTCAAAGATAGACCACATGTTAGGACACAAACTAAGCATCTACAAATTCAAGAAGATGGAAATCATATCAAGCATCTTCTCAGATCATAATGGCAGGAAACAAGAAATCAATTACAGCAAAAACATTCAAACACATGGAGGCTAAATAGCATGTTATTAAACAATGAATGGGTTACCAAGGAGATCAAGGAAGAAATTAGAAACTTCCTGGAAACCAATGAAAATGAACACACAACAACACAAAATCTATGGGATGCAGCAAAAGCAGTCCTGAGAGGGAAGTTTATAGCACTACAGGCCTACCTCAAGAAACAAGAAAAATTCCTAATTGACTTTTAACCCTACAAGTCAAAGAACTAGAAAGTAAAGAAAAACCAAGAGCAAATAGAAGAAAAGAAATAGCAAAGGTCACAGCAGAAATAAACAACACAGAAACTTAAAAAAAATTTTTCAAAAGATCAATGAAACAAAGAGCTGGTTCTTTGAAAAGATAAACAAGACTGATGGACCCTTAGCCAGACTCACCAAGAAATAATAAGAGAAGAACCAAATAAACATAACCAGAAATGATAGAGGAGAAGCAACAACTGACACCACAGAAATACAAAGGATCATCAAAACATACTACAAACAATTATATGCCAACAAATTAGACAATCTAGGCGAAATGGACAAATTTCTAGAAACACACAGTCTCCTAAAACTGAACCGGGAAGAGATAGAAAATTTGAATAGACCAATAACAACTAAGAAAGTTGAAGAAGTAATAAAGAAACTCCCAGCAAACAAAAGTCCAGGCCTGGAGGGCTTCACGAGGGAGTTTTATCGAACATTCAAATAAGATCTAACACCCATTCTCCTCAAATTATTCCCAAAAAATATCTAAGAAGACAGAAGACTTCCAAACGCATTTTATGAGGCCAGCATAATTCTAATTCCAAAACCAGATAAAGTCACTACAAAGAAAAAAAAATTACAGGCCACTATCCCTGATGAACATAGATGCCAAAATCCTTAACAAAATATTAGCAAATCGGATCCAGCAATACATCAAAAAAAGTATTCACTATGACCAAGTGGGATTCATCCTAGGGTTGCAAGGATGGTACAATATCCACAAATCAATAAATGTGATACACCACATAAACAAAATGAAAGATAAAA
This sequence comes from Tadarida brasiliensis, assembly GCA_030848825.1. Lineage (NCBI taxonomy): Eukaryota > Metazoa > Chordata > Mammalia > Chiroptera > Molossidae > Tadarida > Tadarida brasiliensis. The sequence continues at coordinate 44,070,089 of CM061280.1, forward strand.
ACCATATGAACATATCAATAGATGCTTAAAAAGAATTTGACAAAATCCAGCACCCATTTCTGATAAAAAGGCTCAGCAATGTGGGAATAGAGTGATCATATCTTAACATAATAAGGCAATATATGAAAAACCTACAACCAACATCATATTCAATGGGCAAAAACTACAAGCATTAACCTTAAGAACAGGAACAAGACAGGGATGCCCACTCTCCCAATTCTTATTTAACATGGTACTGGAAGTCTTAGCCACAGCTATCAAACATGAAAAAAACAAAAAGGAATCCAAATTGAAAAGGAGGAAGTGAAACTGTCATTATTTGCAGATGACATGATACAGTACATAGAAAACCCTAAAGCCTTCAACAAAAATCTACTAGATTTAATAAATGAATTTGGCTAAGTAGCAAGATACAAAATTAACATCAAGAAATCGACGGCATTCTTGTACACCAACAAGGAACACACTGAAAGAGAAACTAAAAAAAAAAATTCCCATTTACCATTGTGGCAAAAATATTAAGATACTTAGAAATAAACTCAACCAAAGAAGTTAAGGATCTATTTGCAGAAAACTGCAGGTCACTGAAAAAAGAAATAGAGGAAGATATAAAAAAAAAAAGTGGAAGCATATACCTTGTTCATTGATTGGAAGAATTAATATCATTAAAATGTCCATACTACCCAAAGCAATCTATAGATTCAATGAAATCCCCATCAGAATACCAACGAGATTATTCACAGAACTAGAACAAACACTTCAAAAGTTCATATGGAACCAAAAAAGATCCCAAATACTTGCAACAATCTTGAAAAAGAAGGACAAAGTAGGTGGGATCACAAAACCGAATATCAGGTTATACTACAAAGCCACTGTAATCAAAACAGCCTGGTACTGGCACAAGAACAGGCATATAGATCAATGGAACAGAACAGAGAACCAAGAAATTGACCAAAGACATTATACTCAATTAATATTTGACAAAGTTGGCAAGAGCATACAATGGAGTAAAGACAGCCTCTTTAATAAATGGTGCTGGGAGAATTGGACAGCTACATGCAAAAAAATAAAATAAAACTAGACCATCAACTTACACCACACACAAGAATAAACTCAAAATGGATAAAAGACTTAAATGTGACTCGTGAATCCATAAAAATCCTAGAAGAAAATGTAGGCAACAAAATTTCGGACATCATACGCAGCAGAATCTTCACTGATACATCACCTAAGGCAACAGAAACAAAGGAAAAAATGAACACACGGGACTACATCAAACTCAAAAGCTTCTGCACAGCAAAAGAAACAACCATCAAAACAGAAAGGGAACCCACTGTATGGGAGAGTATAATTGCCAATGATACATCAGATAAGGGGTTAATCTCCAAAATATATCAAGCGCTCATACAAGTCAACAAAAGGAAGACAAAGAACCCAATTAAAAAATGGGCAGAGGAACTAAATAGACACCTCTCCAAACAGGACATACAAATGGCTAAGAGACATATGAAGAAATGCTCAACATCACTAATGATCAGAGAGATGCAAGTTAAAACAACGATGAGGTATCACCTCACACCTGTCAGAATGGCTGCCATCAACAAATCATCAAACAAGTGTTGGCGAGGGTGTGGAGAAAAGGGGACTCTAGTACACTGCTGGTGGGAATGCAGACTGGTGCAGCCACTGTGGAAAACACTATGGTGTTACCTCAAAATATTAAAAATTGAATTACCATTTGACCCAGTGATCCCACTTCTAGGAATATACCCTAAGAAGCCTGAAACACCAATCAGAAAGAATACATGTACCCCCATGTTCATAGCAGCACTATTTACAATAGCTAAGATCTGGAAACAGCCCAAGTGTCCATCAGTGGATGAATGGATAAAAAAGCTGTGGTACATATACACAATGGAGTACTATGCAGCTATAAGAAAGAAAGATCTCTTATCCTTTGAGACAACATGGAGGGACCTCGAGTTTATTATCCTAAGCGAAACAAGCCAAGCAGAGAAAGACAAATATCACATGATCTCACTTATTTGTGGAATATACTGAACATAACAGTCTGAGGAACAGGATAGACCCAGAGATGTGGAAGTAGGGTACAGACTGACAACCCTCAGAAGAGGGGGTAGGGGGGGAGGGAAGAGATAAACCACAGAACTTATACCCATGTATGCATATGGACATGGACAACAAAGCTGGGATGGGGTGGGGGGATGGGGAGGAGGGTGTCAATGGGGAAAAAAGGAGAAACATCTGTAACAAAAATAAATTAATAAAAAAATCAAAAAAACAAACAAACAAAAAAATCATCAAACAACAAATGTTGGTGAGGGTGTGGAGAAAAGGGGACTGCAGCACACTGCTGGTGGCAATGCAGACTGATGCAGCCACTATGGAAAACAATATGGTGTTTCCTCAAAAAATTAAAAATTGAATCACCATTTGACCCAGTGATCCCACTTCTAGGAATATATCCTAAGAAACCTGAAACACCAATCAGAAAGAATATATGTACCCCTAGGTTCATATCAGCACTATTTACAATAGCTAAGATCTGGAAGCAGACCAAATGTCCATCAATAGATGAGTTGATAAAAAATCTGTGGTCCACATACACAATGGAATACTATGCAGCTGTAAGAAAGATAGATCTCTTATCCTTTGAGAGGACATGGAGGGACCTGGAGAGTATTATCCTAAGTGAAATAAGCCACTCAGAAAAAGACAAATACCACATGATCTCACTTTATTTGTAGAATATAATGAACAAAACAAGCTGAGGAGTAAAGCAGACCTGGAGACATGGAAGTGGGGTGCAGACTGACAAACCTCAGAAGAGGTGGACGTGGGGGGAGGGAAGAGATAAACCACAGAACTTATATGCATGTATGCGTAACCAATGGACGTAGACAATAAGACTTGGCGGGGTGGGACTGGGAGGAGGGTGTCAATGGGGGGAAAAAGGAGAAACATCTGTAACAAAAATAAATAAATAGATATTAAATAAATAAATAAATAAAGTCGTGTATATATATTCTATATATATATGTTTTGGTTTTGGTTTTGGTTTTGGTTTTGGTTTTTAAAGTGTGAATGCCTTGGATTTCCTGTCACTTTGCAAACTTTCCTGAAACGGTAATTCACTCTCTCTTTTGGTCAGAGGAAGGGATATGGCTCCTCTTGTTTAGGGCTATTGTCTACCCCTCCACCTATGTTCTCAATTTTAATCCTTCCCACCTCCCCTAGAAACTTTACCTTCAACTTCTCCCACTCTACTGATTCCTTCCCCTCTACCTTTATACCTGCTAAGGTCTTTTCTTTCCTTAAAATATCCTTGCTTTACTTTGCACAGGCTTTTAGCTACTTCCTTCTCTCTTTCCCTTCCTTCTCAGCAAAGCACCTTAAATGAGTAATCCAGATTTTCTCTCTACTTGCTTACCCAGGAACAACATAAACTGATCTCATTACTCTACTGAAACAACTTTGAAGAGGCCACCACTGACCTCCACATAGCCATATCCAATAGACATAATACTAGCCATATCTATCTTATTTTCCCTGCAGCATTTGGTCCTGTTGATCCCTCTCCTCCTTATTGAAACTCTTTCTCAGTTCAGTTACCATGGCACTTCTAATTCTTTTGCTGGCCCCTTTTCTCTTAGCCTCTATCCACTCTCCATGGAGGATGTTATCCATTCCCTAGATTTCAAGCATCACTGTGTGCTGATGACTTATTTCCTGCCAGGCCTCTAACTCTGCACTCATCTTGGAAATTCCAAAGCAAGATATATCCAGATGCTTCCTGGGCATATCCAACAGGCATCTCAAACCCAACCCAACATTTTAAAACACGAACCCATTATCTTCCCAACCTCCTTCATAAAATCTGTCTTCAGATAATGCTGTTCTCCCCATTACACTTTACACCTTATTCAACTATTATTAACCACATACTCTATGCTGTACAGTGTTCAAGATGTTTATTCTGGTGTCTCTGGCTTGCCATACCCCAGCACTTGATATTTGTTCCTGACCCATTTAAATTCCTCTACCAGGTGAGAAGTTGGGCATTGGGAACCAGAATTGTTTACACTAAAAAGATATTTATCTCCTCCTGGTACCACTAAGGTCTGTCGAGTATCTGGGCCATAGTAGGGCTACAGTTCAAAGAAATGCACCTTCCACACCGCTCAGCACAAGGCATAGGAGGATGTGCAGTGGGGCATGGAGATGATACGCAGGAGTAGTGATCTGCTCAGTGTGGTTCCTTTCACAAGCTATAGCTAGTACTACCAACTGGTAGTAGGCACTACATGAAATGTATAGCCAGTAACTTTAATCTTACTCTTGGTTCAAAGACTAAGGCCTGAATTTTCCAGCCTGACACACACCTTCTACCCCTATCTCTCTTAAGTCTTCCATACACAGAATTCAAATAGTCTTTTCGTTTTACCTGGAACTAGATACATTAGTACCTGTTTTGTAAACTGAAAGAAATCCAACGAAGATTTTCACGAAAAATGCCATTACTGTACTAAAAGCAAAGTGGCATAACACAAACTTCTGGAAAGTGGGGTGTACCTATAGTTGAATCCCATGTGATGGTTTTGGCTCTTTCAGTTAAAATTTTGCTACTGGTCTCAGCAATGTTCTGACCTAGCTGTCCTGGACCCAGTGGTTGACACTCAAGAAAAAGTAAGTGAAATGGGTGCCTAGGCAAGATTATGAAAAGCATTGAATATCAGATTGTGAACTATATTCTTAAACTTTTAGGAAGTGGAGTTTCTAAGCAGAAACTGAATTTCTAAGCAGAGGATGAAAACAAAATCCATGTTTTAGAATCTGATAGAGTAGTAACAGCAGTGGTAGTAGTGAAGATTGACAGAGGAGGAAGACTAGAAGCAAGGAAATCTATTAGAAGTCTATTTCAGAAACCCAGAAATGAGCCCAGCCCATTCAACTACACCTGCCTCATCTCTCCATGCTTAATCCCTTGTCAAACATTATCTAAATGGAGAACCCTCAGCCAGCATTGGAGGACAGATGGCCATATTTGGAACAAGACAAATGGCCATATTTGGAACAAGTTCTGAACATCACAATGACCAGTAATAAAATTGGTATCACTGCAAATCACTTCGGTGGTTTAAATTTTTAAAGGGAGGTCTTTTGCCACTTCAATATAAATGTCTAATTTCTCCTTTGCTTTGAGCACTAAAATTTGGGTCTACTTACTAAAAAACTGCCAATAATAGAGGATGACTATCTCCTAGAGTGTCCCTGCCTTCCTTTGCTAATTGCCCTTCATCGGGTTCTCATTTTAGAATCAAATTAATATACAAGATTTAAAAGTATACATTTCTAAATGCTATCGCAGCTTTCACATGCAGCCCTGAAAAGAGGGTGTACAAGGGTCTGAGTACCCCAATTCCAAAAGGGGAGAGGGGGGATTTTCACAGCACCAAGCAATTCTCCAACATCGGCTGGGTGTCCTAAAATTTAACTCAGTTCTGGCACTATCTACCCAGAGACAGCATCAGATCCCACAGTTTAAGAGTTCAGTCTCATAAGGCTGCCTACCCCCACTTCAGATGCCAATCAGAAATCCAGATTGTTGCCGGTGTTTCTGAACAACAGACTATAGATTGGAGGTTTCCAGGACCCTCTCCTTGAACTTCAGTGCCAGTTGCAAGTCCAGGTTGTTACCTGTGTTTCTGACCAACTGGCTATAAATCAGGAGTTCCAACAACCCACTCCTTGGATTTGCTTAATTTACTAGATCAGCTCACAGAACTCAGAGAAACATTTTACTTATTAGATTAACAGTTTATTATAAAAAGATATAACTCAGAAACAGCCAGATGGACGAGATGCTGTTGTGAATAAAGGAACATACCTGAAAGGAGTCACTCACAAGCACTTGTGTCTTTCCAAACTGCAGGATTTATTAGCGGAGATCTCCTCAATAAGCTAATATAGAGTCACACGCAGCTCACTCATGGGTGTGGGTGGGTTGCTTAGAAGTGAGCAAAGCGAGCGTCCAGCATGAAGTCCAGGTCACTGGTGGCATCAGCAAGTGGAGATGCTAGTGTTGGTCTCAAGCCAGGTGGCTGTAGTGGTGGCATGCATCCAGTAGAGTGGAAGTCCAGCAGGGCTCCAAGCGTGACCTGCGGTACAGCCAAGCTCAAGCTTTAGATGATCAGAGCTCTGAGTTCTTATAGTCCACAAGGGGTGGCGGTCTTACACATTGATGTCCAGATGGAGTCCTTATGCAAGTGTCCAGACCTGTGGTTTGGGGCATTTTGGGCCCCACCTAAGGGCATTCCCATTACACTCCATTACCGCAGTCTTGACGTAGCACTTGACATAACTGTTATGGCTGATAATAAATCCATATTGGATTGTCAACAGTATCTAAAAAGTCTGCTCTGCTCTTGCTCTATGTAGATGTATAAGACAAGGAATGGGAAAGGGCACAGAGCTTCCATGCTCTCTCCAGGTATGACACTCTCCCTCATATCTCCACATGTTCACCAACTCAAAAGCTCCATGAACCCTGTCCTTTTGGCTTTTATGAGGCTTCATTACTTAAGCAACTGATTAAATCATTGGCCGTTTGTGACTGAGTCAACCTCCAGTCCCTCTCCCTTCCCCAGAGGTTGGAATGGGACTGAAAGTTCCAACCCTCTTATCACATGGTCAGCTCCTCTGTCAAAGAACATCTTTAGGTGCTTTCCAAAAGTCATCTCATTAACATAAAACAGACATTATCACTCTCATCACTTAGGAAATTTCAAGAGGCTTTTAGGAGCTCTGTGTGAGAACCTGGGACTAAGACCCAAATACAGTGAAACCTCGGTTCTCGAACTTAATTCCTTCTGGAAGGCTGGTTGAGAAGTGATTTCTTTGAAAACCAAATCATTTTTTCCATTAGAAATAATGCAAATTGAATTCATCTGTTCCAGAACCACAAATGATTCTCTGTTTTAACCTTTCTTATATACAGTACATGTCTAATGTACTGTTTAATTTGTAAATAAACACTTTTCTCAAATTTATCAAACTGTTCGGGACGGAAGGGAGAGACAGAACAGCGTGGACTAGCCATAGTTATAAGAAATATTAATCATGCTCTGTTAACCATGGTTGCTTTGTTCTGATTAAAGAAAGCACATTCTGAGCTGGCTGGGAATTGTACACCACAGGACCTGGGAATTGTATGCCCCAGTACCTGGGAATTAACCTCGAAATGTGGCCCATCCTCCTTATTTGAGAACTGCCTCCTCATCATGGAAAGACTAACAACCTTGGAGTCCTGGAGGCGGTGCACTGGAGACAACCCTTCATAGCCCCCAACCCATATTCCCCAACCCATGTTACTTCCCCATGCCTGTAATCTGTAACTGTTTTACCCATTGTTATTCCTTTTGCCTAATTCCCCATATATCTTTGTCCTTCTACCCGATATAAGCAGTTGGCTTATGGGGGGGGGGGGGGAGCAGAACAGATTTTACAGGATGACCCATTGTTCTCCCATACTACCAGTAATATTGGAATAAACATACATATACGATTCAACCTTATCTCTGCTTAATTGGCTCAAGTAGTGACAGGCAGCCCGGACCCATTCACTGCCTGGTTTCAGAGCCACCCCCTACTAGCCTTAAATGAATGACTTTCAGCACTCCTTCCAGGGGTGTCTTTCAGGAAGTCAGCATGCAGCATCTTCGCTTTTTCACATATCACTGCTTCCAAAACGCTGTCACCAGCTAACTGCTTTCCTTTATCCAAATCAACAACAGTTTTTCTACCTCTTCAATTGCCTGTGATCATTGTTTCTTTCACACACTTAGCAACATTAGCACTCTAAATTGTGTTAATCGTTGATTTTGCCAGCAACAAAAGCATTCTCTCCTTTGTTTGTTGCCTGAGAGATGCTTTTGGTCATGCTGAGGTATCAACATAAACCGGTTGTCAGGTCTAAAACTGAAGTTTTGATCGACAACTGAAACAATTTCTCCATGAACAACTTGGTCAAGAACTGAATGTTAGAGACGGAAGACGTTCAAGGACCAAGGTTTGACTATATGTATTTCTTAGGATAAATTCTAATATTGCAGAGTGTTAATTACTTATACCTCTAGATCAAATAAAAACTAATATATAAATGTTTGTAATGATCTTTGGCCAATCAACTCCAGCTTTATTTACTCATAAGAGGAAAAAATTTTTTCTCATTTGTCCTTATATGTAACTGACTTCTTATTTGATCCTACTACAAATGGTCCATAGCTACTGCAATCAAAATATAATACATAGAGGTGGAAAGAGTGGTAGATAATCTCATAGCCAGAGATCATAAACTTTTATTTTAATAGTTAATAGGGAACCAATTTCATAAACTAAGACTAAGAAGATAATTAGAATTAGGAAAGAAATATCCATAATTCACCAAAACAAACTGTCTTGTATTTGTGAGACAAAATTTTTAAAATATTTTATATAATATACATAATCTACAATAAATTAGTATAATATTCAGCTTAATAACACTATCTGGACATGAATATAAATAATTTCCATCTAAATTTTAAAATATAAGATCAGCTAGCACATTTCCCCTGATCACTACACTGCAAAACGAAGCAAAGCTATGCCTTTTCCAATTAGACAGGATTGCAATCAAATGCCATTTAAAATAGAATTATGAAGATAAAGTATTTTTATTATTTAATACTGTCTTAGATGGTCTGAAAATCATTTAAATCATTAGAAAATTGAAGAGCAAATCGAAATTCAAAGCATGACTTGATTTTTCTGTCCATGCTAATGCATACTATTAACTATTTTTTTATTTTATTAATTTATTTTTGTTACAGGTGTTTCTCCTTTTTCCCCCCATTGACACCCTCCTCCCCATCCCCTCCCACCCCGTCCCCAGCTTTTTTGTCTATGTCCATCAGTTATGCATACATGCATATAAGTTTGGTGGTTTATCCCTTCCCTCGCCCCCCTTCTGAGGATTTTCAATCTGTACCCTACATCTATGACTCTGGGTGTATTTTGTTCATCAGTTTGTTTAGTTCATTATATTCCAGAAATAAGTGAGATCATGCAATATTTGTCTTTCTCTGCTTGGCTTGTTTCGCTTAGGATAATACTTTCCAGGTCCCTCCATGTCGTCTCAAAGGATAAGAGATCTTTTTTTCTTACAGCTGCAGAGTATTCCATTGTGTATATGTACCACAGCTTTTTTATCCACTCGTTTACTGATGGACACTTGGGCTGTTTCCAGATCTTAGCTATTATAAATAGTGTTGCTATGAACAAAGGGGTACATATATCCTTTCTGACTGGTGTTTCAGATTTCTTAGGGTGTATTCCTAGAAGTGGGATCACTGGGTAAAATGGCAGTTCAATTTTTAATTTTTTGAGGTAACACCACAGTATTTTCCATAGTGGTTGCACCAGTCTGCATTCCCACCCTTTTCTCCACACCTTCACCAGCCCTTGTTGTTTGATTATTTGTTGATGGCAGCCATTCTGACAGGTGTGAAGTGATAACTCACTGTTGTTTTAATTTGCATCTCTCAGATGATTAGTGACATTGAGCATTTTGTCATATGTCTCTTGGTCATTTGTATGTCCTGTTTGGAGAGGTGTCTCTTTAGGTCCTCTGCCCATTTTTTAATTGGGTTCTTTGTCTTCCTTTTGTTGAGTTGTGTGAGTACTCCATATATTTTGGAAATTAACCCCTTATCTGATGTATCATTGGCAATTATGCTCTCCCATATAGTGGGTTCACTTTGCATTTTGATGGTTGTTTCATTTGCTGTGCAGAAGCTTTTTAGTTTGATGTAGTCCCGTGTGTTCATTTTTTCCTTTGTTTCTCTTGCCTTAGGTGATGTATCAGTGAAAATTCAGAAGCGTATGATGTCTGAAATTTTGTTGCCTACATTTTCTTCTAGGATTTTTATGTAATCACGAGTCACATTTAAGTCTTTTATCCATTTTGAGTTTATTCTTCTGTATGGTGTAAGCTGATGGTCTAGCTTCATTTTTTTGCATGTAGCTGCCCAATTTTCCCAGCACCATTTATTAAAGTGGCTGTCTTGACTCCACTGTATGCTCTTGCCACCTTTGTCAAATATTAATTGAGCATATTGTCTTAGAACAATTTCTGGGTTCTCTGTTCTATTCCATTGATCTATATGCCTGTTCTTGTGCCAGTACCAGGCTGTTTTAATTGCAGTAGCTTTGTAGTATAACCTGATGTTCGGTATTGTGATCCCTCCTACTTTGTCCTTCTTTTTCAAGATTGCTGTGGCTATGCAGGGTCTTTTTTGGTTCCATATGAACTTCTGAAGTATTTGTTCTAGTTCTGTGAAATATGTCATTGGTATTTTGATGGGGATTGCGTTAAATCTATAGATTGCTTTGGGTAGTATGGACATTTTAATGATGTTAATTCTTCCAATCCATGAACAAGGTATGTGCTTCCACTTTTTTGTATCTTCCTCTATTTCCTTTTTCAATGTCCTGTAGTTTTCTACAAATAGGTCCTTTACCTCTTTGGTTAAGTGTATTCCTAGGTATCTTAATTTTTTGGCCACAATGGTAAATGGGATTGTTTTTTTAGTTTCTCTTTCTGTGAGTTCATCATTGGTGTATAAGATTGCCGTCGATTTCTTGACGTTAATTTTGTATCCTGCTATTTTGCCAAATTTGTTTATTAAGTCTAGTAGATTTTTGATGGAGTCTTTAGGGTTTTCTATGTATAATATTATGTCATCTGCGAATAATGACAGTTTCACTTCCTCCTTTCCAATTTGGATCCCTTTTATTTTTTCTTCATGTCTGATTGCTGTGGCTAAGACTTCCAGTACTATGTTAAATAAGAGTGGTGAAAGTGGGCATCCTTGTCTTGTTCCTGTTCTTAAGGGAAATGCTTTTAGTTTTTGTCCATTGAGTATGATGTTGGCTGTAGGTCTTTCATATATGGCCTTTATAATGTTGAGATATGATCCCTCTATTCCCAAATTGCTGAGCGTTTTTATCAGAAATGGGTGCTGGATTTTGTCAAATGCTTTTTCAGCATCTATTAATATGATCATATGGTTGTCATCTTTCATTTTGTTTATGTGATGTACCACATTTATTGATTTGCGAATATTGTACCAGCCTTGCATCCCTGGGATGAATCCCACTTGGTCATGGTGAATAATTTTTTTGATGTATTGCTGGATCCGATTTGCTAGTATGTTGTTCAGGATTTTGGCATCTATGTTCATCAGGGATATTGGCCTGTAGTTTTCTTTCTTTGTAGTGTCTTTTTCTGGTTTTGGAATTAGAATTATGCTGGCTTCATAAAACGAGTTTGGAAGTCTTCCTTCTTCTTGAATTTTTTGGAATAGTTTGAGGAGAATGGGTGTTAGTTCTTCTTTGAATGTTCGGTAAAACTCCCCTGTGAAGCCGTCAGGGCCTGGGCTTTTGTTTGCTGGGTGGGTCTTGGTTACATCTTCAATTTATTCGTTGTTATTGGCCTGTTCAAGTTTTCTATCTCTTTCCGGTTCAGTTTTGGGAGACTATGTGTTTCTAGAAATGTGTCCATTTTGCTTAGATTGTCGAATTTGTTGCCATATAAATGTTCATAGTATTTGTTAACAATCCTTTGTATTTCTGTGGTGTCAGTTATTACTTCTCCTCTTTCATTTCTGATTTTGTGTATTCGGGTTCTCTCTCTTTGTTTCTTGGTGAGTCTAGCTAAGGGTCCATCAATCTTGTTTATCTTTTCAAAAAACCAGCTCTTTGTTTCATTGATCTTTTGAATTGTTTTTTTGGTCTCCATGTCGCTTATTTCTGCTCTGATCTTCACTATTTCCTTCCTTCTACTTGTTCTGGGGTTTTCTTTTTGTTTGCTTTCTAGTTCTTTAAGTTGTGAGGTTAGGTAGTCAATTAGAAATTTTTCTTTTTTCTTGAAGTGGGCCTGTAGTGCTATGAACTTCCCTCTCAGAACTGCTTTTGTTGCATCCCATAGATTTTGTGTTGTTGTGTGTTCATTTTCATTGGTTTCCAGGAAGTTTTTAAATTCTTCCTTGATCTCCATGGTAACCCATTCATTGTTCAGTACATGCCATTTATCCTCCATGTGTTCAAATGTCTTTGCACGTTCTTGTTGTAATTGATTTCTAGTTTCATGCCTGTTTCATTGATTTTTTGAACCATTTTTTAGTCTCTGTGTCTTTTATTTCTGCTCTGACCTTCACTATTTCTTTCCTTCTACTTGCTCTGGGCATTTCTTTTTGTTTTCTTTCTAGATCTTTACGTTTTAGGGTTAGAGAGTCAATTAGGATTTTTTCTTGTTTCTTGAGGTAGGCCTGTAGTGCTATGAACTTCCCTCTCAGCACTGCTTTCACTGCATCCCATAGATTTTGTGTTGTTGTGTATTCATTTTCATTGGTTTCCAGGAATTTTTTAATTTCTTCCTTCATCTCGTTGGTAACCCATTCATTGTTTAATTACATGCTACTTAGCCGCCAAGTATTTGATTGTTTTTTGTGTTTTTATTGTAATTGAGTTCTAGTTTCATGCCATTGTGGTCCAAGAAGATACTTGATATGATTTCAACCTTTTTGAATTTGTAAAAACTTACTTTGTGTCCTAACATGTGGTCTATCTTTGAGAATGTCCCGTGTGCACTTGAAAAGAATGTATATTCTGCAGCTTTGGGGTGAAATGTTCTGTAGATATCAATTAAGTCCAACTGATCTAGGTCGTCATTTAAGGACTCTATGTCCTTGTTAAGTTTTTGTCTGGAAGATCTATCCAGTGGTGTAAGTGAGGTGTTAAAATCGCTCACTGAGATCATATTGCTATTGATCTCTCCCTTGAATTACTCCAGAAGTTTTTAAATTTATTTTGGTGCTCCTATATTTGGTGCGTATATGTTTACCAGGGTTATATCCTCTCGTTGGATTGATCCTTTTAATATTATGTAGTGACCTTCTTTGTCTCTTATTATGGCCCTCGTTTTGAAGTCTATCTTGTCAGATATGAGTATTGTTACACCAGCTTTTTTTTCATTTCCATTTGCTTGGTAAATTTTTTCCATCCCTTCACTTTCATCCTGTGTGAGTCTTTTGTTGTGAGGTGAGTTTCTTGTAGACAGCATATATATGGGTCATGCTTTGTTATCCAATAAGTTACCCTATGTCTTTTGATTGGAGCATTTAAGCCATTTACATTTAAGGTTACTATTGATAGATAGTTATTAGTCTTCCAACAGTCCCTTCAGCATTTCTTGCAATGCTGGTTTAGGGGTGGTAAATTCCTTTAGCTTTTTTTTTTATCCATGACACTCTTTATTTCTCCTTCAATTTTGAATGATAGCCTTGCTGGATAGAGTAGTCTTGGATTCAGACACTTGCCTTGCATTACTTTGTAGACTTTATGCCACTCCCTTCTGGTCTGCAGCGTTTCTATTGAGAAATCAGCTGACAGTCTAATGGGAGCTCCCCTGTAGGTAACTTTCTGTCTCTCTCCGGCTTTCTTTAAGATTCTTTCTTTGTCTTTAATGTTTGCCATTTTTATTATGATGTGTCTAGCTGTAGGTCTTCTGGGGTTCATCTTGCTTGGGATTCTCTGTGTTTCCTGGACTCGTGTGACTTTTTCCTTCACCAGTTTAGGAAAGTTTCCTGCCATTATTTCTTCAAACAGGTCCTCTATTCCTTTCTCTGATTCTTCTCCTTCTGGTACCCCTGTAATGCAAATGTTGTTACATTTTGTATTATCCCACAGCTCCCTTAAACTCTCCTCCTGCTTTTTAAACTTTTTTTTCCATTTGCTGCTCTTTTTGGTTGTTTTTCTCTACCTTGTCTTCTAAGTCACTGATTCGGTCTTCAGCTTCTTCTAATCTACTATTGAACCCTTCTAAGGTATTTTTCTTATCAGCTATGTCATTCTTTATTTTCTCTTGATTTTTATGTATAGCTTCTACCTCTTTATGCATAGCTTCTACTTCTTTTTTTAAGCTGAAGTAGTTCCCAGTGAGTTCTTCATAATTCTTATTAAGTTGCTTATAGTTCTCAACAAATTGTTTGAGCACCCTTATAATCATTGCTTTGAATTCTTTATCTGACAAGTTGTTTTCTTTTATTTCCTGTAGTTCCTTTTCTGGTGTTTTCTCTTTTTCTTCCTTTGGGTGTTTTTCTTGGTCTCACCATTTTAGCAATCTGGTAGTTCTAAACCCTGTGAGGGATGTTAGAATGTGTAGGCAGGTCAGTGTGTATAAATTAAGGCTGCTGTGCCTCCCAGCCTGTTTTGGTGTCTGGCTTGTCTGCTGTGGGTCCTGGAGGGTTGACACCTGGCAGCTGGAATTGGTCTATCATGCAGGTCTGGCTCCCCGAGACTCACTGCTGCTTGGGCTGGGGCACCACTCTTTATCGGCTTCTGCTGATGCTGCTGGGGATGGGTCTTAGCTGCCAAGATATGCTGCTGCTGCTGCTGCTGCTTCCTGGGGTGCGCGGGTCCATCTGGTGCCCTGCTGGGGTGTGTGGGACCCACTGGTATGTTGCTGGGGTGTGTGGGGTTCCACTAGTACACTGTTGGTGTGCGTGGGTTCCATTGGCACTCTGCTGGGATTGTGGGTCCCTCTGATATGCTTCTGGGGCATGTGAGTCCATCTGGTGTCCTGCTGGGGTTCGTGGGTTTCGTTGGTATGCTGCTGGAGTTCGTGGGTTCCACTGGTGCACTTTTGGGGCTCATGGGTCCCTCTGGTACACTGCTGGGGTGAGTGGGTCCCACTGGTGTGCTTTTGGGGAACCCTGCTGCCTGGTGGGGCTCAGCTCCTGATCAGTTGCTGCTGAGGGTGAGTGTCAGCTCCCAGTTCGCACTGCTACTGCTGCTGCTGCTGCTGCTGCTGCTGCTGCTGCTGCTGCCAGGGGATGCTCTCAGGTCCCAATCCTTTTCTGCTGTTGGGGCTGAGGATGCTCCGCACTTGGAATTTTGCTGCTGCTGGGGGGAGGGGCTCCCCTCCAACTCCGCTGCTGCAGTTGTCAGGGGCAGGTCTCAGCTGCCCTAGCCCTGCTGCTTGGTCGGGGGCACCGCTCTTGATCAGTCTTTGCTGATGCCACTGGGGATGGTTTCTGCTGCCAGTCTGAGCTGCTAATGTGTGTTGGGGGTGGGGCTCTACTCCCGTCTAGTTACTGTTGCTGTGGGGGGAGGTGCTGGGCTCCCAAGCTGGTGCTAGTGCCCCGGCGAGCCTGGGAAGGCCACCTTAAGCCTAGGTGGGCTGCTGCACTGCATCAGGCCTGGAGCCTGGACGGGCCTGGAGCCTGGGCTGGCTTCCACACTGCATCAGGCTTGGAGCCTAGGCTGGCCTCCGTGCTGCCCTGCCACCACGGGCCTGGAGCCTGGGCTGGCCTGCTTGGAGCCTGGGCTGACTGCCCGCCACTGTGGGCCTGGAGCCTGCGGGGCGCAGCTCTGCTGGGGGCCTGGGTGAGCCACCCCTGCTGTTGGGAGTGGGGCTACGGCTCCCCCGTTGGTTTCCCCTAGTTCTGCAGGCACCTACTGTGTGCTGACTGTGCCAACACAGCTGAGTTCACTGGACAGATGGTGCAGGGTGCTCTAGTGGACTCAGGTCGCTGGGCCCCAGCCGTTCCCTTTTTCTTCCTCCCAGGGAAGACCTGAGATCCTCCAAAATGGGGGGCCTCCAGGCCGCCCTGGGGAAAGTTCGCTGACTTGCTGCTTACCACGGTAGTTGTCTGCTTTCCATCCACAGCACAGGAACCTTCTGCCCCTTGTCTCTGCACTGCTCAAGGTTGGTCTTCCACGTTCATATTCACTCACACTCTTTCTCACACTCTCTCACACTCTCACACACTCACCCACGCTCCAGTCCTGCCCATCACCATCTTCTCTCTCCCTATTAACTATTTTAATTTTATTCTCCTTAAATGTAAAGAAAGACATAGCTCTGAAGAATGAGCCCTAACATACCTGTTTTCTATTAGTTTTCTGAAATGTCTTTACGATTACCCACAAATTTATCTTGCCTCTAAGAGGTCATAAAATTTTTAGGTCAATCAATAGATGCAACAAGTGATATGAGTGATTGATAAAACCTATATCTATGTCATGCAGTAAGCAACCTTCTTTTTCATGCTGCTTGTATTCATGCCTGTAGAAAAGAAACTCTTATTTCTTTGATTTTCATTTTGCAATGAATAAAATGAAGTCAAAATAATAGGTGATGTCAGCATGAACGGAGATAGAGTGAGATCAGAGATTTCTTAATAGTTAATCTTTATTTTTCATCAATCAAAAATTTATTAAGTAACAACATGAATAGACCTAGATGGTATTATGCTAAGTAAAATAAGTCAGACTGAAAAAGACAAATACCATATGATTTCATTTGTATGTCAAATCTAAAAAACAAAACAAGCAAACAAGACAAAGCAGAAACAGACTTACAGATACAGGGAATAAACTGGTGGTTACCAGAAAGGAGGGTTGGGGGTGAAATAGGTGAAGAGGATTAAGAAATACAAACTTTGCCCGGCCAGTGCTGCTCAGTGGTTGAGCGTTGACCCATGCACCAAAAGGTCGCCAGTTCGATTCCCAGTCAGGGCACATGCCCAGGTTGTGGGCCCAATCCCCAGTGGGGGGCATGCAGGAGGCAGCCAATCAATGTTCTCTCTCATCAATGTTTCTATCACTCTCTCCCTCTCCCTTCCTCTCTCTCTAAAGATCAATAAAGAAAAAAAAAGTACAAACTTCCAGTTATAAAATACATAAGTTATGGTGATGTAATGAACAGCATAGGGAACATAGTCAATAACATTGTCATAACTTTGCATGGTGACAGATGGTAACTAGATTTATCATGGGGATCATTTTGTAATGCATATAAATATTGAATCACTATGATGTATACTTGAAATTAATAGGATATTTTATGTCAATTATACAATAATTTTTTAAAAAATGTATTGAGGGGCAGACTGCTTAGTGCTGAAAGGAAGTTGAGATGAACAAGACATAGTCCCTTCTCCCATTTAGCCGTGAGAGATGACTACAATACAAAATAAGTGTTATATGAAGTACAAAGTCTCATTAGATTTCAGGGTAGAAATAAATGACTGTTATTTAAAAAATAAGTGCCATACCCTTGAAAATACAAAAACACTCTAGTGCATCAATATCCTCTATTAAAGGAACAAACCAAGAACATTAAGAGTCTATTAAGGGAAGATGAGATATTAGTGACTGGGCAGAGGATGAGCATGACTTCAACATCAGTCTCTCATTAGGAACAAAATCTTCCAGATTGGACCATCCTGGAGAGTAGGTTATCACTTCAAATGGAGTATTCAAAGTCACCAAAAAAGTTCCTCACTTATAAAAAATTCTTCCTGGAGACCAGCCTCCAAGACTATTTAGAAATTCCTTACATTGGTTTAAAGCATTGCATTTCTAAGAAGTGAAAAGCAAATGTCTCTTGGAGGAGTAATATATTAGCTGTTATTCAATAGAAACTAGCTTCTTTTGAACATTATAGGAAATTGGGTAATAATAAATACTTGACATAGATATGACTTACTGAAGGAGATCCAAGGGAGTTTTGAAACATGCAGAGCTCTTTAAAAAGCTAGATGACAACATAACAGCACTGCCTCATTATAACAACTCTACACACTTTTCCTAAAGATGTTATTGATATTGGAATCATTTTTATCTTTAGGATAAGTAAGAATGGGCAATATTAAAATGTAAAAAGAAAGAGAGAGGGAGCAATCATATGAGTACTAGAAGAAAATGTGGGTGAATATTTTTATATTTTTGAGTGAGAAAGTTCTTTCTAAACATGGCACAAAACATAAAGCTGTAACATAAAAGACTGACAGATTTGACTACTCAAAAATAAATAAACAAATGTGTAGGTCTTAAAGAACCACAAAGTCAAAAATAAACTGGGACTTATATCCAAAATATATCAATAAATAACTCTTACAACTCAATAATTAAAAGGCAAATAACCCAATTTTAAAATGGACACAGAGTGCCCTGGCCATTTTGGCTCAGAGAGCATCGGCCCACTGACCGGAGGGTTGCAAGGCCCCAGCTGGCCCTGGTCAGGGTTGTGCAAGAGGCAACCAATGGAATTGTCTCATTCTCTCTCTCTCTCTCTCTCTCTCTCTCTCTCTCTCTCTCTCTCTCTCTCTCTCTCCCTCCCTCTCCCTCTCCCTCCCTCCCTCCCTCCCTCTGTCCCATCCTTCCACTCGATGTAAAAATCAATAGAAAAAAAATGGACACAGACTATAGGATGGTGAAGGCCTGGGGTGGGACAGGAACTGGGAGGAAGGGGATGATGGGGTGAAAAAAGAGGGGACATCTGTAATACTCTCAACAAAGACATTTTTTAAAAATAAAAAAAATTGTGTTGATACCCTTCCAGTTTCCAATCTGGCATATATGGAATGTAAAAAGCTAAACAGATTGAAAAAATAACTTTTCTTAGATCCATCAGAGAAATGAGGTCACAAAGCAAACCTCTGCCCCCAAAATTGGAGACATTGACAGGCAAATACAGAGATCACAACTTATTGGAGCAGAAACCTCTGTGGGAACCAGTACCAAGGTAGAAAAAACCTGTACTATAACTGACAAATTGCTGGAGGCTCAAGTGTGACTTTTTAGATACACCACCAAAGGCAAAATCAATGAAGAAAATAATTGACAAGCGGACTTTATTAAAATTAAAAACTTCTGCTCTGCAAAAACCATTGTCAAGAGAAGAAGACAAGTCATAGAATGGGAGAAAACAGTTGCATAAGACATGTGTGATAAAATACTATTATTCAAAATACAAGGTTGGGCAAAAGTTTACATGTGAATACATGAAACAGTTTATTCTGGTACTATTATTTATTAATTATTGTATGATTTTCCATACAAACTGTAAACCTACTTTTGCCCACATCATGCACAAAGAATTCTCAAAAGTCAACAATAAGAAAACAAACAACTTGATTGAAGAATGAGCAAAAGTCCTGAACAGAAATCCAACCAAAAAAGATATAGATGGCAAATAAGCACATGAAAAGGTGCTCAGCATCATACATCATTAGGGAAATGTGAATTAAAACAACAATGGTATTCCACTGTACACCTATTGGAATGGCCAAAATCCAAAATGCTGACAAGGATGTGGAGCAACAGAAATTCTTATTAAATGCTGATGGGAATGCAAAACGTTACAGCCACTTTGGAAAACATTTTGGCAGTTTCTTACAAACCTAAACATACTCTTACCATATGATCCAGCAATTGTGCTCTTTAGTATTTACCCAAATGAGCTGAAACCATATGTCCATACAAAAATCTGCACACAGATGTTTATAATAGCAACTTTGTTCATAAATACCAAATGTTGTAAGCAACCAAGCTATCCTTCAGTAGGTGAATGACTAAGTAAACTGGTACATCCAGACCATGGAATATTTTTCACTGCTGGGGGGAGGGGGAGCTATCAAGCAATGAGAAGACATTGAGGAATCTTCAATGGATATATTACTAAATGAAAAAGACTAATGTGACAAATATACATACATATTGTATGTTTCCAACTATGTGACATCTTGGAAAAGGCAAAACTATGGAGACAGTAAAAATATCAGTGATTTCCAGGGGTTATGGGGAAGGAGAGATAAATAGGCAGAGCACAAATGATGTTTAGGGTAATGAAACTACTCTGTAAGATAATATAATGGTGGATACATATCATTATTCATTTGCCCAAACCCATAGAATGTACAACACTAAGAGTGAATCCTAATGTAAACCATGAACTTTGGGTAATTATGATGTGTCATTATAGGTATATTAGTTTTAACAAATGTGCCACTCTGGTGGGGCATGTTGACAGTGGGGGAGGCTGTGCATCTGTGGTAAAATAGTTGAAACAACAATAACAATTTAGGGGGAATACTAAATTGTGTAAAGTGTGCTAAAATCTTTGTCATGGTAAGCAGAAGGACAGGACCAATGAATAACTTGTTGACTTTATTAGAAAAAGTATATTTAATTATGCATCATAAAAACTTAAGGGATACCTTAAAAGGATAAAAATACAATATAAACTTTCTAAACAAACATAAGAAATAAAAAACATAAAGAGCTTTATTGCCCAGCCAGTGTGGCTCAGTGGTTGAGCGTTCACCCATGCACCAAGAGGTTGCCGGTTCGATTCCCGATAGGGGCACATGCCCAGGTTGTGGGCCCGATCCTTGGTGGGGGGCATGCAGGAGGCAGCCAATTGATGTTCTCTCTCATCGATGTTTCTTTTTTAACTCATCTTTATTGTCACATGTATTACAGATGTTCCCCCCCTTTGTTCCCTATTGACCCCTTCCTCCCCAATCCCATCCCCCTCCTGCCTTCCCCACATTATTGTCAGTGTCCATTGGTTATGCATATATGCATAGAAGTTCTTTGGTTTATCTCATCCCACCCTCCCTCCCCCCTTCCCTTTGAGGTTCATCAGTCTAACAACCAATCTGTACTTCTTAATTCCTTCATCTTCTTCACCCATCACCCTAGCCCCCACCCATCTGGCAAGCAACCAAAAGTTCTCTGTATCTATGAGTCTGTTTCTTTTCTGCTTGCTCATTTTGTTTGTAGATTCAATTGTTGATAGATATGTATTAATTGCCATTTCATTGTTCATATTTTTGTTCTTCTCCTTCAAGAAGACCCTTCAATGTTTCATATAATACTGGTTTGGTGGTGATGAACTCCTTTAGCTTTTTCTTTTCTGGGAAACTCTTGATATGTCCATCGATTCTAAATGATAGCTTTGCAGGATAGAGTAATCATGGTTGTAGGTCGTTGTTTTTCATGACATTGAATATCTCTTGCCACTCCTTTCTGGCCTGCAAAGTTTCTTTTGAGAAATCAGCTGACAGTCTTATGGGAGCTCCTTTGTAGGTAACAAACTGCTTTTCTCTTGCTGCTTTTACGATTCTCTCTTTGTCTTTAACCTTTGGCATTTTGATGATGATGTGTCTTGGTGTGGACCTTTTTGGGTTCATCATGTTTGGGACTCTTTGTGCTTCCTGGACTTGTATACCTGTTTCCTTCACCAAGTTAGGGAAGTTTTCTGTCATTATTTTTTAAAATAAGTTTTCAATTTCTTGTGTTCTCTCTTCTCCTTCTGGCACCCCCATGATGCGAATGTTGGTATGCTTGAAGTTGTCCCAGAGGCTCCTTACACTATCCTCATTTTTTGGATTCTTTTTTCTTTTTGCTGTTCTGATTGGGTGTTTTCTGCTTCCTTATATTCCAAATCAATGGTTTGCTTCTTGGCTTTACCTACTCTACTATTGATTCCCTGTAAATTATTCTTTATTTCAGTCAGTGCATCCTTCATTTCTGACTGGTCCTTTTTTATGTTGTTGATGTTCTCACTAAGTTCCTTGGAGGTCTCCTTAAGGTCCTTGAAGGTCTCACTAAGTCCCTTGAATGTCTCACCAAGTTCCTTGAGCAAATTTATAACCTGTGTTTTGAACTCTGCATTTGATTGATTGCTTATCTCCATTTTGTTTAGTTCTTTCCCTGGAATTTTATTCTTTTCTTTCATTTGGGACATGTTTCTTTGTCTCCTCATTTTGGCTGCTTCCCTGTGATTGTTTCTATGTATTAGGTAGAGTTGCTCTGTCTCCTAGGCTTTGTAGGGTGCCTATTGTTGTTGGTGTCCTGTAGGATCCAGTGGCACAGTCTCCCTGATCACCCTAGCTGGGCCCTAGAGGTGCACCCCTAGTGTGGACTGTACACCCTTCTGTTGTGATTGAGTCTTGATTGCTGTTGGCACATCAGTTGGAGGGATTTACTCAGGCTGATCAGCTGCAAGAACTGGCTGTGCCCACTGACCACTGGCCTCTGACTACCTTAAAGGATCAGCTATGCAGGGGCCCAATACACAGAGCAAGACTTACTTCAGCAGGGCTCTGGTACCCACTGAGTCGGCTCATTGAGTCTGTCACTTGTGGAGGTGGTTGGATGGTGGTGTTTCGATGTGGTCTGAAGCTGTCCACCGGGTGTGCTGGCTCTGGGGCAAGGTCAGCCACTGCCTATGTTCTATCCAGGGCCATCCAGCAAAAGCTACAAAGTGATCTGCTGATGGCTGCTTCTTGTGCTGGGCTTGGAGGTGCCCAGGAAAATCCAAGTTGTGAACCAAGGCTGGTTGCTTCTAGTGCCAGTCTTGGGGCCACTTGGTGAGAGGTATGGGGCTTGCTGAGACCAGATGCTGCTTGTTTGAGAGATTTTAGGAAACTATGAAGCAGGATCCAAGACAGGCCAATCCTATGGTAAAGCCTTTGGAAACAGCTTGGGTGGGCCCGAATGTTGGTTGGGGTGGGGCCTCAGGGAATCACCAGGGCGGGGCAAACAGTATAAGCCAGATTGCTGGAGTCCCAGATATGGTGGCCGTCTGCCACCCCAGGGAAGGGCTCACCAAAGGAACATCAGCCTCTGCCAGCGCTTCTGTCAAGGAGAATGCTGCCCCTCCAGCCCTTATCTGGAGGCCAAACAGCTCAGTTCTTCCCTATATGTCTCTGGTGCCCCTCAAGCTGCCTCCTCTCTAAGCTCAGAGGGAGCGAGTCCAAGTAAGTCCATTCACAGGCCCTTTAAGAGGATCTGCCTGGGGCTCCCGCAGCCGCAGCCTCAGCCGCAGCCGCAGCCTCCCTCTGCCTCAGTTCCTGCTGGTTTTACAGCCAGAAGTTAGGGGAACTTTCTTCAGGGCACTGGAACCCTGAGCTGGGCACCTGGTGTGGGACAGGGACCCCCAACTCCTCAGAGAGGATCTTCCCAGCCGTGGTGTCCCTCCTGATTTTTATCCGCCACACGTGGGTGTGGGACCAGCCCCTCTGCGCCTCCACCCCTCCTATCAGTCTTGCTGTGGTTTCTTCTTTAATTTTATTGTTGTAGGACTTCCATTCAGCTCAGTTTCAGGCTATTCTGAATGATGGTTGTGTTGTAGTTTAGTTGTAATTTTGATGTGGTTGTGGGAGGAGGCGATACTGCATTTACTTATGCCGCCATCTTGACCAGAAGTCTTCATGGATGTTTCTATCTCTCTCTCCCTCTCTTTTCCACTCTCTCTAGAATCAATTAAAAAAACAAAGAAAGCTTTATTAATGCAACAGGAGATTGGAGAACAGAGGTACAGAGGGTGGAAAAAAGGAGATATGATTGGTAAGCAGAATCTAAACTAGAAAAGAAGCAAGTTGCAGAATGATTTATAGACACAATTCATATGAAGTTTAAACAGCCCAGAAAACACTACTAATTGTTTATGGGTACTGAAAAGAGTTACTAGACTCAATTCCAATTTGCCGGAGGTGGGGGGGTGGGAAATCACCACACCAACCAACAAACAAACAATTCTCTTGACACCAGCAGGGTGTCCAAAAATTCAACTCAGTTCTGATACTACTTACCCAAAGATAGCATCAGATTCCATAAGTTAAGGGGTCAGTACAGTCATCCCTCACCACTTCGCGCTTCAACTTTCGCGGCTTCACTCTATCACGGTTTTTTCAAATACTATACTATATTTGGAAAAACCACGATAGAATGAAGCCAGGAAAGTCGAAGCGCGAAGTGGCGAGGGATGACTATATATAAATAAAGAATCCTACTTCGCGGAAATTCATTGATTGAAGTAGAGTCTGGAACTGATTAACCACGATAAACGAGGGCCGACTGTACTACAAGACTGCCCACACATACATATACACACATTCACACTTCAGATGCCAGCCATAAGCCCAGTCTGTGCTTCTGACCAACCTGCTATAGATGGGAGGTTCCAACAATTACCTCCTTAGGTTCAATTAATTTGCCAGAGCGGCTCACAGAACTCAAAAAAACATTTTACTAACTAGATCATGGACTTATTATAAAAAGATATAATTTAGGAACAGCCAGATGAAAGAGATGCATAAGGTAAAGTATGTGGGAAGGAGCTCACTGAGCTTCCACACCCTCTCCAGGTGCTATACTCTTTCTGCATCTCCACGTGTTCACCAACCCAGAAGATCAATGAACCCCTGAACCCTGTCTTCTTGGGGTTTTACGGAGGCTTCATCACCTGGCATGATTAATTAAATAATTGGTCATTGAGACTGATTCAACCTCCAGCCCCTCTGGAGGTTGGGGGGTGGGACTGAAAGTTCCAAACCTCTAATCACAGGGTAGGCTCTCTGGGCAACTAGCCCTCATCCTTAGGTGCTTTCAAAAAGTCACCTCATTTACATAACAAAAGCCATGTTTATCACTCTCAACACCTAAGAAATTCCAAGGGGAAATTCCAAGAGTTTGGGAAGCTGTGAGTGAAAAATTGTGGATGAAGTCTATGTGAATGACCAAATATATATGTCTACTTAAGAAATGTCCATACCTGTTGGAAATTTTTATAAGAGTTTATTTGAGCCAAACTGACAACATATGCCAAGGAGCAAGATCTCAAATGCTCCAGAGAATAACAGTTTTGCAGCTTCTTTTATGCATCTGAAATTAAGGAGGGGATGTAAGGAAGATTGGAGGAAGCAACTGGGGATTGGATAACAGGATAGTTAACCAGATTACATACTCTGGTTAATATCCCATTCCAGAGGTATTGCTTCTGGTATTTCAAAGGTGGGTTGAAATGTACAGGAACAATAGACAGGGCTGACTTAAAACTTTTCACTGAAGGAGTTATAGGCCTGAGACCTGCCTACCCACCATGAACTGCCCTGTTAGTAATATATGATTGGATTATCCTGTGAGGTCACTTTCCATAGAGCCTCCCCCCCTTTTTTGTCCACATATATTTCTTTCTTTTTTTTTTAATCCTCACCTGAGGATATTTTTCTGTTTATCTTCAGATAGAGTGGGAGAAAGAGGGAGGGAGAGAGAGAAACATCAATGTGAAAGAGACACATCGACTGGTTGCCTCCCGTACGACCCTGACTAGGGCCGGGAACGAACCGCAACTGAGGTACCTGCCCTTGACCAGAATCAAACCTGTGACTCGTTGGTCTGTGGGTCGACGCTCTAACCACTGAGCCAAACCGGCCAGGGCCACATATATTTCTTATATATCACAATATCTCAGGTGTCTAAATGATAAATACAAAATTGGTGATAGCAGTTATCTCTAGAAAGGAGAATGGGATTAAAGAAGGATATATAGGGGATCTCAACTCTGCATATTTTCATTTCTATTTTAAAAATCTATTTTTTTTTCAATTTTTTATTAATTTATTTTTGTTACAGATGTTTCTCCTTTTTCCCCCCTAGACCCCCTCCTCCCAATCCCACCCCACCCCCAGCATTGTTGTCTATGACCCTTGGTTATGCATACATGCATATAAGTTCCATGGTTTATCTCCTCCCTCCCCCTTCCACCCCCCTCCTCTGAAGTTTGTCTGTCTATACCCTACTTCTATGTCTCTGGATCTGTTTTGTTCATCAGTTTATTTTGTTCATTATATTCATCAAATAAGTGAGATCATGTGTTATTTGTCTTTCTCTGATTGGCTTGTTTCACTTAGGATAATACTCTCCAGGTCCCTCCATGTCATCTAAAAGGGTAAGAGATCTTTCTTTCTTACAGCTGCATAGTATTCCACTGTGTATATGTACCACAGCTTTTTTTATCCACTCATCTATTGATGGACACTGGAGCTGTTTCCAGATCTTAATGATTGTAAATAGTGCTGCTATGAACATAGGGGTGCACATATTATTTCTGATTGGTGTTTTAGGATTCTTAGGGTATATTCCTAGAAGTGGGATCACTGGGT
The DNA here is from genome assembly GCA_030848825.1 of Tadarida brasiliensis. Taxonomy (NCBI): domain Eukaryota; kingdom Metazoa; phylum Chordata; class Mammalia; order Chiroptera; family Molossidae; genus Tadarida; species Tadarida brasiliensis. Next base: position 44,095,951 of record CM061280.1, read on the forward strand.
CAAATGGCAGTTCAATTTTTAATTTTTGAGGTAGCACCATATTGTTTTCCATAGTGGCTGCACTAGTCTGCATGATAAATCTATTTTTTAAATAATAAAACATAATATTAAAATTTTATGAAGGTGGGTGGTGGGTACCTAGGCATTCATTATGTTATTTTCTAATCTTGTCTCTGCTTGAAATAATTCCTACTTTAAAAAATGAGTGTAAAAAAAGAGAAGAGCAAGGCATAAAATATATTTTTATATGAATAATTAAAATAATATATGTGTTAGAATAAGCATGCAAAAAAAATTCTGGACAATATACACCTTTTGAGTCTTTCTTTTTTTGAGTCTTCACCAGAAGACATGCTTTTATTGATTTCTTAGAGAGAGCAAAATAAACATCGATGTGAGAGATCAACTGCTTCCTGCACACCCTCTTCCGGGGATCGAGCTCACAACGTGGGCATGTGCCCTGACCAATAATTGAAACTGCGACCTTTCTGTGCACAGGATAACTCTCCAACCAACTGAGCCACACCAGCCACGGCTACCCCTAACTCTTAAGAGTGATTGTCTTTGGAGGATAGGATTATAACCTATTTCCACTCTTATATATTGCTATTTTTTATTTTGTTTTGTTTTACAATGAACATGCATTACCATGGTAGGCAACATAAACAATTTTTTAAAGTAGGGACAATAAAAAAAAATCAAGGAAGTCTGAATACAACTTTAGTCTTCATTAGAAAATCTCAAAGCAACAACAGTTAAAACAAAAGAAAAAACATGCTGGAATTTAGTGTTAGAGTACATTATGTCAAAATGCCGGGAGGAGCTTTTAACAAATCAATGAAAATGTACTTATTTTATTGTATTCTCACTTAGCATTTCCATTATTGCAATAGGCAAACTGAAAGAATAAGATATTATCATTTTGATTAAAGGGATGTCTATGCTATCCTATGACAACTGGTTTTAAAGATTAGGCCATTCTTAGGCTGTAATTGGATAATGCTGGCTTCATTGATTTGAAGTAGAAAGCTAATCTAGATAGCTTACAGTGACAACAAAACTGTAAGATTGCTGGCATGGTAACCAGAAAAGAAAAAAAAAACATACTAAGAGACTGGAACAGTCCTCTTGCCTATGTCTAAAGCCAGAGGCAGATATCATTTATTGTACATTGGGTTGCAAGTATGTTTATATTTATTTTAATATAAATATTATATATTTGCAAGTATAAAAACTTTACTATAGATCATGAATGAATTTAGGATAACATGCATGTTGTGTGTGAGGGCTAATTTTTGAGTGGGTTCATTATCTTTAATGGAAAAGGAGAATTGCCATTATCGTAATTCATAATCCTATTGCTGAGATAGAAATAAGTCATATGGTACCTGTTAGAAGATCAAAAAGAAAAAAAAATGATTTGCATCAAACAATGCAGTCAAATACACAGATTTTTCTAACATGGGTAGTGAATTTCTCATTAAATTTCTTTTAAAGCATAATGGCTAAAATTTAAAAGATAATTTTAGATTAGTATTTTTGGGTAATAAAAATTACCCAAAATGGGCCCCTACAAAAGATAGGACAGGATAGGGTCTACCGTGGACCTCTAAACACTTGATTCATCTAGAGTAAAAATAGTCTCTGCCAACATGATCCACCTTCTGCAGGAACTGCCTCCAAGTAAAAACTGTGAAATTTGGCAGCATTTGTTAAAATTTTAAACGTTTATAGCTTTTCAAATTCTAGAAAATTATTCTACAGAATTTCATAAGAGCACAAAGATGAATGCAATGGATATTTATTGTAGTATTGTTTGTGGTTTTTTGCAGCAGTTAAAAGTTGGTAGCAATTTAAGTGTTCATCAATAGGGAGGTATTTAAATAAATTATGGTATATGCACACAACAAAATGGTTGATATACATATTTATTTAAATGATACAGATTCACAGGTACCACCATAGAAAGATGTGCATATTAAGCAAAAAAAAGTACACTATAAAATGCTATATTGAATATGATTTCCTTTTCATTGTTAATATCTCTATGTAAGGAAGAAAAATTAGAGGAGTAAGCTGTGCATACATTGTTGACCTATTGATTGTGGAGATTATGGAAGACTTTCACTTTTCAGTACATATATTTCTATAGCATTTGAATCTTGTATAATGTACATATATTAATTTTGTAATCAGAAAAAAATCATTTAAAATTTAGACTTGATTGAGTAATGAGACTGGGATTTTACATACACACAAACACATATACATACAAACTCTTGAGTATTTTGACTGACTTAGGTCAAACTGATCGAAAATACATGTAGAAAAAGACTAGGCTATACAAGTTTGATTTTTTTTTTCTTTAACATGGTGTTATGAACTAAATTGTATACTGTCAAAATTCATATTTTGAAGACCTAATCCCCAATACTTCAGAATGTGTCTGTATTTGGAGATAGGGCCTTTATTTATTTATTTATTTTTAAATAAATTTTTTTTTCTTTATTGATTTGAGAGAGAGAGGAAGGGAGAGGGAGAGAGAGAAACATCGATGAGAGAAAACATCAATTGGCCGCCTCCTGCATGCCTCCCAGTGGGGATTTGGCCCACAACCTGAGCATGTGCCCTGACCGGGAATTGAACCAGTGACCTCTTGGTGTATGGGTCGACATTCAACCACTGAGCCACACCAGCTGGGCCTTTATTTTTTTTTATTTTATTTTTTTCTTTATTGATATTAAAGAAGAAGGGAGAGGAAGAGAGAGATAGGAACATCAGTGAGAGAGAACATCGATTGGCCACACCAGCCAGGCGGAGACAGGGCCTTTAAAGAGCTAATTAAGCCTTGGCCGGTTTGGCTCAGCAGTTGGAGCGGCAGCCTGTGGACCAGAGCCCCGGGTTCAGTTCCCGCTAGGGGCACGTACCAAAAAAATAAAAAATAAAAAAAATAAAGAGCTAATTAAGTCACCTGGCTGGTGTGGCTCTGTGGTTGAGCATCAACCCATGCACCAAGAGGTTGCCAGTTCGGTTTCCAGTCAGGGCACATGCCCAGGTTGTGGGCCAAATCCATGCCCAGTGGGGGACATGCAGAAGGTGACCAATCGATGTTCTCTCTCATTGATGTTTCTCTCTCTCCCTCTCCTTTTTTCTCTCTCTAATATCAATAAAGAAAAAAAATTTTTTAATAAAGAAAGAGGTAATTAAGTTAAAATGAGGTCATTAGTGTAGGCCATAATCCAATATGACTGGCGTCATTATAAGAGGAGATTAGGACACAGACAGCACCAACCATACAATAGGACACAGCGAGAAGGTGGCCATCTACAAGCCAAAGAGATGTGTCAGAAGAAACCAATCTGCTGATATCTTGATCTTCTAACCTTCAGATTTGTGAAAAAATTAATTTCTGTTGTTTAAAATGCCACCCAGTCACGGTATTTTGTTATGGCAGCCCTAGCTGACTAACGCAGATGATAAACTGATAAGGGAAATTATATAAACAACTTTAGACTTACATTTTACTTTATAACAACATGGATGACCCTTGAAAACCTTATGCTAAGTGAAAGAAGCCAGTCACAGAAGACCACATATTGTATAATTCCATTTAAATGAAATGTCCTGAATAGGGATCTATACAGACAGAAAAAGATTAGTGGTTAGCTAGGCCTGGGAGCATTGGAGGAAAATTAGGAATGACTGCAAATGGCTACAGGGTTTCTTCTGATGGTGTAGAATGTGTCCTAAAAATTGATTGTGGTGCTGACTGTACATCTCTGTGAAAGTACTAAAACCATTAGTGTATACTGTAAATGGGTGAATTGTATATTTGTGAATTATACCTCATGAAAGCGGATTTTTTAAACCTTTTATAGAAATAAAAAAGAAAATCACAAAATTAAAAATAGAGAAGTAACCATAAACAGATGAAATCAAAAGAATTATTGTACAATAATCTACTCAACTCTATACAAATAAATTTGAAAACCTGGATGAAGTGGGTTATTTCCTAGGAAAATGTGAATTACCAAAATTAACCCAAGAAGATGAAAATAACCAATTACTATTATAGAAATTGAAAATCTTGTCAAAGAGTATCCCCACAATATATAAGGCCCAGAAATTTCAGATAAATGCTACCAAATGTTAGCCCTGGCCGGTTTGGCTCAGCGGTTAGAGCATCGGCCTGCGGATCAGAGAGTCCCGGGTTCGGTTCCCGCTAAGGGCACGTGCCCCGGTTGCAGTTTGTCCCCGACCCCGCTTGGGGTCGTGTGGGTGGCAACCACTCGATGTGTCTCTCTCACGTCGATGTTTCTCTCTCTCTCTTCCTCCCTCTCTCCCTCCCACTCTATCTGAAGATGAATGCAAAAAAAAAAAAAATGCTACCAAATGTTGAAGTACTGAATAACTCCAACATATGTCACCTATTTCATAGCACAGAGAAAAATTCGAATTGTCTCCTTCAAATTTCAAACAAAGCTGTACCTCAATCTCCCTTAAGAATATCAATGCAAAAATCCTATACAAACTATAAACAAATAGAATTAGAGAGACCATTGAAAGAATAACACACCAATGACCAAGTGAGTTTATTTCTGGAAGAAAAAAAAAATTAACATTAGAAATCTATTAAAATAATTCACTATATTAACACATCAAGGGAGAAAAATAATATGGTTTTCAAAGATGCTGAAAAGGTATTTGACAAAATTCAACATTCATTGCTGATTTAAAATACTCTTAATAAAGTAGGGTTAGATATATGCTTGCTTCACATTATGGTATTTAAAACAGTTTAATACTGATGCATAAACAGACAGACAGACATAGCGGTGGAACAGAATATATTCCAGAAATAGAGCCAAATATATATAGGACTTTTGTGTAGGAATAAAAGTCACATTTCAAATCAGTGGAGGAAATGGTTCTATTCAACAAATGGTGTGGTGATAACTGGCTAGACATACACTAGATCCCTACCACATTCCTTACACCAAAATAAATACAAGGCGGGATTAGTTTTTAAGAAACTAGAACATGTTAGAAAAAATCAGTTGGATATGTTTATGACCTTGGGATAAGAAAGGTCCATTTTAAAAAGACACAAAATTTTAAAAAGCCATAAGGAAAAAATTATTATACTTGATTACACTAAAATTTTAAATTTTCTACAAGGAAAAATGCTCCTTACCTCAGAATAATTCCAGATGGATCAGATATTTACACCTTTTTTTTTTTACATCATAAAAAATAACATGGGGTTTTTAAATATATATTCCCAAAGTAATGAAGGAATTTCTAAACAGGGCATAAAATCCAAAAGCCATAAAAAAATACTGACAAACTGGAATGTAATTTTTTTAATCTGCACAGAAAACACACTATAACCAAAGTCAAAAGATAAGTCAACAGACACAGCACAACTTTCCTTAACATACAAGAAAACTCCTGCAACTCAAAAAGAAAAAGACCAATAGAAAAATAGGCAAAGGGTATGAAGTAACAATTCACAAAAAAAGAAAACTGCTTTTAGTGTGTCAAAATTACTGAAGCTCACTCCCAATGAAAGAGATGCTCAGTTACAATGAGACACCATTTTCACCTATCAAATTTTCAAAGATCTGAAAGTTTGATAACACTATTTTTGATGAGGGAGTAGGTAAACAGGCGCTCTCTTACATTTCTGATAGGAATGTAAACTGGTACAACTAGTATGCAGATAAATTTACCAATATCTATCAAAATGTAAAATAATTGACCCAGCAATTATGTTTCAGATCATTTATCCTACTGTTAAACTCTCACGATTGCAAAATGACACATGTATAGGAGTATCTATTGCAGCATTCTTTGTAATAGCAAGGGTTGGAAACAACCAAATGCCCATTAAAAAGGGGACAGTTTAAATAAATCAAAGATCTATGTGATTATACAAGTGGTCTCTATAACTTATATGAGGAAGAAAACTGAGGGATTGAGGATTAGTGATTAGATTAGAAAGATTTACCTTTCATTGTATACCTTTTTGTACTCAAGTTTTTTACTATGTAAGTGACTTACCCATTTTTTAAAATTTACTTACTTAACTAACATATCAAAATTAGTATTGCCAAACACTATCAGCTTTCCAAATATCAACTCAGGTATTTTTTTACAACAACCCTATGATGTAATTACTATTGTTATATCCATTTCACAGATGATGAAACTCTGGCACACCTGTCACATTATGACTTCTGTGGGCCCTGGGCACTTTGGTAATTGTGGGACCCTTACATAATTAAAAAATATATATTGAAAATTATGTTTTATAACTGTTTTGGTATATAAAGATAAATATAATCCAGGATGGGTTCATTATTACATATTAATTAGTTTTGTACTCATTTTTTCCTTCTGATTTTAAAAGAAATTAAACTTAAAACATTTTCATGTGCTCCTAAAAGTATAACAGGCCCTAAGCACTGTGCCTACGGTGCTTAAAGGAGAAGTCACCTGTAGGTAAAGAGAGGTTAAGTAACTTGCCAAAAGTCACACAGCCAGTGAGTGGTAGAGCTGGGAATTGAACCCAGGTAATGTGATTTCAGAATCTGTGCTTTGAATCTGTATGCTAGATAAATAAAGCAAATCACAGGGGAAATTGTATAGTTATATATGTGCTAACATGAAATTACTTACAAGAGAAATTAAGTGAAAAAATCAGGGAGAAAAATAGTGAACATATGTTTTTTTAAAGTTTATATACATACACACATGCATACTATCTCTCAAAGAATTATTTTTTTTAATGTCTGTAGAAAGGGATTGAGGAACTGAGGACCTGGGAGACTTACTTCGTTATATGTTCTTTTGCATTATTGGATTTTTTTTACCATGAGCATATATTTATAGATGAGGAAACTGAGGCTCAAACACGGTTAAGTTACTTGCCAAATATTATACAGGTAGTAAAGGAACTAACAGCATACAAGTATGAATGACTATTCAGGCAATCAGTAATAAATTTCCTTTCCTAAGTATAGATCTTTCAATGTATCCCTGTTCAATTTCATCACTTTTACCCATAGGACCAGTTAGCCAGGCTGTTTTTGTATCATGATTCTGGATCCATGGCATTCATCTTTATGACCCACTTAAATCTGGCAAGCATGCTTTCATGTTTCCATCCAACCTATTGATGAAAATGAAATACCAATCCAATTGATTGCACAATCTATTATTTCACTTGCACCTCCCAATTTCCCCTAGCTCATAGGATATCTGAAGATTCAAATGTCACATTATTTTGGAATACAGTGCCACAGCATTGCCTTGCTCACTAAGCTATTCTGAAATTCCCTTTACATTAGGTATTTAAAATTAATATACATTTCATTTCTATACTATGTTCTGCAAGCTTCTGAAGTTTACAACCTGGCCAATTCCCCAGAACTCAAACATAAACTGTGTCAGAAAGACTATGATTTCCACTTCCCAATTTTTCATAACACATTTGAACAGGACATTTTAAAAAGTAAAGATAGAGCTGAGGGCTACAACCTGAGGCTCATTAAGTAAATGAGATAAATAGCCTGCAGGCAAAGCTATAGGATAACTGAATCTTTGCTTGGCATGCGAGTCTACCCAGGAAAGTAAAACTAGACATTGATGTTTAACATGGGCCCTCCCACACTCATCCAAACCTAGTAGAGGGAGCCACAATCAGCAGAACACCAACACCCACAAGGAAAATTTGGAAGGCTCCAAAACCCACTAAGACAGCCAAAATAGTGAAACAAAGAAACAAATCTCAAACGAAACAACAAGAGAATTCTACAAAAGTACAGATTAATGAAATGGAATTAAGCAAGATATCAGAGGTAGAGTTCAGAGGAATGATTATGAGGAAGCTCAACAGCATGACTAAAGAGCTCAACAGCATGAGTAAGGAGACAGAAGCAATCAAAATCAACCAATTGGAAATGCACCACCAAGCGGAAATGAAGAATGACATAGTAGAAATAAAGAACACATTGGCTCAAGTGTCCATCAATAGATAAGTGGATAAAAAAGCTGTGGTACATATACACAATGGAATACTATGCAGCTATAAGAAAGAAAGATCTTTTATCCTTTGAGATGACATGGAGGGACCTGGAGAATATTATCCCAAGTGAAACAAGCCAAGCAGAGAAAGACACATATCACATGATCTCACTTATTTGTGGAATATAATGAACAAAACAAACTGATGAACAAAATAGACCCAGAGACATAGAAGTAGGGTACAGACTGACAAACCTCAGAAGAGGGGGTGGGGGGGAAGAGATAAACCACAGAATTTATATGCATGGATGCATAACCAATGGACATAGAAAACAAAGCTGGGAACGGGGAAGGGGAGGATAGGGAGGAGGATATCAATGGGGGAAAAAGGAGAAACGTCTGTAACAAAAATAAATTAATAAAAATAATTTTTTTAAAAAAGAACATATTGGAAGGAATAACCAGCAGATTAGGGGAAGCCGAGGATCGGATCAGTGAATCAGAAGACAAAGTAGAAAAAAATCACTCAATGAGAGAACCAAAAAGAAAAAACAATTGAAAAACAGGACAGTTTAAGAGAACTGTGGGACAATTGAAACATAACAACATCCGCATCATAGGAGTTCTAAAAGAAAGAGATAATGAGCAAGGGTTACAGAATATATTTGATGAAATAGTCTCAGCCAGTGTGGCTCAGTGGTAGAGCACAGACCCATGTACCAAGAGGTCGCTGATTCAATTACTGGTCAGGGCACATGCCCAGGTTGTGGGCCAGATCCCCAGTGGGGGCCATGCAAGAGGATGCCCATCAATATCATCTCTCATCAATATTTCTATCTCTCCGTCTCCCTTCCTCCCTCTTTCTAACCTCAATAAAGAAAAAAAAAAATTGGTGACAGAAAACTTCCCTAACTTGGTGAAGGAAAAGGGCATACAACTTTAAGAAGCACAGAGAGCACCAAGTAAGAAGAACCCAAAGAGGCTCAAACCAAGACACATAATAATTAAAATGCCAAAAGTTAAAGACAAAGAGAGAATCCTAAAGTCAGCAAGAGATAAGCAACAGGTTATCTACAAAGGAGCCCCCCTATCAGCTGACTTCTCAACAGAAACACTATAGGCCATATGGGAATGTTATGAAGTATTCAAGGTAATGAAAACAAGGATCTGAATCCAAGATTACTCTATCCAGCAAGGCTATCATTCAAAATAGAAGATAAAATAAAGAAGTTCCCAGACAAAAAAAAAAAAAAAAAGGCTAAGGGAATATATTAGCACCAAACCAGCACTGCAAGAAATGTTAAAAGGACTGCTGTGATAAGCAGAATAGGAAGAGAAACATAACCACAAGAAATAAAACTGGCAATAAATAAGTACATATGAATAATAATCTTAAACATAAATGGACTAAATGCTCCAATCAAAAGACACAGAGTAGCTGAATGGATAAGAAAGCATGACTCATCTATATGTTGTTTACAAGAGACCCAACTCACAACAAAAGGCTCACAAAGGTTGAAAGTGAAGGAATGGAAGAAAACTTTCCAAACATATGCAAAAAAAAAAAAAAAAAACTGGGGTAGCAATACGCATATCTGATTAAAAAAAAAAAAGACTTCAAAATGAAGGCCATAACTAGAGACAAACAAGGTCACTACAAAATATTGAAAGGATCTATCCAACAGGAGGATATGGATATAACCTTGGTAAACATATATGCACCCAAAATAGGAGCAATAAAATATATTTTAAAACTTCTGAAGGACTTCAAAGAAGAAATCGACAGCAATACAATCATGGCAGGGAACTTCAACTTCCCACTGACATCACTGGATAGATCCTCTAGACAAAAAAAAAAAAAAAAATTAACAAGGAAATAAAGACTCTAAATGATGCACAAGATCAAATGGATTTAATAGGTATTTACAGAGAATTCCACCCCAAAACTGCAGAATTTACATTCTTTTCAAGTGCACATGGGACATTCTCAGAGATAGACCACATGTTAGGACACAAACTAAATCTCTACAAGTTCAAGAAGATCGAAATCATATCAAGCATCTTCTCAGATCACAATGGCATGAAACTAGAAATTAATTACAATAAAAATACTCAAAAACATTCAAACACATGGAGGCTAAATACCATCTTATCAAACAATGAATGTGTTCCAAGGAGATCAAGGAAGAAATTAAAAACCTCCTGGAAATCAATGAAAATGAACACACAGCAACATAAAATCTATGGGACACAGTGAAAGCAGTCCTGAGAGGGAAATTCATAGCACTACAGGCCTACCTCAAGAAATAATAGTACTGGCACAAGAACAGGCATATAGACCAGTGGAACAGAACAGAGAATCCGGAAATTGACCCAAGACATTATGCTCAATTAATATTTGACAAAGGTGGCAAGAGCATACAATGGAGTAAAGACAGCCTCTTTAAGAAATGGTGCTGGGAAAATTGGACAGCTACATGCAAAAAAATGAAACTAGACCATCAACTTACACCATACACAAAAATAAACTCAAAATGGATAAAAGACTTAAATGTGACTCATGAATCCATAAAAATCCTAGAAGAAAATATAGGCAACAAAATTTCGGACATCATACACAGCAGAATCTTCACTGATACATCACCTAAGGCAACAGAAACAAAGGGAAAAATGAACACATGGGACTACATCGAACTAAAAAGCTTCTGCACAGCAAAAGAAACAACCATCAAAACAGATAAGGAACCCACTCTATGGGAGAGCATAATTGCCAATGATACATCAGATAAGGGGTTAATCTCCAAAATATATAGAGTGCTCATACAACTCAACAAAAGGAAGACAAAGAACCCAATTAAAAAAATGGGCAGAGGAACTAAATAGACACCTCTGCAAACAGGACATACAAATGGCTAGGAGACATATGAAGAAATGCTCAACATCATTAATCATCAGAGAGATGCAAATTAAAACAACAATGAGGTATCACCTCACACCTGTCAGAATGGCCGCCATCAACAAATCAACAAACAACAAGTGTTGGAGAGGGTGTGGAGAAAAGGGGACTCTAGTACACTGCTGGTGGGAATGCAGACTGGTGCAGCCACTGTGGAAAACACTATGGTGTTACCTCAAAAAATTAAAAATTGAATTGCCATTTGACCCAGTGATCCCACTTCTAGGAATATACCCTAAGAAGCCTGAAACACCAACCAGAAAGAATACATGTACCCCCATGTTCATAGCAGCACTATTTACAATAGCTAAGATCTGGAAACAGCCCAAGTGTCCATCAGTGGATGAATGGATAAAAAAGCTGTGGTACATGTACACAATGGAGTACTATGCAGCTGTAAGAAAGAAAGATCTCTTATCCTTTGAGACAACATGGAGGGACCTCGAGAGTATTATCCTAAGTGAAACAAGCTAAGCAGAGAAAGACAAATATCACATGATCTCACTTATTTGTGGAATATAATGAACATAACAGTCTGAGGAACAGGGTAGACCCAGAGATGTGGAAGTAGGGTATAGACTGACACCCCTCAGAGGAGGGGGTGGGGGGGAGGGAGGAGATAAACCACAGAACTTATGTGCATGTATGCATAGCTGATGGACATGGAAAACAGGGCTGGGGATGGGGTGGGGGGATGGGGAGGAGGGTGTCAATGGGGAAAAAAGGAGAAACATCTGTAACAAAAATAAATTAATAAAAAGTAAAAAAAAAAAAAGAAATAAGAAAATATTTCTAATTAAATATCTTACCCTACAACTTAAAGAACTAGAAAGTAAACAAAAAGAAAAACCCAGAGCAAGTAGAAGAAAAGGAATAGTAAAGAAAAGAGCAGAAAAAACAACATAGAGACTAAAAACAACAATTCAAAAGATCAATGAAACAAAGAGCTATTTCTTTGAAAAGATAAACAAGATTGATGAACCCTTAGCAGACTCACCAAGAAACAAAGAGAAATGACCCAAATAAACAAAATCAGAAACAAAAGAGGAGAAATAACAAGTGCACAACAGAAAAAAAGGATTGTTAATAAATACTACAAACAATTATACGCCAACATATTGGACAATCTAGGCAAAATGGACAATTTTCTAAAATCACAGACTACCAAAAGTGAACCTGTAAGAGGCAGAAAACTTGAACAGACCAATAACAATTAAGAAAATTAAAGATGTAAGTAAGAAACTCCCAGCAGCCCGGCCAGTGTGGCTCAGTGGTTGAGCATCAACCCGTACACCAAGAGGTCACTGGTTCGATTCCTGATCAGGGCATATGCCCAAGTTGTGGGCCAAATCCTTAGTGGGGGCATGCAGGAGGCAGCCAATTGATGTTCTCTCTCATCGATGTTTCTATCTCTCTCTCCCTCTTCTTTTCTTTCTCTCTAAAATCAATAAAATAAAAGAAGAAATTCTCAGCAAACAAAAGCCCGGGCCTAGACAGCTTCACAGGGGAATTTTACTGAACATTCAAAGAAGAACTAATACCCATTCTCCTCAAACTATTCCAAAAAATTCAAGAAGAAAGACTCTTTTTATGAGGCCAGCATAATCCTGATTCCAAAACCAGATAGAGACCCTACAAAGAAAGAAAACTACAGGCCAATATCCCTGATGAACACACATGCCAAAATCCTCAACAAAGTATTACCAAATCGGATCCAGCAAAACATTAAAAAAATTATTCACCATGACCAAGTGGGATTCATCCCAGGGATGCAAGGCTGGTACAGTATTCTCAAATCAATAAATGTGATACACCACATAAACAAACTGAAAGATAAAAATCATATGATCACATCAATAAACACTAAAAAAATATTTCAAAAAACCCAGCACCCATTTCTGATAAAAATGCTCAGCAATGTGGAAATAGAGGGATCATATCTCAACATAATAAAGTCCACATATGAAAGACCTACAGCTAACATCATACTCAATGGGCAAAAACTAAAAACATTTCCCTTACTAACAGGAACAAGACAGGGATGCCCACTTTCACCACTCTTATTTATCATAGTACTGGAAATCTTAGCCACAGCAATTAGAAAAGGAAGAAAAATAAAAGGGATTCAAATCGGAAAGGAGTAGGTAAAACTGTCATTATTCACCAACTACATGATATTTTACATAGAAAATCCTAAAGACTCCATCAAATATCTACTAGATTTAATAAATGAATTTAGCAAAGTAGCAGGATACAAAATTAACTTCCAGAAATTGATGGCATTCTTATATACCAATAATGAACACTCAGAAAGGGAAACAAACAAACAAACAAACAAAAAACAATCCAATTTACAATTTCAACACAAAAAAATAAATACTTAGGAATAAACTTAACTGAGGAGGCAAAAGATCTGTTCTTAGAAAACTACAGGACATTGAAAAAAATAGAGGACGATATAAAAAAGTGGAAACATATACCATGTTCATGGATCGGAAAAATCAACATCATTAAAATGTCTATGCTACCCAAAGCAATCTACAGATTCAATGCAATCTCTATCAAAGTACCAATGGCATATTTCAAAGATCTAGAACAAATACTCCAAAAGTTTATATGGAACCATAAAAGACCCCGAATAGCCACAGCAATTTTGAAAAAGAAGTACAAAGTGGGAGGGATCACAATACAGATATCAAGTTATACTACAAAGCCATCGTAATCAAAATAGCCTAGTGCTGGCACAGGAACAGACATATAGATCAATGTAACAGAACAGAGAACCCAGAAATTGACCCAAGACATTATGCACAATTAATATTCGACAAAGGAGGCAAGAACATACAATGGAGAAAAGGCAGTCTCTTCATTAAATGGTGCTGGGAAAATTGGACAGCTATATGCAAAAAAGTAAAACTAGACCACCAACTTACACCATACACAAGAATGAATTTAAAATGGATAAAAGACTTAAATGTAACCCATGAAACCATGAAAATCCTAGAAGAAAATGTAGGCCGAAAAATCTCAGACATCATATGTAGTGGAATTTTCACTGATATATCACGTAGGGCAAGAGAAACAAAGGAAAAATTAATAAATGGGACTACATCAAACTTAAAAGCTCTGCAATGCAAAAGAAACCAGCATCAAAATGAAAAAGGAACCCATTCTCTGGGAGAACATATTTGTCAATGATACATCGGATAAGGGGTTAATATCCAAAATATATAGAGTACTCATACAACTCAACAAAAAGAAGATAAACAACCCAATTAAAAAATGGGCAGGGGACCTGAATAGACACTTGTCCAAACAGGACATACAAACGGCCAGGAGACATATAAAAAAATGTTCAACATCACTAATCATCAGAGAGATGCAAACTGAAACAACTATGAGATATCACCTCACACCTGCCAGAATGGCGGCCATCAACAAATCATCAAACAACAAGTGCTGGCGAGGGTGTGCAGAAAAGAGGACTCTAGCACACTGCTGGTGGGAATGCAGACAGGTGCAAGCACTATGGAAAACAATATGGTGTTTCCTCAAAAAATTAAAAATGGAAATGCCATTTGACCCAGTGATCCCACTTCTAGGAATATATCCTGAAGCCTGAAACACCAATCAGAAAAAATATATGCACCCCTATGTTCACAGCGGTGCTATTTACAATAGGTAAGATCTGGAAACAGCCCAAGTACCCATCAGTAGATGAGTGGATAAAAAAGTTGTGGTACATATACACAATGGAATACTATGCAGCTATAAGAGAAAGAGATTTCTTACCCTTTGAGACAATATGGAGGGACCTGGAGAGTATTATGCCAAGCAAAATAAGCCAGTAGAGAAAAACAAGTACCACATGATCTCATTTATTTGTGGAACATAATGAACAAAATAAGCTGTCAACCAAAAGAGATCCATAATCATGGAAGTAGGGAACAGACAGTCAAACCTCAGAGGGATGGGGGGTGAGAGGGAAGAGATAAACCAAAGAACTTATAAGCATATATGCACAACCAATCAACACGGACACTAGGCTGGGGAAGGCAGGAGGGCGTTGGGAGCAGGAAGGGGGGGTTAATGGAGAAAAAAGGAGGATATCTGTAATAATTTCAACAATAAAAAAATCATTATAAATTTTTTTTTTAAAAAGCATATATATACAGCCCTTTCCCCACTGGAATGAACCCACTGCCACTCAAAATAAGCCAGACAACTGAACACACCAGCTGGGAAAGGACAGATGTCTCTAGCCTTGTGTGGCAGGGAGCTAAATGCATGCCACAGGGAACTGTGGAAGAAGCATCAGTCTCTGTCAACCTCTTGCTCTATTTCTAGCTACAACACACACACTATAGTCAAAGTGTTGGGAGAAGAACATATTTCCTGGTTTCCCTGTAATTACACACTATGGTATTGAATGTTTACATAGGTAACCCTAACTGAACACAATTGCTAAGTTTCTGAAAAGTTTACTGTGAAGCAGAATTTAGTGAACAAATAATTTATTTTTTTCATTGACTTGCCCTACCAAATCGGAGCCACATAGCCCTGCAAAGAATTTTGTCCTCTGTTTATTAAAAGAAAAATTATACTTACAAATGCAGCAAAATTTTCAGTTACATATTTTAGAGGAGAAAATGTGATTAACACTAAAATAATAATAAATATAACAATGCTGAAAGTGTCACAGTATAGAATAACTAAAAACAAAAACATAGCAGAATGTCAGAGATTCTGATAATTAATAACATTACTTAGCTGATATTGCCTTGTATATTATTCTACTATGAAAGCTCAGTTTTGCATCATTTCTAATGTTTTCCCATTTTAGATTTATCATCTCCCTTTCAGACCTCTTTATCAAATGAAGTCTGTATGGTTTGTTAAAGGATTTGTTTTGATAAGAGAAAACAATGTAGGGTTCCAGAATGAATATTCCTAGAATGTGCCACCCGGCATGAAGACTATTTCAAGCTGAAACAATTAAAATCCAACGAACTCAAGAAGTTTTTGTAACCTCTTCTAACTAAATATATTACTATATGTTTATTTGTTTGTTTGTTTTTTGTTTCTCCCTTACCTGCTTAAAGGAATTCAGATGGAAAAACTGTGCTTTAGGAAGATAACCATCGCATGTATGGATTAAGTGTGGCAGACAGGCAGAAGCCAAGCAATGTCTGTCAGACTCTCCCGTCTGTATCCTGGATGGCCCAGCAAGAAATTGCTTACCACATCTTTGCTCTTTCTCATCTACTTGTGAATCTCCTACTTTCCCTTTGAAGTCCATGACTCCTGCCTCCCTCTCCTTAGTCCAGAATGGCATATAAGCCTCAATGGCCCAATGTGTCCTCAGGTCTCATATTCTTATGGAATCCCAGTATGTACACATATAATAAATTTGGTCATTTTTTTCCTGTTAATCTGTCTCATGTTAATTTGATTATTAGTCCAACCAGAAGAATTTAGAAAGATAGAAGAAAATGTATTTTCCTGCCCCCATAATAACTGCATAAAGTAGATCTGTTTAGATATGCAGTTGACTGGCAGCTAGTTAGTGTCCAAACAATGATTAGTAAATTAAAATTGTGACTATACTATTCCTAACCTAATGGTTAAAATGGTGGTGGTGCTCTAATTAAGATATGTTATCGTATCAAGAGTGTTTGTTGACATTGACAAAATGATCATAGTTAGATATTTAACCCTTTATTGTCATTTATCATTCCAGGACAGAGTAATAATAGCTAACTTTTACTGAGCATCCACTATATATGAGATACTGTGGGAAGTGTTTCACAGGTATTATTACATTTAAGGCTGACAACAACTCTATAAGGTAGAAAGTCTTGTTATCCCCATTTTATAGAAGAAATTGAGACACAGAGGAGCTAAGTAATTTGACAAAGATCACATAGCCAATAGTGGTAGAGTCTAATATGAAGCCAGACTAATTCCAGACCCTGAACTCAACTGCTACACTGGGAAAGGAATTTGGCATTCCTGTTGATGACGGATACAGTGGGAGTAAATATAACAGTAGCAACTTCATTTTTTTAAAAGTGGGGTTGCTGTTTGTATCTTACTAAGTGAATTTCTTGTTTTATGGGTTTCTCTAAATCAATCAATAATGAATGAGAGACACTTACTACCCACTTAGGCTAGACTCCGTCAGTGTTCTATGTATCTGTAAATGGCTTTTAATTAGATTAAAATAGAACTCCACCACCCCACCCCAATATTGTAGCTTTGATGATGCCTTTAGAATAAGTGATTAGAGTGCATTCTTATAAAGAAGGGCTAGGAAGAAAAATGGGAAAGATTGTTTTCCTGAAGCTGGACTGAGGGGGTTGGCAGGAAAGGCCTTGGAGGCGTACTTACTAGGAGCACATTAATCCAGTGCTTTTAAGACTTCACTCTTTTTTGTATAAAAACGATTCAAAATTCTCACAGCTAAGAATAACAATCCTCATTCTATACTATATTCCATAAACACAATTCTAACTAAATATGTTACTATAGCTAATACTGATATTTGAGATTATTGTTTTTCAGTTAAGAAGTCATATTAGAAAATAGGGATTCTAAAACAATGATCCTGACTCTTTTTTAAGTGATGTACTTTTCTGAGTGATAGCTAATTGAGTTGCATCTTCTCTCTGAATTACATACAGGTTCTCCCCCCTCCCCTCCCATTTCCAAAATCATCTCTATAAGGTCTCTCAAAATCCCTCTTAAATAACAATTGACCAATCATGAAAAAAACAATCCTACATATTTTCCCCTAAACTATATACAAATTACCTATTTTTCACTCTCACCTCAAAAGAAATAAATTTCAACCACCACCTCCCTTCACATCCCAAATCAGTTACTGCTTTCATGCTCTTACTCTTGATTTCAGGGTGGTAACAATTATTATTTCTATCTAGTATTAGTCATGGTCTTTCAGAGAATAGTAAGGCTATAATTCATCTTTTACTGAAATTGGTAACTCAGGCAAGTGAAAAACAGCAAAGCCCATAATTTAAATCCTCTTTGGGTCCTTAATCTAAGTCTCTGACATTTGAATTAGAATCAGTAATATATGGTTAAAATTAAACCATGAAGCAAGCTTATATAAATTACTATAAAATCTAATTCACCCAGAAATTTATAAATTAAGAAATGAGATTGAAACTCTATTTTTAATCTTCAGTATTATACTTGAATACCACAGTACATACCATGCTAAATAATATATATTTTGTTTTTATTTACATTGCCTATTACATAGAGTAAGGTCTTTTGATCTAAAGTAAAAGGCATTACAAAGGAACCCCCATCAGGCTATCAGCTGATTTCTCAACAGAAACACTACAGGCCAGAAGGGAATGGCATGAAGTAATCAAGGTCATGAAAAACAAGGATCTGAATCCAAGACTACTCTACCCAGCAAGGCTGGCATTCAAAATAGAAGGTCAAATAAAGAGCTTCTCAGACAAAAAAAGGCTAAGGGAAAACATTAGCACCAAACCAGCACTGCAAGAAATGTTAAAAGGACTGCTGTAATTAGTAGAAGAAATAGGAAGGAAAGTAGAACCACACTGAACAAAAATGGCAATAAATAAGTACATATCAATAATCACCTTAAATGTAAATGGATTGAATGCTCCGATAAAAAGACACAGAGTAGCGGATTGGATAAGAAAGCATAACCCATATATATGCTGTTTACAAGAGACCCACCTCACAACAAAAGACTCACATAGGCTGAAAGTGAAGGGATGGAAAAAAATCTTCCAAGCAAATGGAAAGGAAAAAAAAGCTGGGGTAGCAATACTCATATCTGATAAAATAGATTTCAAAACGAAAGCCATTACTAGAGACAAAGAAGGTCACTACATAATATTGAAAGGATCTATCCAACAGGAACATATAACCTTGGTAAACATATATGCACCGAATATAGGAGCACCAAAATATATTAAAAATCTTCTGGAGGACTTCAAAGGAGAAATTGACAGCAATACAATCATAGCAGGGGACTTCAACACCCTGCTGACATCACTGGATAGATCCTCTAGACAAAAAATTAACAAGGAAACAGAGACTCTAAACGAAGCACTAGAACAAATGGATTTAATAGATATTTACAGAGAATTACACCCCAAAACTATAGAATTCACATTCTTCTCAAGTGCACATGGGACATTCTCAAAGATAGACCACATGTTAGGACACAAACAAAGTCTCTACAAGTTCAAGAAGATTGAAATCATATCAAGCATCTTCTCAGATCACAGTGGCATGAAACTAGAAATCTAGTGCAACAAGAACATGCAAAGACATTTGAATACATGGAGGATAAATAGCATGTTATTAAACAATGAATGGGTTACCGAGGAGATCAAGGAAGAAATTAAAAACTTCCTGGAAACCAATGAAAATGAACACACAACAACACAAAATCTATGGGATGCAGCGAAAGCTGTTCTGAGAGGGAAGTTCATAGCACTACAGGCCTACCTCAAGAAACAACAAAAATTTCTAATAGACTATCTAACCTCACAACTTAAAGAATTAGAAAGCAAACAAAAAGAAAAACCCAGAGCAAGTAGAAGGAAGGAAATAGTAAAGATCAGAGCAGAAATAAACGACATAGAGACCAGAGAAACAATTCAAAGGATCAATGAAACAAAGAGCTGGTTTTTTGAAAAGATAAACAAGATTGATGGACCCTTAGCTAGACTCACCAAGAAACAAAGAGAGAGAACCCAAATACACAAAATCAGAAATGAAAGAGGAGAAGTAACAACTGACACAACAGAAATACAAAGGATCATTAGCAAATACTATGAACATTTATATGGCAACAAATTCGACAATCTAAGTGAAATGGACAAATTTCTAGAAACACATAGTCTCCCAAAACTGGACCGGGAAGAGATAGAAAACTTGAACAGACCAATAACAGCTAAGGAAATTGAAGATGTAATCAAGACTCTCCCAGCAAACAAAACCCAGGCCCGGATGGCTTCACGGGGGAGTTTTACCGAACATTCAAAGAAGAACTAACACCCATTCTCCTCAAACTGTTTCAAAAAATTCAAGAAGAAGGAAGACTTCCAAACTCATTTTATGAGGCCAGCATAATCCTAATTCCAAAACCAGAAAAAGACACTACAAAGAAAGAAAACTACAGGCCAATATCCCTGATGAATGTAGATGTCAAAATCCTAAACAAAATACTAGCAAATCGGATTCAGCAATACATCAAAATAATTATTCACCATGACCAAGTAGGATTCATCCCAGGGATGCAAGGCTGGTTCAACATTCGCAAATCAATAAATGTGATACACCACATAAACAAAATGAAAGATAAAAACCACATGATCATATCAATAGACGCTGAAAAAGCATTCGACAAAATCCAGCACACATTTCTGATAAAAACGCTCAGCAATTTGGGAGTAGAGGGATCATATCTTGATATAATAAAGGCCATGTATGAAAGACCTACAGCCAACATGATACTCAATGGGCAAAAACTAAAATCATTTCCCTTAAGAACAGGAACAAGACAGGGATGCCCACTTTCGCCACTCTTATTTAACATAGTACTGGAAGTCTTAGCCACAGCAATCAGACGTGAAGAAAAAATAAAAAGAATCCAAATTGGAAAGGAGGAAGTGAATCTGTCACTATTCGCAGATGATATGATATTATATATAGAAAACCCTAAAGACTCAATCAAAAATCTACTAGACTTAATAAATGAATTTGGCAAAGTAGCAGGATACAAAATTAATGTCAAGAAATCCACGGCATTCTTATACACCAATGATGAACTCACGGAAAGAGAAACTAAAAAAACAATTCCATTTACCATCGCGGCAAAAAAAATTAAGATACCTAGGAATAAACTTAACCAAAGAAGTAAAGGACCTATTTGCAGAAAACTACAGGACATTGAAAAAAGAAATAGAGGAAGATATAAAAAAGTGGAAGCACATACCTTGTTCATGGATTGGAAGAATTAACATCATTAAAATGTCCATATTACCCAAAGCAATCTATATGTTCAATGCAATCCCCATCAAAATACCAGTGACATATTTCACAGAACTAGAACAAATATTTCAAAAGTTCATATGGAACCAAAAAAGACCCCGAATAGCCACAGCAATCTTGAAAAAGAAGGACAAAGTAGGTGGGATCACAATACCGGATATCAGCTTATACTACAAAGCTACTGTAATCAAAACAGCCTGGTACTGGCACAAGAACAGGCATATAGACCAGTGGAACAGAACAGAGAATCCGGAAATTGACCCAAGACATTATGCTCAATTAATATTTGACAAAGGTGGCAAGAGCGTACAATGGAGTAAAGACAGCCTCTTTAAGAAATGGTGCTGGGAAAATTGGACAGCTACATGCAAAAATATGAAACTAGACCATCAACTTACACCACACACAAGAATAAACTCAAAATGGATAAAAGACTTAAATGTGACTCGTGAATCCATAAAAATCCTAGAAGAAAATGTAGGCAACAAAATTTCGGACATCATACGCAGCAGAATCTTCACTGATACATCACCTAAGGCAACAGAAACAAAGGGAAAAATGAACACATGGGACTACATCAAACTCAAAAGCTTCTGCACAGCAAAAGAAACAACCATCAAAACAGATAGGGAACCCACTCTATGGGAGAGCATAATTGCCAATGATACATCAGATAAGGGGTTAATTTCCAAAATATACAGAGTGCTCATACAACTCAACAAAAGGAAGACAAAGAACCCAATTAAAAAATGGGCAGAGGAACTAAATAGACACCTCTCCAAAAAGGACATACAAATGGCTAAGAGACATATGAAGAAATGCTCAACATCATTAATCATCAGAGATGCAAATTAAAACAACAATGAGGTATCACCTCACACCTGTCAGAATGGCCGCCATCAACAAATCAACAAACAACAAGTGTTGGAGAGGGTGTGGAGAAAAGGGGACTCTAGTACACTGCTGGTGGGAATGCAGACTGGTGCAGCCACTGTGGAAAACACTATGGTGTTACCTCAAAAAATTAAAAATGGAATTGCCATTTGACCCAGTGATCCCACCTCTAGGAATATACCCTAAGAAGCCTGAAACACCAATCAGAAAAAATACATGTACCCCCATGTTCATAGCAGCACTATTTACAATAGCTAAGATCTGGAAACAGCCCAAGTGTCCATCAGTGGATGAATGGATAAAAAAGCTGTGGTACATGTACACAATGGAGTACTATGCAGCTGTAAGAAAGAAAGATCTCTTATCCTTTGAGACAACATGGAGGGACCTCGAGAGTATTATCCTAAGTGAAACAAGCTAAGCAGAGAAAGACAAATATCACATGATCTCACTTATTTGTGGAATATAATGAACATAACAGTCTGAGGAACAGGGTAGACCCAGAGATGTGGAAGTAGGGTATAAACTGACACCCCTCAGAAGAGGGGGTGGGGGGAGAGGGAAGAGATAAACCACAGAACTTATGCGCATGTATGCATAAGTGATGGACATGGACAACAAAGCTGGGGACAGGGTGGGGGGATGGGGAGGAGGGTGTCAATGGGGAAAAAAGGAGAAACATCTGTAAAAAAAATAAATTAATTAAAAAAAAGTATAAATTAAAAAAATAATAATAAAAAAACAAAGTAAAAGGCATTGATTTGCAGCTGACAAGTTATTCCTCTGAAAACATATTTTTCAATTAATAAAATTTGTGTGTCATCAAATCTAGACTCCATTTATTGTAAGTACAGTAATAAGAATTATATCCTATTTTCTCTTTGTTGTTCTTTCCCATCCTCTCCTTTTTCCCTTTGATATCTGTTTTCTAAAAAATCATGGATAAGTTAAAATTGCATGAGATTGAAATATTGCTTATAAACAAAAGAATTACCAGGCTATTTCAGATTATGCAGAGGTGAGTGGTCTTTGATTCTGTCTCCAAATTACATATGAATGGCTGCCCCATTAGAGTAAAAATCAACATTTTGAAGTTCTTTTCATTCTTCTATCACTGGGGTCCTCCTCTTCTCCTAGTTCCTCTTTGTCCATTACTATATTGCCTACCTAATATCTCTTCTACCCAGTCCAGTCCCATTTTCCTTAAATGTTGACTGGCAAATGGAGACAGGAAAGGGAAATGGATGCTACTTAAGAGATATGGAGAAACTGACATTTTTTTAACACTTTTTAGTGCCAGGCACTTGGCCAAGCATTTTACACATGTCATCTCACTTAATTCTATAATAGCCCTACGAAATTGAAGCTATCATCCTCATTAGACAGATGATGAAACTGAAGCTAAAACATCTTTTAAAAATGTGCCAAACACTTAGACAGCTAGCAAAGGTTAGAAAGGAAACAAGGGAAATAAAAAATAACTGAAAGGAAGGCAAACTCTGCTCACTTGACTCTCTACCACCTCTCTCCAACCCTCAACCCCAGGGCTCATCAACTTGTGGGACCAGTTGCCTCCAGCCTAATATTTTCAATGAGCTGTCAACTGCAACTCTTAATGTTATCTTAAATTTAACTCTTAAATGCTACCTACAATAAAATTATACATACAGTCTCAACGACAAATGAAGAGAAAGAAAAATTTTGGGACTTCTATTTCTAGGAATATGGAAGATAAATCTCCTAAAAAAATCCTGTTACAAAATACATAAAAATTCTTTGGGTTTGTTTTTACTTTTTTGATGTATAACATAACTCAGCCAGCAAGAGAGAACAGGAAATTTCCAGAGGTCAAAAACAAAAAAAGGAGCTGATAGCAGAACAGTGAGCAGATGTTAATGCTTCAATAGCCCTGGGGATTTTGCACTTGTCAGTAATCAATATTCAAAGAGATATAGCAGAGAAATTTTCAGAATTTATGAAACTTATAAATCCTCAAATTCAGAAAGCACAAAGCATAAACAGGATTAAATAGAGAAATTCCAAAAATGGAGAAAAAAAAAAACTCAGATTTTTTTCTTCCTATGTAAGAAAAAAAACCTCAGTTCTGTCTACCTCCTATGTTGGGGAAAAAAACAGTTCTTCCCTCCTGTGTTTCTCCTTTACTTTTACATAGATACCATACTCATACAGAACCCTTCACATTTGACACTTCTGGTTACCAAATGTGTAGAGGTTTCCCCCCACACTGAGCAATTCTCTGTGATACCAGCTAGGTGTCCTATATTTTAATTCAAATAATTCTAACACTGTCTACTTGGATATAGTGTCAAATCTCACAGGTTCAGAGCTCATTCCCACAAGATTGCACCCTCTCCACTTCAGGTACCAATCACAAGTAGTAAGTCCCTAGATTACACACAACTTCTGTCTGATTTGGCTACAAATCAGAAGTTCCCATGACCTCCTCTTCAGATTTCATTAATCTGCAACAGTAGCTCACAGAACTTAGAGAAACATGTTTACCAGTTTTTTTTAATGGATATGATAAAGAATACAGATGAACAGCCAGAAAAAAATGGCTGAAAATGTCTCAAAGTTGGCACAAGACATAAATATACAGATTTAAGAAGTGAGGGAACCCTGGTGGATGGCAGCCGGCAGGACCGGAGCAAGGTTGAGTGTGTGGCAGTGTGAGCTAGTGTGAGAGAGAGTGTGAGTGGACGTGAGTGTGAACGAGCAACCTTGAGCAGTGCAGAAATGTGGGACAGAGGGTTCCTGTGCAGTGCATGGGGAGCACACAGCTACCGCAGTAAGCAGCTTGTCAGGGCGCATCTCCCTGCATGGCCGGAAGGCCCTGCCATTTTAGAAGATCCCTGGTCTTCTCTGGGAGGAGGCAGTGAGGAGCAGCTAGGGCCAAGCAACCTGAGTTCATCAGTGCACCTTGCACCATCTGACCAGTGGACCCTGCTGTGTCAATGTGGACCAGTGCAAAGTAGCGGTGCTGTCAAGGTGCCTGCTGTAGAAGCCGCAACTGACCAGGAGCCAAGCACCATTGCCCACAGCAGCAGTGACTGGGTGGGAGTGGAGCCCCACCCCCAACAGCAGCCAAGGCTGGGGAGCAGTCATCCATCCCCAGGTAGCAGCAGCACAGATCAGCAGGTGAGAACCATCCCCAGCAGCATAAGAGGCTGATTAGGAGTGGTGCCACAACCCAAACATTAGCAAGGCTGGGACACCTGAGACTAGCCTCTGACAACTGCAGCAGCAGAGTTGGAGTGGAGCCCCTCCCTCAACAGCAGCAAAGTCCTGGGAAATGAGCATCCTCAGCCCCCAACAGCAGCAGAGGATTGGTAGCTGAGAGCACCCCCAGCAACAGCAGCAGCAGTAGCAGTGCAAACTGGGAGCTGACACTCGCTGCCAGCAACATCAGCAGCAACTGATCAGGAGCTGAGCCCCACCAGGCAGCAGCACACCCCAGAAGTGCAACAGTGGGAACCACGCACTTTAGCAGTGCACCAACTAGAACCCCAGCAGTGTGCCACCAAGACAACGCACCTCAGGAGCACACCAACTGGACCCATGCACCCCAGCAGGACACCAGCTGGACCCACACACCCCAGCAGCGCCTAGACAACAGACCATTACCAGCCACCAGTTTTCAATCCTCCAGGACCCACAGCAGGCAAGAGGCACCACATACCAAAACAGTCTGAGAGACACAGCAGCCTTATTTGATACACACTGACCTGCCTACACATCACAACATCCCTCACCAGGCCTAGAACTATCAGGCTGCTAAAATGGTGAGACAAAGAAACAACACCCAAATGAAAGAAAATAAGGAATCACCAGTAAAGGAACTACATGAAATGGAAGAAAGCAATTTTTCAGATAAAAAACTCAAAGCAATGATTTTAACAGTGCTCAAACAATTCAGTGAGAACTACAAGAAACTTAATGAGAATTATAAAGAGCTCAGTGGGAACTACATCAGCTTAAAAAAAGAGGTAGAAGCTATGAACAAAAATCAAGAGGAAATAAAGAATGACATAGCTGATATGAAAAAATACCTTAGAAGGTCTCAATAGTAGATGAGAAGAAGATGAAGATTGAATCAGCGAGTTAGAAGATAAGGTAGAATAAAATGCCCAAATAGAGCAGCAAATGGGGGGGGGGATTAAAAAGCAGGAAGAGAGTTTAAGGGAGCTTTGGGACAACACAAAACATAACAACATTTGCATTATAGGGGTAACAGAAGGAGAAAAATCAGAGAAAGGAATAAAGAACCTGTTTGAAGAAATAATGACAGAAAACTTCCCTAATTGGGTGAAGAAAAAAGTCACACAAGTCCAGGAAATACAAAGAGTCCCAAGCAAGATGAACCCAAAAAGACTCACAGCTAGACACATCATAATTTAAATGGCAAACATTGAAGACAAAGAAAGAATACTAAAGGAAGCAAGAGAAAGACAAGAGTTACCTACAAGGGAGCTCCCATTAGACTGTCAGCTGATTTCTCAATAGAAATGGTGCAGGCCAGAAGGGAGTGGCATGATGTATACAAAGTAATGAAAGGCAAGTGTCTGAATCCAAGACTACTTTATCCAGCAAGGCTATCTTCAAAATTGAAGGTGAAATAAAGAGCTTCACAGACAAAAATAAGCTAAAAGAATTTACCACCACCAAATCAGCACTGCAAGAAATGCTAAAGGGACAGCTGTAAGAAGAAGAAGAAGAAATAGAGAGAGAGGAACACAGGCATAAAATAAAAATGGCAACTAATAAGTATCTATCAATAATAACCATAAATGTACATAGCTTTAATGCTCCAATCAAAAGACATAGGGAAGCTGATTGAATAAGAACACATGACCCATATATATGCTGTCTACAAGAGAACAACCTCACAAAAAAAGACTCATACAGGATGAAAGTGAAAGGATGGAAAAAAATTTTCCAGGCAAATGGAAACGAAAAAAAACCTGGTGTAGCAATACTCACTTCTGATAAGATAGACTTCAAAACCAGGGCCATAATAAGAAACAAAGAAGGTCACTACATAATATCAAAGGGATCAATCCAACAAGAGGCTATAACCCTGGTAAACATATATGCACCAAATACAGGAGCACCAAATTATATTTTAAAACTTCTGGAGGACTTCAAGGGAGATATCAATAGCAATACAATCATACTGGGTGACTTTAACACCCCACTGACACCACTGGATAGATCTTCTAGAAAAAAATTAACAAGGACACAGAGTCCTTAAATGACAAACTAGATCAGTTGGACTTAATTGATATTTACAGAACATTTCACCCCAAAACTGGAGAATATACATTCTTCTCAAGTGCACACGGGACATTCTCAAAGATAGACCACATGTTAGGACACAAACTAAGTCTCTACAAGTTCAAAAAGATAGAAATCATAGCAAGCATCTTATCAGATCACAATCGCATGAAACTAAAAATCAAATGCAATAAAAGCCCTGGACGGTTTGGCTCAGCGGTTAGAGCATCGGCCTGCGGTCCAGAGAGACCCGGGTTCGGTTCCCGCTAAGGGCATGTACTTCGGTTGCAGTTTGTCCCTGGCCCTGGTTGGTCGTGCGGGTGGCAGCCACTCGATGTGTCCCTTTCGCGTCGACGTTTCTCTCTCTCTCTCTCTCTCTCTCTCTCTTCCTCTCTCTCCCCCCCACTCTATCTGAACAAAAAAAATGAAAAAATGTCCTCGGATGAGGATAAAAAAAAAAAATCAAATGCAATAAAAAAAAACTCAAACACATGGAGGCTAAATAGCATATTATTAAACAATGAATGGGTTACCAAAAGGATCAAGGAAGAAATTAATAACCTCCTGGAAACCAATGAAAATGAACACACAACAACACAAAAAGCAGTCCTTAGAGGGAAGTTCATAGCGTTACAGGCCTATCTCAAGAAACAAGACCATTTTTAATTGACTTTCTAACCCTACAACTTAAAGAACTAGAAAGTAAACAAACAAACAAACAAACAACAACAACAACAAAAGAAACAGAGCAAGTAGAAGGACAGAAATAGTAAAGATCATAGCAGAAATAAACAATGTAGAAACTAACAAAACAATTCAAAAGATCAATGAATCAAAGAGTTGCTTCTGCGAAAAGCTAAACAAGATTGATGGACCCTTAGCCAGACTCACCAAGAAACAAAAAGAGAAGACCCAAATAAACAAAATCAGAAATGAAAGAGGAGAAGTAACAACTGACACCACAGAAATACAAAGGATCATTAAAAAATACTACGAACAATTATACGCCAACAAATTGGACAATCTAGGCAAAATGGACAAATTTCTAGAAACACACAGTCTCCCAAAACTGAAACAAGAAGAGATATAAAACTTGAACAGACCAATAACAACTAAGGAAATTGAAGATGTAATCAAGAATCTCCCAGCAAACAAAAGCCAGGGCCTGGATTGCTTAATGGGGTAGTTTTACCGAACATTCAAAGAAGAACTAACACCCATTCTCCTCAAACTAGTCCAAAAAATACAAGAAAACAGAAGACTTCCAAACTCATTTCATGAGGCCAACATAATTCTAATTCCAAAACTAGATAAAGACACTACAAAGAAAGAAACTACAGGCCAATATCCCTGATGAACATACATGCCAAAATCCTTAACAAAATATTAGAAAATCAGATCCAGGAATACATCAAAAAAATTATTCACCAGCCCTAGCCGGTTTGGCTCACGGTTGAAGTGTCGGCCTGCGGACCAGAGAGTCCCGGGTTCGGCTCCCGCTAGGGGCACATATCAAAAAAAAAAAAAAATTATTCACCATGACCAAGTGGGATTCACCCCAGGGATGCAAGGCTGGTACAATATTTGCAAATCAATAACTGTGATATACCACATAAACAAAATGAAAGATAAAAACCATATGATCATATCAATAGATGCTGAAAAAGCATTTGACAAAATCCTGCACCGATTTCTAATAAAAACGCTCAGCAATGTGGGAATAAAGGGATCATATCTCAACATACTAAAGGTCACATATGAAAAACCTACAACCAGCATCATACTCAAAGGGCAAAATTAAAAGCATTTCCCTTAAGAACAGGAACAAGACAGGGATGCCCACTTTTGCCACTCTTATTAACATAGTACTGGAACTCTTACGAGAGCAATTAGACATGAAGAAAGAATAAAAGGGATCCAAATTGGAAAGGAGGAAGTAAAACTGTCATTATTTGCAGATGACATGATATTGTACATAAAAAACCCTAAAGACTCCATCAAAAAATGTACTACAGCTAATAAATGAATTTGGCAAATTAGCAGGATACAAAATTAATGTCAAGAAATCGACGGCATTCTTATACACCAACAATGAACTCACAGAAAGAGAAACTGAAAAAACAATCCCATTTACCATTGCGGCAAAAAAATTAAGATACCTAGGAATAAACTTAACCAAAGAAGTAAAGGACCTAGTTGCAGAAAACTGCAGGTCATTGAAAAAAGAAATAGAGGAAGATATAAAAAAAGTGGAAGTATATACCTTGTTCATGGATTGGAAGAATTAACATCATTAAAATGTCCATACTACCCAAAGCAATCTATAGATTCAATGCAATCCCCATCAAAATACCAACAACATACTTCACAGAACTAGAACAAATACTCCAAAAGTTTATATAGAACCAAAAAACACCCTGAATAGCCACAGCAATCTTGAAAAAGAATAACAAAGTAGGAGGGATCACAATACTGGATGTCAGGTTATACTACAAAGCCATAGTAATCAAAACAGCCTGATACTGGCACAAGAACAGGCATATAGATCAATGGAACAGAACAGAGAACACAGAAATTGACCCAAGACATTATGCTCAATTAACATTTGACAAAGGTGGCAAGAACATACAGTGGAGTAAAGACAGCCTCTTCAATAAATGGTGCTGGGAAAATTGGACAGCTACATGCAAAAAATGAAGCGAGACCACCAAGTTACACTATACACAAAAATAAACACAAAATGGATGAAAGACTTAAATGTGACTCGTGAATCCATAAAAATCCTAGAAGAAAATGTAGGCAACAAAATTTCAGACATCACACACAGCAGAATTTTCACTGATACAACGCCTAAGGCAAGAGGAACAACAACAAAAAAATGAACACATGGGACTACATCAAACTGAAAAGCTTCTGCATAGCAAAAGAAACAACATCAGAATGGAAAGGGAACCCACTATATGGGAGAGCACAATTGCCAACAATACATCTAATGGGTTAATTTCCAAAATATATAGAGTACTCATACAACTCAACAAAAGGAAGACAAATAATCCAAATAACAAATGGGCAGAGGACCTAAAGAGACACCTCTCCAAACAGGCTCAATTCAGTGTCCCTGGTTATATGGTCCTCTCCAGCTGCTTTTCTGTTGCTTTTTCCTGATGATTTGTCTTTATTTTAATTGTAATTCCAGTTTGGTCCTGGGAGAACATCTGTGTAGCTTCCATTCACTCTGCCGCCATTTTGGAATTCTAGTTATTACAATATTATTGACTATATTCCCTATGCTATACTTTACATCCCTGTGACTATTTTGTAACTGTCCATTTGTACTTCTCAGTCCCTTCACCTCTTTCACCCCATCCAACCCCTCTTCCATCTGGCCACCTCCAGTCAGCTCTCTGTGTAAGATATCTTTAACTCTTGACATTTAAAAAATAGTTTTCTCTTTCAAATAATCTCCTTTGAATAAATGTTGAGGCTTTCAAGGTTTCTCTTCCTCCTCCTCCCCAAGATGTCCTCATGGCAACTGAGGGCAGGAACCTAGTGATTGATTTTTCTTTGGGTCTATGTTGGTCTTGCATTCTACATTGTCTCTGGGTACCATCTGAAGCCCATGGGGTTAGTGCTGGTATCTTTACCTAATCTAGTGTTTGAGACTAATGATGTCTACCTTCTTGGCTCTATCATGTGGCACTCCCACCACAGCTTATTGGTATGACTACTATCCCTATGATTCATCTTTAGAGATTGGTCACCCACAGTCTCTGTTTGTTGTCATCTCATCTCATCCCAGTGTCATCTGGGAATTAAGTTGGCCCATGCTCCATTAACTTTCCAAAGCCTTCTCCAGGTTCCAGCTATGCCACTCTCAGTGTCATGATAAACTAGGGGATAATTTTTTCCTTCCTCCAATTCACTATGCCATCATGCCATTTTTAACCTCTTATAAGGGTGGCATCGTGTTGGACACGATACTTCTCTAGAGGAGCTTACCATTTCCCATTTTGCAAAGAATTGTGTCTACTGCTCTAAGAACCTCCCAAACTTATTTGGGACTACCCCTTCTTCTTCCTAGGTAGCCCTTATAAGAAGCAGAAATGGCTACATTTTATCTCTTCTTCCTATCTGAACAAGAGAAAATATTCCTTCTCAAGGTGGCATTCCCTGGGGATTTAACAATGGGAAGCTATCAGATTACCAAAAAGGAAACACATTGAGAGGTATTTCAAAAAATATCCATGTCACATATATTTTAAGGCCTTAATACTATTACCGAATAACCCTTCAAAATATATACAGTACCAATTTAAACTCCCAGTAGCAGATTATGAGACATCCTTCCTCATAGTCTTTCAACTGAAAGACTGAACTTGGATGACTTGTTGTGCAAAATCTTGTTATCTCAATCTCTTAACATGCATTTCTTTGAGTATTAATGAAATTGATAGGTTTTGATATATTTATATGTTCTTTTGTGAATTTCCTGTTCATGATCTTTGCCCATTATTCTACTCACCTTTTTATATTTTTCTTGATTTATGGGAGTTCGTTACATAATGAGAATATTAACCCAAGTTTGCCATTGCCTTTTAATTTTATTTATGGTATTTTTGCTTTTCAGAATTTAAAAAATTCTTACAAAATCAAATCTATCTTGTTTTTTTGCTTGTATGTTTTGTTTTTGTCTTCATGTTTATAAGATCCTTCTACACACTGATTATATGAATTTGTATCTACATTTTATTTTGTACTTTATGTTTTGATTTTTCATGTAAGTATGTAATATACTTGAAATTTATTTTCATGCAACATGTAATGTAAGGCTCTTTATTTCCCAAATGATTAACAAATTGTAATAATGTCCTGTTGCTCTTTGTCAAGAATATAAATATATTGATCTTGATTTTCCAGAATATTTTGCCTTCAATGTAGTAACTATAAGTGTCCACCATAAACTTCCTTTGTTTTTTGACATTATATTAACTCTGAGGAACCTAGGTGTAATCAAAGTTAGTGTCCTAGGCACATACTCATCTGGACTTGAGTGAGTAGTAAATAGAAAGACCCATTTCAAATGTATCTTGGAGAGGTAGAATATCTGATAATGCCTTCTGCCCTGTGTCACACACCTTGACCATTTTCCAAAGACCAATCACTGGGATTTCTCATACTTTCCTGGCCAGAGTTTCACTAGTCTTGAAGAACTCCCTGTATCACAGCTGTCTCAGTATCATTCTTGAGCCAATCCAGAGATGTTTATTTCAGAAAGCTTAGAAGTGCAAAGGATAAGTTCTCTTTGGCTGAGATATTTTCAGGATGCTTGACTAAGTATTAATTATCTTGGAGTGAAAAACCCCCTGAACTATTAAGAACGTCAACCAATCACTGGATTTCCCCCAGTTTTCCACCTCCACCCTAGTAACCTTACTAACAAACCTTCTCAAGAAGAAGGAAAGCTTTTACTTAGTAACTGGCTGTAGCCACAGCATGTCAAAACTGAAATACCTGTTTACCTCTATCTTTATCCTTGCCTACCCTACCCCAGCAAACTCCTAAGTTATTAATATCAACCTCCCATTCTATGGAGAGAGCCACTGTTTTTTTCCATCACCACTTATTCCCTCTATGCCTTGTTCTACTGCCCCCCTTCCCCTGCAATCACTTTTTAACATGGAATGCAAGGCCATCCATGATCCAGCCTTCTCTTACTTCTCTATAATCTAATTCCTCACCACTATCTGCCTAAGAATGTCTCAGTCACCTCCACCACTTTCATCTACCTAAATTCTACATAATTCTTTCCTTATTTCTTTTCTCCTTTTTTCTTTTTTGCTGAATCCTTCCAACTTCCCATCCAGCACTGCCCCCCAACAACAGCTGTCAGCCTGCTCTCTGTGAGTCTGTCTCTATTTTGCTTCTTAGTTTATTTTGTTCATTAGATTCCACATATGAGTGAAATCATATGATACTTGTCTTTTTCTGACTGGCTTACTTCACTTAGCATAATGCTCTCCAGGTCCTTATCTCAGGTATTATCACCTCCAGAAAATTTTCCCTGATACCATCTCCCCAAAGGCTGGGTTACACCTCTCTCATATATCCTCCCACAATATAGAATGCAAAGTTCTATCAGTTTTTAGTTCATTGTGTTATAATTATATTTTTGTGTGCTGGTGAACTCACTTGATCATAGCTCCCTCTTAAAGGGAGAGACTCTGTCTTATCTTACTGTGAATCTTCAAGGTCTAACAATATGTGGCACACAATAGGCCCTCAATAAATGCTTGTTGATTAAATTAACAAATAAATGAACTGTTTCCTATCATTTTATTGGTAAACCAATCCCCCCACCCAATCCAATAATGAAGACGTGCCTTGGGGTAGGAAAAAAATCTACTACAACCCCAGTCATAAACACATTTTGAGAAATTTCTCAGATTTGACTAAGACTGCTTAGCATTGGACTGTTTAGCATCATGCATATATAACTTCTATACACAAATATTTGGCCAAAAGGACATAATCATTGAGTGAACTGACTGTTCTAATGAAGAATAATTTGTATTTTACATAATTTCTTATTTTGATTATCTGTTCATGTATCTGTGTCTCCCATGAGACTAAGAGCTTCTTAAAGCTCCACACCAAGTACAATGCTTAACACATAGTAAGCACTCAATAAATGCTTCTTGAATGAATATACAGGGTGTGGCAAAAGTAGGTTTACAGTTGTTCGTATGGAAAATAATACAATAATTAATAAATAATAATAATACAAGAATAAACTCTGTGTTTCACATACTCACAACTGTAGACCTGCTTTTGCCCCATCCTGTATAGGACATACATTCATGCTGTTTCCTCTGTCAGAAATGCCTCTTTTCCCTCTCCTTTTCCATCTAAAAAAATTATACTTGTCCTTACAGAGTTCTGCTCAACTGTCAACCCATTCTGACTCAGCATAAAGCAGAAATAGTCACTTCCTCCTTTGGGCTACAGTAGTTTATTATACATATCATTCTTGTAGCATCTATTATGTACACTGTACTTTAGTTAGTTAAATTTAAACACCATCACCCACTACTTGTAAAATCTTCAAGAGCAGGAACTTTGTCTTATTTACATTTGTATCTTCGTGTACTGTACCTAAAAATTGCAGGCCCTAAAGAGAAGTTTGTTAAATTAGACTGAAGGATGGGTACCAGTAAGAATAGAAAGGAGAAGCCCTGGCTGGAGTGGCTCAGTTGGCTGGGTGTTGTCCCATGCATCAGGAAGTCGCTGGTTCAATTTCTGATCAGGGCACATGCCAGGGTTGAGGACTCCACCCCCAGTTGGGGACGTGAGGGAGGCAGCCAATTGACGTTGTGCTCTCACATCAATGTTTCTCTCTTCTCCCTTCCTGTCTCTCTAAAAATCAATAAATTATTCTTTTTAAAAAAATAGAAAGGAGGAGATAGATATGTGTTATGACCATGGGTAGAAACAAAATCAAGAGAAATTTCTAAATAAAAGTAGTAAAAGGGGAGGAACAAAGTAGAGAAAAAATCAAGGATGATTTAAGTTTTAAACCTGAATGACTAGAACAATTAAGTCACTTGAAGGTAAATAACAGAAATAAAGAAATGAGCACTAGGCACAGGTTTGGGCAGGTGTGGGAAATTAGGACTTTATATTCAATTTTGAACATGCTGAGTTTAAGGTTCCAGGAAACATCAGGCCAACATTTAAAACCCAAATTTAAATTTAAAATGCAAGAAGTACAGGTTTGCCCTGGCCGCTGTGGCTCAGTTGGTTGAGCATCACCCCATGCACTGAGAGGTCACCAGTGCGATTCCCAGTCAGAGCACATGCCCAGGTTGCATGCTAGATCCCCAGTAGGGGGCATGCAGGAGGCAGCCAATCAATGTTTCTCTCTCTCTCCCTCTCCCTTTCTCTGTCTCTAAAATCAATAAAAATATATATTTTTTTAAAAGATGCAGGCTTAGCAGCCAGTCACTTATGGTTGGAAAGCTATCAGGATATATAAATGACAAGAAAAAAAAATCCACTTTCACCATATTGGTCTTAGCAAAATAAATAAAATATAAAGAAGAAAAAGAAGTGAGCACTAAATATTAGAAAGGAAGAGAAAACTTATTTGCTGATGATAATGATGATCTTACTGGAAAAGTATAAAATAAAACTAATAAAATTGCAGCAGTCAAGATAAAAGATAAATACATAAAAGTCAACTGCTTTTAGCCCTGGGAAGGTAGCTCATTTGGTCAGAGCATCGTCCTGATATGACAAGGTTGTGGGTTTGATCTCCAGTCAGGGCACATACAAGAACCAACCAATGAATGCATAAATAAGTGGAATAACAAATCAATATCTCTCTCTCAAATTAATAAATTGAAAACGTCAATTGCTTTCAGTATAACAATAATAACTAATTAGAAAATGTAATGAAAAAACCTATTCATGATAATAGCAAAACTATAAAATACTTAGAAAAATGTGTGAAATCTATAAAAGAAGGAACTCTTACCCTATGCAACAGCATGGATGGACCTGGAGAGTATTATGCTAAGCAAAATAAGCCACTCACTTCTTTTTCTTCTTTTTACTTTATCAGAGAAAGACAAATACCATATGATCTCACTAATATGTGGGAACTAATGAACAAAATAAACTGATGAACAAAATGGAACCAGAAGCATGGATACATGGAATACACTGGCTGGTGCCTGAAGGAAGGGGGGTGGGGGTAACTGGATAAAGAAGATGAAGAGATTAGCTAAAGAACATATATGTATTCCCACGGACATAGACAATAGTGTGGTGAAGGCCAAGGGAGGGGGGAGGTGAGGATGGGTGGAGGTGGGCAAAAGGGGGGGGAACGGGGACACCTGCAATAATGTCAACATTAAAATGTTTTTCTTTTTTAATTCATCTTTATTGTTGAAAATATTACAGATGTCTCTCCTTTTTTCCCTTATTGACACCCTCCTCCCTGCTCCCACGCCCCCTCTCCTTCACCGCACTGTTGTCTGTGTTCATTGGTTGTGCATATATGCATGTAAGTTCTTTGGTTTATATCTTCCCAGCCCCCAACCCCCTTCCCTCTGAGGTTTGTCAGTCTGTCCCCTATTTCCATGTCTCTGGATCTATTTTGTTCATCACCTTATTTTGTTCATTATATTCCACATATAAGTGAGATCATGTCATACTTGTCTTTCTCTGACTGGCTTATTTCACTTAGCATAATTCTCTCCAGGTCCTTCCTTGTCTTCTCAAAGGATGAGATCTTTCTTTCTTACAGCTGCATAGTGTTCCATTGTGGATATATACCACAGCTTTTTTATCCACTCATCTATTGATGGACACTTGGGCTGTTTCCAGATCTTAGCGATTGTAAATAGCACTGCTGTGAACATAGAAGGCCAAGGGAGGGGGAGGTGTGGGTGGGTGGAGGTGAGCAAGGGGTGGGAGGAATGGGGACACTTGCAATAACGTCAACATTAAAATTTTTTAATTAAAAAAAGAAAATTGTAAAACTTCACTGAAGCACTTAAAAG
Organism: Tadarida brasiliensis; assembly: GCA_030848825.1. Lineage (NCBI taxonomy): Eukaryota > Metazoa > Chordata > Mammalia > Chiroptera > Molossidae > Tadarida > Tadarida brasiliensis. The sequence goes on from CM061280.1 coordinate 44,132,752, forward strand.
AACATCTTTAAAAATGGAAAAGCACACAAAGTGCCTGAATGAGATGATGCAGTATCCTAAATAAAATAACTTTTCTCAAATTAATGTATAAATCTAAAGTAATTTTTATCAAAAACTTAAAGAAATTTTTGGAAGTGTTAAAAGTTAATTCTAAAGCTCATCTGGAAGAGCATATCCCAGAAATTTTTGGAAAAGAAGAATGAGAATAAACTTGCTCTACCAGAAAGTAAAACTTACATAAAGCAATAACAATTAATGTAGTTTAGGAACATATCTATGTATTTCTGGGGATTTAGCATATGAAAATAGTGGCATTTCAAATCAGAGGGAAGAGCATGATTATTCAATAGATGAGGTTAGTATAGTTTCTTATTCATTTGGGGAAAATTAGAATCTGTACTTTAAACCATATACAAAAATAAATTCCAGGTGGATTGAAGATCTAAACATATAAAAGAAAATATAGAAGAATAGAAGAAAATACAAAAGACTTATGTGACCATATTGAGATAGGAAAAGCTTTCTAAGCAACTCACAAAACCCAGATGTTATAAAGTGAAAAAACAATAGATCTGGCTGCCTAAAAATTTAAAATTGTACAACAAATGACAGCATTTAAAAACTAATATATTAGTTTGCATTTAAAAACTAATATATACAACTGGGATAAAATATATTAGTAAATTAAAGGATTGATATACTTAAAGAATAAGGAGTTCCTTCAAATCAGTAAGAAAAGAGAATCCAAAGAGAAAATAGGCAAACAGGCCATTCAAAGATAAGTACACATTTCCAATAAAACATTTTAAAATGTTCACCCTACTAATAATCAAAACACACAAATACAAACAATGAAATCTCTTCTTTTCACTATCAGAGTGGCAAAATTTAAAATTGTCAAGTACTTGCCCTGGCCAGTTTGGCTCAGCTGTTAGAGCGCCGGCCGCAGACCAGAGAGATTCGGGTTGGTTCCTGCTAAGGGCACATACCTCGGTTGCAGTTTGTTCCCAGCCCCGGTTGGGGTCCTGTGGGTGGCAACCAATCAATATGTATCTCTCACATCGATGCTTCTCTCTCTCTCTCCCCCCTCTCTCCCTTCTGCTCTATATGAAGATAAAGGCAAAAATGTCCTCAGGTGAGGATAAAAAAAAATTATCAAGTACTTATTAATACCCAGCTCTACTGATCAGGGTGTGGAAAAATGGACTCTTTTAAACCCTATTGGTGAGAATGATTGTAAATTGCTTCAATCTTTTCAGAAGGCAAATTATTAACTATTAAAGCTCTATAATTATGCCCTGGCCGGTTTGGCTCAGTGGTTAGAGCGTCGGCCTGCAGTCCAGAGAGACCCAGGTTTGGTTCCCGCTAAGGGCATGTACCTCGGTTGCAGTTTGTCCCCAGCCCTGGTTGGGTCGTGCAGGAGGCAGCTACTCGATGTGTCCCTTTCACGTGGATGTTTCTCTCTCTTTCTCTCTCTTCTTCTCTCTCCCTCCTACTCTATCTGAAAAAAAAAGCTCTATAATTAAAATTAAAATATTTAAAATATTAATTATATATTATTTATTAGATTGTACATATACATACCCAAACATCTAGCAATTGCATAGCGTGACTTATCATATTTCCTTCAGTCACACCAGCCATCCAAATATCTCATTTATCATAATTTATATCTTAATTCTCATACCACTCTCTTCCTCTTCTAAAATAACCAAATATTTCACTCACCTTACCCTTCTAAATTCTTCCACTGTGTCCTCTGGAACTCCATTTGTATCAGCACTAAACTTTGCTATATCCTTAGCCTGCTCCCTAAATGTTCCCTTCACTTTCTTGTTCTCATCAAAACCTCACAATTCCCTAAACACAGTATTCCCTGAAGCCCTCTCAAGTGAAGTTTGTGTCTCTTCCACATAAGTCACACTACTAGACTTGGAGGTAAAGTGCCCTCCTTGTTGCCCATTGTCCTTACAGCCAATTTCTAATTCATTCCTCCTTATTTTTTAATTTTATTTTCTTTATTGATTTTAGAGAGAAAGGAAGGGAGGAGAGATAGAAACCATGATGAGAGAGAACTTCCATTGGCTGCTTCCTGCATGCCCCCCACTGGGGATTGGGCCCACAACCTGGGCATGTGCCCTGACCGGGAATCAAACCAGCGACCTCTTGGTGCATGAGTCAATGCTCAACCACTGAGCCACACCGGCTAGGCTAATTCATTCCTCCTTAAAAGTCACCAGCTTCACATCTTGCTGCTGTCATCTAGTCCTCATTCACTTAACATTTTGCCATCAGTCTTACATCCTGCTCTCTAAAACTACTGCTGTCATTCTTGATGACTTTGATATTCACATGGATGATCACTGAACTCCTCTAGTCAATCTTCTAATGATGTTTTTCTCCAGGCTAATTCAGCTGCCCACTTTTGCTGCAGTAACATAAATCCTGTAGTCACCATATCAATGTCACACTGAAAACTCAAAGACAGTAGAGCAATGCCTTCAAAATTTGGAAGAAAATTTTTTTCCAAACTAAAATTCTATATTCCACCAAACTATTAATCAAGTAAAAGGGTAGATTAAAGGCATTTCAAACAGGCAAGATCTCAAATTAAACACTGATGCCTGGATCAACTGAGAATTCTCATCCACCTCTCCCTCCAACACAAATACATGCAAGTGTTGTGGCCTATTCTTGAGAACTGGATGTTGACCATGGCAAGTTTAAAAAATAAAGGGTACCCCATTCCCTCTGGTCATATTTCTACAGAACGTGCAAAACCTGGTCTACATTACTACAGACTTGACAAATACCCTGACTGTTGTGAGCCCTGTTTCTCGGTACAAGTGCTTTGCTGGTTAGCTGGCTCTCCTAAAATATTTTTTAATCAAAAGAAAAAGCCCTGCCCTGGCCGGTTTGGCTCAGCGGTTAGAGCGTCGGCCTGCGGTCCAGAGAGACCCAGGTTCGGTTCCCACTAAGGGCACGTACCTCAGTTGCAGTTTGTCCCCGGCCCCTGGTGGGTCGTGCGGGAGGCAGCCACTCGATGTGTCCCTTTCACGTCGATGTTTCTCTCTCTCTCTCTCTTCCTCTCTCTCCTTCCCCACTCTATCTGAACAGAGAGTGGAAAAATGTCCTCGGGTGAGGATAAAAAAAAAAAAAAGAAAAAGAAAAAGCCCTTCCCTGGCCGGTTTGGCTCAGCAGTTAGAGCGCCGGCCCGCAGACCAATGAGTTGCGGGTTTGATTCCAGCCAAGGGCACATACCTCGGTTGCGGTTCGTCCCTGGCCCTGGTCGGTCGTGCGAGAGGCAACCAGTCGATGTGTCCCTCTCACGTCAATGTTTCTCTCTCTCTCCCTTTCTCTCCCTCTCTCTCCCACTCTGTCTGAAGATAAATAGAAAAATATCCTCAGGTGAGGATTAAAAAAAAAAAAGAAAAAGCCCTGATTTTAGAGTTTGTAGATTGTCATGATGTAATATTCCTATTATGACCAATTTCAAGCTGCCAGGAAAACATCAATTTTCCTGAAAATGTATTAATTAGCCAGTACAAGCCTGGTCCAGCACACCACTGTGTGACACAAAAGCACTCGCTTATGACTTTACACATGAACTTTCTCAGAAGGGATTCTTATAATCTTTTAGGGACAGGCTCTGCCTCTGAGACTCTTCCTCCAAGAGCCTTTATTTAATAACAACAATATTGCCCTTTCCTAATACAGCAAGACTAGTGCTTGCTACTCAATTTTCCAAAATTAAACAAATATATTATACATAGGTGGTTAATATAAAATAAAATTTAAAAAAACAAAGAAATGTGTTTTTTTAAAGACATAATAGTGATTACCTCTGGTGGTGAGGGAAGGGGACCCAACTAAGAAGAGGCACACAGGGGCTTCTAAGTTATTGATAATGTTCTGTTTCTTAAGTTGGATAGTAGGTAGTCACATGTTTATTATGCCTATGCTATTTTTATGTAATATATTAAATAGCTTAAAATGTGTAAGTAATAATAAAAGAAAAGAAAACACTTAAAAGAAAAAATATACATTAAAGTAAAATACAGTATAATATTTTTATGTGATCTTCAGTTGGAAGGGCCTTCCTTAGCAAGACTCCCAGCCAAGAATCCAGAAGATTGACAGACTTGATTACATCAAAATTTAAAACTTCTGTACAACAAAGGATAACATAAAAAAAGTTAAAAGACAATATACAGATGATGTATTATAGAATTATACATTTGAAACCTATAAAATTTTATTATCCAATATTACCCCAATAAATTTAATAATTTATTTAAAAAGACAAGTAATGGGGTAGGAAGGAATTTTTTTATTATGTGAGAAAATAAAATACATGAAGAGTACCTACAAATCAATGAGAAAAAGACAAATAACTCATCAGAAAAATTAATAAAGATTATCAACAGACAATTCATAGAAAATGCAAATAGGAAACATATAAGAAATAGTCAATCCCACTAATATTTTGGGAAAACCAAATTAAACAATAATAAAATGCCAATTTTAACCCATCTTGTTAGCAAAGATAGACTAATGTTGGTGAGGGTATACAGAAATGGAGTCTCTCAAACACTATTGGTGAGAATGTAATTGGGTACATTCTTCTTAGAGGACAATCTGGTTATATATCTAACAAAATATTAAATATATTTTTCAACTCTGCAATTCCTCTTTTAGATTGTTAGCCTTCAGACACACTTACATAAGTGATCAACGTATAGCTACAAGAATGAGGCCGGCCGGTGTGGCTCAGTGGTTGAGCATCGACCCATGCACTAAGAGGTCGCTGGTTCGATTCCCTGTCAGGACACATGCCCAGTTTGTGAGCCCAATCTCCAGTGGGGGGCATGCAGGAGGCGGCCAATCGATATTCTCTCTCATCGATGTTTCTATCTCTCTCTCCCTCTTACTTTCTCTCTCTCTAAAATCAATAAAGGAAAAAAATTTTAAATAAGAATGAAAGAAAATGCTCATCAATAGGGGACTGATTAAATATATTACAAGGTATTCATACAATCGAATATATGCATCTGCTTAAAAAAGAAGAAGATACACTGACATGAGAAAACGCTTCTGACTTGTAACATTAAAAAAGCAACATGGCCCAACCAGTGTGGCTCAGTTGATTGAGCAATGGTCCTTGCACCAGGAGGTTGCTGATTCAATTCCCAGTCAGGGCACATGCCTGAGTTGCAGACTCCATTCCCAGTAGGGGGCGTGCAGCAGGCAGCCAATTGATGTTTCGCTCTGACATTGATGTTTCTATCTTTCTCTCTCTCTCCTTCTCCCTCCCAGAGAGTCCCGGGTTTGGTTCCCACTAAGGGCACGTACCTTGGTTGCAGTTCATCTCTGGCCCCTGTTGGGGTTGTGTGGGTGGCAACCAGTTGATGTGTCTCTCTCACATCGATGTTTCTCTCTCTCTTCCTCCCTCTCTCCCTCCCGCTCTATCTGAAGATAAATGCAAAAAAAAAAATGTCCTCGGGTGAGGATAAAAAAATAAAATAAATAAAAATAAATTTAAAAAGCAACATGGCCCTAGCTAGTGTGGCTCGGTTCGTTGGAGTGTTGTCCCATGCACTGAAAGGTCGCTGGCTCAATTCTTGGTGAGGGCACAAGCCCAGGTTGGGGATTTTGTCCCTGTTAGGGTGCGTACGGGAGGCAACCGATTGATGTTTATCTCTCATATTGATGTTTCTCTCTCTCTCTCTCCCTCTCCTTTTCTCTTTCTCCAAAATCAATAAAAACATGTGTGTGTTTTTTTAAAAAGCAACGTGCACATCAATATTTATGGCATGATTTTATTTGTTTAAAAACTATATGTATATGTATATATACACACGTGTATGTCTATAGGGGGAAAGCATACATATACAGATATCCTCCACTTTCCACAAAAGACCTACATTACTACCTGTTTTCACTAGCCAAAAGAAATCCAAAGAGGACTTTCACTTTTACCAAAAAAAAAGCTATTACCAACCCTAGCCAGTGTGGCTCAGTTGTTTGGAGCATCATCCCATACACCAAAAGGTCACGGGTTTGATTCCTGGTCAGGGTGTATACCCAGGTTGTGGGTTTGAACCTGGTTAGGGTGTGTGTGGGAGGCAACCAATTGATGTCTCTCTCTCAAATCAATTTTTTAAATTTTGAATAAAAGCTATTACTGTACTAATGTAGGTCTTCACTTTATGCCATTTTGGCTTAGGAAAGAGTTAATAGGAACACTACTTTCAGATAACAGGGAAAACTTGTAAATATATATATATACGTTTATATATATGTATATATGTATATATATGCATTAAAATATATTTTGAAGAAAAGTCACTGCACTGGTCATGATGGTTACCTCTTCTGGGGGAATATAACTGGGGAGCAGCTGGAGGAAGACTAACAATTATAAAATTTAACTTCTGTATTGTTTGAATGCTTGTATCTGAAGATTTATTATATACTTCTAACATAAAAATGTTAATGTTTGCATAGTGAGTAAGGAAATATTTTTAAATACATATTTGATAACATTTAATTTAGTATAGCTTTGATTGGGATCTCTTTTAAAAGTAATCCAGATTACTTTTGTCAAAGCAGTTTATGGATAATATGGGATCACAAGCACAATCACAAAATGGTATAGCTCTGTCTCCACTTCCATCTGCTCTGCAGAAGTTATAAATAATCCTTCTTAAGTTTTTCCCAAATATTTCTGGCAATAAGTCCCCAGAGCTTTCTCACATATGCTCTGTAAATGAGTCTGCTCTACTGTCATGTGGTGCCTGTCATTTTCCTCCAGTAATGATGTCTCCCCTTCCTGTTACCACCAAGAGTGGCCAGCATGCCAACAATGCCCATGAAGACTACATGAGCTGATGTCTGATCTAAAGGCACCAATGGTGATTGTCAAAGACACTGAAGGCACCACTGCCAACAGCTACGGCCCTCAACAATGCCACTGACAATGTTGCTGCCACTATCACTGTCATCTTGGTACCACTCTGTCCCTCACCATCTGTCCAATTTATCTATAAATCCTATTAATTAAACCTCCAACACATATCTTAAATATGCCAACTTCTTTCTAAGTCCATTATTATCACCCTGGCCCAAACTACCACCATATCTTACTTGGACTACTGTATATACCCTACAGATTAGTTTCCCTATTTCCATTCTTACACCAATTCAATCCATTCTCCACAATAGTAGTAAAAATGCTCCTTTAAAATATAAATTAGGTTGTATCATTTCCCTGCTTAAAACCAATTAGTTACTTATATTATACTTATATTAAAAGTCAGACTCTTTACAATGACTTACTAGACTGTACATGATCTAGCCTCTGACTACCTCTAGAACCTCATCTAGTGTTACTCTCTTCTCAATCAATCAGGTAAAAATAATCTGATCCAGCCATACTGGACTCTTTTCTTCTCCTCAAATATGCCAAGCTTGCCTTTGGGTCATTATCTTTGCTGTTCCCCTTGCCTAGAATGTTTTTCTTCCTGCATTTCATATGGTGCCTCCTTCTTGTCATTCATACCTTACCTTAAATGTCCCCTCTGCAGAGAGCAACCTTCCCTGACCTACCCATCCAAATAGGCACCCACTCACTTTCTATCACATCACTGTATTTAATACTCTGCACAGAAGCTTTGATGTATTCTAATTTTTGACAGTAGCTGCTCTATCAACTTGAGTTTCTGAGTGGTAATATGAACAGAGTCTTCCAGCTGACTCATATGTAATGGAACATGTAACATGAGCAAGAAATAAATCACTGTTGTTTTAAGTCACTGAGAAAAAAAAAAAAAACTCTGCACAGCACTTCTCACTACCTGACATTGTTTAATTTGTCCATAACCAACAAAACCACTAGAATCCATGATCCAAAAGAAAAATAACCTTGTCAATCCACTGTATGCTTAGCACCAAGACTAGTGCTTCACAGAGGCACATAGTATAGGCCCTCAATAAAATTTTGCGGAATGAAGAAATCACCATCACCAGTGCGACCAATGTTGTTGACAATGTCAAAGCTGTTGACTCTTTGTGCTCAACTCAGCCTTTTCAATTATACATATATTTTAAATTTTCTTACTCAACTCAGTAGCTATCTTACTGAGTTTTCGAAGACACTGTTATTTTAGTTTTTACTCTCTTGTAACTCCTTAAGCCTAGGTCTCAGGTATGGCAATTCAGGTATAGCCTCAGGTATGACTCCCTGAGGGCTAAACCCAAGGGTGATTTGACGGATAGACACATGCTGCACCCAAAATCATGAGTCTGCTACCACATGGGCCTTGACTCAACCCTGTGTATCTCTAGGCTCTCATCCTCTATAGCAGCAGTTCTAAAATTCAGTTGCACAAAGAATTACCTGAAGAAATGTAATAAATACTAATGTCTGGCCAGGTCCCACCCTCAGAGGTTCTAATTAACTAGTCAGGGGTGCATTGTGGGTGTGAGATTTTTTAAAAACTCTCTAGGTGATTCTGATGTGTAGCCAAGGTTGACAACCATTATTTTAGAATAAAATAGGTCAATTTCAAGTCCTCTTGACTTTCCCTGAATACAATGTATAATACATTTAGGCTCAAGCTGGGACCCTTGTTGCATAGATGTGCTGCCACATAGTAATACCGAAATATTAATGCAATAATGTTTTGACCAAACCAGTCTTCTGAAAATCCATTTCACGATCACATGAACCGAGTTGAGGCACTTTTAAGAAATGTAGTATGTACTTGTTGTCACTAGAGGGCTGTCAGATAAGGTAAGTAAAAGAAGAAGAAAGAAAATATCAAACTTCAGAGATTCCATTTACTCCAATAGTTCTATCATTTTGATAAGTACAAATATAAACTTTCTATCGCTTGCCCTAATTACTTTTTAAATGTCCAATTCTGTATATTCAAGTGCATCTTAGTGATTTCTTCCTGATTATCCATTACCTCACATTTAACCACACACTAAAATCAAACACATGCCTCCCAAAACTGACTTCCCTTTCTGACTTCTGTTTCTGTCAATGGTTTTATTTTCCTAGTTACTCAAACGAGAAACTCCAGTCCTTTTCCCATGTATCCCCTCCCACCATGCTCCAAGCTAATTTCACCTCCTAAATATTTCTCACATCCATTTCTTCCCCTTTATTCCCATTGCCATGACCTTGGTTCAGACAAAGGACTACTCACCTGGATTTCTGTAATGACCTCCTAAGGGATCTCTCTGACTCAGTTTGGAGTCCTCTACTTATTCCTTAACACTGCCACCAGAATTAGCTTTTAAAACCCAAAAGCTGATCATGATCATGGCAGTCCCCTGCTTAAAACCATTCTGTGGCTCCATACACAATAAAGTACAAATATCTCTTTCGGGCCTTTCAGTTCTGGCTCTTGCCTACTTCCCCAAACACATCTTTCACAGTCCCCTTCTCTTGCATACTGAGATCTAATGTCTCCAAACTTTCAGTTCCCCCTTATGTGCCTTTGCAACTGCTATTTCCCATGTGCATAATGCTCTTTTTCCTCTTTTTATCCCGGTGAGCTACTCATTCTTCAAAATTCAGCTATTGGGTTTCCTTCTCTTTCCGGGCCAAATTAGTCACTCGGGTGCTACCTGGGCATCAGGATTTTTTTAAAGCTCTCCAAGTAATTCTGATGTGTATCCAAGGATGAGAACCACTGCTACCATATATCTCTAACACTACACTCTATTTCAATCAGTTTGAAGTATATCTGTCTTCCTTTCTAAATAATAAGATCATTGAGGTAATAAACCATGTTTCATTCAATTTTGTAATCCTAGTATCGGTGGAGGAAAACAATGAATGTATGAGTCAATAACCCTACTAGTAATATAAAAATACAAATTTCCATTAACATTTTTGTCATAGTATAATTATATATAGTTCTCTTTTATAAAACTATAATGTAGCATTACCTTATAAGAACGTAAGACTTGTCTTGCTGATTTAGACTAACTATTGTCACCAATAGTGCAAAAAATGGTTATCCTCACTGACAATTACCTCAATTACCTCAAACTGCTCAAAGATATACTTCCTGTAGTAATTTTTATAAAACCACTATAGGTGAATTAATAAATCTCTCAGAAGCTATTTATAATTTTAGTCCTACTTTGTGGGGATAAATTTACTATTGGCATGCAGCAACATTTCAGAGCCTGGTGGTAGACACAAAGTTCAATGAGCCATCTAAATTTTTCTTTTTTAAATAGAACTCGATCCTGGAACTAAGGACAATTTATCCCCAGAGCAGCTTCCCTAGATGCCTTCATTATACCATCACATTCTTATCAACAGCTGCTTAGCTAAAAAGTCCTGAGGATGGCTCAGCCAACCCAAACCAAAAAACTTGAAGATATTCCTGGGATTAGAAGAGAGATAGTAGAGAGACCCTGAAAATAGAGGACATATGTTGCTGTCATTCTACAACAAAGAATACACTTGGCCTGAAAACTTGGGCCTTTATCCTAAGTAGGAATGCCTAACCACAGTTTGGAGGTCTCTGGCCATAGAGAAATATGAAGGCCTAACCCGGGTGGAATCTGGGACATGCATTCTCCTAACCTGCACCCTGTTTTGTCAAGGGTGTCCTTTTAAAGGGCCCTCTCAATTCCTTTTGCCTCATTTACTGAGATGCCCACAGGGTATTTATGGGCCAGTACCATTACTCCTTTCTAAAAGAACAGGTATCTGAACATTTGATAAACCATGGACCGGCAGTAAGAAAATGCCTTGCCCTGGCCACTTTGGCTCAGTGGTTAGAGCCTCGGACCGAGGGTGGTGGGTTTGATTACTGATCAAGGGCACATACCTGGGTTGCAGGTTCAATCCCCGGCCCCGGTAGGGGTCATGCAGGAAGCAACCAGTCCATGTGTCTCTCTCACATTGATGTCTCTCTCTCTCTCTCTCTCTCTATCTCTTTCACTCTCCCCTCCTCCCTCCCTTCCACTCTGTCTAAAAATCAGTGGAAAAGTATCCTTGGATGAGGATTAACAAAAGAAAGATGAAAGAAAAAAGGAAGGAAGGAAGGAAGGAAGGAAGGAAGGAAGGAAGGAAGAAAGGAAGGAAAAGAGAGAGAGAGAGTGAGCCTTGGTGCAAGTGTAATAAGATCAAGAAAGCCAGGGTTCAAAAGTAGTTGGAATATATATCAACAAACTCTTATGTAGGAGCATACTCTGAAGCTATGACAGCCAGGAGACTAGTTGTTGCCTTAGCCCTAGTCTAAGGAGGGCTGTTGGAAATAAAAGAGTCCTCACTGGCAACTAGAACTGGAAGGAGGATGTTCTTCCTAACATTCTTTCTATTTTCAGAATTTAAAGGATGAGCATCTTATTCTTTTTTTTTTTTTTTTTTTTTTATCCTCACCCGAGGACATTTTTTCATTTTTTGCTCAGATAGAGTAGGAGGGAGAGAGAGGAAGAGAGAGAGAGAGAAACATCGATGTGAAAGGGCCACATCGAGTGGCTGCCACCCGCACAACCAACCAGGGCCGGGGACAAACTGCAACCGAGGTACATGCCCTTAGCGGGAACCGAACCCGGGTCTCTCCGGACCGCAGGCCGACGCTCTAACCGCTGAGCCAAACCGGCCAGGGCTGAGCATCTTATTCTTTAACTTAAAGCTCTATTGGGATTTCAGATGGGATGAAAAGGACCTGAATAATCCATAGTTGGGCTTCTCATTTTTTCTCTACTGATCAGCTACCCTGGTCTATTCCAGACACAAGTAAACTTAAAACACAGAGGAAAATTTGGGAAATAACTATTTGTAGTGATGGCAAAGTATTGTTCAACTTTGCACAGATTAAACTACCAACTAGGTCCTTCCAGTTCTCACTGCTAACACTCCCTATAATACAGAGGAGTGACAAAGTCACTAGACTCTGACCTTGAAGTCTAGTTTTTCTAATTAATTTTCCCTACTTCCACCTTCCAGCTATAGATTACAATGTAAGCTTTAACTTCCTTTTTGGTCTTTCAAGGGGCAAAGTCCTTTGTTATCTGGCCCTCAACAAACATGGTTTTTGGCTGCAGAATGAAACAGCACTAACTTCCTGACTACCTCTCATCACCCATTTGGCCAGCTTCCCTCTGGCTGCTCCCAGGATGTCCTGTTTCTATCTCCTCCTGCCTGCTTGTGACAGAGGCCCTGCTCCCACATTGTTCCTGGCCCCTGCCCCCAGGATTATAGCATCCTGAATGGTCTGCAGTTTCTCTCTATTGCCTCTTTCCAGTCTCTCCCTGGCTGCTGTATTTTTCAGTTTTTATCATATGCAGGAGGTCTTTGAATAACATCATTTAGTTTAACGTCATTTCATTATAACGTTGACGAGATGCCTTAATAATTAAACTCTTGTTTATATCAATTAGCCAGTGGTAAAACTGGTTTTATTAAAAGTTGTTTCATTTAAAGTCACAGAAGTTATCATTGACCTTAAGTGAGGCCTTCCTATACCCAGCTCTGTTAAGCTTCTTTCTATCCCTGATTCTGGTCATCCCATATGTTTTCTGTCTCCTCTCCTCTCCTCTCCTCCCCTCCCCTCCCCTCCTCTCCCCTCCCCTCCTCTCCCCTCCCCTCCTCTCCCCTCCCCTCACCTCCCTTCATCTCCCCTCTTCTCCCCTCCTCTCCTCTCTTCTCTTCTCTTCTCTCTCCATACAAATGGCCAAGAGACATACAACAAAATGTTCAATGTGACTAATCACCAGAAAGATGCAAATTAAAACAACTATGAGGTATCACCTCACACCTGCCAGAATGGCCGCCATCAACAAATCATCAAACAAGTGCTGGCGAGGATGTGAAGAAAAGGGAACCCTATTGCACTGCTGGTGAGAATGCAGACTGGTGCAGCCACTATGGAAAACAGTATGGAGTTTCCTCAAAAAATTAAGAATGGAACTGTCATTTTGACCCAGTGATCCCACTCCTAGGAATATAGCCTAAGAATCCTGAAACACCAATCAGAAAGAATATATGCACCCCTATGTAGCAGCGCTATTCACAATAGCTAAGATCTGGAAACAGCACAAGTGCCCATCAGTAGATGAGTGGATAAAAATGCTGTGGTACATATACACAATGGAATACTGTAAACATGAAGAATCTATTACCCTTTGAGACAGCAGGGAGGGGCCTGGAGAGTATTATGCTAAGCAAAATGAGCCAGTCAGAGAAAGACAAGTATCACACGATATCACTTATATGTGGAATCTAGTGAACAAAATAAACTGATTAATAAAATAGAAATAGAGGCATGGAAATATGGAACAGACTGATGAACCTCAGAGGGAAGGGGAGGAGGGCGGGAAGAGATTAACCAAGGAATTTATATGCATATATACATTACCTATGGACACAGACAATAGGGTGGTGAAGAGCTAGGACAGAATGGGAACTGGGAGGAGGGGGGGAATGAGGGAGGAATGGCGGGGCATATGTAATACTCTCAACAATAAAGATTTAATTTTTAAAATAAATAAATAATAAAATATATTTTTTTTATTGATTTGAGGGAGAGGGAGAGGGAGAGAAATATTGATCAGTTGCCTTCTGTATGCACCCAACCCGGGACCGTTAAACCCACAACCTGGGCATGTGCCCTCACCTGGTAACATTTCCATATACAGGACGATGCTCAACCAACTAAGCCACACTGGACAGGGCTCTCTCTTTCTCTCTCTCTCTCTCTCTCTCTCTCTCTCTCTCTCTCTCTTTAATGTAGGGCTGCATTTCCTTACCTCCCTCTAGTTTAATACACATCTTCAAAAGCACCCCCCACACACTAATTTACATCAAGAATTTACAAATACTTAAGATCTTTATATTTATATTTTAACACTCCCATCTTTAGACCTCCCCTCCCTAATTTCACAGTCAGTTTAAGGGAGAAAGGCATTTTTTTTCTATAGATCTGAGTATTTATGGCTGGAATCTCCAGTCTGATGGCCAAATGGCAATCCTTACAGTATGAAATTAGAATGTAAAGCTCTCTCAAATAAACCTTGTTTGAAGTGTTCTCTAAGGATCACTTGCATCACAGTTACTTGGGAGAAGCTTCTTAAAATGCTGATTTCAGGGCCTCTCCAGAGATCAGAATTCAATAGGTCTAGGGTGAAGTCCCAGAATCTATATATTAGCAGGCTCCCTACATGAGTGTATACTTTGAAAAACCATTGTAGTAAGACATGCTGCCTACATAGCTTTGTTCACTTTAGGTGTCAGTGTCAGAATCTTGACTATGGTCAGCAGGTAATGCACCCATAACAGTATGTGGAGTTCTTTAACTTGGGAGTTTATGAAGACAACAAAAATATCTGTTGAGAATAACTGGACCTGAACTCTAATAACAAGAATTATATACCTACTCTCTCTCACACACACACACACACACACACACACTGCTTATTTACTTACTGCATATATTTAGATAAACTATAAGCATCTACAGTGAATTTTAATATCAATCTTCATACCTTCCTTTCTAAGGAACTAGCCCTGTGTATGTTTTCCTTCCAGGTTCTTGGGATCATTGTCTGTCTCCCAAGTTGTTATTATCCCTTGCTAACTGACCTGGGAGATCCAATTCTTGTTTAGAGTGCTTATTAGGAACCCAATGCACTTGCTCTAAGTGTCAAGAATTAATTGATTTTTATGTTAAGCTGTATTTCCTTCCAATATGTTCTGCAAACAGCTGACTACCTACTGTACTGGTTAATTGAAATTGGCAATACTGTCAGTAAATATCTAATCTAATGGTTCCAAAAGGGAGGTTGGTGGGGAGGGAAGTAGATATATGGAGATTAACTGGGGAGCCTTTTCAAGTGATATGTGCCCAGGATACCTGAGATTTTGGCAAGACTCAAGTTTGTAAATGGGATGGAGAATGCAGGATGAGAATTATTGGTCTAACCAGCATTCCATATTTGTGTTCTCTAGTTCAGTTGGATTCTCTTATTTTTTTAAAATCAGCATTCTTCAAGGTGAGATGATGGGAGGTGCATTTTAAATACATTTTGTTGGAAAAAGCCTCTTGTGGTTTTGAGGTTTTAAGTCTAAGCTGAAAACAAATTCTCCTATTTCTCTCACTACACAGGTCCATAATACACTCTTCCTCTCCAGTGTCATAAACATTCTCCACTACTATCCCAATCCTTACTACTGGGGAAGCATCAACTCAGAGTATTACTAGTTAATCACTTCTTTTCTCCTAACCTTTGATCTACAGAATGACTTTTGGATTTACAGTGGGCACCCTCAGAAATTGATAGTGTCCAGAGTCTTTCTCAGGGTTGGTATGAAATATAGCTTGAATTTCAAGTTTCCCACATATGGTATATGACCAGGGGAAATGGGTTTCTGTCTCTAGCCTCATTGATTTTCATTCCTCAACCAAAATGATGGGCTTTGAACAGTTGTCCACTAACCAATATATTCCCAAAGGAGGAAGACTCAGGTTCCACTCAAAGAAATCAATGACTCCTTCTTAGAAAAGGGTTATGACTCCTCAGTAATAAAGTAGTTCAGTTGCAAATAGATTGAATCTCCATACATCCTAGGTAGACTAGATACCCTTATATACTTGTGAAAAGAATAGATTCTCACCTTCCACTCAAACAGTGCTTGATCCACTTTCTGTAAATCTCTAGTCCAGAAAATATCCTCTTCAGGACCTATTGCTGCTAGACATAATTATGACACACTACCTAATCCAGGACCTCAAACATCCTTATTTTTTCAAATACACTATAAATCTGGTAACAACATATCCACTGCTGCAACTGTGTAATGGCTTAATCAATATAAATCCAAAGGCAGAGCTTCTGTACAGTCCATTTTATTTATTGCCTGAAAGACTGCTTCCATGACAATTCCACCATAACTTAATCCACCTATCCAAATTCCTATCTTTCTGTAGAATAGAACTGAATTGAGGTAATACAGCAGAAGAGATGGCTGAAGAAATAACTTCAGTAATTTCTTAAAATGATAGATAGATATGATAGATAGAATATATCATTTTAAATGCAAGGCTGATGGTTGAGATGATGGCAAAATGTCAGCACTAATCCAGAAAAAAAGGAAACTATGAAACTAACATTTACCTTGGGATAGCTGCTGGTTTATAGTAACCCTAGAAAGTAGTTTTAATGAACCAATCAAATGCAAGGGACAAAAGAGACAAATCCCGAGGCCCAGGCAAGGTTAGAAGTTGGATCAGGTGCATACCATCCCCCTCCTTATCTGCTGAAAGTCAGACCCCCAAAGGGTGATGTTCTTAATGGATAAATGGGGTGAGGGACCACCACTCAGAATCTCCAAAGAGAAAGTTCCTATGAATGTGTGCCTACAAACAAATCTCATAAGACACACAAGGGAAAATATGAAAGACAGGCTAAGACATATGGAGGATATAATGAGGAGGACCAATATGCATCTAATGGGACTTCTAGAAGGAACTATGAAAGAGAATAAGAGAGAGACAATATCTAATAGATAATGGTGAATATTCAAAATTAGTGAAATACACAAATCCTCAGATTCAGACCACATTAGTTAGCATCCTCACTCTGTCTACTAAACATAGTAGGCTAGTGCCAACTCTTCATTTCCCCACATCAGAATCCTGGGTTGATCATAATCAGGGTACTCAGTCATGTTATACTCAAGAGGAGCAAACAACGAGTGTAATTGCTTGAATATGCCTCTGGGTTTGTTTTCAGAATACCAGGACTTAAATTATGTATAGTCAACCTAGATCATTCCTTTAGTCTGAAGTTGTATCTGGCAGGTAATCTCTGTTAATTCTGACTCCTAGTTTGGGCATTCTGCAACCTTCAAAAGCAAAAACAGAGATAAAAATATGCATTTTGGTGCAGTATACTGGTAAAACCATGTATTTAAGGTCCAGGTTCACCTAAGTTCAAATTCTGACTCTGCTACTGTGCTTCAGCTCCTGTATATAAAAGAGTGGGGGAAGGTTTTAGAATTGAATGATTGAGCCCAGCTGGTGTGGCTCAGTGGGTTGAGTGTCCTCCCATGGACTGAGGTCCTGGTTCGATTCCCAGTAGGGGGCATGCAGGAGGCAGCCAATCGATGTCTCTCTCACACATTGATGTTTCTATCTCTCTTTCCCATCCTCTCTCTCTAAAAAAATCAATAAACACATTTTTAAAAAGAATTGAATGATTGAGATAACATATAAAATGCCAGCCAGATCATCATATAGAATAAGTATTCCCTTTTCATCCCCCATCCATCTTCTTTTTAATTAATTTATTTATTTACTTATTTATTTAATTATTTATTTTGTTAATACTCACCTGAGGATATTTTTCCATTGATTTTTTTTAGAGAGAGTGTGAGGGAGGGAGGGAAAGAGAGAGAGATACATCGATTGGTTGCCTCCCACATGACCCTGACCGGGGCTGGGGATCGAACCTGCAACCCAGGTACGTGCCCTTGACCAGAATCAAACCCATGACCCTTTGGACTGCTGGCCGATGCTCTAACTACTGAGCCAAAGTGGCCAGGGCCCCATCCCTCTTCTCAGGGCATGACTTTCAGACTTTTGCCCAAGACTGAGGCCAGATCCAACTTGTTTTTAAACAAGTTGTTTACTCTTGACAAAATGGTCATATTGGTTGTAAAACTTTATTAGAAAATTTGAAAAACTAAAATTATGTCTACTATAACTTCAAGATGTATATGGGCAAACCAGATTTAAGAGTTGGATATTGACCAACCAGAACAGACAGCCAATGTGACTCAGGTGGACAGAGTGACTGAAGCAGGTAAAAGATCTGGCACAGCAAACTAGACTTCAAGTCCATAACTTAGCATTAGGCAGGGAATATAGGAAGACTGTGGTCAAGGCAGGCTGGAGAAAGCTGGTTTTCAGGAGCTTAGGCTCCTGAAAATGAGAAACATAGGCAAAAGTCATAAATGAAAAGCTAGGGATTTAGTTATTCAGAGGCTAGGCAATGACTGTTGGGAGCCCATCCCCAAATGATCTGGTCACATGTGTTAGGCATAGAATACTAGAGCTCCAATTCAGAGCTCAAATCAAGAGTTTAGATGACAGGGATGAAAGCCCAACACAGAAGGACTAGGCCATATCACTATTAACCCATTACATAGCACAATGCCTGGAACATAGTAAGCCCTTGATAAACATCTGTTGAATGGATGAATGAATGAATGAATGAATGGATGATAAAGCAATCACATGAAGCCAAATAACAATACTGAAAGATCAGTAGTATGATTAACATTGAAACTAAGCCCTAATTCCAAAGACAAGCAGGTTCACTCAATGGTAAAAGACCACAGAAGCAGAGAGCACAGTCCCTAACATCACATGGATAGTAGCAGGATTGCTGAGGCTCTGGAGGATTATTCTGCAAATGGAGTTGCGCTTTGAGTGTAGTGTATATATGAGTGTGTGTGAAGAGAGATACTTCCTTCATATTTTAAATGCAGTAGGTTATTTTTTTTCTGTTTTCACTGTTTTTTTCTTCTGTTACATTACACCTTAATGTTCACTCTAGTGTTACATTTATTTCCAAGTGTATTCAAGGACTTCAGAAAGCAAACAGTACCTCTTGATATATGTACACTTGTTTGACCATGACCTACCTAGGTCCCTGGTTCTTAACTGGCAGAGGGAGGATAGGGATACTTACCCTTGTAGTAGTTTTATTGCTTTATAATAAATTACCACAAAGTTAGTGGCTTTAAACAATACGGATTTCTTAGCTCACAGTTCTATTCATTAGAAATCTGAATACAGAGCTAGGTTCTGCTCAGGGTCTCACAAGGCTGAAATAAAGGTGCTGGCCAGGCTGCATTCTCATATGGAGCTAAGTGTCCTTTTTCCAGTTTCAGTCAGGTTGTTGGCGGAATTCAGTTCCCCACAGCCATAAGACTGGGGTGTCTATTTCCTTACTATCAGCAGGGGGCCACTCTCAGTTTCTAGAGGCTATATTCCACACCTCATAGTTAGCTTTCTTTCAGGCAAGCCAGAGTCCATTTCTCTGACTTCCTCTTCCCCACCAGCCAGAGAAAACTCTGCTTTTGAAGGGCTCATGTGATTAGGTCAGATCCACCAGATAATCTCCCTATCATAAAGTCAACTGAGTTGGGACTTTAATTACAACTGCAAAATCCCTTCACAGCAGCACCTAGATTAGCCGTTGAATTCAATAACTAAGAGAAAGTGAGTAAACTAGGAGCTAGGAAATCTTGAGGCCCTATCTGAAAATTTTCCTCCAACAACCCCTAATGTTGAGATGTACCTATTTAAAGAATACCATAAAAAATGGGGAAAAAAAGGAAATAACTAACTGCTTTAGTTTTTTGGTTGTAATATTCAGACACTTCACTCATTAACATGGATCATTTGCTACAAGCTAGTAAAACTAGAGCAAACTCTAGGGAGATAACAGAAAAATAAAATAAAAGTGTGACCTTGGGCTTGAAGGGAACCAAAGTTTTGCTACCCAGAAGCTGCCTTTTGGGATACTAATTTTAAGCCTGTTATTGGGAAACAAAAGACTCAGAAAGAAACTTTGGCCCTCCCCCCATTTCCTGCCCAAGAGGTTCAGATAGAAAAATCTGTTTCAGGAAGGGAATCTTAGGGTGCTGCTTTAGCCTAATCTGAATTAAGTATGGTATATAGGAAGGCCTCAGGCAGGGACCTGTTAGCTAGATACACCCCCCACCCCCGCCATGTCCCATTGTTTTTGAGTTGCCAAACAAGAATTTATCTGCCATGTTTGTTTAGTTCTTCCTCAACTACCTGTAAATCACCCATTCTCACTTCTGAAATCTCATACCCCATGCTCCCCCATTTTCTTCTTTGTCCAAAATGTCATATATATCCAATGTTGCCTCACTGCCTTTGGAATTTTCATGCATATGTGAATTCCCATGGGCATGTATAAAATTTTATTTTCTCCTGTTAATCTGCCTTTGATTAACAGGAGAACTAGAAGAACTTAGAAAATGGGAGGGCCAGGACAGAGCACTAAATTAGCTACAGCCACACACCTTGGGCTCTGGCAGAAGGAGGGCAGACTACTGGAATGGTGTGGAGAGACATAGCAGCTTGGAGAGCTGGGATGGCAATGGGAGTTTTGTGCTGAATCACTCCCTCATAGGACAGTAGACATCTTAATCAAAGAGCCCCTTCCCAAAACCCCAGGGATAAGCAACAGCCCCTCCCTCAGGAATTAAACACCACCCTGCCAGTCCAAAGAAAAGCAAATTAAAGCTCATTAAGAGCCAGCAAGCATCTGCTCCACCCACTGGAAATCCTCTTACTCTGAATACCTGAGGGACTTATTCATTCAGTTGAGAGCTACAACCCAAGGCTCATCAAGTAACTGAGACTATTAGCCTCCAGGCAAAAGGCTAGAGGATAACTGAACCTTTCCTGGGCTTTCAAATCTACCCAAGAAAGTAAGCCTTTACAGTGGTGCTTCACATGGGTCCTCCCTCACTCACCCAAACCCAGTAGAGGGAGCCACAACCAGCAGAACACCAACACCCACAGGGAAAATTTGGCAGGTTCCAAAACCCACTGAGACAGCCAAAATGGTGAAACAAAGGAACAAAGCCCAAATGAAAGAAAAGATAATTCAACAGAAGATGAAATAAATGAAAGGGAATTGAGCAAGATATCAGGGGGAGAGTTCAGAGTAATGATCATGAGGAAGCTCAACAGCATGAGTAATGATATAGAAGCATTGAAAACCAACCAATTGGAAATGAAGAATGAAATAGCAGAAATAAAGAACAAATTGAAAGGAAAAACCAGCAGAGTGAAGGAGGCCGAGGATCTGATCAGTGAATTAGAAGACAGGGTAGAAAAAATTGCCAAATCAGAGAACCAAAAAGAAAAAAACAATTAAAAAACAGGAAGATAGCCTAAGAAAACTGTGGGATAATATGAAATGCAACAACATCTGCAACATAGGAGTTCCAGAAGACAAAAAAAATGAGCAAGGGTTAGAGAATATATTTGAAAAAATAGTGACAGAAAAATTCCCTAACTTGGTGAAGGAAGAAGGCATTCAAGTTCAAGAAGCACAGAGAGCCCCAAGTAAGAAAAACCCAAACAGTCCCACACCAAGACACATAGTAATTAAAATGCCAAAAATTAAAGACAAAGAGAAAATCTTAAAGTCAGCAAGAGATAAGCAACAGGTTACCTACAAAGGAACCCCTATAAGGCTATCAGCTGACTTCTCAACAGAAACACTATGGGCCAGAAGGGAATGGCATGAAGTAATCAAGGTCATGAAAAACAAGGATCTGAATCCAAGACTACTCTATCCAGCAAGGCTATCATTCAAAATAGAACGTCAAATAAAGAGCTTCCCAGACAAAAAAAAAAAGGCTAAGGGAATATATTAGCACCAAACCAGCACTGCAAGAAATGTTAAAAGGACTGCTATAATAAGTAGAAGAAATACAAAGAAAAATATAACCACAAAACAAAAATGGCAATAAATAATTACATATCAATAATAACCTTAAATGTAAATGGACTAAATGCTGCAATCAAAAGACATAGAGTAGCTGATGGTATAAGAAAGCATGACTCATCTATGTGTTGTTTACAAGAGACCCACCTCACAACAAAAGGCTCACATAGGTTGAAAGTGAAGAGATGGAAAAAATTGTCCAAGTAAATGGAAAGGGAAAAAATGCTGGGGTAGCAATACTCATATCCGATCAAATAGACTTCAAAATGAAGGCCACAACTAGACACAAAGCACCAAATTATATTTAAAAACTTCTGAAGGGCTTCAAAGGAGAAATCTACAGCAACACAATCATAGCAGGGGACTTCAACACCCCACTGATATCACTGGATAGACAAAAATTAACAAGGATACAGAGACTCTAAATGATGCACTAGATCAAATGAATTTAATAGATATCTACACAGAATTACACCCAAAAACTGCAGAATTCACATTCTTCTCAAGTGCACATGGGACATTCTCAAAGATAGACCACATGTTAGGACACAAATTAAGTCTCTACAAGTTCAAGAAGATTGAAAGCATCTTCTCTGATCACAATGGCATGAATCTAGAAATCAATTACAGCAAAAACATTTAAATACATAGAGGCAAAAGAGCATGTTATTAAACAATGAATGGGTTACCAAGGAGATCAAGGAAAAAATTAAAAACTTCCTGGCAACCAAAGAAAATGAACACAACAACACAAAATCTATGGGACGCAGCGAAAGCATTCCTGAGAGGGAAGTTCATAGTACTACAAACTTACTTCCAGAAACAAGAAAAAATTCTAATTGACTATTTAACCTCACAACTTAAAGAACTAGAAAGCAAACGAAAACAAACACAGAGCAAATAGCAGGATAAAAATAGTGAAGACCACATCAGAAATAAATGACAGAGACTAAAAAACAACTCAAAAGATCAATGAAACAAAGATCTGGTTCTTTGAAAAGATAAACAAGATTGATGGACCTTTAGCTAGACCCACCAAGAAACAAAGAGAAAGGACCTAAATAAACAAAATCAGAAATCAAAGAGAAGTAACAACGGACAGAAATACAAAGGATCATTAACAAATACTATGAACAATCATACACCAATAAATTGGACAATCTAGGCGAAATGGACAAATTTCTAGAAACACATAGTCTCCCAAAAGTGAACCAGGAAGAGATAGAAAACTTTAACAGACCAATGACAACTAAGGAAATTGAAGATGTAATCAAGAATCTCCCAGCAAACAAAAGCCTGGCCTGGGACAGCTTCATGGGGTAGTTTTACTGAACATTCAAGAAGAACTAACACTCATTCTCCTCAAACTATTCCAAAAAATTCAAGAAGAAAGACTCTTTTTATGAGGCCAGCATAATCCTAATTCCAAAACCAGAAAAAGACACTACAAAGAAAGAAAACTACAGGCCAATATCCCTGATTAACATAGATGCCAAAATCCTTAACAAAATATTAGCAAATCGGATCCAGCAATACATCAAAAAAATTATTCAACATGAACAAGTGGGATTCATCCCAGGGATGCAAGGCTGGTACAATATTCACAAATCAATAAATGTGATACACCACATAAACAAAATGAAAGATGAAAACCATATGATCATATTAATAGACACTGAAAAAGCAGTCAACAAAATCCACCACCCATTTCTGATAAAAATGCTCAGCAATGTGGGAATAGAGGGATCATATCTCGACACACTAAAGTCCATATATAAAAAATCTACAGCCAACATCATACTCAATGGGCAAAAACTAAAAGCATTTCCTTTAAGAACAGGAACAAGACAGGGATGCCCACTTTTGCCACTCTTATTTAACATCATACTGGAAATCTTAGCCACAGCAATTAGACATGAAGAAAACGTAAAAGGAATCCAAGTTGGAAAAGAGGAAGTGAAATTGTCGTTATATGCAGATGACATCATATTGTACATAGAAAACCCTAAAGACTCCAATAAAAATCTGCTAGATTTAATAAACGAATTTGGCAAGGTAGCAGGATACAAAATTAACATCAAGAAATCAACGGCATTCTTATACACCAATAATGAACTCATAGAAAGAGAAACTTTAAAAAATCCTATTTACCATTGTGGCAAAAAAATTAAGATACCTAGGAATAAACTTAACCAAAGAAGTAAAGGACCTATTTGCAGAAAACTACAGGACATTGGAAAAAAAAATAGAGGAAGATATAAAAAAGTGGAAGCACATACCTTGTTCATGGATTGGAAGAATTAACATCATTAAAATGTCCATACTACCCAAAGCAATCTATAGATTCAATGCAATCCCCATTAAAATACCAACAACATACTTCACACGACTAGAACAAATACTCCAAAAGTTTATATGGAACCCAAAAAGACCCCGTATAGCCACAGCAATCTTGAAAAAGAAGAACAAAGTAGGAGGGATCACAATACCGGATATCAGGTTATACTACAAAGCCCCTGTAATCAAAACAGCCTGGTACTGGCACAAGAACAGGCATATAGATCAATGGAACATAACAGAGAACCTAGAAATTGACCCATGACATTATGCTCAATTAATATTTGACAAAGGTGGCAAGAGCATACAATGGAGTAAAGACAGCCTCTTTAATAAATGGTGCTGGGAAAATTGGGCAGCTGCATGCAAAAAATTAAACTAGACCACCAGCTTACACCATACACAAGAATAAACTAAAAATGGATAAAAGACTTAAATGTGACTCGTGAATCCATAAAAAATCCTAGAAGAAAATGTAGGAAACCAAATTTCAGACATCATACGCAGCAGAATTTTCACTGATACACCTAAGGCAAGAGAAACACAGGAAAAAATTAATACATCGGACTACATTAAACTAAAAAGCTTCTGTACAGCAAAGAAACAAGCATCAAAATGGAAAGGGAACCCACTGTATGGGAGAGCATACTTGCCAACGATACATCAGATAAGGGGTTAATTTCCAAAATATATAGCGTATTCATACAACTCAACAAAAGGAAGACAGAGAATCCAATTAAAAAATGGGCACAGCCCCCCCCACCACGGAGGAACCCAGGCGGAGCGAGGGAGCCAGGCGACCCCCACACCAACGGAGGAACCCAGGCGGAGCAGCAAGGGAGCTGAGCGACCCCCACACCATCGGAGGAACCCAGGCGGAGCGAGGGAGCTGAGTGACCCCCACACCAACGGAGGAAGCCGGCAACACACAGGAGAACTGAGCAAACTGAACAACAGAATTGACCCAGAGACATGGAGGTGGAGTACGGGATGACGGGCCTCAGAGGAGGGGGGGAGGCGGGGGAAAGAGATAAATCACAGAGCCTATGTGCATGGGTGCATAACCAATGGACATGGACAACAGGGATGGGGACGAGGAGAAGGGGAGAGGGGGAGGGTGTCAACGGGGGAGAAAAAGGAAAAACATCTGTAACAAAAACAAATTAATAATAAAATAAATTATAAAAAAAAAAAATGGGCACAGGACCTAAATAGACACCTCTCTAAACAGGACATACAAATGGCCAAGAGACACATGAAAAAATGCTCACCATCACTAATCATCACAGAGATGCAAATTAAAACAACTATGAGGTATCACCTCACACCTGCCAGAATGGCTGCCATCAACAAATCATCAAATAACAAGTGCTGGCGAGGGTGTGGAGAAAAGGGGACTCTAGTACACTGCTGGTGGGAATGCAGACTGGTGCAGCCGCTATGAAAAACAATATGGTGTTTCCTCAAGAAATTAAAAATGGAACTGCCATTTGACCCAGTGATCCCACTTCTAGGAATATACCATAAGAAGCCTGAAACACCAATCATAAAGAAAATATGTACCCCTATGTTCATAGCAGCACTATTTACAATTGCTAAGATCTGGTAACAGCCCAAGTGTCCATCAATAGATGAGTGGATAAAAAAGCTGTGGTACATATACACAATGGAACACTATGCAGCTGTAAGAAAGAAAGACCTCTTATCCTTCGAGACGACATGGAGGGACCTAGAGAGTATTATGCTAAGCGAAATAAGCCAATCAGAGAAAGATAAATACCACATGATCTCACTTATTTGTGGAATATAATGAACAAAAAAAAGCTGATGAACAAAACATACCCAGAGAATTGAAAGGAGTATGGTTCAGACTGATAAACCTCACAGGAGGGGGGCAGGGGGAAGGGATGAGATTAACCACAGAACTTATGTGCATGTATGCCCAACCATGGACATAGACAACAGTGCTGGGGGCAGGATAGGGAGGAGGGTGTTAATGGGGGAAAAGGAGAAACATGTGTAACAAAAATAAATTAATTAATAAAAACTGAAATGCAGATTTGGGCTAAATACAATGAAGAAATTTGTTAACATTTATCAAGAAATGGACTGGGTAAATAATAAAGCTCCATGTCTCTAAGTGACCACTCAGGGAAGATTGTAAAAGAAATTCATGCATCAGATATGAGGCTGGGACTAGTGACCGTTTTTTGTTTTTGTTTTTGTTTTACTACAATATATCTTTTCTAATTTAACTTGTTAAATGGGCAGATTCAATAACTTTGGCAAATTTAATTAACAGAACAATAATTGTCACCCAAACTGATCAATTTATTGATGGTCTGAGGCTTGCTTTCTTTTACACTGAAGTAGAATTTACATTGTTTCCACAAACCGCAGATAACAATATTTAAAGGAATTAATAATGACTTATTCAATAAAGCAATCATTGTGGTAGCAAACTTTTATTGAAATCTTACATAACTCAGGCTTTATAATAAGCAAACAGAATTGAAAAAATGGGTTCTCCCTCTGAAGCCTTAAGTGTTCAAAGTTTCAAATGGTTTAAATTTAAAAGTAAGCAAACAAATAAAACAAAACCCCTGCAGCAGATTCTGGTGAAATACTTTAAAAATATGGAAAGCTTCAAGAATTTGTGTGTCATCCTTGCGTAAGGGGCTATGCTAATCTGTGTATCGTTCCAATTTTAGCACATGTGCTGTGGAAGTGAGCATGAGACTAGTGACCTTTAAAGTCCCTTCCAATTGTAAGAGTCTATGAAATTCTAGTTGTTGCTGTTGAGTGGGTATGTGTGCGTGCACATTAGTCTAATGATTGATATTGCTATATAAATGTTTGCCATTAGACTAAGTTTCAGCAATCTCTTATCCAGTTTTTGACCTGGAGTGATTTTTTGAAGCATAAAATTCATTATGTCTTAGTTTCTCTCTCTTTAGAGCAGGCCATACATACTGCTTATTGTTTTTGAAAAACAAAATTATGCTTAGTCCAAATTACTAGAAGTGAACCTTTAATATTATACTTTGTTTTTACAAGTTCCACATCAGTTCATCATTTCACAGATGCTTTGAAAATTATCATTGCCATTCTCTTTGTGTGTTAGACCTACAGTGCAGAAAATATGACTTTTTACTTGGTAGACTAATTACATTGCAAGATTTGCTTTGTGGGTATTTTTTCCAAGTTTAGCTTTATAGTGGCACGTATTAAACTGTTCCAGAAGCTAAACTGTGTTCCAGAAGCTAGGAAGCTAATCTAAATTCCAGAAGCTAAGCAATAGGCCCAGGACTCATAGTCATGCACTATATTGGGAACCAATCTCAGGTCTTAATTGTATGTGAGTCTACCTCGTATATGATTGGTTAGATATTTCCTTTTACTATTTTCCCCTTCTTTACAAAGTAATACATATTCACTGTAGAAAATTCAATCATTATATAAAGGTACAAATAAGGTACAAATATCTTACTACTGTTTTAATCAGCAACTGAAGACAATCACCATCAATGATTTGTGAACATTCTTCCAGAATTCTCTATGCTTATATACACATACATATATATATATATAGATGAATAATTTTACATAAATGGGATTATTCCACATGCAGTATTTTATAACTATTTTCATTTAACATATCATGAATTCTTGTCATGTCAATGAATATAGAGACTGAACCCTTAATAACTTGTGGTTAGCACATTTTTCCTGTCTGCTAGTAACCCTTTCTTGGAAAAAACATCTATTACATACTCCATGTGGTCCAAGTGAGGAAGACAATCACAGTAGTATCTCCCCACAGGATGTGTGGCAGGAAGTCAGCTGACCCAGACCTGACAAATAAGAGTTCCCTATGCTTTTAGCTAGAGGAATTTCCTAAGACCAATCAACACTGATCATCCCTGAGATTTAATATATGAACACTGAAAGTTTCATGTCCTTTGGGACTGAGATTTATTAAGATATTATAAACTGAAGTTGTTTATAGCCATCTTTGCTCACTACAAGAAGGAAGCTGCCTGGAATAGGAAAACTGAAGCCAAAGTACAAAAAGAAGCAGAGATAAGCAAAGATGAGAGGTGGACAAGAGGAGAGACTGTTAGCACTGGCGGGGTAGCTCAGTTGATTACAGTGTTGTCCTGATATGCTAAGGTTGTGGGTTCGATCCCAGGTCAGGGCACATACAAGAATCAAACAATAAATGCATAAAGTAGGACAACAAATCAATGTTTCTCTCTCTCTCTCTCTTCCTTCCTTTCTCTCTAAAATCAATCAATAAATAAAAATAAATTAAAAAAAGAAGAAAGATTATTGATATATCTTGGACCCTGGATTCAGCATTGGACTATATAGTTAGTGCTGCTTCAAGGCAACATATGCTTTCTTAAAAATCACTGCACTATGCAAAGTTGTTCAATAAAACCCACTGGGTTTATGGGGAAAATGGGGCTAAGAGCACAACATCTAAAAACTTTGAAGTGACACATATACAAAAAGATACAAGCCTAATAAAATAAAAATGGTAGCAAAGTCTTACACATGTTAAATGGTTAAGAAATACATAAATACTACAATAAATATAGCTCTATTTTTTTTAACTGAAATT
The DNA here is from genome assembly GCA_030848825.1 of Tadarida brasiliensis. NCBI lineage: Eukaryota > Metazoa > Chordata > Mammalia > Chiroptera > Molossidae > Tadarida > Tadarida brasiliensis. The sequence goes on from CM061280.1 coordinate 44,161,250, forward strand.
TGCTTATGGAAATGGGTATCAGAGGGGGTGCTGCTTTTGAGTTATTGCAAAGTGATGGAAGGAAGGTTATCTGTCAGAGGGAAAGTTGTAACACCAAATGTGGATGGGTGTGACTCAAAATACAATGAACTGAGGTAACTAGTAGATGTTTGAGGGGGGTTTGTGTATGTGTGTTTTGTGTATTCCTAAATGACTTAATTCAGCTGGGTGTAGTTTTCTGCTTGCACCTAGTAGTTCTGGCTAACAAAATTGCACATAAGCAAATATAAAATGTACCTCATGCTCAAATTGTTCTCTAATATATTAATCACAACGGAACAGGCAAATGTTATAGCAGTATGTCCTTGATTATGCAAGTGAATAAATTGCCTTTTTATTGTTTAAGATAATTCCCGTTAGCTTTCTTCCAGAGTTCTGAACAGTAATACATGGCTACTTAATATTCCATCACACAACAGTAACACATTTTAAATCCCAGGGTGGCCTTTTTGTGTTTCTTAACAGATTTGTAGATTACCTTTCTCAAACTTTGAGTTCTTGTGTGCTCAGAAATTGACATTTCATTTTAATATTAACATAAACAAACCATCATTAAGAAGGTGAGGTGGATTTGAAAAAGATATAAAGATTCCAAAGCCAAATAGAAATGATTTACTAGTATAATCTGTCACACAACTGACTTTTCAAACAGATAATTAATGGTTGATTATTATAGAAATTTATCTTGGCCCTGACACATTTGGGGCAGTTTCAAAATGATTTTTTTTTTCATGGATTATGATACTTGAAAATCCATAAAAACTCTCACAGAGATTTCAATATTAAATTTTGTCAATATTGCATCTCAAATCACCTAACCCTATACATAAAAAGCCTACATGCATTACAGTGTTGTTACTGATGTTCTGAGTGATTACCCATGGGTTGGAGCAAACTTGGCCCCAAGGATATTGCCAGTTTGTATTCTTGCCAATAGGAGACAGCAAGCACCCCACAAAGCTGTTCCATATTCTAGCTTTTGGAACTCCTACGTAGAGATTATGCTATGCAGATAAGGAAACATAAAATTTTCCTTAAACCTACCTTAGTCTTAGACCTTTGTAGTTTCTAAAGTCATTGTGAATAATCCAGGTAGGAAAAGCTTTAGCCTCATTTTTATCTGTAAGTATGATTCTGTTTTGAAACTGATTCAGCTAATCAGTACTTACAGTTCTGGGGTACCCTAGAAAATACTATCCTATGGACCAAGGGTTGGCAAAATTTTTCTGTAAAGAGATAGAGAGTAATTATTTTAGGCTTTGTGGGGCATACATAAACAAATAGGCCTGGCTGTGTTCCAATAAAACTTTATTTACAAAAACAGACAGGACAGATTTGTCCAGTATACCATAATTTGCCAACTCCTGCTTTGGACCAATAGTTTTCACTTTCTTTTTTATTAATGAAGCCTTGGGGGCAGTCTCTAGAGGCTTAGAGATGGCCAAGCAGGCAGAGATCTGAACTATCCCTACTTCAACTAGAGAAGTTTTTAGTTTTATGACATATGGACTTTTGCATCAACTAGGTTTAATGAAAGGGTTTCATTTCTAATAAGGAGAAAAGCTTCAAAACCACTGCCTTGGACTAAACCTAAAACCTGCTGCTTTAAAACTCAAGAACAGATTTTTTTCAGGCAAAAAAAACCACATCTTTTCACATCTTTAAAAAGGAATGATAGTTATATAATGTTATTAACCAATGTTACCCCAATAAATTTAATTTTTTTAGAAAAGGATAGGTGGTATGTATGTGTTTTAATGTTCTCAGAAAAATTCACTTTCTCATACCACTGATAAAAGCATTTAATAGACAACTTTAATAGTGCTAAAAATATTATCAGTTTATCATTCCTATTCTATTTTGACTTTTTTTCTAAGTATAATATTTAAGGTACTGTAAAAGGTCCAAGAGAGGTGGTATGGTATAGTGAAAAAAAGCACCAAATTAGGACACCGTATTTGTTTTCATTGCTAGAGTGTGAGTTCCTGGAGACAGGAACTAAGCTGTCTTCTTAATCGTTGAATTGTCCTCAGCAAACTTTAAATTTTAAGGCAAACATAAATTTACTATTATATTACTAGGAAGGGAATAATTCAGGTAGTTTATTTACTTATATCTTTCCATAACTCATAAGGAAAAAAAATCATCTTTCCTAGTGAGCAACAAAATAAAGTTAGTACTTTGAGAAACATTTTGTACCTAGGAAATTCAAGTGTTTAAAACACAAAACCTAATACTGGATTGTGACCAAATCATATCCTCACAATGGTCTATAAATCCCTTGCCTGCAATTCTGAAATCCAAAAATTTCTGGAAACCAAAAATTTTTGTTTTGTATTTTTAGTAACTTATTTGATAGTCAAATTGATCTAACCTAAACTTCTTTAGCAGTATCTGACCTAAACTGAATGAGGCTATTTGCTGGTATTTATTTATCCCGTATGAATAATTATATGGTTTGCTAGAAGAAATATTACCATATTTAAATATGCAGTGTTTGCCCTGAACTCCCTAGGGTGTTACCTGGCATTTGGTTTTACACAAGTCTGCCAGACAACGCACATCTTTCCCTGGTTGCTTTACAAGGAGGAATCTAGAGTCCTATTCCAGCCTTTCTGAGACCATGTCCCGGGTCGCAATCCAATGTTTTCTGCTGCCATGTCGAGCAATACTTAAGGCTGTGCAAACAGCTCAGAGAGCCTTCCTGTTATGTCAGTGGGAAAAAGAAATGTAGTTCATTACCATATAGAAAGTTAATGTTATCACTTTGTCAATGACCCATTGTTTAAGAAAGAACACCTTAGTCTTTTATAAATTACCGATTTTCATCACTGGACATTGGGCAGTCGAGGATCATAATTTAGTTACTCGCTCTTAGCCTTGCAAGGGTATCTGCTCAGTATTTACCATTTGACTGACGCATATCTTGGCCAGTACATAAGAATTTCTCTCACATTAGGTGTGGGCAGCAACGGATATTTTTAGAGAAAAAATAACCGGAGGCCTTAACTGGCTCTGCTCCAGCAATAAATCCTTCATCACTCCATGGAACTGGCACACTCTCCACGTATCTCTCATGGACCCCACCCTGTGGCCCACAGGACCATATCTAGGGATCTCAATTAGAGATCTTGTAGTAAATAGGGCGCGCTATTCCTGTAACGCTAGAGGTGGTGGACCTGCCTATGCTCTAGGGTGGGCTATTCCGGGCTTGGATAAATTAAGACGATATAAATGCAAGCCACAAAACCAACATTTCCCGAGAGCATTTCCTCTTAAGAAAAAAAATAAACTCAAAATCACCCTTCTGAAAATGCCTCTCTCAAGAACTGCAGAGTTGGTGGGTAAAAGGTTTCCTGGACCCCCACATACGTCGGAGCGCACTCCCTCAGAGTCCGGGTACCACGCAGCTCCTGCGCAGGTTCTAGACTCCTCCCTTCGGGAGCTCAGCCCCACCCTTCTCAGCTACTTCCTGACCTCAGCGCGCTTGCGCTGTTTTGATAGGCTTCTCCAGCCGAAGAAATCCGAGCACTGCCTTTCTGGAACCGCCCCCTCCTCCTCTTCGCCCCACCCACATTTTACCGGCCCCCGCCCGAAATCTCGCGAGGGTAGGTGCGCGTCCGTATTTTGCCGACAACTACCTCTCGCAGCTGTTGTAATTGCTGCTGCGGGAGAAACTGGAGCTGCTGTAGTCCGTGCGTCCGCCCTCCCGCTTTGAGAAGAGCCACCGCCTCTTCTCTCGCTCTCCCTATACATCTATTGCCGGGAGCGGTGGCAGCAACAGTCCCTGGACCCAACGCCGTCTCCTCTCATCAGACGGCCGCTTTGCCGGTCATCCCGCAGCCCGGTAGCTGACGGCGACCCCCTGCTCCTAACCGGCTCCTCACTCCAAATCCTCTGTTCCCTCCTCATCCTCGCGCGGGACCCACCTCCCCACGGTCTAGCCGGGGTGGAGGACGACAACGAGGAGACGAGAGTCACCCTCCCAGGCGGCGTCGGCCCCCTCACTCGCGGGTGTGTTCTGTAAATGGCGTCGGAAAGCGACACCGAGGAATTCTTTGATGCCCCTGAAGATGTGCACCTAGGGGGTAGCTACCCTGTAGGGTAAGTAGCTATGGCCCAGAAGCCGGGCGTCGCGGCCCTCTGGCTTCCCCCTCCACCCCTCACAGGTCCCGCTGTGTCCGCCACCGCTGCTCTTCTGTCTCGAGCACTTCTGTGAGTGAGTCGGGAGATGGGGGGTCGCCCACCTCGGGCAAACCCCTACCTTTCCCTAGTGAGAGCCCCCTGGGGCTCTCTCGGAACTCCTTTCTCATCTTGCCCAGCTTTCTGCTAGGTGGGACAGCTGGCGTGCCTGAGAGCCGGCGATTTGTGTTTGTGGGGTTCAGAGCTTACCTTTGAAACACCCGTTTTGGCCTTGGGGACCATAGATTAAAGGAGCAGTAACAAGAGAAATTGCATTTCCCATTTTTTTCTTTCTTTTTCCGCTAACTTACCTGTTCGTTTTAGAGGTAGCTGTAACTCTCCCGATTTGCCGTTCTCTTCCTTGCACAGAAAGAAAAGGAGCGGCGGAAAGGGCTGGGTGTTTACTTAGGCGAGTCCTCTAGCTGATGTACTCTAGATCAACAGTGTTTTATTAAAATACCACATTACCGAGAGGCAAAAGGGATCGAAGGTCCTTTACCATTAGGGAGAATGCAGTCTTAAAAGGTAGCCGCACATAAATGTACACCACCGACTACAGAGATACGAGCAAGTGCTGAGTAATCTGGTGGTTGGAAGGAGAGCCACAGCTTTGTGCTCTTTATCTAATTCCGCAAGATGTTTTAGTGGTGATTAATATGGGAGATTCTGAGTAGGAAGTACAGTAGTTGGAACGCTTCCCTTGACTGGGACTTCTGTTTACCGACTCCTCCACTATTCAAAGTTGGAATACTGTTTATAGATGAACTCTTCTACGGACTTGTGTGGGACTAAAGGCAATAAAATATGTTTTCATGCTGTAAGAACTTGAGAATTGGTAAAATTTGTATATTAATGTAAGGCACTAATATGCTTCCAGGAGTCAACTGCCATCAATTTTCAAGTTTAGCTCTTGCAAGGAAGACCTTGTTTGATGCAAATAAAGTTATCCGTACATTCTAGAAGTTGTTCTAAAACCTAATATATAATGTATTACCAAAAAAATTACAGCAGTAAAGTCAAAGAAATGTACTAGGTAAATCAATGATGTATGTGTTTCCACCAACCTTCATATCACTATTATGGGATTTGGGGGTGGCAATGGCCAATCTTGAGATTGCACTGAATCTCCTTCAAATTCAGTATCTGAAACAAGTTCATAGCTAGTTGGTAGAGGATAGAAAATACATTTGTATTTCCAAATACATTGGATCCCCTTGAAATTAAATTTTATTTTTATGGTTTTTCTCCTCAGAGTAATGAACTGTCAGTTCAGGTTAAATGAAGATCTAATTCCTTCGTACTTTTGTGCGTGTGTGTGTGTGTTGTGTGTGTGTGTGTGTGTGTAGTGGAGAGGGAAATAACAATCGATGTATAGGATTGTAATCAACTTAGAACTGTGTGAATAGTGTTCTTTTCTGATGAATAAAACAAATTTAATTTCAAAGGACAGTCATATTAGCACCTGTATAAACTGCCAAGTCCAGCACCTGGCACAGAGAAATAACTAAAATGTTCATTCCCTTCTTCTTCCTTTCTTGGAATTAGCAATATTAACTTCATACCGAGGTTACTGTGGGAAGAAGTGTGCAGAACTTGGAGCTATTTAACTTGTCTAAGCTGAATGAGTAATTTTTATAGAATTGATAGTCATTTCTTCCCTCTTGGGACAATATAGCTTCTCAAGCTCTTTGATCCTTTGATATTAGGTGAAAAGTAAAAACATCTCTGTTGAGACCCAGTGTTCTAATTTTAACTCTAACCTACCCAAATGTTTAGCATGTTGAGGCTTATGGATAAAACTGTGTTGGTCTGCCCTTGCTGGTGGGCTCAGTGGTTAGAGCGTCAGCCCCAGCACTGAAGGGTCTTGGGTTCGATTTCTGCTCAAGGGCACGTAACCTGGGTTGCAGGTTCGATCCTTGGCCCTGGTCGGGGCGCATGCAAGAAGCAACCAATCTGTGTAGATGTTTCTCTCTCTCTCTCTCTCTCTCTCTCTCTCTCTCTCTCTCTCTCTCCCTCTCTCCCTCTCCCCCCTCTCTCCCTCTCTCTCTCCCCCTCCCCTTATCCCCCTCCCTCTCTCCCCCCCTTCCACTCTCTCTAAGAATCAATGGAAAAATATCCTCAGGTAAGGATTAACAAACGAACAAACAAAAAACTGCTGTGTCAGTCTAAATTTCACCACTTCATCCTGTAAAATTTACAGTGTAAATAGGGGATTTGGAAGAGAATTAGACTCACCTGGAGAACTGCATCTGGAAAGAGCTAGAAGTACCGAGAGGACAGCTATCCTTTGTGACAAGTTTTGTCATTTGCATAAGGTACTTTGAGGAGACTTGGCTGGGTAACTAACAACCTAGAAATGCAGTGAGAAATCTTGATTTGTGGAAATAGATGGTGTCACTAGATACCTGGTCATCAGAAATATCTTCTGTCCTTTGATGTGAACCAGAGTAGCACACCGTACAAACTCTAAGAGGTTAACAGACTGAGTTTGAGTACTTTAAAAAAGTGTTTCTTGTGCCCTGGCCGGTGTGGCTCTGTTGGAGTGTTGTCCGGTACACCAAAAGGTCAAGGGTTCGATTCCCAGTCAGGGCACATATCCAGGTTGTGGGTTCATTCCGCAGTCTACGTGCTCATATGGGAGGCAACCAGTCAATGTTTCTCTCTCTCATTGATGTTTTTCCCTCTCCCTCTCTCTCTAAAATCAATAAAAGCATATCCTTGGGTGAGGATTAGAAAAACATGTTTCTTGCTATTGTATGTTCTAGAGTACATATACCATTTCACCAAATTTGTAGTAAACTGAGTAGGCAGTTGAGAGTTATTTCATTTCTGTTAATAAGTGGAATCCAAATACACAATCCATTTCCTAATATTGATTTTTTTCTACTTCCCCTCCAATGGTGTCTCTTCAGCTTTATTTTCCTCTTTGAAAGCAAATTTATTAAGTTAAAAATCAGCCTAGTTTTATAGGAAGACTTTTGATTCCAATACAGCCTACTTTTCCACAGTGGCAGATCATCTCCACTTCCAGCTTTGCAATATATACCACATTTATGATGCTTTATTTTGACTGATACTTTAGGTCAGGTTTCCTTATTGTTATCTCCATTTTTATATATGAGGAACCTTAGGCTCAAAGAGGTTAATGAATTGGCCTGGGAGGCAGTGCTTGTAAGTGATAGAGCTGGGATTTGAAACCAATTCTTTAGACACCTACTTTAGTATTTTTCTTTCTAATACATCATAGTAGCCTCACACTGTGTGTGTGTGTGTGTGTGTGTGTGTAGAGGATATCCTCCAAGAGATTCTGAAGTAAAATGTTTTAGGACAAACTTGGTGAATTGAACTGATGCATCTATTTAAAACCAGCAGCCCTAACTTTTCAGTTCTCTTGGCCAGAAATTCCTACTTTCTCTTTCTGGAATGTGTATTTTGTTTTGTCAGATAGGAATTTTATAAGATCATAGCGTGCTACAGCTAGAAGGGACATCTAGTTAAACCCCTTCATATAAAATGTGAAAACCAAAGCCAGGAGAGAGAAAGTGACTTGTCCAAGGTGCCACAGCAAATCAATAGCAGAGTTAGGACTAGAATCTAGATCAGTTTCACAGTCTAGCATTTTTTTTTCTGCTACCATGTGGTCTTTTGATAAAGCAGGAAGGGGAGGAGGAAGTGCGGTATAGTAAAAGAAAGCCCTGGACTATGAGTCATTTCATTTCCTCATCTTTAAATTGAGGAGATTTTGAGAACCCTTCCAACCCTAAAAGTCTGTCATATTGAGGTTTAATAGTGTGCTTTTATTGATAAACTGTTGTTCTTGGGAAATCTTTCCATGATTTTTTTTAAAAGTTTTTAGTTGAACAAACGTGATGGTATTGGTACATGATGCAACACCCATAGATTTCAATTGGAATATTTACTGGGTAAACTCTATATGAGATTAATGTTCCTGCTAATTTGTGGGTTATACATACGCATACTAAAGGCTGGCACTGAGAACATGTTATATAAATAAACGTTACATTTTGAGCATTCTTTATTTTAAAAAAATTTTTTCATGGCAACCAAAATATTTTTGAGATGTTGGAAGGAAGGATAGAATGGTAACATTTTTAGAGTAGGAAGACCAGGAGATCATTTAGCCCAGCCCTCCCATTTAACTGGAAGAAACCTGGGCTCAGAAAAGGGAAGTGACACATTGCTGATTAGTGGCAGACTGGGAACTAGAACCTCAGCCTCCTGATTGCTTATTTATTCCATGCTGCCTTGTTTGTGGAAGGAGGGAAAGTATTGCTGGGTATCCCTGCTCTAGGTTTCTGGCACTTACCCTGTTAGCAGGGCTCTTGAGATGGTCTACTCTCATCTACTGTGATTGTTTTTTCATGCCTTGGTGTCAGAGGACATTGACTATTCTAGGATCCTAAATTTTGCCCACTAATTTTCTTCAATTCAGAATGAACAAAAATTGTGGGATAGCTGATCTAGGAACAGTGGTGGTTACTTATTTTATTTTAGCAGTCTAGTTAGTGTCCTGTAGTCTATCTTTGTAGATTGGAGTAACAGTGAAATCTTGATTTTTAAACCAAGAGAACTGAGATCAAACTGTCCTGAAAAGTTCATCCTAAAAAACAAGTTGCATAGCTTCCTTTGGTGAAAACTCAGCTTCTCACTTTACTTAGGCATCATAAACATTTCTCTCTGAATTGAAAATTGATACAAGTTTCAATAAAAAATATTTGTGCGGAAAGATTCCTGAAAAATAACTGTTCATGAGTTGGTATTTAATCATAGATTATATTTGATTGCTGATGGCTTTGTGGATTGATAAGAATATATTTGTAAATGCGGTTTTATCACATCCATGTAACATCATATTGAAGTGTTGGGGGGAACCTACCTATTAATTAGTAAATCTAAGTTCTAAATCTAATGGCCTCCAATTGTCAATTGGTGACTCATGGAAGTAGGACAATGGCAGTACTATGGCAATTTGGGGGCTCACTTTGAATCCGTACAGACCCCTATAAACTGAAAACTTTATTCTGTTCTTGTGGTAACCTACTGCATAAAGTAGGGTAGATAAAATTTTATTTTTAAAATGAATGTTAAAAACCTAGATAGCTTTAGGATATTGACAGTTCAGTGGTGATCCTACAGAACAGAAAATAATTTCCAATTGTTGGTATTTGAGACTTATTTTGTAACATACATTACACAGCGATCTATATGTTCTCTTCAGTTCATTGTTTTAACTTTGATCAAGTCAGGTGAATTTGCCAGAGAAGCCCTTTGATGACACTGTTTGTTTCTTCATAGTCTGCCTGCAATTCTAGTAATTACTTCCTGGAATAGTATGGGTGGAGGAAGGAGGAGGTGATGAGGGTGGTGGTGATGGATGGAGGTGGAGGTGGTGAAGGTAGCCCTACACACTGTTTAGAGAGCAGGTTATAAGGCTGCTCCCTGGGGCATGGATAACTGAGATACGACAAATCACACCATTTAGTATTATTTTAGATATGTACCTACACAGTGTGAATTAAATAAACCTTTCTGTAAGAGATTAATAATTAATAGCCCAAAGAAATACTTCAAATAAAATTTAAAGTAATAAAAACAGCAGGTGCTTTATGATGTCCTTTTGATATTTAACTTAAATTGATAATTAACTTACATTTCTGTTTTCTACCCAGAGCTAAGCTAATTTCTACCAACTTTCCTAAGGTCTGATCATTCCCCTCTAGCTGTTGGATGTTATTCTGCTAAACAGCTAAACCTTTAATTGGGTGCTTTCCTTACTCTTCAGAGCAGAGCCCTATTTATTCTCTTATTTCAAACTGAGCAATCTTTGTGTTAGTCTGTCATCTCATGATTCAAAATTGAGGGAAAAGCACATAACACATAATGTGGGCTTCATACCTGATGGCAACCCCAATGTTTTTCCCCAGTCAGTATACAAATTTGTCTTGGTTACTATAGCAACCAGCCTATCAGTTATTCTTTTAGCTCTTTTGCCTTCTCTCAGATATTAGGATTACCATATAATCAGGCTCTGCTAAAGCTCTTCAGGTTTTAGCATTTTATTACCAGCTGCAGCTGTCTGGCAGTTTACAGTTTGGCATTCCATCAGGGTCGATTGGTTTTAGGTCCACAAAATCTTTTTGTCTCCAAACATTTTAAACATACAGAATTTAACAAGGACACATTTAGGCAACAATTTCCCCATACTAATTTTCTCAGTTCCATTGTTGTCTTGAACATTGAATGCATTGCATTACTGGCATTCAATGACCATCTCTTTGTAATATCAACTAGAATAAATTTAAAGATCAAGAGTGACTGTTTAAGAAATATATTTGCAGATGTGATTTAGACTCCAGATCATCACTAACTACCTGAAGTGACTTAAAAGTACTTTGATTCATCAGCAACTACCAAATAAATAATCTGGCTTCTAACAAAAATGATTTCTGTAGGTTGTAGAAAGAATGTTTGGCCTTTAGATTAATTCATTCTTTATTTGGGAAAACTGGTTAGAAATGTAATAGGAAAGGTTATCATTCTTTTGCAGCCTTTGAATAAACAGGAAAGAAAAATAAAGACTGAATAGTTACATGGGTTATTATGTCTTTCTATTTACTTAACAAATACATCTTTTTATCTCTTAAAAACTTCAGAATTCACATAATTAAAATAGTTTTAAATTATAAATGTTTAGTTGTTTTGATAAAAATAAGGCTATTGAATCAACAGGCTATATTAGTTTATATATTCGTGTTTGTGTTAGTGTTTGTTTTGGGTGCTCATGCTTGATAATGTTGTATGTTGTCATAATAACTTGTAAATATGCACAATTAATCTCTTGAGTTAACTGAATTGGAGGTGGTTAATCTGTTAATGATTAAGTGGATTTCAGTATCCATTTTCATACATAACAATAAGTAATGTTTTTTTTTTAAATCAGAATTTTAGTCTTAAGACATTGTGTGTGGCCCTGGCCGGTTTGGCTCAGCGGTTAGAGCGTCGGCCTGCGGTCCGGAGAGACCCGGGTTCGGTTCCCGCTAAGGGCATGTACCTCGGTTGCAGTTTGTCCCCGGCCCTGGTTGGTTGTGCGGGTGGCAGCCACTCGATGTGTCCCTTTCACGTCGATGTTTCTCTCTCTCTCTCTTCCTCTCTCTCCCTCCCACTCTATCTGAACAAAAAATGAAGGTGAGGATAAAAAAAAAAAGACATTGTGTGTGCTTTTCAAAACGAGTTTATCTTTCTAAATTAGAAGATTATGTTGTAAGCTTATAACGTTGTAAAATGATTAAATTAAATCTTGCTGGCTTGAATTTGTATTCAAATTGTCATTTGAATGGTTTCATTGTAAGACCAGTGTATCCTATTCAAAACTGTAGTTAAATTCTGATAATGCCCCAAGGAGAACTTTATATTAATTGCACAAATAGTCGTAAAAGCATTTGAAAAAGGTTTACTTAAAATTTTAAAGAGGGAGAGAAGGTAGAAGGATAAAATATTTTAAGAAAAGAAAGGCCAAGAGTGAATCATAAAATTCTTGGAAACTTCTGATAGAAAACTCTAACAATATTTTCCAGTAGGCAGCCTGTAACAGTGCAAGCCATACCTATATAAGACCTACTTGACCACCACTAATAATAGTAGACTACTCCAGTATCAACTCATTGAACCGTGGACATTCTTATGAACCACAGGTCAAGCTTTCTAGAGATCCAATAAATAGAATGTAGGGCTTTATTCACTCTCACTTTCTCAGAAGCAGACATCCTGGTTATTAAGTAGGATAAAGAGGTGGGAATGTTCTTTCTGTCATTGTTCTTGAATTGGAAAGACTAGCCATGGATGACTTAGTATCCATAGTCCTCTTTTAAATCTGTTCCTGAAAGTTTTTATTTATTATTTTTTCTTTATTTAAATCCTCACCTGAGGATATTTTTTCCACTGATTTTTAAAGAGAGTGGGAGGGAGGAAGGGGGGGGAGGAAAAGAGAGAAAGAGAGAAACAGAAACAGAAACATTGATGCAAGAGACAGACATCGATTGGTTGCCTCCTGCACATGCCCCATCCAAGGCCGAGGATGGTCCTGGGGGCCAGGGATTGCACCTGCAACCTGGGTACTTCCCCTTGACCGGGAATTGAACCCAGGACCCTTCGATGTGCTGGCTGATGTTCTAACCACAGACCCACACTGGCCAGGGCTAAAAGTTTTCTTTGTTTTTTCTTTTGCAATTTTTATAAATTTATTTTTGTTACAAATGTTTCTCCTTTTTCCACCCTAGACACCTTCCTCCCAATCCCACCCCCCTCCCGCATTGTTGTCTATGTCCATTGGTTATGCATACATGCATATAAATTCTTTGGTTTATCTCATCCCTCCACCACCTCTCCTCCTCTGAGGTTTGTCAGTCTGAACCGTACTGCTTTCTATGTCTCTGAGCCTATTTTGTTCATTATATTCCACAGATAAGTGAGATAATGTGATATTTGTCTTTCTCTGCTTGGCTTGTTTCACTTAGCATAATATTCTCCAGATCCCTCCATGTCGTCTCAAACAATACGAGATATTTCTTTCTTACAGCAGCATAGTATTCCATTGTGTATATGTAACACAGCTTTTTTTAAGTTAATTAATTTATTTTTGTTACAGATGGTTCTCCTTTTTCCCCCATTGACACCCTCCTCCTGATCGCCCCCACACCCAGCATAGTTGTCTATGTCCATTGGTTACACATACATGCATATAAGTTCTCTGGTGTAACTCTTTCCTCCCCCCACACCCCTCTTCTGAGATTTGTCAGTCTCTACCCCACATCCCTGTCTCTGGGTCCATACTGTTCATCAGTTTGTTTTGTTCATTATATTCCACAAATAAGTGAGATCATGTGATATTTGTCTTTCTCTGATTGGCTTGTTTTGCTTAGCATAATACTCTCCAGGTCCCTCCATGGCGTCTCAAAGGATAAGAGATCTTTCTTTCTTACAGCTACATACTGTTCCATTGTGTATGTATACCACGGCTTTTTTATCCACTCATCTACTGATGGACACTTGGGCTGTTTCTAGATCTTAGCAATTGTAAATAGTGCTGCTATGAACATAGGGGAACATATATTCTTTCTGATTGGTGTTTCAGGCTTCTTAGGATATATTCCTAGAAGTGGGATCACTGGGTCAAGTGGCAGATCAATTTTTAATTTTTTGAGGAAACACCATACCGTTTTCCATAGTGGCTGCACCAGTCTGCATTCCCACCTGCAGTGTACTGGAGTCCCCTTTTCTCCACACCCTCACCAGCACTTGTTGTTTGATGATTTGTTGATGGCGGCCATTCTGGCAGGTGTGAGGTGATACCTCATTGTTGTTTTAATTTGCATCTCTCTGATGATTAGTGATGTTGAGCATTTCTTCATATGTCTCTTAGCCATTTGTATGTCCTGTTTGGAGAGGTGTCTATTTAGTTCCTCTGCCCATTTTTTAATTGGGTTCTTTGTCTTCCTTTTGTTGAGATGTATGAGCACTCTATATATTTTGGAAATTAACCCCTTATCTGATGTATCATTGGCAATTATGCTCTCCCATAGAGTGGGTTCCCTTTCCATTTTGATGGTTGTTTCTTTTGCTGTGCAGAAGCTTTTTAGTTTGATGTAGTCCCACGTGTTCATTTTTTCCTTTGTTTTTCTTGCCTTAGGTGTTGTATCAGTGAAAATTCTACTGCCTGTGATGTCTGAAATTTTGTTGCCTGCATTTTCTTCTTTGAGTTACATGGATTCATGAGTCACATTTAAGTCTCTTGTCCATTTTGAGTTTATTCTTGTGTATGGTGTAAGTTGGTGGTCTAGTTTCATTTTTTTTGCATGTAGCTGTCCAATTTTCCACAGCACCATTTATTGAAGAGTCTGTCTTTACTCCATTGTATCCTTTTGCCACCTTTGTCAAAGGTCGTTGGTAGTTTAATGGGGATTGCATTGAATCTATAGATTGCTTTGGGTAGTATGGACATTTTGATGATGTCAATTCTTCCAATCCATGAACAAGGTATATGCTTCTGCTTTTTTATATCTTCCTCTATTTCTTTTTTCAATATGCTGTAGTTTTCTGCAAATAGCTCCTTTACTTCTTTGGTTAAGTTTTTTCCTAGGTAGCTTAATTTTTTTGCCACAATGGTAAATGGGATTGTTTTTTTAGTTTCTCTTTCTGAGTTCATTGTTGATGTATAAGAATGCCGTCGATTTCTTGATGTTAATTTTGTATCCTGCTACCTTGCCAAATTCGTTTATTAAATCTAGCAGATTTTTATTGGAGTCTTTAGGGTTTTCTGTGTACAATATGATGTCATCTGCAAATAATGACAGTTTCACATCCTCTTTTCCAATTTGGATTCCTTTTACGTTTTCTTCACATCTAATTGCTGTGGCTAAGATTTCTAGTACTATGTTAAATAAGAGTGGTGAAAGTGGGCATCCCTGTCTTGGTCTTGTTCTTAAGGGAAATGCTTTTAGTTTTTGCCCATTGAGTATCATGATGGCTGTAGGTTTTTCATATATGGCCTTTAGTATGTCAAGATATGATCCTTCTATTCCCACATTGCTGAGCGTTTTTATCAGAAATGAGTGCTGGGTTTTGTTGAATGCTTTTTCAGCGTCTATTGATATGATCATATGGTTTTTATCTTTTATTTTGTTTATGTAGTGTATCACATTTATTGATTTGTGAATATTGTACCAGCCTTGCATCCCTAGGATGAATCCCACTTGATCATGGTGAATACTTTTTTTAATGTGTTACTGGATCCAATTTGCTAATATTTCTTAAGGATTTTTGCATCTATGTTCATCAAGGATATTGGCCTATAGTTTTCTTTCTTTGTAGTGTCTTTATCTGGTTTTGGAATTAGAATTATGCTGGCTTCATAAAACAAGTTTGGAAGTCTTCCTTCTTCTTGAATGTTTTGGAATAGTTTGAGGAGAATGGGTGTTAGTTCTTCTTTGAATGTTCTGTAAAACTCCCCCATGAAGCCCTCCCTGGACGGGCTTTTGTTTGCTGGGAGATTCTTGATTACATCTTCAATTTCCTTAGTTATTGGCCTGTTCAAGTTTTCTATCTCTTCCCAGTTTGGTTTTGGAGACCATGTGTTTCTAGAAATTTGTCCAAATCGCCTAGATTGTCCAATTTTTTGGCGCATAATTGTTCATAGTATTTTTTAACGATCCTTTGTATTTCTGTGGTGTCAGCTGTTACTTCTCCTCTTTCATTTCTTTTCTGATTTTGTTTATTTGGGTCCTCTCTCTTTGTTTCTTGGTGAGTCTAGCTAAGGGTCTATCAATCTTGTTTATCTTTTCAAAGAACCAGATCTTTGTTTCATTGATCTTTTGAATTGTTTTTTTCAGTCTCTATGTTCTTTATTTCTGCTCTGATCTTTACTGTTACTTTCCTTCTACTTGCTCTGGGTTTTTCTTTTTGTTTGCTTTCTAGTTCTTTAAGTTGTGAGGTTAGATAGTCAATTAGAAATTTTTCTTGTTTCTTGAGGTAGGCCTGTAGTGCTATGGACTTACCTCTTCTTTCGCTGTATCCCATCGATTTTGTGTTGTTGTGTGTTCATTTTCATTGGTTTCCAGGAAGTTTTTAATTACTGTCCTATGAGGGAGTTAATCAGCACAAAACTCTATCATTGCCTTCTCATTGCCCATCTCTCCAAGTTCCCGAGTGTCCACACAGTTCCAGTTCATCCCCCCCAGCCCTCTGCACTGTGGAGCTGTCTTGGGGTTTTAATCCCAAGGGAGCTGCTCACATCTAAAACAGCTGTTGTCGGCCTGCGGTCCAGAGAGACCCAGGTTCGGTTCCTGCTAGGGGCATGTACCTCGGTTGCAGTTTGTCCCCGGCCCTGGTTGGGTCATGAGGGAGGCAGCCACTCGATGTGTCCCTTTCACATCGATGTTTCTCTCTCTCTCTCTCTCTCTCTCTCTCTCTCTCTCTCTCTCTCTCCCTCTCTCTCCCTCCCACTCTATCTGAACAAAAAATGGAAGAATGTCCTCGGGTGAGGATAAAAAAATAAATAAATAAAAAATAAAAATAAAACAGCTGTTGTCTGTGGGCTCCCAGCCTGCCCTCTCATATCTCCACAGTTCCTACTGGGCTCAATTTAGTGTCCTTTTTCTGTCCCTGGTTATATGGGTCCTCTCCAGCTGCTTTTCTGTTGGTGTTTCCTGATGATTTGTCTTTATTTTAGTTGTAATTCCAGTTTGGTCCTGGGAGATGATCTGTGTAGCTTCCATTCACTCTGCCACCATTTTGGAATCCAAGGCAATTACTCTTTTTAACTGCTATGATATCATCTTTCAACTAACAAAACCAAAACTGTAGTTTCTTCTGTCTTAAATCTTTTCTGGTTGGTACAGGACTTGGTTTAGAATGTTTTCTTTCCTTGGCTTCTCTAGAGGGTGGTGTTTGCCCAGACCCTGCAGGTTGCAAGTGTGGAGGAGCCGCCGGGCAGGGAGGGAAGGAAAGACAGCGCCTGACCTTCCTAAGGTTTTGTCTTCAATGCAATGTGAGTTCTACCGTCATCAAAGATCTGAACATTTTTATTTAAGTTGAAAGACCAAGGGAATCATCTTTCTGGTTATTAGCAATAGTATTAACAATTTGTATGTGTTTTTAAAAGCTCTGTTTTTAAATATGCTTGTCTACCCATGTCAAGTTGATATGGCAGGTGGTTTGAATGGTTTCCCCGGCCCTGTTTCCACCCCATTCACCTCCAACTTTCTCCTTTCTAGCTTATCCAATGTCATTAGTACAAAGATTTTCTAGCATAATGTATTGTCCTTTACAACTGAGAAGTGAGAGTGATGGATGAAATATAATGGGTGGGTATTTAGGAAAGAGTAAGGGAAAGATCCATTAAATCAGATAGAGTGGATGCATTAGTAAGTGGGATTGGTTAGCATCACAAGTGAGGGTACATTATTGGCTTTGTGGAAGATAGGTTAGCATAATGAATAGGTAGCTTAATAAAACTAGTACCTTCGTTGAGTGAAAGTGAGTAGGTTTGTCATTTTATTGAATTGGCTTTAGAGATTAAGGCTAATGACTGAGATCAGTTTTGTTTTCCTTTAAGTGAACTTTACTACCCCTGTTTTGTCCCAGGCCATAGCTCTTGACTGTTGACTTTTAACCTTTGCCTTATTTTCCAGCATAGAGATGTCCACAGTTGATGTGTAACAGTGACAAAAGGTTTCAGTGGCAAAAAAAGAAAAAAAAGGTTTAAGTGGTGATAGGAATGGTGAGTAGGCAGGCATGCTGTATGGTGTTCACTACTCTTCATACTTTCTTCTACTTTGGAACTTCCTGGTTCTCTCAAACACCCCCCCACACACATACACACACACAAATACACACCAGTTCCTATAAGAGTGAAGAGGGAGGAAATTGGAAGGGGCTGAGTCAAGGACAGTAGTTTGGATCTATATTTATAGGACCTTTGTAACTTGGGAATATCTTATCCTCAGTAAACATTAAATGTTAACAGTGAAGCTTTGCATTAACCAATGTCACCCCAATAAATTTAATTTAAAAAGCAGTGAAGCCTTAGGACTTGTTGCCAGTTATCCTGCTGTCATATCAATTTCTTGTTACCAACTTTTTCCCAGAGATAAATGTGTTCACAATAAGAAATAAATGTTATAGTCCTACATGTTGTTACATGTAAGGAATGATGATGCCATACTGTCAGCTGATTTGGGGCTTTAGTTTTCCAATTAATTTTACTCACATTACCTCTTCTGATTATCCTGTATTTCTGGGAGATAGAAGGACAATTTTTTGTGAGATAGGCGGGACAATTATTATCCTAATTTTTAAAATAAGAAAAGTTAGCTCAGGGTGGATAAGGGACAGCCAGCAAAGTAGAACTTCACTAATTGTGATAATTAGATCATGATTTTGAATGGAGATGTAAAACATTAGGTTCTTCCCTACTTTCCTTTTATAAACTATAAACAGTTATGATGATGTATTTTAAATGTGAATTATTAGAATGATGAGGCTAACTCTTCTGCCATTTAGGAATATATAATTTTGTAATTTACTGTTTAAAGTAACAAAAGCAATATTTTTTATGCTTTTCTTTCTAAGCTTTGACAGAATTGATTGTTATGGTAGCTAGGTCAGAAAGTGACCTTGCTACTGAAAGACACTGCTAATTGCATTTTAAAGGTATGGTCTTTGTTCCTAAGGGAAAACCTTCAAGAGGTGAGCCACTGCTGCTTGGGGCTCTGTGCCTCAACAAAAAGTCTTGATCCCAGATTTTTTTTTTCTGTATTTGTTTTATAGATTGTTGTCAGTGTTTACTTAGGCCATAGTATTTGTTTTTTTCAGTTTTGGGGGGGAGTTTTTTTTTTTATATAACTCTTATTCATATTTTGGCTATCACTAATTGGAAACACAATGTTTCTTTTTTTTTTCTCCCCCTCAAGGATATTTTCTAGCAGTCACAATGAATGCATGTGGTAGTTATTAATATTTTCCAACTAGTCAAACTTCTTTCGGCTGTCAAATTAATAAGGCAAATGCATTTTTATGAGCTAGGTAATTAGAAAAACCACATTACCAGTAAATAGTATTTAACATGTAAATAAAATTGAATAATTTTTTATAATAAATAATAAATTTGGCCTACACCATGTTTTATGTAGGTAAGCATTCTAGGTAATTTGAGATTTTTCTAAAATATTAAGTATTTAATACATATTTTATTAAAGAATGCAGAAGTAAAAATTCAAATACATATAAATAGAATTTATAAATTAAAGTGCTTAATATTCAATCTCACTGAGATATGTTCAGTTTTCTATTATTCATGATATTGAGAGAAAACATAAATAATTAAATGCAACTAGTTATACCAAAACCTCAATTCAGTCATTAGTTTGAAACTACCTTTCCCATCAAACCTTTTATCAGATAACAGTAAAAAAAAAATTAATAACAAAATAAAATAAAATGAATGATTTGGTTTGATTTTTCTTTCTCTGCCCATCTTTTGTGCTGAGCAGTGAACTCAGAATGAGAAAAGTAAAGAATTTTAAAGTCTGAATATCAGTTTGCTGATAATAGAATTGATTTATTGAAATGTTTTAAGAACAGGGGTTGTGACAGATTCTTTAGAGCTCCAATTTTTATATAGGGCGGCCTATATAAAGTTATTGGCATTTGCTTTTTAAGATTAGTATACCATGGGATGTTTTTGACAATTTACAAAATCATATTAGCACATTAACTTTTATAATATTGGCTTGTAGCCCAACATCTTGTTTATTTACTTTAAAAAGTAAATTACAATGTGATTTAGCATAATTGCATTAGTATTGAGTTCTAAAGACAGTCATAAATTTAGTGATCTGGTTCTGTTGCAATTTTATTAGAAATTACTTTAAATCATTAATAGATGTGACTCTTCTCTACCCCATGTTGACAAATTGGGACATTGTGATATTGGTGCCCTACCAGTTTTTTAAAATGTTTTTATTGGTTTTAGAGAGAGAGGAAAGAAGAGAGAGAGGGAGAGCGAAAAGGAAAAAGAGAGAGAGAGAAACGTAGATTGGCTGCCCCCTACAGGGGATCCAGCCTGCAACCCAGGCATGTACCCTGACCTCGAATCAAACCAGCAACTTCTTGATGCTTGGGATGTTGCTAAGCCAACTAAGCCACACTGGCCAGGGCTGGAGTTACCGTTTTAATGTGGGTGTTTTTCTAATGATTGTAAATGTACAGAGTAGAATGTTTTTAGTTTAGAATTCTCGAGTAGGACCAAAGAGCTGTTATTTTTTCAATAAATAGATTATCAAGTTGTTTTTTAATCAGGAATATGGCATAAAACTACATGAATTACATAAATTGGTTTTTAAAAATCAGGTTGTCATTTTAGACAAGACACAGTTGCTTAAAGGTCCACTTTAAGTTTGTACTTACTTTATATGTGACTAGATTTGTATTTCATTATAAAATTTCCCTTGATTTCATTAAGGATTATTTAAAAATATTGCCACAAAAATAGTTATTAGGTATTTTAGGTATATTCTACTCCTTGGCTTTCAGAGTATTTAAAATTTAAAATAGTCTTTCAAAGGATGCTAAAAGTAATAATTCACATCTTGAGTTAATTGCATATTAAGATAATTGTCATAACTACATTCTTGGCTTTTTGTTTATCCTGTTAATTAACCAGTATTGCCATATATCTAGGGAAATTTGAGTGATTCCTTTTTTTAAAAATTATTTTTATTGATTTTTGTTTTTTAGAGGAAGAAAGAGAAACATCGATTTGCTGTTCCACCTATCTATGCATTCATTGGTTGATTCCTGTGTGTGCTCTAACCGGGAATTGAACTCAAAACCCTGGCACATTAGGATGATGCTCCAAACAATCAAGCTACCCGGCCAGGGCATAATTCCTGTTTTTTTGCCTGCACAGTTAAAACATGACATTTTAGGTTGTACTAGGAAAATAAGACTCGTTTATGATTGCCTGGCACTTAATTTTTTTCCTGCTCTTCCTAGACTTTTCAGGTTTAATTGGAATTGTCTCTTTTGGTAGTACCCAACTTAAATAGGGCTATAAGAATAGGTGTCATACTGTCACAAATGATTTGTTTGAAAGGTCAGCAGATGATTTTCTCTTAGATCCTGTTTCTTTGAGTACTGTTATTAGATTTAAAGTGTTGCTTGACTCCCCACCTTCTATGGGGCGGGGTGGGGGGGTCTTTGCTTAGCATATAATCTAGAAAATTTGTGATTGTAACTTGAGATAATAACTAATTAATAAAATCAGTATATGCATTTCAGTTCCAATGAATAATACTGCATACAAAATTTTAAAAATTATGCACTTAGAGCAAGATTTAAAAAATAAAACGCCCTGGCCAGTTTTGCTCAGTGGTTAGAGCGTCGGCCCGCGGACCAGAGAGACCTGGGTTTGGTTCCCGCTAAGGGCACGTACCTCCGTTACAGTCTGTCCCAGGTCCTGGTTGGGGTTGTGTGGGTGGCAACCAGTCGATGTGTGCCTCTCTCTCTCTCTCTTACTCCTTCTCTCCCTCGCACTCTAGCTGAAGATAAATGCAAAAAATAAATAAAACAGTATCTTGTTCTCCAAATTTGAACTGTTTTTAATTTTTGTTTTACCTGGGGTTTTGTTGTGTTTTTGTTGTTTACTTGCCTGGCCCAAGTGGGGAGGGAGGGAGTCTTCATGTCGGTGTTTCCTGAGTACTAGAACCCTTCTGATTTCCTAATTTAGACTTAGCACTTCTGTGGTGGTCTTAGTTTGCCATCAGATCTTCCTATTTCAACTTGTGGGGCTTTAGAAAGCAAAACCCTTTAATTACCTGCTTACTTTAATGACTGGCTAAGGCCTTATCTGCTCATATCCTGTTCACCTCAAGGACCTTAGAATCTCAGCATCATCTTTGTACAGGCAAGCTGTTCTTTACTGTGCTTGATTCAGTTCCCTTGAAGTTCTGCTTAAGCTCATGTTACTTTTATATTTTCCTGATGGCAAATGCATAAAGAAGAGAGGGTTATAAACAAAATTAGGCCATAGGGTAATTCTCTGTTAAGCCCTTTGTAGTCACCTTCCTATAAGAATAATGTTTCCCAAGCCACCGGATTTATTCTAGCTGACTCACTCTGTATTCCCTCCTTCCATATTCCCTTCTTTTTACCTTTTTTGGAGTCTCTCAGGAATTTTGCAACCTGACAAGAAACTTCTTCAGAGCCAGCCACCTTTTTTCCTCACAGCCTAAAAAAAATGTGAGTCTTACTAACAGAAAAATAAAGAAGACCTTGTTAGTTCAGTTTTCTGTGTGTTGTCCAATTGTTTTGGTATATTCTTTTCACCCAGTATAATGAGAAGTCTGGAGATAGGGATGTTATGTGTGAGATCACTCATATTTTATTTGTGTACTTTAGGAGGTAGGTCTTTGAGTTCCTAGTTGTTGACTTTGAAACAAGTGTCAAATGTTAGGTTTAGTCTGCACACTCCTTCCTGTTCTCAGAAGGCTTACAGAATGTGTTTGTTTTTCAGATAACCCTCAGGTAAGTGGTAAAGAAAACACCAAGTCCAAAAGGCAGAGGATCTCTCTATAGCTTAAAGGGTGACATAGGATCTGGCTCATTAAAACCACAGAAATTCAGTGTTATTTATAAAAATGGACTAAAGCACTTGCACCATAATTTTTAGTCCTGATTACCCTAAAGCTATAGTGCCTAAGTGATGAAGATTTGAGTTTAAAATTGGAAAAGGTGATCTAATGATTGCCTGGAGAGAAACCACTCACTGAAGCTCTGAAAAACCAAGTTAGACTCCTACTGCCATGTCAATACCTGATTTCAAATCATGAGTTTTGCAATAAGCCAGGCAAGACAATGCAATTAGCTTCTATTTGGGGAATCTAATCTATATGGGTTCTTAGTACACATTTGCATTGATTGACATTCAAATCTAGGAGCTGTTAGTGCTTCTGGTTGTGGGAGGATGTTGAGATTATGTATTGAGACAATTGAGAAGCAAATTCTATTTCATATTGCAGAAGGCCTATCAGTTTTTTGATAAAGAAATAATGTACCTGAAATGTTTCTAATATCCTTTTTATAAAGTGAAGAGTGTCCTAAAATGACTTTGTATATATAGTAACTGAATCCCTTTTTAATGACAACATAATTTTAATTGATACTTATCTAGAAAGTTGGCTGTTGATGTTTATTTGACCTATATAGGTAAACCTCACTTTGAATATGTTAACTAAGGACAGTTTTTAAATGATATAAATATCTTTATGAATAGTGATTATAAGTCAGTTTATGTATCTAGAGAGTTTATCAATTTATTACAGTAGCCATCTTGGTGTTTATTTGTTTGTTTGTGGGGGACAAGCTAAGCCAAAATAACAAAGCTGTTAACATACCTTTCTACCTTTCACTGTGTTTTTGATAGCTGTTAACACACCGTTCCACTCTTCACTGAGTGTTTTATACACAATAGCATATACATAGTATTTGCATTTGGGCATATGAACTTAATGCACTGTCTGGAAAAGCTTTGACTAAATTCCCACACAATTATTTTTCCAGTCAGTGAATATTATTGAATACTTAGATGGATATTTATACCATGACATTGGCCATGCAATTCCTCCCACTTTGTCCCTTTATCACATACTAACAGATGAATTGTCCACCTAATTAACCTGGGGGTGGGATAGAGTTGCCAGATAAAATACAGGACTCCCAGTTCAGTTCTAATTTCAGATAAACATACTGAAAATGTATTTGTTGTTTATCTGAAATTAGAATTTAACTGGCCAGCCTGTCTATAGTTTCTAGATCTGGCAACTCTAAGTGTGGGAGAAGCAGACGACTAGCGGATGTGGGCACAGTCGTGAGACTTCAGTAAAAGTGGAGTGCAATGACAAGGGTAGCTTTTACTAAGACAGAAATAACGAGAGTGCAATGTTGATTTTAGAGTCCAACACCTTTTTCTTTGGAAATACATTAGTGAAAACTAAGCTCACAAATAGCAAAACTTAATATATTATTTAGGGATGTATTATATTTCAAAAATGAAAAAGTAAGGGAACAATAAATTAAATCTGGGCCAGTGGTTCCCTCGAAAAGAAAAGCAGCAAATGGAATGGAGCACACAGTAGCTGCGCTGCTCTTGATGCTGTTCTCATTCTCAGGTGACAGGATGAGTCACAGTTAATTTTATTTGTTTTAGAATTACACTTGTACTCTTTTGTGCATATCAAATATGGAATAACATAGGCTTCAATAAGAAAATTAACCGATATGCAAAGTTTCACTGCCTGTACTCTCCAAAATAAATCCAAAGCTCATAAAGTCGAGACTCGTTTCTTCCTTTTCTTCTCCAGATTAGCCTCTTTAGTTCTTTATATTGTCTTCTCAGTTTCTAGAACATTCGCAAAATTGGTTTCTCTCTTTCAGATATGTTCTATTTTTTGGTACACAGTATTCTTAAGTGTGCTCTTATCAGTGAAGAGTAGAATAGAATGTACCACTCCCCTTGCCCTGGACATAATAGTTCTATTAATTCAGCCTAAGATCACACCAGCTCTCTTGGCATCTGTTTCACAGGCTTTTACTCTGCGCAATCAGCAAAAATACCTAAATGTTTTCACACGATTTGCTGTTAAGTCATTATCTCCCCAATCATGCATTTTACACTTACCCTGCTACATTGTGTTCTGTTAAGATTTAGCCCATTGTTCTAATCTTATGAAATATTTCTGGATCCTGTCAGCCAGTATACTCCCTATCCTTATCCCAACTTTGTGTTTCCTATCCCAAGTTTTCTGTCATTATCTCCAAATTTGATAGCTATTCCATTGATGTCCTCATTGAAGACATTAGTAACAACATAGTTACTTTGTAGGATAAAGCACAAGAGAAATTATTTGATGTTTCCTTATGGTTTTTCTTTAAGCCATTAATCAGTACATCTTGGATAACCCAGTGCTTTCTAGTCTACATCTCGTTGTTGTCTAAAAGGATATCATGAGAGAATTTATAAAATTTAGTACTTGAATCTAGGTTTTTTGCATATGTACAATACAGAGTGAGGCAAAAGTAGGTTTACAGTTGTTAGTACTTGAAATACAGTTTATTCTTGTATTATTAATTATTGTAGTATTTTCCATACAAACAACTGTAAACCTACTTTTGTTCCACTCTGTATATTCTAGGCCAATAACCCTATCAAGAAAGGAAATTAGGTTAATCTTGTATGATTGGTATTCTGCGAATGCTTACTGACTCTTTTTTTAAACTTTATTTTTATTGCTGACACTATTACAAATGTCCCCATTTACCGCCCCCTTGCCCACCCCCAACCATCCCCTACCCAACCTTCCTTCTGACCATCACCACACTGTTGTCTTTGTTTATAGGTTATGCATATATGTGTTCTTTGACTCCCACAACTAGGACCCTTAAACTAGTTAACAATGTACTTAAGAATTTTGCTTGGACCCTAGCCAGTGTGGCTCAGTTGGTTGAGCGTCATCCCATGTACTGAAAGGTCGCCAGTTCAATTCCCGTTCAGGGCACAAGCTCAGGTTGCAGGTTCGATTCCGGGTCAGGGTGCATATAGGAGGCAGCTGATCAATGTTTCTCCTTCACATTGATGTTTCTCTCTCTCTCTGTCTCTCTCTCTCTCCCCCCCACACACCCTTCCTCTCTCTCTAAAAAATCAATGAAAACATTTTTTTAAAGAAGTTTGCTTGGAATTGGCATCAAGTGAATCTGTTTATAGTTTGTAGCATCTACCTGCTTTCTAGTGTTGATTATTAGAGTGTTTTACTTGTCATTCTCTTCCATTCTCTGATTCTTCAGAAGTTTTACATAGGGATTGAGCTCTGCAAATTATCAAAGTATGCCGAGATATAATTTGTCTGGCACAGGAGAACTGAACTCATTTAGATTATCCTGGTACTTTTATCTCCTTGAATGCCTTGGGATTTAATTTCCTTATTCTTACATTTTGTTTTTCCCTGTGTGGTTTGACTATCAGTAATTTTAATTGAAAGAAAAAAAATTGAAGCAACCTGCCCTGGCCAGTTTGGCTCAGCGGTTAGAGCATCAGCCAGCGGACCAAAGAGTCACGGGTTCGATTCCTATCAAGGGCGCGTACCTCGGTTGCAGTTCCATCCCGTCCCTGGTCAGGGTCGTGGGGGAGGCAACCAGTCGATGTGTCTCATCTGTCTCTCTCTGTCTCTCTCTCTCTGTCTCTCTCTGTCTCTCTGTCTCTCTCTCTCTGTCTCTCTGTCTCTGTCTCTCTCTCTCTCTCTTTCTCTTTCTCTCTCCCCCTTCCACTGTATCTGAAGATAAATGGAAAAATATCCTCGGGTGAGGATTTTAAAAAAAAAGAATTGAAGCAACATTTACATTATACTCTTTATTCACATATAAGCAGACCTATACTTTCTTTTGTCTTGTTCTGAATATAAATTAAAGGAAAGCTTTTCTCTAGTAATTTTTTAAAAATCCTAGCACATTGACCATGAAAAATTTTACAGGATGAGTAACCTAGTTTGTTTGTTTAAGACTACTTTAGAGCAGTTTTAGGTTCACAGAAAAATTGAAAGGAAGGTACAGAGATTTCCCATATATCCCCTCCGCTCCACGTGCATAGCCTCCCCCATTATCAACATTCCCCACCAGAGTGGTACATTTGTTACACTTGATGAACCTACACTGACATATCACAATCACCCAAAGCCCATAGTTTGCATTAAGGTTCACTCTTGGAGTTGTACTTTCTGTGGATTTGGACAAATTTATAATGACATGTATCCATTATTATAGTATCATACATACAGAATAGTTTCACTACCCTAAAAATCTTCTTCAGGATAAACAACTTAGTTCCTCAACACATGAACTGCAAGAAATAAAAGATCAAGGGGAACCTATGGACTGAAAGAGACATATCAACTGGTATGGACCTTATTTGGATATTGATTGAAATAAACCAACTATAAAAAATTTTTAGATAATTTGGGAAATGTTGGACTGTGTATTATAAGGATTTGTTCAATTTGATAATAGTACTGTGGTTATGCCTTAAAGAGAAATCTTTTTTAGATACATACTGACATTTTCTGGGTAAAAATCACATAATTTCTGGGATTTGCTTCAAAATAATCTTGCTGGGGCGTGAAGGGAGGGGCATTAATATTGACCATTATTTTTAAAAAGTTTTTTTTCCTTTATTGGTTTTAGAGAGAGAGGAAGGGTGAGAAAGAGAGATAGAAACATCGATGAGCGAGAACATCAATTGGCGGCCTCCTACATGCCCCCCACTGGGAATTGGGCCCACAACCTGGGCATGTGCCCTGACTAGGAATCGAGCTGGCGACCTCTTGGTGCATAGGTTGATCCTCAACCACTGAGCCACACCAGCCGGGCTATTGACCATTATTGAACATGGTCAGTATGTTTTACATGTGGGTTCATAATATTATTCTCCTAATTTTGTATATGTTTGAAATAACCATAATTAAAAGTTGGAAAAACTACCCCAAAATAATTTTTATTGTTATACACATTGTTATAGGCAGATTCAGGACTAAAACTCTGATCTCCTGATTCCAGATGGATGTCAAGTTGCCCTTTCAGTCTCTGGGACTCCTAAGCCTTCCCTGGGAAATTTGTGGTGGTTCTTCTAGATAATCAAAGCTTTGATAAATGGCCACTTTCGTCCAGCTGGTGTGGCTCAGTGGTTGAGCGTCGACCCATGCACTAAAAGGTCGCTGGTTCGATTCCTATTCAGGACACATGCCCAGGTTGTGGGCCCAATCCCTAGTGGGGGCATACAGGAGGCGGCCAATCGATGTTATCGCTCATCGATGTTTCTACCTCTCTCTCCCTCACTCTTCCTCTCTCTCTCAAATCAATAAAGAAAAAAAAATTAAAAAAAAAAAGATAAATGGCCACTTTCACTTGACTGGCTACCTACCCATGTGAAACCATGAAGGGATATTAGAATTATTAAGGTAAATCAACAGGCTACATAGGTTGTTAGAATCAGCAGAGACTTGGGTACTAGTCCTAACTCCGCCTTTGATTTTAGCATAAGCTCTAAGAGGTCAGGGATCATGTCTGCTTTGTTCACTACTTTACACCCGGTGCCTACCTAACACTGTGCTGGTACATGGTAAGCAGTAGGTAAATATTAAATGAGTTGATTAATTTAACCTTTCTTGGCCTCATTTTCTTCACATGTAGAATGAGATAGTTGGTCTAAATGATTTTTAATTTTCCTTCAAACACTAAAAAAAAAAAATTATTCTTTCCTGTTGACTGATTTTCTTTAAAATCCCTTTAGGATTTTGAAAAGAATTACTAAATATCTTTAACACTAGGTAACATCAATGGGTAGCAGGCTCACTTCTAACACCTATGACAGAAAACCCACAGTTGTCATGTTGCATCCAGATTTCTTAAAAACAGCCTACTGCTTTGCAATTTCCGTTGGATTGATTTTGTTGCCATAAAGTAAATGAATACTGTTCTCAATATTACTTTATTAGAGTTTCAGGTTTAGCAAGCTCCAAAGTTAAACTATCTAAGAGGGTTAATAAAATGTTGTGTTGCTTGCATATTTGTACTTTTCACTGAAATTGTATTGATTGCAGTATTATGTCAGTTTATTAAAAAGTTGACATTTTGCTTCCTATGGAAACTTGGTGGGCAACTTTTGGGTAAGTTGCAGTTATTGTCATCAGATCCAAATCCCAGTGACTAAGACCTGCCTTTGGGAGTAACGCCCTTATTATTCTGATGAAATTTTGCCTCAAGTATCCGAAGGTCATCACTGGATTGGGTCAGAGTTTATAGAAGAAAAATAATTTCTTTTTAAAATTTTTCTTCCTTTATTGATTTTAGGGAGAGAGGAAGGGAGAGGGAGAGAGAGCTAGAAACATCGATGAAAGAGAACATCAATCGGCCACCTTCTGCATGCCCCCCACTGGGAATCTGGCCCACAACCTGGGCATGTGCCCTGACCGAGAATCAAACCGGCAACCTCTTGGTGCATGGGTCGATGCTTAACCACTGAGCCACACCAGCTGGGCAAGAAAAATAATTTCTATACCGGCCTGCGAAATTAACAAGCAATGTTTTGAAGCCATGTAAAAATTTTTAAATAATAAATATTGTGCAGATTTTAAAATGCCTTGGTATTGAACACAAATACCCTAGCCACAAAAGGAAAACTCCTGTAATTTAAAATGCTAAATAGATAGGGCCTGGAGAAAGCATCTTTCACACATTATTTTGTATTCAAACATGAGTTTTGATAGTATAAACTCTACATAGTGTGTGAAAATGATTTTCTTATAGAAAACAGGATATAGTGAATTAAAGTATTCTGATTGAAAGTTGCTAAACTACAAATCTAAAAATTGCTTTTATATTCAAAACCTGTGTGGAAGTCACACTAAAAATAATTTTAGTATTTGATCTATCTATAAGCCATGTGGGTATTTTAAAAAAACAATACTTGTTTAAAGCAAACTTTATAAATTTTTATTTATTGATTTGAAGAGAGAGAGAGAGAAACATTGATTTGTTGTTCCATGTATTTACGCATTCATTGATTGATTCTTTCATGTGCCCTGACCAAGGATCAAACCCACAACCTTGGCATATTGGGACAATGCTCTAACAAGCTGAGCTACCTGGCCAAGGCTTAAAGCAGACTTTATTTTGAAACTGTTTCAGAAATTGCTTGTTTTTCGTGTTTAAATTTAATAATGCCATTGATAAACATTGTCTTCACTTCCTGAAACTATGCTGGAAACTCAAAGATTTACTGTATTTTTAATTAGTATTAATATGTAGAAAAATTTTGTATACTATTAGGTAATCAAGGAAGCTTAACCATTTTTTTAATCCTCACCCAAGGACATGCTTTTATTGATTTGAGAGAGCGACAGAGAGAGAGAGAGGGAGAGAGACAGAGAAATCAGTGTGAGAGTGAAACATCAATTGATTGCCTCCCGTAGGCATCCCAACCAGGAATCAAACCCAAGGCGACCTTTCGGTGTATGGGACAACACTCCAACCAACTGAACCACACCTGCCAGGGCAGAAGCTTTGCCTTTTAAAGTTAAAAATATGTTAAACTTTGTAAGAAGCACATTTTGTTTAAATTTGTTTAAATTAAACTTTTTGGTTATCAGATATTTAAATGTGTCAAAAATATTTGTTCTTAAAATACTCTATGATAAAAACTTTTGAAATGAAAAAATGAACTTTTGAAGTTCTCATTTTGGTTTCTTAGGTTTTATTTAAAGTAAGGAATACCGCCCTGGCTGGTTTGGCTCAGCAGTTAGAGCATAGGCCCGCGGACCGGAGAGTCCCGGGTTCGGTTCTTGCTAAGGGCACGTACCTCGGTTGCTGTTTGTCCCCGGCCCCGGTTGGGGTCGTGTGGGTGGCAGCCAGTCGATGTGTCTCTCTCACATCGATGTTTCTCTCTCTCTCTCTCTCTCTCTCTCTCTCTCTCTCTCTCTCTCTCTCTCTCTCTCCCTCTCCCTCTCCCTCTCCCTCTCCCTCTCCCTCTCCCTCTCCCTCTCCCTCTCTCCCTCCTGCTCTATCTGAAGATAAATGCAAAAGTGTCCTCGAGTAAGGATAAAAAAAATAAAAAATAAAGTAAGGAATACCACCAATACTTAAAGATTTCTCACTTGTGTGGGGTGTACTAAAAGTTATTTTAACTAGGCATTTGGACTTTTTCATGGAAAAATTATTCACCTTAACCTGTAAACAGGAAGAATTTAATTTGTTCAATTCAGTACTACAGAAGATTTTGAAGGAATATTTTTCTAGTTAACTAGATGTTTCAAAGCATTACTGGACATGTGTGTATGTGTGTGTTGGATTATTTCCATATTTTTAGGGGAAATCAGAGGGTATAAAATTTAAATAATTAATTATGGTATAATTACATCTTTACTCCCAAACTAATGAAGGGTCTTAAAATGAAATTTCCTAAAATTACAGGAACTCTAAAAACCATTGCCGACAGGTCTTGCAGCTAGTTGGTTGGGAAAGCCAGGAATAGAACTTAATTTTCTTGACCTCTGGTCTCCTATTTCTTCTGTTCCAAACTCGAACATGAATATAGTCATGCACCACTTACTGACAGGGATGTGTTCTAAGAAATGCATTGTCAGGCAATTCCATCGTCGTGGGAACATCATAGAGTGCACTTACTCAAACCTAGATGGTTATAGCCTACTGCACATGGAGGCTATATGGTATAGCCTATTGCTCCTAGGCTGCAAGCCTATACAGCACATGAGATTAAAGCAAACATAAGAGAAAATGATGCAATTAATAGATGTGGTAAACATGAGATGTAAGAGGCTGATGCCAACGTAATAAGGCATACTGTTTTGCAGCAAACTTTTTTTATAAGTAGAAAGAGTATACTCTAAAACAATGATAAAATTATAGTATAGTAAATAAACCAGTAACATAGTAGTTTATTATCATTATCAAGGATTATGTACTGTACATAATTGTATGTGCTATGCTTTTATGTGACTGGCAGCACCATAGGTTTGTTTACACCAGCATTACCACACACACGGGAGTAATGCACTGTGCTAGGTAGGACCTTACGATAGGAAATGTTCAGCTCCGTTATAATCTTATGGGACCATTGTCCTATATTTGGATTCTCATTGGCGGACACATCATTATGCAATGCATGACTGTAGTTGTTTTCTTTAGGCAGATAATCACTCTGAAATAATATGTTACTATCTCTACTTTGAAGTAAAAGACTGAGTTACAAAGAGGAGTTGAGTAGTTTTCTAGGGATACCAAAGATTTGTAATAGCTCACTTATTTGGTGGCTACTTCTTTTGGTAATAATGATTCTCTGATACAACTGGAAATAAGAAGTAATGACTTAAAACATCCTCTGGGGGAAAAAAAGTGTCATAAAGTCCAAAATAAAATCGTGTACAAAATTTCTTATGGGGAAACCCTCACTCAGAATCTCTGGATTCTTTACCATGCAATTCCATTTTTATTTTTTTTGTTGTTGTTTTGTTTTTTAACAGGAAAGAAATTTATTTATTTTGTGTGTGTGTGTTTTTTTAATTAATTTATTTTTGTTACAGATGTTTCTCCTTTTTCCCCCCACTGACACCCTCCTCCCCATCCCCCCCACCCTGTCCCCAGCTTTGTTGTCTATGTCCGTCGGTTATGCATACATGCATATAAGTTCTGTGGTTTTTATTTATTTTTTGAAATATTTTTATAGAATTTATTGGGGTTACATTGGTTAATTAAATAGATTTCAAGTTTACAATTCTATAATACATCATCTGTATATTGTATTGTGTGTTCACCACCCATAGTCTAGTCTTCCTCACAATTCCATTTTTAGAAACCTGGTTTCCACCCAGCCAGTGTGGCTCAGTGGATTGAGAATCCTCCCATGGACTGAGGTCCTGGTTCTATTCCTGGTCAGGGCACATGCCTGGGTTGTGGGCTCAATCCCCAGTAGGGGGCGTGCAGGAGGCAGCCGATGGATGTTTCTTACATTGAAGTTTCTCTCTCACATCGATGTTTCTATCTCTCTCTCCCTTCCTCTCTCTCCTAAAAATAAAAAAAAAATCAATGAAAACTTGGTTTCCCAGCTCAATGCAGATCAGCGGCAAAAATTAGAAGTGGGAGGGGGGTGCAAAGCTTAATAGTGGGCACATGGCCAGTTGTAAGAAGTGATAACAAATAGAGGAAGAAGATGCAAAACTGCAGAACACAGAAATCCTAAGCATAGTAGCCTAGAGTCCTGTAGTGTGAAGGCAGATAAGTCCCCTGTACCTTAGGGTTCCTAGAGGTCATTAGAGTATTAAAATATTGTGTAGTATTTGAGCATGGTAATTACTCTGCATTAATAAAAAAGGGAAAATTGTATATCCCTTGTTTAAGAAACTATTTTCAAGGAAAAGTTTACTGAATAGCAAGGCTTAGCCTATAGTGTACTTATTTACAAGCTGCTTTTGAAATTTGAAATTCAAAAATAATTAAAATACTTTCAGAAGTTTGGCACTCAAAAAGAAGTTTCATCTCTGGAAATTTTATTTATGGAACATTTTATTATTCTGTTCCCTAGCAGTGCCAAATCAATTAGGCATTAATTGTAGTTGTTAAAGGCAGATCAAGATTCAGGGCCTTTGAATTAATTAGTTTAGTCCAACCCAAGAAGCAGCACTAATTGCTCATTCATAGTAGCACTTAGAATATTTTCATAACCATCATCTTTTAAGACCTTACCCAGAAAGGAGGCAATATTGCAAAGTACTTGAGAAAGTGGGCCCTAGAGTCAGACTGCCTGAGGTCAAATTCTGGCCCTACTATTTACTAGCAGTACAAGTTAAATTACCTAATCTAACCCATGCCTCAGGTTTTCGTTTGTAAAATAGTGAAGGTACTATAACTATCACATAGGAAAGTTGTGAGGACTAAAGCTAAAGCAAATCAAGTCTTAGCACAGTTTTTGAAACCTGCTTAATAAATGGTGCCCATTGTTTTATACAAGGGCCCTATTAGGAATGCTTCCTGTGGGAACACTAAATAACAATTTACTGTTTCTTACTGTGAAATGAATTGTTCTTTTCTCATCTTTGCACATGATACAAATCATTTTAGCCAACTTTGCATATTATAAACATGCTTTTACTTTTTACTAGATGCTGATGTTCTATAAATAGATAAAAAATGTGTCACAAGCCTGGCCAGTGTGGCTCAGTGGTTGAGCGTCGACCCATGCACCAGGAGGTCGCCGGTTCGATTCCTGATCAGGACACATGCCCAGGTTGTGGGCCCGATCCCCAGTGGGGTGCATGCAGGAGGCGGCCAATCGATGTATTCTCTCATCGATGTTTCTATCTCTCTCTCCTTCTCCCTTCCTCTCTAGAATCAATAAAGAAAAAAAAATTTTTTTTAAATGTCACAAAAGAATTCTGGTCTTACAGACTACCCTGTTAGAGACAATTTTAGACTTATTTAGATTGGAAGAAGCTATAGTAGTCTGAAATGTTTTCCCTATCTACCAAGTGCTTAAGCATTCTGTAACATTTAAATATATTTCAAATGTCAGTGTCTTTTGTAATTAGTTTTTTGTTTAATGACTTCACCAGATGCAAGCAGGATCCCATTTTAATCATCAGCTCAATATAATCTGGCTTTTTTCATGTTCCCTATTGTTAAGTGGGCTGGAGCTTGACAGGCTTTTGGGTATCTTTTCTGTGTTCTAGAAATTTATTTTAGGCTCCCCACTACTGACATACTGCCAAAGTGCCTTGGAGAAACTTAGTGAAGTTCATCATTTGAGTTTCAATGGAGCAATTCAAAGCTGCTAAAGAAACTAGCACCTATTATGTGTGCCTCATGTACTCTCTCACTTAATCCTTACAGCAGTCCTGTGAAGTAGATGGTTTTACTCCCTTTTACAGAAGAGGAGACTGAGGCCTGGAGAAATTAATTTGATCAAGATCTCACATAGGATAAATGGTAGAGATAATATTCAAGCAAAGTTCATCTGCTCGAAAACCCATGCTCTTTTTCACTATGTCCCCTTGTCTCTCAAAAGGAAGTAATAAATTACTCTTTGTAGTTTGTACACAGCCATATGTAAAGCGCCACCAGAACCAATCTGGAATATTTCTGTGTCAACAATCAGTCCATAACTTAGATCCTGTGAATCAACAGCCAGAAAGTGCTCTTTATGGAACCAGTTACATACAAAAGATAAATGTGGCTCCCTATTCTGTATTTGTTTTGTTTTGTTTTGGTTTGTTTGTTTGTACAGATCTAAAAATCTGGTCAAATTTTTCAAAATGAGGGACATGGGGAAGGCAGAATTTTTTTTTCTTCCCTTCTCTACCTCATATAGGGCTTACGTTTTTTTTAATCTTATTTCCTCTAACCTCTATGCCTCTATGGCAGGTGATTCCCCCCCCCCCATTGGCATTTAGAATATATGCCGCATGGAAATTTGAGCCTCCTTCAAAGTTTTTGTTTTTCTTACTTTTGTTGTTATTTTCATTGCACTTGTATTATTGTAGATATCCTTTGTTTGGCTTCTTTTTTTTCTTTTTTTAAAATCTGAGTACTTGGTCCTAATCATCTGGATAAACATGATTTTGTTGTATAGCAGTATAGGTTTGTCAGAGAAACCAAATAACTGAGGATACAAACACTTTCATTTCTGGAATTTGTCCTTTGTTAATATGAAATTATATTGTCCAGGCACTGCATTTAATGAGCAGGCACCATTCTATACAGCTGCCTTGTTTTGTTTTGTTAATCCTCACCCAAGGATTTTTTTTCCATTGATTTTTAGAGAGTGTGGAAGGGAGGGAAAAAAGGTGGGAGAGAGAAAAACATTGATGTGAGAGAGAAACATTGATTGGTTGCCTCTGGCATGCACCCCAACTGGGGCTGGGGATCAAACCTGCAACCCACGCATGTGCCCTGGACGAGGAATCAAACCCATGGCCCTTAGGTGTGTAGTCTGATGCTAACCACTGTGCCATTACCGGCCAGGGCTATACAACTACCTTTTTAAAACAAGCCTTGAAACCCCCCTAAACTAGAATTGTGTCTTATTCACCTTCATATCTCTAGTCCCTGGTACATAGTAGGTATTTCATAAATGTTTGTTGAATAAAGGGGTTGATTTTCTGTTAAATGGCAAAAGTACTTTTTTTTTTAATCACACTTACATTTTGATTAAAGGTCAAGGATTCCTCTACCAAATATGGATTACTCAGTTTGGCATGTGAAGAGCATGGTAGTAGGACTCAATGCTTTTCTTGGTTCTGCCCCTAAATATGTGACTTTGGGGCAAGTCACTTAATCTCTCAGCACCTCAGTTTTTATCTGTGAACAGAAGCTGTGTGATTAGATGTTCTTGAAGGTACCATTCAACACAAAGATGTATCACCTATGATCATTGCATTTTACAAAAAAACAAAATCAGGAATGGCATAGTAATATTAATCATTTAAAAGTGTTTATTACTGCATAACCCTAAAATGTAGAAAGCGGCTATAAGCATATGTCTCTCCTTTATGCTTTGTAGTGGATATCAAACTGTTTCTATTTGAAGAAAAATATGGCGGGGGTGTGTGAAAATAATTGGTGAAACGTTACTTTTAAAAATTATTGTATCTGGAATAGTCTGCATTTAAGAATAGAGTTTTGCTCTGGTAGAAAAATGAGCAGCAAATAAAACTGGGTTGCTCTCTTCAAAAGCACTGTAAAGGTCTAATGCATATAAAACTTTTCATCTACACTATAGATCAAGTTAAGACAACAATGAAATATACTTTTGTCTATCAAATTTGTAAAATTTAAAAAATAACACTCATTTTTACCAGGGGTATTAAGAAACATGCACTCAAGAAAAGTAGGAGTGTAAATTGGTGCAACTGTTCTGGAGGGCAATTTGAAAGTTTCTCAAAATGCTGAACTTTTGGCCTGCAGTTCCACTTTAGAGAAACTTATTTTAAAGAAAGTTGTCATGGACGAGTACAAAATGTTTTCACAAAGATGCTTATTATTATGTCATATAATGAGTGGGGCAAAAGTAGGTTTACAATTGTGAGTATGAGAGTTAATTTTTGTATTAGTATTTATGAATTATTGTTTCATTTTCCATACGCACAACTGTAAACCTACTTTTGCCCCACCCTATATATACCTGGGAAGGCAAACAATACTCAAATCTCTGTATGGTAAGATTATGGGTCACTTTCATTTTCTTCTCTATTTTTTTATGTTTTCTACATTTTCTATATGCACAGAGACTTTTTTCAATCACAAAATATATATGTGTTTTTTAAAATGTGGACTTGTCTTTAATAAGTGTATAGAAATATTTCCCTTCTCACCTGCACTATTCAACGCCACCTTGCTTTTATTTCTGAACAGGTCTTCAGAAAAGGTTGGAATTTCAACATTAGAGGTAAGTTGCACTTTCTGAAAGTTACATTTCTACAAAAATGTATACTTTCCATTCATTTTTCTCTTTTATGTGATTCTTTATTTTCTTGCTTTTGCTTTGTGTTACGTATTTTTTGCTAAATAATATTGTCTTTGTATCTCACTAGGTGTGATTAAATAGTGAAATACCTAATTATATATTGTGCTATAAGGAAGGGACTATAAGTATTTTTTAGATTTCCACTAATTTTTATTTGGTTTATAATTTTTAGAATAAAAGAACACTCTAAAATGTGTGTGTGTGTGTGTGTGTGTGTGTGTTTTAATTGAAAAAGTAATACTTGCATGACAACAATGTGGAGTAAAACACTTGTATATTTCTTATGGGCACCTGTATTGGTATTGTTACCATGTATATAAATCAATCCCAGCCTTATATATCCAAGCAAAGGAGTTTAGTATAAAGACATTATGTCACTGAGAGTCTTTTTAAGTACAGGAATATCACCAAATAGATATTCTTTGATATTTTATATTTTATATCAAATAGGGTATATACTATATGTGTATGTTTGTATATGTTTCAGTGTGTTGTGTATGCCTGTACATATGTATCTATAATCTCAAACATGCTTTATTTTTCCACTTTCAGTGTCCCTACCTTTTTATACACATTGGATATTGATCTCTGATAAACTATGGTATATTTATATGGAATATTCTACAGCAGTAGATATGAATGAACTAGTTATATACAATAATACGGATGAATTTCAGCACCATAGTGTTGAGTGGGGGGGGGCAACTCACAGAAAAATATATGTAGTAAAATTCCATTTATATTCAGTTCAAAAGCATGTGAAATTAAAGAATATATCATTTAGAGTTACTAGCATAGTCAAACTATAAAGAATATCAGGGGAATGATAAACACAAAGTTTAGGATGTCAGTCATCTCTAAGAGGAAAAGAATGTAATGGAAATGGAAAAGACTATACTAGAGATTTGAAAGCTAATGGTAACAATATTCTTTTTCTTAAGTTGAGTGCTTAAGAACGGTTATATCATAATTCTTTATCCCTTATGTTTTATAAAAATTCTTTAATATTCTATTTAATAAAAACAATTTTTAAATGTTTACTTTGTTGATTTTTAGAGAGAGAGAAACATCAGTGAGAGAGAAACATTGATCGGCTGCCTCCTGCACACCTCCTCCTGGGGATCGAGCTCATAACCAGGGCATGTGTTCTGACCGGGAATCGAACCGGTGATCTCTTGGTGCATGGGTCTATGTTCAATCCACTGAGCCACACCGGCCGGGCCATCAAAACAATTTTTAAAATAGTACACAGAAATGGTTACAATTTGCTCAGTGAAAAAGTAGATGGTTGAAAATGCAACTCCCCTTCCATCACTCATCTTTACAATCCCCATATCCAGAGACCATTGCTATTTATTATGCTTGTAGGTTTTAAAAGCCACTTAGCTCTAAGATATTTTTAGGTGATAACAAATAGGTTTTGGGAATTTACTTTATCTCAGTAATTATAGATTTTCCTTAACTTGAATAAAATTGGATAGACAATGTATATATTTAGTAAATAAATATGAAGTTGGATATTGTGCTTTTTTACTTTTTATTTTGAAATAATTATAGAGTCACAGGAAGCTGCAAAGACAGTACAGAGAAATCCTGTGTATCCTTTGCCCATTTCCCCAGTGGTTATATTTTATTTATAGTTCAATATCAAAGCCAGGAATTTGACATTGGTATAATGTGAGTGTACAGTTCTGTGTCAATTTATAAAGTCACATCTGCCACCTCCCCTCCATCATCCATGACCCTCGGCAGCCACTAATCTGTTTTCCATCTCTATAATTTTGTCATTTGAGAATGTCCTATAAATGGAATCATATAGTGTGTGACCTTTTTTTTTTTTTTTTTAATCCTCACCCGAAGATATTTTTCCATTGATTTTCAGTTAGAGTGGGAGGGAAGAAGGGAGGGAAAGAAAGAGAGGGAGGAAAACATCGATGTGAGAGAGACACATCGACTGGTTGCCTCCCGAAGGACCCCAATCAGGGCCAGGGATCGAATGGTAACCAAGATACATGCCCTTGACCGGAATCGAACCCAAGACTCTTTGGTTTGTGGGCCGATGCTCTAACTGCTGAGCCAGACCAGCCAGGGCTAGTGTGTGACCTTCTAAGATTGGCTGAAAGGATTGAGATCCATCCAAGTTGTTGCATGTTTCAATGGTTTGTTCCTTTTCACTGTAAAGTAGTATTCTATGGCATGGATGAACTCAGACTATTGAGTACATATTATGTATAAACAGCATATTGATTGATATCTTAAGCAAACCAAAGAAAAATTTGATGTAGTCCTGATATTTGATGATTTTATAATCTCACAGAAGAACATATGATATATGAGGTATTGATGTTTGTAGAATAGAATAGACCTTAAGTTCTACAAAGAGTTTGGAAGAGGAAGGGAGAGACAGAGTGACCATGAGAGTACTGTTACCTGGAATAGCAGAGAAAAGTTTTAGGAAAGAGGTAGAACTTGTGCTGGGCTTTGAAAACTGGGAGAGATTTGCATAGGTAGCTAGAGAAAAATTGGGAAAGCATTGTTTGTTAGGCAATAGTATGAACTAATTAATATGCAAAGACAGAATTTTCTGGGAGCATTGAAAGACTGGTGTGACCCATGTGAACATTTCAGTTATAGAATGCTGGGGGGAAAATTGGGGCCAGACTTAATGAGCCTTGAATGTCAGGTTAAAACTCTGGGCTTCAAATTTTTTTTAATATGTTTTATTGATTTTTTTTAGAGAGAGGAAGGGAGAGGTAGATAGAGATAGAAACATCGATGTGAGCGAGAAACATCGATGTGAGCGAGAAACATCGATTGGCTGCCTCTAGCATATCCGCTACTGGGGGTCAAGCCCGAAACCTGGGCATGTGCCCTGACCAGGAATCAAACCAGTGAGTGACCTGTTGGTCCATGGGTCAACACTCAACCACTGAACCACACTGGCTGGACTGGGCTTTACATTTTTGATGAAAGATATTTAAAGCATCAATTTTTATATGTCTTGCAGTTGTGAAAGTTTTTTTTGCTGAGGAATTAGCAAAAGATAAGTGGTGGAAGGATGGAAAAATGTTTGGAGGAAAGAGACTAAGTACAGAGAGAGAGTCAGAGGCAGTTGCAATGTCAAGATATAAGACTCTGACAAAAGGACAGTGTTGATAGGAATGGATGGATGAATATGACAACTATTTAAGAGTTGTTTCCTGTTGTTTTTTTCTGTTCTTTGAGTGTAGATCACTTTTGTATAAATGATTTGTGAAACTGAGTTAGTCTTTTATTGGATATGCTTATTAAAATTTAAAAGCTCAAATCTTATAACTCAATACTGTGAGAAGGGTACAAGCAGCTCTCTGATATTAAACATAAATGGAGGTGGTATGAATTGCTAATAATTGAATTATCTACCACACTTTTTAAAGGAAGCGTGTTTCTCAGGTTGTGATAGATTGGGATTAGAG
This sequence comes from Tadarida brasiliensis, assembly GCA_030848825.1. Taxonomy (NCBI): domain Eukaryota; kingdom Metazoa; phylum Chordata; class Mammalia; order Chiroptera; family Molossidae; genus Tadarida; species Tadarida brasiliensis. Next base: position 44,201,576 of record CM061280.1, read on the forward strand.
AAATGGCCTGATGGTGGGAAGCTGGGATTTAGTAGGTACTGTACTTCAGTAATGGCACAGCCCAAATCCAGAGGGGGTAATAAATGAAAACTGTCTCAAGTCTAGCTAAGTTGGTGTTAGTTGTCTGCAGGCACATGCTTGGCTTCCACTGCTTTATTCCCAAAGCCTGATTGAGGTGCTAGGGGAAGGACCTGGACCTTAGACAGCACTGGGGGAGAATCATATATGACATACATAGTTAGGTATACAGATATGCATAAGTAGATATACATATACATGTCTATATAGATATATCTATACTAAATATAGATATACTAAATGAGGTTTTACTAAGAAATCTTTCAATTTAACTTCTCTAGAGAGCAGATTCTCTGGTAGGTGCCATATCACTCCTTTAAGCTTATGACTTAATAGCACTTTAACTTATAGGACTTGATAGCTTTCAAAAGTTCAAAGTCCAAGAGAGTTTTGTTAAAGCCAAATAAAACAGAAATCTAATCACTGCCTGGCAGTTTTGGTCAGCATAAGAATATTAATCTGTGATCTTTGTAATTAGTTCAAACAAATTAAAATGAAGTATAACAAAACTGGGGACAGGGCAGGGAGGGAGGGGGAGGAGGGAGTCAATGGGGGAAAAAGAAGAAACATCTGTAACAAAAATAAATTAATATAAAAATAAATAAATAAATAAATAAAAGAGTTTTTAGTGTGTAATTTTGCTTAGGTTAATTTAGGGGGAATATCCACGGAATTAGGTTGTATAATGCTTCTGATTTTCCTACTATTGAACAGTTATTGAAGGATAATTGGATACTTAATTCATAGGACAGTTGAAGGTATTTCTCTAATATGTATTAACTGTTCTTTTTTTCTTTGTTCCCAGTTTTATTGAGATATAAGTGACATACATCACTGTATAAGTTTAAGGAGTGCAGCATGATGGTTTGATTTACATATATTGTGAAATGATTTCCACAATAGGTTTACCTAACATCTGTCTTCTCATATAGATACAATAAAAGGGAAAGAAGGAAAAAAATTTTTTCCTTGTAATGAGAACTCTTTACTCTTTTACCAACTTTCCTGTATATCAAGCAGCAGTGTTAGTTATAGTCATTGTGTTGTACATTACATCCCTAGTACCTATTTATTTTCTAACTGGAAGTTTGTATCTTTTGACCACCTTCCTCTAATTCACTCTTCCCCCACCTTTAATTGCTTTTGATTAGAGGGTTTTTAAAGTTTAAAACCAGTATTTGATTAAAGGATATATAAACTTAAGGTATGTGTATTAATTGAAGAAAAGCCAGAGCATGCATTATTCAACATTCATTCAGCAAATGATTACTTTTGCCAGGCAATGTTTTAGGTGTTGGGTAAGTAGTGGGTGGTAGACAAAACAAACAAGGTCTCTGCTGTCATGGAGCTGACATTCTAGTGGGGTAGGGAAGAGACAAAAAAATAAGTAAAGAAGATCGTTTCAGATGGTGATAAGTGCAAAGAGGAAAAAGAAAATGGGGTAATGTGATAGAAAATTGAGGGGGTGAGGCTATTTTAGGGTTGCCAGGGAAGGCTGTTCTGATGTAATAACACTTGAGCTGTGACCCTAAGGATGGTAAGGAACCATCAAGTATAATTGTGGAGTTTTGGTGGGAGAAGGAGGTAAGAAATGTAGATGTCAAAGATGTAGGCAGGGGCAATATCATGTTAGGCCCTCGTGGGTTGTGATAGAGTTTGGATTTTATCTAACACTTAAAATTACATGAAACAGTTTTTCTCTAGTAGAATCTAGATAAGATTGATAGTATTCCCCAAATACTGGGAGGAATTCAATGAAACAACTTTTTAGCTTGAAGATATTGGAAGTCCTACAGAAATTTCTCTAGCACGTTGTGTCATTAGCATTATAATATTCTCTGGAGTAATTACATCATTGAGCCTATCACGATCATATCCTGATACTTGGTAGAAGTGCTACTTTAATACTTACATACATCCTTATGTGCCTTAGGTCACTTATCTGACAAAAAAAAATGGTTATAGTGGCCTTCTTTAATAAGCTCTGTGGCATGCACCAAGAATTATGAAGAGTTTTTTTAGTATCGGGAGTAGCATTCAAATTGCTGTACTTCTATAAATGTAAAGACAACTTAAGATGGAGAAGAATATGGTGTTACGTTTTGCAAATGTATGATTATCTTATTTTACTCAAAATTTTTTCCAGCAAAAATGCAGTATTCACTTCTACCTTCTCTAACCTCCCAAATATATATATATATGTACGTATGTGTATATGAATGTATACGTAGATATATATGTATTTTTGGTGGGTTTAATTTCATTCATCTGTTACTGTTTTGAGGACTTCATTTAATTTCTGGTTAAATCTTGATTCCTGTTATCTAAAGAATATAGAGTTTTAAAGAAAGCAATTGGCCCGGCTTATGTGGCTCAGTGGATTGAGTATCGTCCCATGAACTGAGAGGTCCCGGTTTGATTCCCGGTCAGGGCACATGCCCGGGTTGTGGGCTCGATCCCCAATAGGGGGAATGCAGGAGGCAGCCAATCGATGTTTCTATCTCTCTCACCTTTCCTCTCTAAAAAATCAATAAAAACATATTTTTTTTAAAAAAGAAAACAATTGTCTGAATATGGTTATCTGTGTTATAAACTTTTGTATTTATGCATATTTATGGAACAATACTTTGGGAAAAATAACAATTCTGTTAGTTTTGCTTAAATCCTTAATCTTTTTAAGCTACAAAGGTACTTAGTAGTTCTTATCTTCCTGTACAGTTTTTTAAGGTTAAAAAGTTAGACACTTTTAAAGGGAAATATTCTGTTGCAGTAGAAAAATTAATAATTGCTGATTGATAACCTTCTTATGCAAACCATATTGTCCCAGTTGGCATAAAATCTCTGGGCATCTTATCAGTATACAAACATCTAAGCCCTTTATGGGCCTTTGATTTATTAATGCTGTCTTTTCTCATTTGTACCCATTTTCAACAGAGTTTCAAAGAAAGGATGTTATCATTTGGTCTCTGTTTCTTTTGTTTTAAAATAGGAAACAGAGAACACTGCACACAAAGTTGGAAATGAGTCCCCTGTACAAGAATTGAAACAAGATGTGTCTAAAAAGGTTGGTAAGATACAATGTCAATATTAGTTTAGCAGTTGTCATTTACATGGTATATTTACTTATTTTATTTATTTTATTATTTTTTACATGGTATATTTAAAATGGAAAATTTTCTATATTCTTCTGGTACAGTGGTCTGTGCATGGTGGATTTTCAGTAAATGTTTCTTGAATCTGTTGAATTTGTGATTGAAGATCATCAGGCTTTTTAGAAATCATTTCGTAATTGGTAACTTATTCTTGAAACAGTATTTTTTATTAAATTTATTGGGATGACATTGGTTAATAAGATTATATAAGTGTCAAATGTACAGTTCTATAATACATCATCTGTATATTGCATTGTGTGCTCATCACCCAGAATTTAGTCTCTTTCTGTCACCATATGTTTGACTCCCTTTACCCTTTTTAACCCCCCTGCCCCAGCCCCCTTTCCCTGTGGTTTGAAATTGTACTTGGAAAGATATTTTGTAATGTGTCTTTATTTTTATGCTTGTATTTTTATTAAAATAAATTATAACTACTCTTGAGGTTACTACCAAAAGTATTGAAAACTCAGTGCAGCAAATTCTGATGTCTTTAGACATTGGAGGTGGTAAGAAGTCATTACTCTGACAGTGCCTTTGATACTTTTTAAAGAATTGATGCTATGAAGCTTCAGATTTTGGTTTACTAGAAGAGACTGAGCACAAGATAAAATTTTTGACAGTATCAGAATAAAACCCAAGGAGAAAAGATGTGTGTTCATTCATTCATGTTGAGTGTTTTCTGAACCCCAGTAAGCTTCCAGAAACCAACAAAATGACACATTATCTACCCTAGAGTTTTTCAACAGCGATACTTTTGATAGTTGGGGCTGGCTAATTCTTTATTGTGAAAGGAAGGGGAGACTGTTCTGTGCATTGTAGAATGTTTAGCAGTATTCCTGGCTTCTACCCACCCAGTGGATTCCTCCCACCCCATCATGACAACCAAAAATATCTCCAGACATCACCAAATGTCTAGGGAAGGGTGCCAACCAAAATCACCCCCAATGAAGATTTATTGTTCTACCTTTATGGAATTTAAAAATGTAATTGACTGCATATTTTAATATTGATCATACTTTTTCCTTTAAAATGAAAACTTCCCTTTTTGGTAGAAATGGTGGTATTGTGTATCAGCATAAATAATAAGAGTGGTACCACCCTGGCCAGGTGGCTCAGTTGGTTGGAGCCAAAAGGTTGCAGGTTCGATTCCTGGTCAGGACACATAACCTAGGCTGTGGGTTCGATCCCCTGTCCGGGCACGTGTGGAGGCAACTGATCAATGTTTCTCTCTCATGTGGATGTTTCTTTCTCTCCTTTCCTCTCTAAAGTCAATAAAAACATATCCTTGGGTGAGGATTAAAAAAAAAAGAGTGGTATCTTTAAAGAAAAAGAAAGAAAATCGGAAATTGCCTGCAATTATGCACTGTAACAAATAGCTATCTTGATTTTTCAGCATTTCCTTCTAGTTCTCACCTATTTGCATACTTTTTTCCTAATTGTGGTGTACATAGAAATTTGTATTCTACCTTTTTTTCTTGCCATTTTTAGATCATCATATTTCTACATGATTTCAATACTCCATTTTCATTTGATATATTATCAGTTTCCATCAAGTAAATGTATTACACATGTGTCTGGCCATTTTTGTTGTTGAAGGCTTGAAATGTTTCTACTTTTTCCACTAGAGCTTTTCTTTCCCTTTTTAAGAATTTTTTTTTCCATAGGATAAGTTACAAATGGGTAACTATCTATAGTTAGTATTATAGAAGAAAAATAGTGATTTTTAAGGAGAATTTAGAAGCTGAAAAAGTAGTGAGTAAATACCGTGCAACAGAGAGTGAGGCTTAAGACTCTAAGTATCACTTTTTAAATTCTAGCTTTTTCAATTGAATTAAGTATCATACATTAATGATAAAGGCTATGGGGATATATACCCTCGACCAAAACACAATCCCTGTTCCTGGTAGCTTACATTTTAGTAGAGGAGGAAACTGGATAAACACAAAATTCAATGTAATGTAGTGCGTAAGTGTTCAAATAAACTTAGACACTATTGTAAGAACACAGAAGGAGACTTTACTTCCTGCTTGGGGGTAGAAATGAGAACAATTTCATGGAGGAAGTAACATCTGAGCTGTTTTTGATGAATGGATAAGAGTTGGGCTGGCAGAAACAGGAGAGGAAAGGCATAACCAACGAAAGGCATAAGATGATGAATGTGCAGAATGTTTGAGAATGAGTCTAGAGACCAAAGTTAAGGCCAGATTGTGGGAATGCCTTATGTCATACTAAAGCATCCAGGTTTTATTTTATAATCACTGGGAAAGCAGTGAGTATTTTGAAGCAGAGAGGTTATGTGAAGCAAACAGTTGCTTTAGCATGATCATCTCCATGTTGATTTTGATTCTCACTGTTCTCTTGCTCTTTCCATGTTTGCTACCTCCTAAAACGAAGGTGGGGGAGGGAAATACAGGTGTAGACACTGTAAATAGGTGTTATAGGGACATATCAAGAGTTAGAAAGCATGAGCCTTGCTTCCCAGGAACTAATTATCCTGTGTGGGGAAAATATTTATACAGAGCTAGCACATATACTACCTGGTATTTGTATTATAGCTCATACTGTAATAGACAATAAGAATGATAGGAGTTCAGAGAAGGGAGAGATTGTTCTCAGATAAGGGATTAGGAATGACATGATTTTCAACTTCATTTTGACCCTTTTCTAATGGCATGGGCCTTTCCATTATGCATAATGATTATTTCAAACCTTTACATTTACCTCATGCTCACTATGCCTGGTAGTATCCCACTCGCTTTCAGCAGATGACCTTGTTTTCCTACTGCATGTAGACTTTGGGTCGCGACCCCTTTGGGGGTCGAACGACCCTTTCACAGGGGTCGCCTAAGACCATCAGAAAACACATATTTCCGATGATCTTAGGAACTGAGACACCGCTCCTCTATCCATCTCCAGGCGGGTCCGCCCACATGCAGATACGCCCACATACAACATGAGGAACTGTATTAAAGGGTCACGGCATTAGGAAGGTTGAGAACCACTGCTTTAGAGGCTAAGAAGTCTGAATTCACTCCTTTTCATCATCTCATACTTTCCTTACCTGCCAGCTTGTTTTTATCTTTAAGCTCTTTTTAATGTAATTTTTAAGAATTTAGTTTTCTTTTCCTGTCTAAAGTAGAGAGGTATAATATAAAGAACTGTGGATTTTTTTAGAAAAATCCTGCATTTCAGTTTTGACTTTGTAGCTTACTAGCTGTTGAACCTTGGGCAAAAAAAAAATTTTCTTAAGCAACAAAATTCATTGTCTCACAATTCTAAAGGCTAGAAGTCCAAAATCAAAGTGTCAGCAGGGTTTATTCCTTGATATAGTGGTCTTCCTCCTATATCTCTTTTTTTTTAACTTATCTTTATTTTTTAATGTATTACAGATGTCCCTCTTCTCTTCCCCCTTGACCCCCTCCTCCCCAATCCCGCCCCCCTCCTGCTTTCCACACACTGTTGTCTGTGTCTATTGGTTATGCATATATGCATATAAGTTCTTTGGTTTCTCTCTTCCTGCCCCACCTTCCCCCTTCCCTTTGAGTTACATCAGTCTAACAACCAATTTGTACTTCCTAATCCCTTCATCTTTTTCACCCAACTCCACTCCTATCTGTCAACCAACAAAAAGTTCTCTGTATCTATGAGTCTGTTTCTGTTCTTCATGCTCATTTTGTTTGTAGATTCAATTGTTGATAGATATGTATTTATTGCCATTTTATTGTTCAGATTTTTTTTAAATTTTTTTTCTTTAGTGATTTTAGAGAGAGAGGAAGGGAGAGAGATAGAGAGAGATAGAAACAGCAATGGGAGAGAACATCGACTGGCCGCCTCCTGCATGCCCCCCACTGGGTATTTGGCCCACAACCTGGGCATGTGCCCTGACCGGGAATCGAACCGGCAACCTCCTGGTGCATGGGTCAATGCTCAACCACTGAGCCACACCGGCCGGGTTGTTCAGATATTTTTATCTTCTTCTTCCAGAAGTCCCGTCAACATTTCATATAATATTGGTTTGGTGGTGATGAACTCCTTTAGCTTTTTCTTGTCTGGGAAACTCTTTATATGTCCATCTATTCTAAATGATAGCTTTGCAGGATAGAGTAATCTTGATTATAGGTCCTTGCTTTTCATCACTTTAAATATTTCTTGCCACTCCCTCCTGGCCTGCAAAGTTTCTTTTGAGAAATCAGCCTACAGGATTATGGGAGCTCCTTTGTAGGTAACAAACTGCTTTTCTCTTGCTGCTTTTAAGATTCTCTCTTTGTCTTTAACCTTTGGCATTTTGATGATGATGTGTCTTGGTGTGGACCTCTTTGGGTTCACCTTGTTTGGGATTCTCTGTGCTTCATGGGCTTGTATGTCTGTTTCCTTCACCAAATTAGGGAAGTTTTCTGTCATTATTTTTTCAAATAGGTTTTCAATTTCTTGCTCTCTCTCTTCTCCTTCTGGCACCCCCGTGATGTGAATGTTGGTACTCCTGAAGTTGTCCCACAGGCTCCTTATACTATCCTCATTTTTTGGGATTCTTTTTTCTTTTTGCTGTTCTGATTGGGTGTTTTTTGCTTCCTTATATTCCGAATTGATGGTTTGCTTCTTGGCTTCACCTACTCTACTATTGATTCCCTGTAAATTATTCTTTATTTCAGTTAGCGCATCCTTCATTTCTGACTGGTCCTTTATTATGCTCTTGAGGCCCTCACTAAGTTCATTGAGCATCCTTATAAGCAGTGTTTTGAACTCTGCCTATGTTACATTGCTTATCTCCATTTTGTTTAGTTCTTTTCCTGGAGTTTTCTTTCGTTAGGGACATGTTTCTTTGTCTCCTCATTTTGGCTGCCTCCCTGTGTTTGTTTCTATGTATTAGGTAGAGTTGCTATGTCTCCTTGGCTTCCTAGGGTGGCCTGTTGTAGTAGGTGTCCTGTAGGGTCCAGTGGCACAGCCTCCCTGATCATCCAGCTGGGCCCTCAAGCTGCACCCCTCGTGTGGACTTTACACCCTTCTGTTGTATTGAGTCTTGATTGCTGTTGGCACGTCAATGGGAGGGATTTACTCAGGCTGATCAGCTGCAAGGACTGAGTGTGCCCACTAACCACCAACCTCTGACTACCTTGAATGATCAGCTGTGTAGGGGCCCATCACACAGAGCAAGATTTACTTCAGCAGGGCTCTGGTACCCCCTGAGTCCATTCCTTGAGTGTGTCACTTGTGGAGGTGGTTGGGTGGTGGTGTTTCAATGTGGTCTGAAGCTGTCCACTGGGTGTGCTGGCTCTGGGGCAAGGTCAGCCACTGCCTGTGTTCTGTCCAGGGCCACCAGACATAAGCTACAAAGCGATCTGCAGATGGCTGCTTCTAGTGCTGGGCCTGGGGCCACTTAGCGAGAGGCATGGGGTTCGCTGAGGCCAGATGCTGCTTGTTTGAGAGAATTTAGGAAAATATGAAGCAGGAGCCAAAACAGGCCAATCCTGTGGTAAAGCCACTTGAAACAGCTTGGGTGGGCCCAAAAGTTTGGTGGAGCTGGGCCTCAGGGAATCACCAGGGCAGGGCAAACAGTGTGAGCCAGGTTGCTGGAGTCCCAGATATGGCACAGGTCTGACTGCCCTGTCGGGGAAGGGCTCACCAAAGGAACACCAGCCTCCACCAGCACATCTGTCCCTGAGGAAGCTGCCTCTCCAGCTCTTGCCCTGATGCCAAACAATTCAGTTCTTCACTGTATGTCTCTGATTCCTTTCAAGCTGCCCCCCACCCCATGCTGGAGCTCAGAGGGAGCGGGTCTGAGTAAGTCCGTGCACTGGCCCTTTAAGAGGAACTGCCTGGGGGCTCCAGCAGCCTCAGCCTCCCTCAGCCTCAGTTTCCGCTGGTTTTACAGTCAGAAGTGATGGGGACTTCTCTTCCTGGCACTGGAACCCTGAGCTGGGTGCCTGGTGTGGGACAGGAACCCCTCACTCCTCAGGGAGGACCTTCCCAGCCGAGTTCTCCCTCCTGATTTTTATCCACCACACGTGGGTGTGGGACCAGCCTATCCGCGCCTCCGCCCCTTCTAGCAGTCTCCATGTGGCTGCTTCTTTAATTTCGTAGTTGTAGGACTTCCACCCAGCTTGATTTCAGGTGGTTCTGAAGTATGTTTATTCTGTAGTTTAGTTGTAATTTTGATGTGGTTGTGGGAGAAGGCAAGTACTGCGTTTTCAAAAATTTTAATGCCTGCTTTTGTGGAAAGGAGATAATCCAACCACCTCACAAAGTTTATATGATGATTAAATAGAGAATGTGTGTGTTGGATCTAATGTACAATATACCCTCTTTCCTTTCTTCTCCAGAACTTTGTTACTTTCCTTTCCCTTGGCTCCTTCCTTTCAGTTTATAAAAATGCTGGGTCACTTTCTTGCATCCTCTTCCATTTATAGCCAAGTTTTTGAAAACCGTAGACTGTGCTGGCTGTCTCTGTGTCTTCACTTCTCATTCATTTTGAAACCCACAGTAATCCAGCTTCTGTTATCACTAAGGCACTCAGTCCTCAATAACCACCTAATCATTAAATTAGATGGACTTTAGTTAATATTCCTCTGGTAAAAGTGATGTACATTTAGGATTAAAAATTTGAAGGTTGAAAAAAAGTAATATATGGGACACACTGGGAAATGAGGAATGTTATTCAACAACATCCAGTTCAAGTTAGCATGTGACACATTCAAGTTAGCATGTTAACTTTCTGGAGCCAAGGAACTGAGAAAGCCGAAGCCATCCGTGGTTACCCGTGGTAGAAAGATAAGTGGGCTGGGAGATTTAATGTGTCAATAATGACAGGACTGGGTAGAAAATATATTTTCTTCTAAATGTTGGTAGAATACTTAGAAAGCCTATCTGTATTTTTTAGCTATAGATAAGTAATAAAGCAGGGGAAAGGCAAGGTGAGCTGGGTGTTTGAGCTCTTTTCATGATCCTACCAGAGATCCCCTCTGAATAGTGGGATATTAGGAGTATTCTGTTTAAGAACGTTAACCTCCTTGTATCTGCTGGTTTTTCCTGTCGTAGGCTTGAACTAAACAACTTGAATTCTATACTAGGTGATTTTGATTCTCATGATTTTGTTAACCAGGCTGTTACTACAACTAACTTGGCATAAATATGTAAATGAACTATGACATGAAGAATCTGAATGTAAATTTAAGTTTGAACTTTATTATACAGGGTTGATTGAGCTTTTGTGATAGCATGTACTAACACAGATTCCTTACTATAATGGCTAAGAGTGCAGATTCTGGAACCAAACTCCTAGGTTTATGCCAGCTTCATCACTTACAAGCTTTGTTATCTTGGACAAATCATTTGGTTCCTCTATGCCTTAGCTCCCTCATTTGTATATGATGATAGTAAGCATTGCCTGGCACAAAGTAAGTACTATATGAATGATTAGCGGTTATTGTGTTCTTGTAAATGGCTTCATTTTTTAAAAACTGCTTTTTAACCTTTCATCAGATTATTGAAAGTATTATTGAGGAGAGTCAGAAAGTACTACAGTTTGAAGATGACTCTTTGGATTCCAAAGGAAAAGGACAGTCTGATCAGGCTACTGCCAGTCCTCTCGTGGCTAGAACAGATCTTAGCAATATACCTGGACTATTAGCCATAGATCAAGTACTACAGGAAGATTCCAAAACGGCAGAGAGTCAGAATGTATTTGAAGAAACTGAATTAGAATCAAAAAAATATTTTCCTTCTGATGACACCTGTGAGAAGCCAGTAGATGAAACCAATAAGTTAACTGAAATAAGTTCAGTTGAGCAGCTTAATGTACCTGAAAATGAAACAGAAGTATTGAACAAGGAAGCAGTGGAAATCAAAGGAACTGACGTTCTTGAGTCTGCATCCTCAAACTCCTCATCTGCTCAAGATGTTGCCACTGTGGAAGAATTGGCTCCTGCCAAACCTCCAAGACAGCTTACTCCAGAACCTGATATAGTGGCTAGTACAAAGAAGCCTGTTCCTGCACGCCCACCCCCTCCAACTAATTTCCCACCTCCTAGACCACCACCTCCATCTCGACCTGCTCCACCACCAAGAAAAAAGAAAAGTGAATTAGAGTTTGAGGCTCTTAAAACACCCGATCTGGATGGCAAGTATTAATTGAGAAATAAGAATTTTGGGGGGAAGGGGGGATTTTTGAGTTGAACGTGTTTAAATTTCTGATTTTGTTTCAGTTTGTGTTATGTAAACTACGTTGATGACTGAGTTGTAAAAAAATTATTTAGTAATAAAAAGTGAAATGTTCCCCTGGCCGGTTTGGCTCAGCGGTTAGAGCGTCGGCCCGCGGTCTAGAGAGATCCGGATTTGGTTCCCGCTAAGGGCACGTACCTTGGTTGCAGTTTGTCCCCAGCCCCGGTTGGGGTTGTGTGGGTGGCAACCACTCGATGTGTCTCTCTCACATTGATGTTTCTCTCTCTCTGTTCCTCCCTCTCTCCCTTCCGCTCTATCTGAAGATAAATGCAAAAATGTCCTCAGGTGAGGATTAAAAAAAAAAAGTGAAATATTTACATTGGTGATTAGTTACATTACTATAATTGCATATTTCAGCAGACTTCAAACTTTCAAATTTGTTACCATTGGAGAGCCAGTGTGGCATGGTGAAAAGAATATGGGATTTGAGAGTTAAGATTTGAGTTCAAGTCCTAGATCTCTTTTTTTACTTTTTAATTTCTAAATTAAATTTATTAGCACTGTATCTCTTAATGTATAAGTTGTACAGCATTGAGTAATTTAAATAACTTGTTTGAATCCTAGTTTCCCTAGATATAAAACAAAAGTAATAAAACCACTTTCGTCACACGATTTTTTATAGGAATTAGACAGATAAAGGTTAAAGCACTTTTCAAGCTATATAAATATTTATTTTCATTATTATTGTTGTTGCAGTTCCCAAAGATAATATTACATCTGATACTCTAACTACGAACATGGCTTCAGAGAGTATGATCAAGGATTCTCAGCCTTCTCTTGATTTGGCAAGTGCTACCAGTGGAGATAAAATAGTAACTGCCCAGGTTGGTGAATTTGTGTTATATTTGATATAGGCTTTATCAACTTTCCGCAACTTGCTGGTTTGTTGATTATCAAACCTTTCTTCACCAGGCCAGATATTTCCTTATTCTGAAAACCTGGCCTCCTTACATCTCTTGTCCAGCTCTGCTACTAAGTAGCTGAGTAACTCCAGGAAGCTATTTAACATCTGAGTTTCAGATGCCCCATTGATAAAATAGGGGGAAAACCTTCCTTGAAGGTTTCTTGCAAGGATGAAATGAGCTAAAGTGTACTACCTGGCCATGTAGTAGGCATTCAAAAGATGACAGATGCTGCTATTTGTAATATTATTGATATTAATAAACACCAACCACAATCTTCATTTACCTAAACTATAATGGACAAAATTGGGGACTTTTATTTTTTTATAATTTTCTTTTCCTGATCATGAAAAAAACTTCATACACTATGCTGTATATATCTGCATATGAAGTAATGGAAAGGACTTGATAACGAATTTTACCACAGCCAAATTCTTGAACTCAGGGGTTCCTTATGTGGTAGCTGTGACTGGGGCACGTTAGCAAACTGAGAGATAAGACAATATATAGTCTTGTCATAGACTTAGAGCGGAGGTTGGCAGTGGCCTGTTTTGTAGGTTTCCCAAGTTAAGAATGGTCTTTATGCCCTGGCCAGTTCAGCTCAGCGGTTAGACTGTTGACCCTCAGACCAGAGTCATGGGTTCGATTCCAGTCAAGGGCACGTACCTCAGTTATGGTTTGGTTTCCAGCCCTGGTCAGGGTTATGCGGGAGGCAGCCAATCAATGTGTCTCTCACATTGATGTTTCTCTCTCTCTCTCTCTCTGCCCCTCCTCCCACACCCCCACCCACTGTATCTGAAGATAAATGGAAAAATATCCTCAGGTGAGGATTAAAAAAAAAAGAGAAGAATGGTCTTTACATTTTTCAAGGGTGTTTTAAAAAAGAATATATGACAGACACTCTTTGTGAAGCAAAAAGCCTAAAATATTTACTGACTAGCTCTTTACAAAAAAAGTTGAGGACCCCTGCCTTTGAGAAATCTACACATATAGCCCTGATTAATGGCAATCTTTGTGCTAGTGTTCTACTAGTAGAAAACTGCTTTTGGGACAGGTTCAAATAGAGCATTTATTTGATTTCAAGACTACTAAGACATTATTGCATGGACAGTAATAGTTTTGGTACCTAATGTTTTTCAGAATGCTGGGAGTAATAAAGGGCTGAAATGAAGTGTTCCATTTAAATTTTCAGTAGGCTCCATTATCTGAATTACAGGATTTTTTTAGAACAGTGTGTGGTAATGAATAATTGAATATTTATAGAAATTGATTCAATCTACTTTCTGTTTATAAAATTATAATTTCAGGAAAATGGAAAAGCACCTGATGGGCAGACAATAGCGAGTGAAGTGATGGGCCCTCAGAGACCTAGATCCAACTCTGGGAGAGAGCTTACTGATGAGGTATAATTATATTTTGTTGTTCTTAAAACTATAAAATATAAAACCCATAATGGGAAGGTAAAAAAGTTCTAGAGATGGATGGTGGTGATGATTGCACAGCAATGTGAACATACTCAACGCCACTGAACTGTACAATTAAAAATTGTTAAAATGGTAAATTTTATATTATATATATTTTACCATGATTAAAAATTTTTGTTTATTGTTGTTAGGCAAAAAAAAAAATCATAATGTAAACGAAAAAATGAAAATGAGGATTTTCTTAGGTTTTGTTTTTTTAGTATGTTGGAGTTTGCAACTCTGACTTAAACTTGCCATTTCACACAATTGTATGTTGGGATAAATATATTGAAAGCAAGGCCTATATTTTATAGAAAGTGGGCTTAAAAAGAACTTGATATTATAGATAGGTATATGTTTTTATGCTTTTTAGTTGATGTACAGTGCATACAGACTCAGTGCTTCCTATCACTAAATCTTATCACTATATATCTATTGGCCAATTTATTCAGAATGATGTTTTAAAGCAAAATCTTAGTTTTTGTTTCTTGTAAACAACATATTTTTAAAAATTACTGTACTTCGGAAAATAGTTTGGCAGTTTTTCAAAATATTAAACATCGAGTTACCATGACACAGAAATTCCACTCCCATGTGTACACCAAAGATAAATAAAAACATTTGTCTGCATAAAAAATATACACAAGTGTTCATAATAGCCAAGGTGTAGAAACAACACAAACATCTGTCACCGATGAATGGGTAAATAAAATATGGTATATTCATCCACGTGGACTATTTTTTGGCAATTAAAAGGAATTCAGTTCTGATACATGGCTACAACATGGATGAACCTTAAAAGCATGGTGCCAAGTGGGAGAAGCCAATCACAAAATGCCACATACTGTATGATTTAATTTATTTAAAATGTCCAGCATAAGCAAATCCATAGACACAAAAAGTAGATTAGTGTTTGCCAGGGACTGGAAGGAAAGGGGATTAAAGTATGACAGCTAATGGGTATAGGATTTCTTTTTGGGAGTAGTGAAAATGTTCTGAACTTACATAATGGTGATGGTTGCACAACTCTGTGAATATATTCAAAATCATTGAACTATATACATTTTAAATGAGTGCATTTTGCAGTGTGTGAATTGTATCTCACTAAAAATGTTAAAAATTATTGCACACAGTACTGAATGTAGCTAAAAAGTCCTTAACTTAAATTTTTGAAGATTTTTGTAGACACAAAAAGATACTTAAATTATAAGTTCTCTTGGTGTTATTTTTTACCTCAGGAAATTTTAGCCAGTGTAATGATTAAGAACCTGGATACTGGAGAAGAAATACCTTTGAGTCTTGCAGAAGAGAAACTGCCCACAGGTATTAATCCTCTCACTCTACACATCATGAGAAGGACTAAGGAATATGTAAGGTATGACCTAATGTTATTATTTATCATTTGTAATATTTCATTCAGAGTGGTGAAGATTTCTCTGTTTATGAACTATGATAGTCCCTAATTTGGTTTCATTCAGCCTTTTTTTTAAAAAAAAAATAGGAATTAAAATAGTTAATGTATATATTCTTAAACTTTGTTTTCTCTTAGGACTGTACATTTACTAGGGGAAAATAGTATATAACTTCAATTTCATAGTATTTGGTTTCCCTTCTTTTAAAATGATTTATATTATACTAGAGACAGTGTTAACACATATTGAGGCTAAAAAACCTTACTTAAGGATCAGAAACTTTATATATAATGTGGAGGGTCAGAAAATGGTTTTAGAGTAAGATGATTGATTTTAGTGTAAGTTACATGTAGATCTAAGGAATAATTTCTGTGAAAGCAAAGCTTTTAAAAGTATAATACATGATGTGCCTGGTGAGTGAGGAGGAAGATATTTACAACTTAATTTGTCATTTCTGTGTAGCATGTTTTGCCCAGCAAAAAGCCTTGTTTGTCATGAGTTTTTCTTAAGTTCCTAAATTGCATTCACTTGCATTTTGTACATTGCATCTTGCTTAAAGATTATATTCTTTGATCTTTCAATTCTTTAATTCTCAGAGCACTTGAATTTATATAAAACATTTTAACAAAGTTTTTTTTACTCTGATTAGCTAATTCTATAGTAAGTATACATAGAGAGATATTTGAGAAGTGTTAGGGAAATGACTTCTTTTTAAATTACTTCCTCCCCTTATAGTAATGACGCGGCACAGTCAGATGATGAAGAGAAGTTACAATCTCAGCCAACAGATACTGATGGTGGAAGGTTAAAACAGAAAACGTGAGTTATAGTACATCACTTTTCATTTCAAGCTTTTTATTTTAAAAAATAATAATAATGAGACCCTGGCCAGTGTGTTTCAGAGGTTAGAATATTACTCCATGCACCAAAAGGTCACAAGTTCAATTCCTGGGCAAAGGCACATACCTGGGTTGCAGGTTTGATCCCCACCCCTGTCAGGGTTTCTCTCTCTCCCCCTCTCTCCCTCCTTCCCTTCCACTCTCTCTAAAAATCAATGGAAAAATATCCTCAGGTGAGGACTCACAAACAAACAACAACAACTATATATATATATATATATATATATATATATATATATATATATATATGAACTACTATACTATTTTAAATATGTTCTATCCAGTTTATAAGTTTATAAGTTCATCTGCCACCATCACTCTCTGCTGCCGGCCAATGGATTATGTCTTTGAGGCTGTGTTGGTCATATAGCATCTGACATATAGTAAATGGTCAATAAATTTTGCATCATGCCTATATTATTTTTCTGACAGTTGTTACCAGAAGTGTTAGTAGAATAACTTGGTTGTCCTTGAAGTTGCCTTTTCCCTTTCTCTTCAGCTCTGCAAATCCTCTTTGTCTTTCTAAACCCAACTACATGAGATCCTTCATGACTTCCTTCAGTTCATAGTAGATTTGTTCTTTTTCTCAATTTCAGTGACACCTATAGTCTATATAACTTATGTTTGTCCTTTATTTTATATTACCTTAAACTGTTTTCTGATTTTTTTAAAAAACAAGGTAAATAGATATTAAACAACTAAACCATATGTTACAAAAAGATTGTGATCACGCCATTCTTCTGGTTCCCCTACAAAAACCTAGCACAATGGTGGACATATAGATTTTGCTTGATTATACACAAGTCACATAATTGGCAATAATTCAGTCTAAAATACAAACTAAATATCAATATAAAATAAAATAATTCAGGTGCAAAACAAATTCTCCACTCAAATCTGATCATTTTTCCTAGTGTGGAAAGTATAGCAAAGAAAGCTTTGAGAATTTTTAGAAAAGGTGTGTATCCATAATGAGGCCTATGGTAACACCTTCAAATATCTGGACCTTAGCTGTCTAGCAGTGACAACTATCAGGAACTGGAGAATTAGGAATTATTCAGGAGACATATAAATATCCAGGAAAGATACTTTTTATTCCATGCATTAAAGCTCATCATTTTTCTAAAAGAAAATCTCCTCATGATTATTCAAAGCCGTTATACTTCTTACATAATTTTTTAAAAATCTGGTCATCTGGTATCTGAGTTGACAACAAAATAGAAGCACCAAACTATGACAACATGTAAGTTGACACATAAAAATGTCAGATAAGTCCGGCCAGTGTGGCTCAGTGGTTGAGCATTGACCCATGCATCAAGAGGTCGCCGGTTCGATTCCCAGTCAGGACACATGCCCAGGTTGTGGGCCTGATCCCCAGTGGGGATGCGGCATGCAGGAGGCGGCCAATCAATGTTCTCTCTCATTGATGTTTCTATCTCTCTCTCTCTAAAATCAATAAAGGGGGAAAAATGTCAGATAATATTATGATTACAAGAGAGGAATCAGAAAAAAAATAATAAAAGAACTCTTACATAGCACAACCATTTTGTATGGCAGTGGTTTAAACTTTTTCTCATGTCATGACACACATAGAACATGGTAATATTTACACTGAATGCTAGAGTAAACTGATGGTCAGAAGAGATTGGTTGAGAGTATGGCTTCCCTGTGCCCTGCCCTGTTGTCTTCAAAGCTTGGAACCAATATTATGGCCCACTTGCAAACCATTTGAAAGATCCTGAGTGTATTAAAGAACAGTAATGATGGTAATTAACCCTATTTATTAAGGAAAGAAATGTATTGAACATTAAATGCTATTGAAGCCCTGGCCAGTTTGGCTCAGCGGTTAGAGCATCGGCCTGCGGTCCAGAGAGACCGGGTTCGGTTCCCGCTAAGGGCATGTACTTCGGTTGCAGTTTGTCCCCGGCCCTGGTTGGTCATGCGGGTGGCAGCCACTCGATGTGTCCCTTTCACATCGATGTTTTTCTCTCTGTCTCTCTTCCTCTCTCTCCCTCCCACTCTATCTGAACAAAAAATGAAAAAATGTCCTCGGATGAGGATAAAATAAATAAATAAATAAATAAATAAATAAATAAATAAATAAATAAATAAATAAATGCTATTGAAGAAGGCACAAAAGTGTATATTTTAGCGATCTTCTCATCCAAAATGATTAAATTATATATTTCCTTGCTTAAAGTAGTAGTAAACCTATAGTTATCCAGAAAATATAACTTCAGAATTATGGGAGCATAGACCTTATAGTGATTTTTAAAATGATTTATCATGTGTGTTTTCTGATTATCAAAAGTAATACAAAAATTTATAAACTAGATAATTAAAGTATCTCATATGTTCACCCCAGAAATTCTCAGTATTAATTATTAGGTGTATTCTCCATAGAATTATTTTTCTCACAAAAGTGAGATTATACTGTGCCTATAGTTTGTCAACTTGCTTTTTTAAAAGAACAAATCTAGCCCTGGCCAGTTTTGCTCAGTGGTTAGAGCGTCGGCCTGCGGTCCAGAGAGACCTGGGTTCGGTTCCCGCTAAGGGCACGTACCTCGGTTGCAGTTTGTCCCTGGCCCTGGTTGGGTTGTGTGGGAGGCAGCCAGTCAATATGTCCCTTTCACGTCGATGTTTCTCTCTCTCTCTCTCTTCCTCTCTCTCCCTCTCACTCTATCTGAACAACAACAAAAAAAGAACAAATCTAGTATATAATGGAAATTTTTTTCATATAAATACTAATAGTAAATATATTGTAATCTATTGGCCAGATATGGGGGTTTGATGCTACAGATACAATACTTAAGAAGATAATCATAGTCTCTGTTCTTACAGAGCTTCCAATTCAATAGGGGAAACAGACAATGAACATGTAATTACACAGATAAATCTAACTACATTTGTACTAATTGCTATAAAAGAAATATATGGGGTACTGTGGGACTATATAACAGGAAAACCTGTTCTAAAGAGTTAAAGAGGCCTTTTTTTGAGAGAGAGCTGTTTGGTCTGAGACCTAAAGAGGAGTAGAAATTAACTAGGGGAGGAGTGTTCCTGGCAGAAATAACCACACATGCAAAGGCCCTGAAGTGACTAAGAGCTTGGTGCATTTAAAGAACTGAGGTTTGCCTCATTTATTTTATTGCATTCTATTGTAAGACTATACAGTCACTTATTTATTCATTCCTCTGTTGAAAATTCAGTTTATCTCTACTTTTTTAGCTATTCTAAACGATGCTGCAGTGAACATCTTTGTATATATAGTTTAGCAACTTTTTAAAATTCTATCCTTAATATCAGGAGCTACCATGAATTGGTAAAAATTTACCCCTGATTTATAAATTGTGTTTTGGTTGTAAATATGTACTTTGCTTTGTTGATTTTTTATAATCTTAATATATGACATTTGGGACATAGATAATTTAAAAAACAATAAGGAAAGTCCTGGCTGGTTTGGCTCAGCGGTAGATCATTGGCCCACAGACCAATGAGTCACAGGTTCGATTCTGGTCAAGGGCACGTACCTTGGTTGCAGTTCGTCCCTGGCCCTGGTCAGGTCATATGGGAGGCAACCAGTCGATGTGGCTCTCTCATGTCAATGTTTCTCTCTGTTTCTCTCTCTCTCCCTCCCTCCCACTCTATCTAATGATAAATAGAAAAGTACAGTATCCTTGGGTGAGGAATATAAAAAATAAAAAACAATAAGGAAGTCCTATTTATGGAAGCTTGAAATTCATACTTAAATTACACTGTTTGGAATACCTACTGGGAAAGCGCTAACTGTACTGCATGCAAATACCCAAACTGAAAGAGAAGGGACAAGAGGCCATCTTAAGCTACCAAAGCATTCTATTTTGTAAATAAATACATCTTTAGTTTCTTTTTTTGGTGAAATGTGTTTTTAAGGATGACTCTCTAAAGCAATCTTCTCAAAGCAATTATCACTGCAGATTCATGGCCTCACCCCAGACCCTCCAAATCAGATTACCTGGGGATGAGGACCATGTATCTATCTGTGCTTTAAACACCTCCCTCCCAATTCCTTTTTGCCAACTGATTATCATTCATCATTGAAAAACAATGCTCTAGAGTATACAATACTGTATATTGGGGGAAGTACGTATATTTCCTTTGTAGCCTTATTGACTTGAATATGGCTGCTTTTGCCCCACCCTGTATTCTATACAGCAGGGGATTTAGGAACTCAAAGACCTACTATTTATGTATAAAGAAAAAGAGAGTTCCTTCAACCCTGGCTGGTGTGGCTTAGTTGACTGAGCATCATCCCATGCACCGAAAGGTCTCCAGTTCGATTCTGAGTCAGGTCACATACCCAGGTTTCGAGTTTGATCCCTGGTCCAGGTACATATGGGAGACAACCAATGGATGTTTCTCTCTCTCTCTCTCTCTCTCTCTCTCTCTCTCTCTCTCTCTCTCTTCCTCTCCCTCCCTCTCTCTCTAAAATCAATAAAATCATTTGTTTTTAAAAAGAGAGAGTTCCTTCAAAATAATATGCTTTACCAGTCACAGCTAATGAGATTATCAGTGAATTGTTGAACTTTTATAGTTAATTGAATTAATAAGAGATAATTTTTTTTGGTAAGGACTCAACTAAAGAAGTTCCTAGGAAAATCAGTAAAGAGAGCAAAGCACCTTGCTGAAGAATATGGTGAACGTGCTGTAAATAAAGTTAAAAGTGTTAGAGATGAAGGTAAGTGAAATAGAACATTTCAACCGAATATTTGATTTGTCATCATCTAAATTTAGCCTGTAATTTATAAGCATTCTATGTTATCAAAAGCAATAAACCTTTATAGCTAATATCTTAGCATTTCTATAAATCATGTTATTCTCACTATCAATTTTCTAAGTAGGAAGAAAAATGAATCTATGCATCTTAAACATGAATTTGTACATACTTTGTGACAGTTGAGTGTTCAAGAATCAGTTGTAAATTAGTTATGTAAGGCTACTTAGTTTCTATAAATATTTTCAAAATTACATAAATTTTCTAATTTTGCACAGATCTTAACTTCCTTTGCCCTTGTTGTAATTGTACTCATTTATTTAATAAACACGTATGTAATACTTATTATGTGCCAGATACTGTTCTAAGTACTTTCACCTGTATTAACTCATTTAATCCTCATCCAAACCCTTTGAGGTAAGTACCACTATTATCTCCATTTTATATATGAGAATACTGAAGCACAGAAAGATCAGGTACCTTGCCTATGGTCACACAGATAATAAATGACAGAGATGGATTTGGACCCAGGCATTCTGGCACTAGACTCCACGCATGCTCTTAGTCAATCTGCTATTTAGTAATAGACAAATTTTGCTTCTCCATGTAATGAATTTTCTTGGAAGTAGTGAATATGAAAATATGATAGTAGTTGTATCTATTAGCTAGTGATGATGTCCGTTGCTTTTCTGTTTAGTGTTTCATACTGATCAAGATGATCCTTCATCAAGTGATGATGAAGGAATGCCATACACAAGACCAGTCAAATTCAAAGCAGCGCATGGTTTCAAAGGACCTTATGATTTTGATCAGATCAAAGTGGTGCAAGATCTCAGTGGTGAACATATGGTAAGCAACCTTTTTATTTTTCAGTATTGATTCTGTTTTCATTAAGAGAAATACTTTGGCTTCTATAAAGCAGATCTCTTCTTAGGTATATAATTTTGCTAGCCTTACTCAAGAAGAGTGAATTGATATTAATATAATGTAATGAATAGGTAATGCAGAGTCTATCTCTGAACTGTTGTTCAAGAAGTGAGTTATTGAATTAAGTAAGCACTAGTCCTATAGCATCAAGAAAGCTATGTAAAAGTACCAAACTTTAAAACAGTTAAATTAGAGGGTGGTCTATCACTTTGAAAAACGTTTCAAGTGTTCCCCATTATATTTTAAATAATTTACACAACTCTTTCAAAATCTCAACATATTTTGTAAAGTGACAGCTAAAACAAGAGAGAGGTAGCAGTACAAGTTCTCTATCAGAGTTAAAATGTACCAAAGTAGATATAAAGTACACAAATTACATTACCCCTCAAAATGCTAGGAATATGGGGAAGGAAGTAATAAACTCAAAATTGGATAAATGATACTATGGGTCCTTGATCAGGGAATGCATTTATCTATTTAGATTTTTTTCACTTTATTGTTGACACTACTACAGATGTCCCCATTCTCTCCCCCACCTCCACCCATTTTGCCCACCTCACTCCCCCTTCCCTCTGGCCATCACCACACGGTTGTCTGTGTCTGTGGGTTATGCATATATGTTCTTTGGCTAATCCCTTCACCTTCTTTCATCCAGTCCCCCTTTCCCTCCTCCCCTCGGACAGCTATCAGTCTGTTCCATGTATCCATGCTTCTGTTTCTATTTTGTTCATCAGTTCATTTTGTTCATTAGATTCCACATATAAGTGGGATCATATGTTATTTGTCTTTCACCAACTGGTTTATTTCACTTCGCATAATAATCTCCAGGTCTATTTAGATTTTAGTAAATATAAAGCTTTGCCTAACTGAAAGAAAACAACCACAAACATATCAGGTGGCAGCCAGATTAGAATTTAAACTTTGGTGTTTATAATCTAGATATAAAATGTTTGAGTTGATTATAGTAACTTCCTTCAGGCATCTGATGAATTTTCTTGTACTGTATTGACTCTTCCATTATTTACAGTTTTAAGTAAAATCCCATTGTAGTAGGCTCCAAATGAGAAATTTCTTAATATACTTGAATTTTGCGGAAATGAATGTTATTCCAATAAATGAGCTGTTGCTTCTTACTTGGATAATCTTTTAGATCTGCATAGATGTGTGTTATAATAGTAGTTATAACAATATTTGTTGTAGTAGGATTTGGCCTTTCCTGTTTAAGGGTTTACATTCTTTAATCCTTGCCCAACACACACACACACACACACACACACACACACACACACACACACTCTCTGTTTTCACTATCTACCTGGGAATTCTAGCCATATTCTGCAAAACCTTGTTTCTTGGGAGAGAAACAGGAAGAGACCACACCATTCCAACACTTCTTCAAATGCCCAGTTCTATGAGGGTCACTGCTAAGGTGGGTCTTATTCTTCCCTCAGCCCTGGTCAGGAGTTGTTGCTGCTATGCTGAAGGCTCTGCCTCCTCCTGTCCTACTCCCCCTTATGTTCAGCTAGGAAACTGAGATCCCAAACTAAGATTTGTGCTTTACATTGAAGATTTCCAGCCACCTCAGAACTCCCATTTCCATTAATATATGAACAAGGTTTGGGTTCTTGAAATTGTTAGTTTATATTATGGCAGAGTACAACTATGTTATCTTGTCTTTCTTTGAAAAGTCCCTCTTTGTGGTATTGTAGCACCATTGGACTGTTAGCTATAAGTGGTGTTAGTAATGTGAGCAGTATCTTAGTATGTATAATTTGGCATGATTTTTTTCAAATATGTTTTTATTGATTTTTCAGAGAGGAAGGGAGAGAGAGATAGAAACATCGATGTGAGAGCGAAACATCTATTGGCTGCCTCCTGCACGCCCTGGGGATCAAGCCTGCAACCTGGGCATGTGCCCTGACCGGGAATCAAACCGGGACCTCTTAGTCCCTGGGATGACGTTCAATACACTGAGCCACACCAGCAGGGCTTGGCATGATTATTTTATTTTGGCTTAATGTCTCAATTTTTAAAATAACTTTAAACTTTCCTTTGTTTTCATAGGGGGCTGTTTGGACCATGAAATTTTCTCACTGTGGCCGATTACTGGCCTCAGCTGGACAAGACAATGTAGTGAGAATATGGGCTTTAAAAAATGCTTTTGACTATTTCAACAATATGCGAATGAAATACAATACTGAAGGTATTTTTTCACTTGTTTGTGGGCTTTAAAAATCCAAAGACACCAGCAATTTTACATTTTAGACATAAAAATGTCCTCTTATCTGGCAATCATTTGCAACAACCGCTACTTTCTATAGTAGCCACAAACCTAAAAGTCAAACAGAAGTCAGCAGCAAAAATCATCGAAACTCAGTGAAAAAAGCTACCACAAAGCTTTTGACTTTCAGGTGTGGCACAGACTTAATTTCATCAACTAATAAGAACAAAGTTATTTGGTTTCCCTTGGCAATCTTCAGTTCTATCCTAGGTTAAAATGAAATTCTCATTAATCTAAAAAGAATTAGAATAATATATACATCCAATAAATAATTATTAAGGAAATATAGCATGGAAAGTAAATGTGATTCATCTGTTCATCAAAGGGTATGTGAAAAAAGGTTAAATGGAAAAGAAACCTTAGAACATGACATATGTACACAGTGATTACAAGTATGTAAAATATCTATGTATCATGGTAAGTTATCAGGAAAAGTATGTAGAATTGATGTAAATAGGAGCTTTGAGTTTTTAGGATTCTTTTCTTGTAATTATTTAACTGCAGTAAATTTTCTCCACAAACCTCTCCCTCCCTACCCCAGCCCACTCCACCCCACCCCCATCCCCAATAAGTTAAAGCTGGAAAATGAGAAGTTAAGGGATGGGAGAAAGAGGAATAGACTGGCCATGGGCAGGAGTATAGAGTATAGTTGAAACAGCAATTATAGGAACATAGAAATCTAGGAAGCTCTGCTAAACTGGCAAGCAAGGCCCTACATACTTTAGGAGCCTTGTGTGTATTTCTTGCATTATGTTATAATACATAATTGAAGATGATAATTAGTTGACAATATAGTAAGCAATGTTTACTATACATTTCTTTTATTGTCCTGCCTGGAACAAAAAGACTATTCTCAGTGTTGACCCCATCCTAGACCCTTTCTGCCCCTTAATTGTTCATCTTACTACTTGTTATCATTGACAAGAATGTATTTGCTATGTATAATGAGAATTTAATAGTACTTTATTAAATTGGGGAAATGGTTAAGCCATTTGTAAAGATTTTATATAAAAATGATCAAAACAAATATTTTGGTGCCTAAAGTGTTAATGCTTTGCATATATTTTTCTAGAATGTTACATTTTATGACTATTAATTAGGTGTTTTTGTGTTATTATTTCTGATTGTGTGTGTGTATATACGTACATGCCTTTTTACCATTATGTTGTTTTTCAGGACGTGTGTCCCCATCACCTTCTCAGGAAAGTCTAAATTCTTCAAAATCTGATACAGATACAGGGGTATGCTTGTTATTTTGTAGTTACTATTGTTAAAGACTATAATTTGATTTGTTTTCCATAAAGTACCTTATTGTTTTCTTTATTTTTGTTTGTTTTTTAAGTACCTTATTGTTTATCAGAAATTACAGTTGCATGAAAGCACTTAATTAAAGTTAAGAAGTGTTAGAAGGGTTTCTTCTATTAGAATTGGTAAATGAAAGTGTGATGTTTAAAGGTTGTCAGACAGTGAACATTAGTTAAGCTACCAAACTACTAATGTAAACTTAAATAAAACAAAATCCCTTCCCCTCTAATCCATGTTAGATATTTTGTAAGAAATAATAATGGATACTTGAATAAAAGGTAATTAAGGAAAGAAAACAGATATTGAAGTATTTTAATTTTTCCATCTTCTTGGTTTAACAAATGCTTTATCACAGTTTTAGGTAGTTTAAAATATCTAAATGATTTTCATTTGGTCTCAGCTGGAAGATTAAATATAACAAATTTTAAACCTAAAAAGTGGAATATAAAATATTCTAAGCTGTCCCATGTGCTTCTTGTATATTGATCTAGGCAAGTATGATATAAATAAAGAGAACCTAACATGTCCACCTGCTCAGCAGTATTGTCCTGGAGTTTCATTTGCTCTATAGTATTTGACACAAATTTTTCCCCACTTTAAACATACTCCTCTCAGCTTTCCATGGTTCTGGTTTTCCTTGTTCTCTTCCTATATCCCTGCTGCCTCTTCCTCTTCCACCCCCTTAAATGTTTCTGTTTCTCAGGGTTCTGTCCTTGGCCATTCGCAATTGACTTATTCACTCACTGCCTCTAGTCCTGAACTGGCTTTAGCTCCCTAATTCTCATTTCCTTTCAACAGCTTTATGTTTTGTTTTTTTTGTTTGTTTGTTTTTTATCCTCACCCGAGGACATTTTTCCATTTTTTGTTCAGATAGAATGGAGGGAGAGAGAGGAAGAGAGAGAGAGAGAGAAACATCGACGTGAAAGAGACACACCGAGTGGCTGCCTCCCGCACAACCAACCAGGGCCGGGGACAAATCGCAACCGAGGTACATGCTCTTAGCAGGAACCGAACCCGGGTCTCTCTGGACCGCAGGTCGACACTCTAACCGCTGAGCCAAACCGGCCAGGGCCAGCTTTATGTTTTTTAAATAAGAATGAGATCTTATTGTACATGCTGCCCTTTTCACATAAATAAATTATATATATATATATGATCTCTCCACCTACATGTTCTTCAAGCACATCAATTAATAGGTCTAAAACAACTCCCTCAACAAATATTTTCTGAGTGCCTGGTCTATGTGCCAGACACTGATAGATTCTGCAAAGTCAAATGAGACATATCCTGTGGCCTCAAGGACCTTGCTGACCAGTGAAATAGATATATCCACAGTTATAGTATTGGATGGTAATATGCTACAGAAGGTACTACATAAGTATAGGAGTTAGCCTTGTGAACCAGGGTGTCAGGACAAGCTTCCTAGAGGCTTTGATGTTTGAGCTAGGTGTTAACTATATGAGAAAAGGAAGGAAGGGGCATTTCAGAGCAGATGGCAAGTACAGAAGCATGGAGGCTGAAACAGCATGGCATGTTAAAAGTACTACAAGAAATTTCATGTGGCAGAAGCAAAGGGTGCATGGTGAGAGCTGTAGGAGAGGTAGGCAGGATTGGGATTTTAAATGGCCTTTTGTGTTAAACCAAGACATTTTAATGTTATCCTGCAAGCTACTAGGGGAAAAGATGCTTTGAAGGGTTTCGATCAGGAGTTTAATTAAAATGTTTAGTTAGATTGGATGGGGGCTGCAGTCTAGAGACAGGGAGACCACTTAAGAGGCTGTTAACCCAGGAGAGAAATGGGAACTTTATTAATGATAGATTATGATAGCAGTGGATCCAGAAACCATAAAGATGAGCTGAATTTAAGAGATGTGAAAGAAGTGGGATCTCTAGCACTTGCTGACTGACTAGCTATTAAGTGAGTAGCCCAGGATGATTCCCAGCTGTCAGGCTTGAGTAACTGGATAGATGTTAATGGTCATTCACCAATATATTTTAATTATCTACACACAACCCTGCTTCTCTCTTTTGAATCTTCTTTAATGGGATCAACATCCATAAGTTGTCTTTTTAATTCACTCAGAAACACTCTATATACCCACATATCACAGTAGTTAAAAATTCCCATCCACTTTACCTCCACCTGCAAATGCCCATAGAATCTGTCCCCTTATCTCTCATTGCCATTCACATCATCTAGGCCCTTGATATTCATGACACTCATTTAAATGTATGCTGTACCCTCCAAATTGGTTTTTCTTTCTCTGGTCCCTACTCAATTAATTCTCTACACTGCCACCAGCAATTTTTTTTTTTCAAATACAGATCTAACTATGCTATTTTGTGCTTTAAAATCTTCAGATGGCTCCTTATAACCTATAGAATAAGGTCCTTCCTGATATTGCCTCATCTTACCTTTTTAACTCAGT
Organism: Tadarida brasiliensis; assembly: GCA_030848825.1. NCBI lineage: Eukaryota > Metazoa > Chordata > Mammalia > Chiroptera > Molossidae > Tadarida > Tadarida brasiliensis. The sequence goes on from CM061280.1 coordinate 44,229,391, forward strand.
TCTAATTCCCTAGTACCTCCTATAGTGCATCCTATTTGCCTTGCCTAGATATAGATCTGTACCCTAAACATTCACTTTCACGTCTATGTCCATGCTGTTTGATTTGCTGGGAATGCCCTTCCTGTCGCATTTCCTCATAGGGCAAAGCCCAACTCATCCTTCAAGATTCAGCTCAAATGTGTTACCTCTTTTTATTTTCCCTGAATCAAGCAGGCAAAGTTGTTTCTCATTTGTGTTCTAACGGTATATCATATGTACTTTGACATTGATATCACCATATCTTTCTTGGCAATTTGTCTCACTGGCTAGGCTCTGGGCTGATTTAAGGCAAAGAACTGTACTTCACAGATCTTTGTATCCTTGGAACCTAACCCCATGCCTAACTGTTGTAGGCCAGAATCAGTGTTGAATTCCTGCTTCTGTGCCTTTATTCCTATTTCCCTTATCTGGATGCCTACAATCTCCTTTCTTTCTATTTCAAGCTTCCCCATTCTTCAAGGCCTACTTCCTCTAGAAAACCTTCACTGACTAATGTAGTGGAGAAAATTTTAACTGCTTTGCTTTAGGGAAAAGGATTGCTTTTATTAGTTTAATTCACCATAAAGTTCTCAGTCATTGGTTTCTATTAAAAACAGGGACTATTTGTACCATCTTGTGTTCTGTTTATTTCAACAATGCTACTTACAGATTTTTAACTACTCTCATCCATGCCTCCTCCCAAAAAAACCCTATGTAACTCCCAATTTTGTTTGTATATAAGGCCTTTTAAATGAGGAACATAGTAGTTCTTTGACACAGAATGTAATGACCCCCTGGAATACTACGTTTTTTTGTGTGTGTTTTTGTTGTTGTTTTTTTCTGGAGTAGCTGAGTATCATTTCTATCTGTTGTTTTCAGGAAAAGATTGTTTGGTGCTTCTTTCATTTCTGTCATTCTGTCATTCTGACAGTTAAAAGAAGCCTCTATTCTATTTCATATGCCTTTGGAGTTCGGTATCGGTTGTTATCTTTGAACCTAGTGCTAGCTGCAGTGAGGCACAGTAAGCACAATGGAGTTTATTTTCCTGATGTGGGTGTTCTTTTTTCTCATGATAGTGATATGTTATATCTCTTTTGAACTATATTCTCACTCTTGTCTTCTTAGCATCCGTGTAAAATGAATATCTGAAAGTGCCTGTTGTACAGTTAGGCCTACAGAATGACACACACTAAATCTTTCACCTACTCATTGGTCATGCCAAGCCTAGGATTCTGGCTGTTATATTCTCTGTTTTTGTTGATTTCCAAAAGTGCCTAAGTAAATGCAAGGCAGAAAGGAAGAGTGGCATGCATAATTTACTCCATTATGCTACAGATTTGTAAAATTTCTTCTCAACAGTAGAAGTTGTAAGTATGCGGTTTACCTAAAATTAATGCTTTTCTTGGGTAAATCTATTTTTGGTGGGCTTTACTATTGGAACATCAGTTATGGGTGTTATAGCATTTAACTTCTGCTTAGAATTTTTGAGAGTAGGTTGTAGGGAAGGAAAAAAGTTATTCTACCCTCTTAGGTTCTACAGCTGGGATCTACAAAATAACCTGACAAAGGACAGATTAACAGGAGAAATTGTGTGAAAGCCTGGAGCTAAAGCTAGGAGACTGAAAAAATGCAGACTACAGGGCACTACTCATTTCTCCGACTCTGATCCACTGTTGTACCAGGGTCTAGTCAGGCCTGCATCTGCCTCCTTCCTGAGTAGGCCAGACATCCCATCTGAACAGCCTTCCTACAGCAGCTGCCCACTCCAGGTGGCCAGACAGGAGTTCCAGACCAGTGTTGTCTCCTGGGACACTGACACAGCAGCCAAGTTTATTGGTGCTGGGGCTGCCACAGTGGGTGTGGCTGGTTCAGGGGCCAGGAATGGAACAGCGTTTGGCAGTTTGATCATTGACTATGCCAGGAACCCGTCTTTTAAGCAGCAGTTCTTCTCCTATGCCATTCTGGGCTTTGCCGTATCTGAGGTCATGGGGCTCTTCTGTTTGATGGTCACCTTCCTCATCTTCACCATGGGAAGCTCCATGGGGGTCACCTACCCATCCCTGCTGCTTCAACTCCAGGCCATGCCTGGTGCTGGAGTGTGCTAAGCTTTAGCATTAAACACATTTCTCTTAAAAACAACAACAACAAAAACAGAAAGAAATGCATATGGAGGCCTTCATAGAAAAGTAGAGCTGCCCAGCCGGTGTGGCTCAATGGTTGAGCATTGACTCATGCACCAAGAGGTCCTGGTTCAATTCCCGGTCAGGGTAGATGCCCAAGTTGTGAGCCCGATCCCCAGTGGGGGGCATGCAGGAGGCAGCCAATCGATGTTCTCTCTCATTGATGTTTCTCTCTCTCCCTCTCCCTTCCTCTCTCTCTAAAAAATCAATAAAGAAAAAAATTTTAGAAAAGTAGGGCAGACTCTAAGAAACAGTTAAACCCAGGGGCATATATATAATTTTAACAAAGAGTAATAAGTCTGTGGAGGTGGAAAAGACAAAGAAAAAGGGGATTTAGGCTTTTAGCAGTGGTAAATTGTTGGAAGGTAAATATATTAGAGGAAACTAATGGAAGATAAGAGTTACTTAGTAAAGTCCTGTTTATGCAGACTGAAGCTATTTCTAGTAAAGGAGAGGTGAGGGGAAAACACCTTCACAAAGGGAATTTTATGCTCCTCTTTCAGGTGGAAAGGGGGAGGGTAGAGACTTTCTTTTTTAAAAAAAACTCTCTGTATATTAGTGGAGTTTTTTTTTCCTTTATTGATTTTATAGAGCGGAAGGAAGAAATAGAAACATGGATGAGAGAGAACATCGATTGGTTGCCTCCTGCTTGCCCCCCACTGGGGATTTGGCCCACATCTGGGCATGTGCCCTGATGTGGCAACCTCTTGGTGCATGGGTCAACGCTCAACCACTGAGCCACACCGGCCAGGCAGTAGACTTTCTTATGTCTATTTCTTCTAAGTTGCCTTCAGTTCAAAATAATTCTTATCCAAAGGGGGGCATATTTTGGGGTGATGTGTTCTGATCCCCTTCAAGATCAGTAGAATCAAAAACTTGGAGAAGAAGGGAGTTAACTGTAAAGGAATGAGAGGTGATTTTTGTGAAATTCTACATATGCAGCATTTTATTTAAAATATGCATTGGTTTTGACTTGGTTTAGTCAACAATGTGTTAGGCATTGAAAATATAAAGATTCAGTGGACAATTCATGCCAAGTATCTGTATGCATGAGGGAAGACAGACATCAGTAATGATAATATATGCCCAAAACAGAATTAAGTATGTATCATTTTCCCAAGAAAACCACTCCTTTGACAGTGTACTTGATGTCAGTTCGTTGTTTAATACCCATACCATCTCCTGAGTTAGAAACTGCGATTACTTTTTATTTTCTTCCTCCCTTCAATGTCTGCTCATTTACCACATCCTGCCCACTTGATCTCAGAAACGTCTTTGGAATCTGGCCATTCCTTTCATTTCCACTGCTATAATCCAGGCTTTATCGCTTACCTGGACCATTAGAGCTCTTTTCCCAGATTCCAGTCTTTCATCCCTACTGCCAGCAGAATTACTTTGCTGTAAAACAAATCTGATCATGTTACTGTCCTGTTTAAGCACTCCTTTTGGCTCTCTTTTCTCTCTCTCTAGAATCAAGGCCAAATTCCTTAGTTTGACTCAGCCTTTCAGAGATCAGCCTGACCTCAGCTCTCATTGTTTTTTCCCACCCTTCTCTCTCTCACAAACCTTGTGTTCTGAGCTACTCAGTTCATTGTTGACGCAACAAAAATGTTGAACCCTTTGTGGGTTCCATGTATTTACATATGCTGTTCCCCTTTGCCTAGTAAATTCATTTCAGAGTCAGGTCTTCTCGCTGAAGCATTCCTTGCTTCACTTAATGCATAGTAACTCATATGCTCCCTCATTGTTCCCATTGTACTTGGCCCATATTTCTGTTAAACACACTTATTATACTATATCAATTTATGTAACAACAGCTAACGTTTTATGTGTCCTTATGATGTGCCATGTACTTTGCTAAAAGTTCATTTTATGTCTTATCTCATGTAACTTCACAGCGGTCCTGATACTGTTGTGAGATATTTTTTAAAAGAACTCTGTTTTATAGATGAAGGAAAGAAGGCTAAGGAGATTTTAAATAGCTCGCCAATTTCACGCAGTTGATAGATACAGCGTCAGAATTAGAACCCAGCTCTGATCTGTCTCTAGAGCTTATGCTCTTAACCATTATGGTCTGCTAGTTGGCATCTTAAGGTCTGACACTGTGTCTTCATTTAGTCCACAAATATTTATTGAGTACCTACTATGTATTAATCACAGCTCTCAGAAATAGGGATATAGTAGTGAACAAAAGAAACACAAATAGCTGTTGTTATGAAGTTTAAATTCTAGTGATGGAGACAGAAAAATCAGTAAGTTTTATAATATATTAGAAGGTGATAAATTTCATGGAGAAAATAAAGCAGATAAAGTGGAGTATCTGGAGGTAAATAAGGTGGACAAGCAAAGCTTCACCAAGAGGTCATTTGAGGAAAATCTGAAGGAGGTAAGGGAGTGATCATATGGCTATCTGGAGGAGAAGAGTGTTCCAGGTGGATTAAACAGCAAGTGAAACTGCTATAAGGCAGGAATTCTGGTGTGTCAAAGAAATAGCATTGAGGCCTGGGTAGCTGGAGCCAATGAGTGAGGTGGAGAGTAATAGAAAATGAAGTCACAGAGATAGTTGTGGATGGAGCAGTCATAAATTGTAGGCCATGCAAGGACTTTGGCTATTGTTTTGAGAAAGATGGAATCTACTGGAGGGTTTTAAAACAGAGAATGACATAATCTGAGATGTTAAAAGACTCATTCTGCATTTTAAATACACTACTGAGAATAGGAAATGTCATTTATTTTGGTATCTCAAGTAACTAATATTAACAGGTGCTAATAAATATCAAAAGGCTTGTCCTGGCCAGTTTGGCTCAGCAGTTAGAGCGTCAGCCTACGGACGGTCTCGATTCCTACTTGGGTTGTAGGTTTGATCTCGATCCTGTTCAGGGTCATGCGAGAGGCAACCAATCGATGTGTCTCACTCACATCGATCTCTCTCCCTCCCTCCCTCCCACTCTATCTAATATATATATACATACATATATATATATATATATATATATGTATGTATATATATATGGGCTTGCAAGTTTTCATAGCACTCCAACTTTAAAACGACATTTTTAGATAATCAGGATATTTGAATATGGATTAGATATTAGATGATACAAATTGTATTTTTAGGTGTGATAATGGCATTATAGTTATATTTAAAAGAGAGCATATTAACTAGAGATACATATAGAGTTTTTACTGATAAAATCAGTGGTGTTCAGGTCTTGCTTTACATGCTCCAGCAAGAGTGAGCAAATACATAAAAGTGGGAGGATTGATAAAACAAAGAGTAAAATGTTGATGATCATTAAAGCAGGTGATGGATGTGTGGTGTTCATTATACTATTTACTATATTTTCTCTCTCTACTTCTATGTATTTTTGAAATGTCCATAATAAAGTTTTACATATATTATATTTATGTATATAAATATATATATTTATGTAGAGATATAAATATATCTCTAGATATTGATAGCTATTTACAGAGATATGTAGATTAGATAAAATATATTTTATTTAGTAATTCTATCTTTAATAATTCTACCTTTAAAAATCTATTAAAATAAATAATCAGTCCTGACCAGTGTGGGCTGATTATTTGTTAAGCATGGTGCTGTGCATCGGAAGGTTGCTGGTTCGATTACCAGTCAGAGCACATGCCCAGGTTGCCTGTTCAGTCCCCAGTGGGAGTGCGTGAGAGGCAACCTCTCTATGTTTCTTTCTAGCATCGATATTTCTCTCTCTCTTTCCCTCTCCCTTGCTCTCTCTCTAAAATCAATAAAAACATTTTAAAAAAAGAAATAATCGGATATGCCCAAAGATGTAAGTACAAGAATTTTTATCTGCCCGGCCAGTATGGCTCAGTGGTTGAGCGTCGACCCATGCACCAAGAGGTCACCAGTTCAATTCCTGGTCAGGGCACATGCCCAGGTTGTGGGCCTGATCCCCAGTAGAGGGCATGCAGGAGGCGGCCAATCGATGTTCTCTCTCTATCTCTCCCTTCTCTCTCTCTCTAAAAGCAATAAACTTTTTCTTTAAAAAGAATTTTTATCTTAGTGTCCTCACAATAGCTAAAATTTGAACAAGCTAAATATTTAACAGTTAGAAAATAAAAACCATGTTATAGCCCACACAGTAGAATATTATTCTGTCCTTAAATTGTTTTCAAAGACTATTTAATGGCATTAAAAATCTTCAAAATAAAGTGTAAAGTGAAAAAAACAATGAAAAATTGGATAAAATATCCCAATTTTGACTAAAATATCTATAAATATTTATAGATAAAAAGCTAAATTATTACTACTAGTTATCTCTAGGTGGTAGAATTTTCAGTCATTTTTATTTAATACTTTATACTTATGTATTTTTTTAATTTAAATAAACTTACCTGATTTTATTAAAACAAACAACAGAAGATACTATAAAAGTCTCAGGCTTAAACCTTTTGACCAGGTAATACCCCTTATATTAGGATTTTTAAAAAATCAAATAGGGATAAAGATTAATGTTCCAGATTATTCATTGAATTACTATTTATATTAGCAAAAAACTGGAAATGTCTGAATGATCAATATATTGGAGAATGATTAAATTATGGTGCATTCATATGCAGCTTAGTAAATGTTTTCAAAGAGTGGACTACAAAAAACATTCATGATATAAAAAGGAAGATACTGAATCATGTATATAATATGATTTCAGTTATTTTTTTTAAAAAGATTGAAGATAATAAAAATATTAGCAGATTGTGGGTAGTTTTGATTTTAATTTTCCTACTTTCTAGGTTTTTTCTGTATTTTCTACAGTTAGCATGTATTATTTTATAATCTGAAAAACATTAAATACTTTGAAAAAAGGGTAGGGTATAGAGAGAAGAAAATGGATTATTTAAGAAGGAAAAAGAGACCTGGAATCACTGCTAGAGGAAATGTGTTAAGGAGTTAATGAAATGTAAATGATTTTTTTTTAAAGGCTGAATTTGATGTAATTGGGCAAGCCTGTTTAATATGTCCTCCCTGGGCTGGCAGCAAAATTAGGGGAAGTAGCTGTAGTCATCTAGGATTAGTGGTATTTGGCCAAAGGTGAGGGCATTTGTATTGCTGGTCGATCTCCACAGTGGACGTGAAGATGTTTTTAATCATTGTAAAGTTCTAGACAAATAATATTGGTAGTTTTTAATCTATCCTCATGCCCACTGTCCTATTTCAAGCCCTCATTATTCTTCAGTAAACTTGCTGAGTGCTTTTCTTGCCTCCATTCTCTTTCTCCAAATGATCTTTTATACTATTGCCCAGCATTCTCTTTCTGAAGCCCTAGTCAGATCATGTTATTTTTTATTTTCAGAAACTTATGTTGGCTCTCCATCGCATTAGACTGTCTGAACTTTTACCCTGGCTGGGTAGCTCAGTTGGTTAGAGCATCATCCTAATATGCCAAGGTTGAGTGTTCAATCCCCAGTCAGGGCACATGCAAGAATCAACAAATCAACCAATCAGCCAATTAATGCATGAATAAGTGGAACAACAAATAAATCTTTCTCTCTCTCTCTCTCTCTCCCTCCCTCCATCTCCCTTTCTCTCCCTCTCTCTCCCTCATTTCCCCCCTCTGTCTCTCCCTTTCTCCCTTCTCTCTCTCTAAAATCAATTTATAAAAAAAGAATATCTGAACTTTTAAGCCACACATTCAAGGCTCTTTATGATCTGGTCTCAAAGTACTTTTTTACCCTAATCCCCTACTATATATCCATATACTTTTTTCACCATCCTCATTATCCTACCTACCCTTTCCGAAATATGCAAGGCTTAGCTAACATTCCATATTTTTGCTCATGCTAACATCCTCTAAAAATTTAAGGAACAATCTCTGAACTTGATGTTAAATGACTTGTATTTCTGCTTTGGTTCTGCTGTTTGCAGGTGGCCGTGTAACCTTTTTTGTTTTTCTTTTATTGATTTTAGAATGAGAGGAAGGAAGAGGGAGAGAGAGACAGAAACATCGATGAGAGAGAACATCGATTGGCTGCCTCCTGCATGCCCCTACTGGGAATTGGGCCCACAACCTAGGAATCAAACCGGTGACCTTGGTTCATGGGTCAACACTCAACCACTGAGCCACACAGGCTGGGCCCCTGTGACCTTTAATAAGTTATTTTAACCTCTTTCAGCCTCAATTTTTTTCTTAATCTCTCTATTTTCGTAATGTTAGTACCTATCTCTTAGAGTTGTTAGGATTCATTCAGATTATGAATACAAACGCATGTTGTAAACTAAATGCAAGGCACAAAAGAATGGCATTATTATTCACCTACCTCTGTCAGATGCTTTTGACTTCAAATAACAGAAATATAACTGAAAATGGCTTAAACAATGAGGAAGCAAGTCTGGAGGTAAGGCGGTTCCAGGGGGGCTAATTCAGCACCTCAGTAGTATCATCAGGGACACAGGGTCCTACCATCTTTCTGCTTTGCTATTCTTTATCTGTTGTTCTCTTGGGTTGGTTTCCCTAATGGTCCTACAATGGTTACTACACTCTTAGGTGTCACATGAAACAACAATGTTTGGAGGCAGGAAAGAAGAAGGTCTCTTTTAATATGCCCTTTTTAAGAATGATGAAATCGCCCTGGCCGGTTTGGCTCAGCGGTTAGAGTGTCGGCCTGCAGTCCAGAGAGACCCAGGTTTGGTTCCCGCTAAGGGCACGTACCTCAGTTGCAGTTTGTCCCCGGCCCTGGTTGGGTCGTGCGGGTGGCAGCCACTCGATGTGTCCCTTTCACATTGATGTTTCTCTTTCTCTCCCTTTCTCTCCCTTTCTCTCTCTCTCTCTCTCTCTCTCTCTCTCTCTCTCTCTCTCTCTCCCTCTCTCCCTCCCTCTCCCTCTCCCTCTCTCCCTCCCTCCCTCCCACTCTATCTGAACAAAAAATGGAAAAATGTCCTCGGGTGAGGATTAAAAAAAAAAGAATGATGAAATCGATTTAGAGTCTCCCCCTACTCCCTCCCCAATAAACTTTTTCTCATGTCTAATGGAAAAAAATGTAGCATGTGCCCATGCCTAAACCAGTCATCACTGGGAAAGGGAATGAACTTGTCTTGATTAGCTTAGACTAATCATGATCACCCCCTGGTGCTGGCTCCTACCTCCCCTGAAGTAACAGATGCTCAGAAAAGGACAACGTAGGGACTCTGTTAGGAAGGGAAAAGATTGAGATAGCACAATGTCCTCAGTTAATGATCCTGGTTTGTTATTTGTTAGGTCAAGGAGGTAAAGAGGTGATAAATAGCAGATCCAGCGTAAAGGAGTGTTTGCTTTTGGTGGATCAAGATTTCAATCAAGCATCATACAAAATGAGAGAACAGATGGGGTGGGAAGAGTATGAAGCTTTTGTTTTGCTAGTTTTAACATTTGTCTATGTCTAAATAGGTATGCAGTGGAGCTGATGAAGACCCCGATGATAAAAATGCACCATTTCGACAACGGCCATTTTGCAAATATAAAGGACATACTGCTGATCTCCTTGATCTTTCATGGTCTAAAGTAGGAAATTTTTATTTGTATTGTGTATTAGTCTGTGTAACTATTACTATAGGATAAAAACAGATGTTTTATTTATATGATTGTTACACTGTCAAGTGTTTTAGGCTCATAAGAAAATGTTTATATTACTTACCAGCTTCTATCTGGATCTGTTTATATACTGTACCTTTTCCCTCTTATAATTTTGCAAAGTATCCTCAGCAAAATGGATATGACTTCAACTGCAAAGGTGAAGTCTGATCTATCTAATAAGACTGCTTTGGGGCTAATCTGTTACATTTGTGAAATTATTAATTTAGGTTTAACAATTATATTCTATGAATCAATGATAAATCGTAATTTTGTGATTCCCCTTAGAATACAATTATTTCAGAAGCAGAGAGTCTGTTTTGCCACTGATCAGATATTTTTGCAGTTTTGTGAAAATTAAAAGAGATATTTTAAATTTGATTTAAGGTCTTTGAAGCAGGAAGCAGTTTTTTTTTAATTTTGCATGATACCTTTCACTTTCTTTGTATTGGAATTTGTCAGTAATCAGAATCTAAAATATATTAAGAATTTGGGGCATGGAATAATATTTAAAAGCCTTAAATTGAAAAAAGTCAACTGAGTTAACAAAATACTATGAGGGATACCGGTGATGCCCATATATTTTAACTACATCAGGAGAACCTCATGTACCACACAGATATCGCTTGTATATATTGGCAAATCACGCTTTCTCTGAGCTCCAGCTTTGAAGCACTCCATTTATGAATCGCTGCTCCTATTATGTTATACTTGTTTAGATGTCTGGATGTTTTTAATAACTCATCAGTCGTATAATGCCTTTCTCTACTTCCTGGAACAAGCTTGGGCCTCACCTTGTAGTCTGGTTTTAAACTGAACCTAATTGTGTCTTTGTACTCCTTTCCTACCCTGTGTAAAATCTGACTGAGTTGTCAGAAGATGGAAATCTAAAATGTCCTTAATCTGATAATCATTTACCTGGAGCAAGAAGTACAAAGCACACAATTGGGAACCTTGCACTCATTTTATTTTGTTAAAGCAAACCAGTATTTTTTTTCCTGAAATGTCACTCTAACTGGAAGAAATTAGTTCTGCACTGACCACTGTGTCAGTCAGGGTCCTCCAAAGTAACACAACCAAGAGGATGTGCATACATAAGGTTTATTTTAAGGAATTGGCTCACACAATAATGAGGGGAGCCAAGTTTGAAATCTGTAGGGCAGGGATCACCCTGGAGTCTTAAGGAAGTATTTCTTCAGGAAACCTGTTCTAAAGGCCTTCATCTGTCTGTATGTTCTTTTCTTAAACTTTCTTTTTTACTTACCTACCTTATGTACATTTCTAGGTCTTATTTGCAACAAAATCCTAAGCTCTTTGAGAGGAGGGACCAGATCTTATTTTACTATTGTCTCTCCTCAGCATCTAGTATAATTGGTGTTTACAGTGTGTTTTCTTTTTGTTGAAGACTTATTTTGTACCAGGTGACAAGAATTACCTTGTTCATTCTTATAGTGATAACCCTGTGAGGTAGATAATATTTCATTTTGTAGATTAGAAGATCACAAAACAAGTTAGGGTTAGAGCTTAGATTTGAATCTAATTTCTTTGACTCCCAAGATTATGCTTAGTTTAATAAAAGTATTTAATTTTACTTATGCAATAATTATTTATTGAACAGAAATCTCTAGGCATATTAGAACTAATCTTAACATATTTTCACTTCTAGGGATGTCTTCATATTTCTTTCATATACTCCAAGCAATGGACTATTGCAAAAATTGAATAAAGTTAGTTTTAATGAACAGACCATAGATTTAGTTTTTATATACTTATTATTAACAGGAAATATAACATAAACTGCATATATGTACTCTTTAAAACTTTCCTGGAACTAACTAGATCTTGAAAATAAAAATAATTGTTATTAGATTTGTTTAAAGATTTAAAAAAACTTTTTTTTCTTTGTTGACTTTAGAGAGAGAGGAAGGGAGAGAGAGAGAGAGATAGAAACATTGATGAGAGAGAACATTGATTGGCCACCTCCTTGCATGCCCCACACTGGGGATTTGTCCCACAACCTGGGCATGTGCCCTGACCGAGAATTGAACCAGCAACCTCTTGGTACATGGGTTGATGCTCAACCACTGAGCAACACCAGCCGGGCAAGATTATTTTTATTGATTTCTTTTTTTTTTTAGAGAGAGAAGAAGGGAGAGAGAGACAAATATCGATGTGAGAGGGAAACATCGATTGGCTGCCTCCTGCATGCCCCCTACTGGGGATCGAGCCCACAACCCAGGCATGTGCCCTGAATCATATCGGCAACCCTCTGGTGCATGGGACAGTGCCCAACAAACTGAGCCATACAGGCCAGGGCTCTTATTAGATGTTTTAAAGTTATTATAAATCTTTCAAAATTCTGAGTGTTTTCTATTTTTTTTATAGTTTAATTTTTTTTTCTTCTGTAAAATTCTGTTTTTTATTGGCAATATACACCATCTATTTAAAACTAGGTAAACTACATAAAATGTATGCCTTATAAACTAGCCCAAATAGCATATATGTATCAATACAGTTACATGTCCAGATCAATGTTTGTGCTTAGTCTTTCTACATTTAAAGATGTAAGATTATTTCATTGCTTTAAGTAAGTGACAAAGCATCTGGTTGTTTTCCATAAAATGTGTTCTACTTAAGCACTCTGCAGAATAGTGTAGTGGTTAGAACCTGGACCTAAAGCCAGACTACCCATTCTGCCACTGACAAGCTGTGTAATCTTAGACAAATTATTCAACCTCTTTGCCTCAGTGTTCTCATTTGTAAAAGAGGATAATATACCTACCTCGTAGGGTTGCTGTATAGTGCTAAGAACAATGTTTATCACATTGTAAGTACTCATTAAGTGTCATCATTACTTCAATTTGCTTAGTACTTTTATGCATACCAAAGAATACTAGGGTCTGATTTTGTTTTGTTTTATTTTTTGTTGTTAAGTATGTTTTTATTGACTTTTTTTAGAGAGAGAGGAAGGGAGAGAGATAGAAACATCGATGTAAGAGAGATACATCGATTGGCTGCCTCCTGCACACCCCCTACTGGGGATCGAGCCCGAAACCTGGGCATGTGCCCTGACTGGGAATGGAACCGGAACCTCTCAGTCCCTGGGATAACGCTGAATCCACTGAGCCATGCCAGCCGGGCTGATTTTGGTTTTCACATTCAGTGTGACTCATAGTTCTCCCCTTAAATAGATTGTGTTTAGAAATTAAAGAGCTTCTGTCAGCCAGAAGCTTTTGACAGATAAATGTTTGGTTCGTGGGTAATGGGCCATCGCAATGCCTAAATCAGTTATACTAACCTCTTGTAGCTTTGAAAATTCTGTGAGGTATTCTGAGAGATTTGACAATTTCTATTCTCTAATTTTCTTGCCTACAGTGTGACAGGTACACAATAACTTGTCCTTTCCATGCTGTATTATAGGGTAATATTTTTGAAGTCATTTTAAGTGACAATTAGGGAATCCATGTGAATTAAAATTCACTCATGTTGTCAATGTGAAAGTAACTGAACTGAAGTGACAATTAAATGAATAGATACCTTATATTCATAGCTAAGTTCCAATATAATTCCAGAATAGGTAATGTCAAAAAGTCTTAGAATCTAAGAAATATGGTATTTAACTGTTTCAAAGAAAATGGTATCTTCCAAGTGAACTGGATAATATTTTGTTCTTTCTGATGCTGTGTATAATAATACTAATAACAAAACTATTGTGGTACATATAAACCAAAAGTTCACTTTTATTGTATAAGTAGTTTTTCTCATGGTGATAAAATAATCAATGGCAATTTTTCCATAGAACTACTTTCTGCTTTCTTCTTCGATGGATAAAACAGTCAGGTTATGGCATATTTCCAGAAGAGAATGCCTTTGCTGTTTTCAGCATATAGACTTTGTCACTGCCATAGCTTTTCATCCAAGAGTAAGTAATTGTTTATACATTTTTTTTTTGTTATACTATAAAGAAGGTGAGGGAACCAGGTTTCTCTGGAGGGTAATTGGATTACAGAAAAACAATTAACAGCCACATGGTTAAGAACAACTTAATTTAGTTTTCTTATTTTGCATTAAAAATGAGAAAGGAAATAAATACTCTGCCAATCTGCATTAGAAAAACTGTAAATATTATATTCTAAATATAACAGTGAAAAGGAGGGTATAAATAAAGTATCCTAGTACATATGAGAGATATTGGAGATGGTGGAAGAAGAGAAGACAGCAGATGGATAAATGAGAAAGGAAAGCGTATAGGCAAGAATAGTTGTGGGAGGGTTGGGAAGAGGAAGAGCAAAAGGTTGAAAAACGCAAAGTCCAAGATGATGCTGAATTTCTATTTAATGTCTAGAAGCGTTGTTAATCTTGGAATCTCTTCTTACTCATTTTCTTTTTTCTTTTTGAGAGAGAAAGAGAATTGTGTATTTTAGCTTAGCAGATACAGCACAGTTTTCCAAAACACTCGCACCAATTTGCACTTCCATAAATAGTGTATTAGCCAGTATTGGGGGGTTGTAGTAGTAGTTTAATTGGCATCATTTTCAATATAGAAAATCATTTAATATCTTTCCTCTGGGAAGAAAGTATTTCATGTGATTTCAGCTAAAGGAGAAAAGTTTACCACCTTGGAATTGCAGACCTATGTTCTACCCATATAGGATAGAGCCATCAAATGCACAAGGCTAAATTAGTTTTAATTCTTTGCAACTACTGTATGTAAGCACAGGGAAGTCACATGTTAGTTCTACTTCATTAGCTAGGTTGAAATAAGTGGAGGGCTTAAGCTGACCCTTGTTGATGTATGATTACTTTCCCTCTCCTGTGTTGATGTGTGATTATATTTCCAATCATGTCCTCATCTCTATATGTTTAATATCCATTGTCTTTTTTTTTAACTTTATTTTTCTTGTTGACACTATTAGAGATGTCCCCCATTCCCCCCACTTTTGCCCACCTCCACCCAGCCCCTGCCCCCCCCCACCCCCCCCACCCCCGCCATCACCACACTGTTGTCTTTTTCTTTTTCAATCCTCACCAGAGGATATGCTTTTCATTGATTCTAGATAGAGAGGAAGGGAGAGGGAGAGGGAGAGAGAAACATCAATGTGAGAGAGAAACATCAATCGATTGCCTTCCATACGCACCCCCACCAGGGATCAAACCCACAACCCAGCTATGTGCCCTGACCAGGGATTGAACCTGCAGCCCTTTGGTGCTTGGGACGATGGTCAAACCAACTGAGCCACACTGGCCAAGGCCACACTATTGTCTTTTTAATGCAATGTTTCAATTATATTCTCATTTCTTCCTCTTTTTCCCCAGATTAAGAGAGGAAGTGACATATTTTGCTTCCCTCAATATACTTTCCCTCCCTGGGCAAGCTTATAACATAGGCAGTAATAATTCTGAACCCTTAAAAAACTTGGTTAAGAACTTTTGAAAATTAAAAATGTTAAATATGTGTGAATACCTTATCAGTTTTAACCATCAAGCCTCCGAGGCTTTCTGAATAACACCCCCACCTGTCACCCAAGATTGCAATAAAAGGATGGATTTACCCCTGTCAGCAACTGTGAGAAAAATCCTTTCCTGTACCTCTATTTTTTTTTTTTTTTTATCCTCACCCGAGGACATTTTTCCATTCTTTGTTCAGATAGAGTGGGAGGGAGAGAGAGGAAGAGAGAGAGAGAGAAACATCGACGTGAAAGGGCCACATCGAGTGGCTGCCACCCGCACGACCAACCAGGGCCGGGGACAAACTGCAACCGAGGTACATGCCCCTAGCAGGAACCGAACCCGGGTCTCTCTGGACCACAGGTCGACGCTCTACCGCTGAGCCAAACCGGTCAGGGCTCCTGTACCTCTATTTTAACTATAATGTATCAGTGGAAAGAAATAACTATTAGGTGGTGATAGTTATCTATGTAGTACATTATTATCAAGGTTTCTGTTTAGTCAATAATTCTTCTATACTTTTATTTGATTTTATTTTGGAAACTGAAAAGCCCTATTTCTAAAAAGTCTACTGACCTAGAAAGTTTTTAGTAGGCTCTGGGGAAGAATGGGGTGATATTGACATTTTCTTAGGAAATATGACTACTAAATGTTAACTGGAAGGAAGATAGTGGAGTTGTAATAGAAATAACAAAATAGAGATACATGCACACACATACACATACGTGTGTGTGTGTGTATGTATGTATGTATGTATGTATGTAAAATTCTCAATTGTAAGGCCAAGATGAAGTAATTTTACTTGTTTAGCTTTTCTACTGGTAGACATTGAGTCAAGCCTACTATACCATAGCCGTAAAATAACTAATCTGTGTAGATTATCCTTAACAGGCTTCAGAGGTGGGTAAAAAGAATAATCTTGAGGAGAGAAGAGAATCTGTTTCTTGTTTTAGCATCCCAATTATTTTATCTGATTTTTGAGAAAGGGAGAGAGAGAGAAACATCGATCAGTATGTGCCATGACCAGGAACCAAACCTGCCACCTTTTGTTGGATGCTCCAACCAACTGAGCCACACCATCCAGGACTCTCTTTAATTCTTACGTTACCAAAAATTAGGCTAGCTTAGTGGTATGCCTGGTTTTATTTTAGAGCAAGGTGTTTCAACCTTGGCACTATTGACATTTGGGGTTGGACAACTCTTTGTTTTCCCAAAGGGGTGGAGAACATCTGGCTCATGGGCCCTGTAAGGCCCATGAAATCAAAAGCAGCTGACATCACAGGCCTTACCAAATTAGCCTGACAAAATATAGCAGGCTAATTTTTAAGTTGATAATTTTGTATGGCCCACGATTGATGTTATAAATATCTAAATAGCCCTTGGCAGAAAAAAAGTTTCCCCACCCCTGTGAGGGAAGGCTGTCTTGTGCATTCTAGGATGTTTAGCAGCATTCCTGGCCTCCACCAACTAGATGTCAGTAGCACCTCACCCCTAGTTGTGACCCTCAAAAGTGTCTTCAGCCCAGGCCGGTGTGGTTCAGTTGGTTGAGTGTCGACCCGTGCACTGGAGGGTCTCTGGTTCAATTTCCGGTCAGGACACATGCCCAGGTTGCTCAATACCAGGAGGCATTGATTGATGCTTTTCTCTCTCTCTCCCTCTCCCTTTCTCTCTAAAATCAAGAAAAACATATTTTAAAAATATGTCTTCAGACATTGCTGGATGTTCCCTATGGGGCCAAATTGCTCCAGTTGAGAACCCTCCTGGATTGAAATTGAGAATTTGATTGAAAATTTGATTGGTGAAGTGATTCTCTGCTGACATGGTGTCAGAGTGTCAAAAATTGGGTGGTTCTGTGGGCTAACTGGCATTACTCTTTTGTCCAGCTGTTAACATGTGTCCCAGAGAAGGCTATGGGCAAATGTATCATTTTAAGATACTTTTTCCCAAAGCGTGTTTCTTTTTTTTTTTTTTTAATCCTCACCCAAGGACATTTTTGCATTCATCTTCTGATAGAGCAGGAGGGAGAGAGAGAGGAAGAGAGAGAGAGAAACATCGATGTGAGAGAGACACATCGACTGGTTGCCACCCACACAATCCCAACCAGGGCCCGGGACAAACTGCAACCTAGGTACGTGCCCTTAGCAGGAACCGAACCCGGGTCTCTCTTGTCTGCGGGCTGACGCTCTAACCGCTGAGCCAAACCAGCCAGGGCCCAAAGCATGTTTCTTGAAGGTACTAACCCTGCTAAACTAAATGTTCCTGCCCTGACCCCCACCAACTCTCCACAGAAAAAGTCCATGGTTAGCCCTGGACAGTTTGGCCCAGTGGTTAGAACATCGGCCTGCAGACCGAAGGGTCACAGGTTTGATTCTGGTCAAGGGCATGTACCTGGGTTGCAGGTTCAATCCCTGGGCCTGGTCAGGGCCATGCAGGAGGTAACCAACCGATGTGTCTCTCTCACATTGATGTTTCTCTCTCTCTCTCCCACCCTTCCACTCTCACTGAAAAAATAAATCAATGGAAAAATATCCTCGGGTAATGATTAACAAAAACAAAAAAAAGTTCTTGACTAAATAAGCTGGAAAATGCTACCTACATTATCCATCTTTTGGAACTGAGTATCTTGTTTAATTTTCTGTAACCCAGAATTTTTCTTTTTTTATCCTCACCCGAGGACATTTTTGCATCCATCTTCAGATAGAGCAGGAGGGAGAGAGAGGGAAAGAGAGAGAGAGAAACATCGATGTGAGAGGGACACATCGACCGGCTGCCACCCACACGATCCCAACCGGGGCTGGGGACAAACTGCAACCGAGGCACGTGCCCTTAGCGGGAACCGAACCCGGGACTCTCTTGTCTGCAGGTTGATGCTCTAACTGCTGAGCCAAACTGGCCAGGGCTGTAACCCAGAATTTTTCAAACTTGATCACAGAACCCTTCTCCTACACAATATACATTTCAATATATTATCCATTAACATCCATACTTTGAGAAAAGCAGTTTAAGGATATGATAAAGTGATCACAATGTCATTTCTCCAAAATGAATGCTGTGTTTTTGTTTTTTGAGAGAGAGAGAGAGACATCATATGAGAGAAAAACATGGATTGGTTGCCTCCTGAATGCACACCGACTGGGGATCGAACCTACAGCCTGGGTATGTGCCCTGACTGGGAATCGAACTTGCGACCTTTCAGTGTAGGGGATGACGCTCCAACCAACTGAGACACACTGTCCAAGGCAATACTACGTTTTCTAATTGTTGTTATTTTTAGCGAATAAAGTAATGCTTTCTTGAAGAATACTTTAATACTTTTCAAATGAGATCTACATATTTTAAACATTTCTAATATGAGTTAATGTATTCATTTGCTAATGAGTTTTTTCTTGATGTGGTAAAATGAAAGCTTTCTAAACTTTTGTCACATTTTTAGGATGACCGGTATTTTCTAAGTGGGTCACTGGATGGAAAGCTTCGCCTTTGGAATATACCTGACAAAAAAGTAGCTTTGTGGAATGAAGTAGATGGTCAAACAAAATTGATCACAGCTGCAAATTTCTGTCAAAATGGCAAATATGCAGTGATTGGGACATATGATGGCAGGTGCATTTTCTATGATACAGAGGTAAATGACTATCTTGTGTAAATTATGTAATTGAATACTTAGTAAAGCACTTATGGTTTTGAATAACATATCCTCTCTGCACTTTAACTGCCTTATCTGTAAATTGGGGCAAATATTATGATGTCTGTCTGTGAGTTGGATCAGATGATCTTTGAGGTTCCTTCTAATTCTGATCTTTTAAATTTGTTATTTCTTTTTAGCATTTGAAATACCACACACAAATACATGTTCGGTCTACCAGGGGACGCAACAAGGTTGGAAGAAAAATTACTGGCATTGAGCCTTTACCAGGAGAAAATAAGGTACTAAGTATTCAAAATCATCTGTCTATATATAGACTCCTGAAAGTTAGTTCTTAATATCTGGGCTAAGAATATATTCCCTTTCTTATGGAATACTACTTTTTCTAGTTTTGAAGTATGTTCTGTATGTGTATACACATTTTATGATTATAGTTTAACTTAGATTAAAAGATTATATATTTAACTTTTCCCTTGATTTATTTTTAGATACTGGTAACCTCAAATGACTCCAGAATCAGACTCTATGATCTTAGAGATTTGTCACTTTCCATGAAGTATAAGGGTTATGTCAACAGCAGCAGCCAGATCAAAGCAAGTTTCAGGTAAATTGGCAATGAGAAATTTCCAAAAGATATCAGAACATTTCTCCTGTGTTCCTGCTTTCCATTGATCTACTAGGCCTTATGTCTATATGGTGTTTTTAGTTTCTTTGCACTTTTATATCTGGTATCTCATGTTATCATCATGCAATACTTACCTAATCCACCTGTATGGTAGATAGAGTTAGAATTGCCCCTATTCTACAGATGAAGAAACCAAGACCCAGAAAAATAAGTAACTTGCCTAAAGTCACATTGGTTGGTGCAGAGCCAGGATTAGAAGACTCCCAGCTCCAGAATTTGTGCTTTTGTACTTTTATGTAAGAGTTTTGTTAGAGGCAGTTTACTACCCACCCCACTCATGGTCTTGATCCTTTTAAAGTACACAAGCTAATAACGCTTTTAACACCTTATTTACACCTTTACATTTATCATCATTTGAACTCCTAGGGGTCTAGAGGCTCTCCTGAACTACCTGCCTCTTCTTCTTTATAACCCTCTTTCTTTTAGTCCTTTTCTTATCAGTCTTCCTTTCTTCTGTAATTACCAGGTACAGTAGTCCCCCCTTTATCCATGGTTTTGCTTTCCTCGGTTTCAGTTACCATGGTGAACCATGGTCCAAAAATATTAAATGGAAAATTACAGAAATAAACAATTCGTAAGTTTTAAATTGCTCACCGTTCAGGGTAGCATGATAAGGTCTTGTGCCGTCTCACCCAGGACATGAATCATTTCTTTGTTCAGTATATCCATGCTGTATGTACACTACAATAAGATTTCGAGAGAGAGATCACATTCACATAACTTTTATTACAGTACATTGTTATAGTTGTTCTATTTTAGTATTGTTGTTGTTTATCTCGTACTATGCCTCATTTATAAATTAAACTTTATCGTAGGTATGTATAGTGATGCAGTGCTTAACAATGGAGATACATTCTAAGATATGTATTGTTAGTCAGTTTCCTTGTGGAACGTCATAGAGTACACTTACACAAACCTAGATGATATAGTCCACTACACAACTAGGCCATATGGTATAGCCTATTGCCTCTAGACTACCAACCTGAACAGCATGTTACTGTACTGGATACTGTAAGCAATTGTAACACAATGGTAAGTGTTTGTGTATCTAAACATAGAAATGGTACAGTAAAATATGATGTAAAAGATTTAAAAATGGTACACCTGCATAGACACTTACCATGAATGGAGACTGCAGGACTGAAAGTTGCTCTGGATGAGTGAGTGGTGGTGAGTGAATGTGAAGGCCTAGGACATTACTGTACTCTACTGTAGACTTTATAAACACTGCACACTTAGGCTACACTAAATTTATAAAACATGAGATTAAATTAAGCACACAAGAAAATGATTCAATCAAGAGATGTAGTAAACTCAAGATATAAGAGGCTGCTGGTAGTGTAACATGGTATACTGTTTCACAGAAAACTTTTTTATAAGTAAAAAAGTACACTCTAAAATTTCAATAAAATGTATAGTATAATAAATAATAACTCAGTAACATAGTTGTTTATCATGACTATCAAGTATTAGGTACTGTACATAATTGTGTGTGCTGTACTTTTATATGACTGGCGGCACAGTATGTTTTTTTATTTTTTTATGTTTTTTATTGATTTTTTTAGAGAGAGAAGGGAGAGAGAGATAGAAACATTGATGTAAGAGAGATAGATCCATCGGCTGCCTCCTGCACGCCCCCTACTGGGGATCGAGCCTGAAACCTAGGCATGTGGCCTGACCTGGAATTGAACCAGGACCGCTTAGTCCATGGGACGATGCTCAATCCACTGAACCACACCGGCCGGGCACAGTAGGTTTCTTTATACCAACATCACAAACATGTGAATAATGCATTGCACTAAGACATTTCAGTGGCTACGATGTTACCAGGTGATAGGAAATTTTCCACTCCATTATAATCTTATGGGATCACTGTGGTATATGCGGTCCATTGTTGACCAAAACATTATGTGGCGCGTGACCATATGTATAGGAAAAAACAGGATATATAGGGTTTGGTACTATCTGCGGTTTCAGGCATCCATCAGGGACTTGGAATATATCCTCTATGGAAAAGGGGGGACTACTGTAATTTTACCCAGTAATTTAATTGGTAAAATGCCCTGCTTCTCTCTTACATCCCTTGAAGCTTTCCTCCTAGTGTAGGTTAACCAGTAGCACAGTAACCTAGAGCTTTGATGAAAATTCTAATGTCTCTGGCCTCCAAGCCAAACGTACACAGTCAAAACTTCTGGACTGAGACTAGGAGTCTATATTTCAACAAAATCTTCTGAGTGTTTTCTTAGGTGTTTTAAAGTAGGAAGCTCTGACAGAGAGAAACCTAAAAAAAAAAAATGAGTTTTTTTTTTCTTTCTTCTCCAAATTTAGCCATGATTTTAGTTACCTCGTTAGTGGCTCAGAAGATAAGTATGTTTATATCTGGAGTACTTACCATGACCTAAGCAAGTTTACTTCAGTCAGGAGAGATCGTAATGACTTTTGGGAAGGTATTAAAGGTAAGTAAATGCCTACTTTTGTGTGTCTTTTATAAGTGAATAAAGTTAAAGTGAATATATTTAAAGTGCAGATGTACTAGAAGCAAATTTGTATAGGCATTATTTCAGAGAGGCAGTTATAACTGCTTTTGCTTTGTATTTGGCTTTGTTGGATTTTTCTATACTAAGGAAGAACTTATACTTGTGTAAAATCTGAGAAGTCATGGGATCTCAGAACTTGTATGTGCTATTTATTTTTAGAAAATATTTTTGGGCCCGGCTGGTGTGGCTCAGTGGATTAAGCGTCATCCCATGGACTGAGAGGTCCTGGTTCGATTCCTGGTCAGGGCACATGCCCGGGTTGTGGGCTCGATCCCAGTGGAGGAGGGGTTGTGCAGGAGGCAGCTGATCGTTGTTTCTCTCTCTCATTGATGTTTCTATCTCTCTCTCCCTTCCTCTCTCTCTAAAAAAAATCAATTAAAAATTTTTTAAAGAAAATATTTTTGGGTTTCTGAATATGTTGTGAAGCTAGTAAAATCTTCAGAGAGGACCACATCCTCAATAATTTCCGCAAATTTACAATTTTTCAGGTAAAGCTATACTTTAATGAATCAAAATAAATTAATTTTTTACAATCTAGAAAAGAAAAGAAAATATATTTGGGTTGTAAATAGTTCTTAGTTACTTATATGTTAGTGTTAAAAGATATTTGCATATAAAATACACTGTTGTATTTTTTTGCATGTTTTACTTTCTGTCTTGTTGTTTAGAATCAAATTTGTTAGTTATCCTGAACTAATTTTTTTCCCTAGCACATAATGCAGTTGTTACATCGGCTATCTTTGCTCCAAACCCAAGTTTGATGTTGTCTTTGGATGTGCAACCTGAAAAGTCAGAAAGTGAAGATACTGAAGTTTTAGATACCATGCCTTCTGGTAGGTACTCATATTTTATTTGTCCTACTTTGTTTCTAGTCAACATTTAGTAGCCTAATTGACCCTAGAATTGGGTAGTATGAGGTTTTCATAAGTATGAAGAATATTTTTGTTTACAACATAATGATTGTCAGATATCCATTTCTGAACATTTCAGTAACATAGTTCTTGCAAGTTTTACTTCATTTTAAATTCACCTGGGAATTACAATGAAAATTTGGACGTTCTTAATTTCTTTTATGGGCAGCTGTTCTTCTTGGAGAAACATAAACAAAGACATACAACTACAAAATGTATTATGTGTTTCTTCTACTAGACTATGATTTCTGTGAGGACAGAGACTTTATATGTCTTATTTCTTATAGTGCCAGTGCCTAGCACAGTGCTTGCCTGTATATAGTAGCTGTGCTTAATAAACATTTGCTGAATAAATGAATTAAACCAAAATGAAAGCAGTTTTTTTTTCTACTTGCCATAAATTTATAGCTTCTCTTAGATAGCTATTTATAATCTTATAATTTCTTGCCATTTGCAACATATGCTTTGAGAATTATTACTAATCCCAATTCTATAAATTCTCAGACTAGGAAGTGAAAAGAAGCCATCATGTAATATTGAATGCCAATTATGTAAAAAGTGGTCCTTAAGAGTATAAAACCATGTAAATTTGGACCAGTTGTTAATGAAGACAAGTTTACATCATTAAAATCACTTGCAGAAGAGTTCATTAAATGTGTTTTTTTCACCATAGAGACTACAACCAGGCCTTTTAGAGAATTGTAAAGCCACAACAATAGATATAGTGTAAAAAGGTGCTTCTAAAAGTATTTTAATGCTTAAAAGTTGTCAAGTATTTTTATTTCATTTAATCTCAAGTAATTTTCCCTGTGGTACTATTTGCACTTTACACTATATTAAAGATACTGTTTCTTCTGTCAAGAAAAATTTTGATAGCAAAGATGAACTTCAGTCCAGCAACTTTTTAAAATTATAGGATCTAAAAATAAACAACTTAGAATTATTAAACCTTTACTAAACACTTGTTCGGAAATATTTCTTTTCATTTTCTTTTTCTCAGAATCAAACCCAGCTTCTCTTTTCTAACTTAAGTCTTTTGGGGGTTTTTTCTTTTCTTTTTCCCCAGTGATATCTTTTAACAGTCTATACATTTCTCCTACACATTTCACAGAAAATTCTAGCTTTTAAAACAAGTTGAGGAAAAATGAAAAGTACTATTCTTTAAACTTCTTTTTAAAGAGGCACAACTTTTAATGGATCATAGTCAGATTTTTGTTTGCTGTTTTGTACCTATCTAGGTATAATCTAAGAATGAATTCTTAAATCCAGGGTATGATATCATAAAATATATCTGATCACTCTCTCTCTTTATTCCTGATATATTTGGCAACGTAAGCTTCAATTTTCCTCAAGTGTAAAATGGTGATAATACCAAGTTTACAAAGTTGTCATAAGAATTGAAGATAACATATATAAAGTGCCTAGCAAAATGCCTGGAATGTAGGCAATATTATCATTATCATCTTCATTATTATTGAATATGATGAATTATTTTTCTCTAGCCTTTCTCATATCCCTAAATACTTTGCTGCTGCTTCTGCTGCATAGCACTACTTTGATATATGCCTAAAGGATAGGAAGGAATGTTCAAAGGCTTAGGATATGTTTTTAGCAAATCTAAGTGAAACCATTTTGTCTAACTCATCCTGTACACAACTTTCCAGTTAAAGTTTGTATTATTTTCTTCCTTATTATTCAGTCCTTAAATCCACAAATGTTGCGTATGCATAATAGAGTTAGTTTACACTGAATTTTATTTGTTAAATGCTTTTACTGGTAAATATAAGATGTGAGCGTTTTTCCCAGTCACCATAGCTAGTTACATAGATCTTCAAATGGATTGTAAAGGGAAAAGTTGCTGTCAGCATTCACAGATCATGTGTTCTTCATTTCATGGCAGTTTCAGTATGTCTGCTGTACAGTGAACCTTACCATCAGCCTCATCAGAGAACCCTGTTAGCAATAGACTTAACCAGCTAATCCCATCCTGCCAGCACTCCAGCTCTGGAGCTGAATAACACACTAGTCTCTTGCCACAAAATGAAGTGTTAGACAATTTATAGGCCTAGGCTGCCTGGGAGTAAATCCAGGCCTCCAGGCCCCAAGGGACTGTAATCTCCCAAGCCGGGGAAAGACCAGCTAAGACAAGGTAAGTGGAAGTGAGCCTCAGAGAGGAAGAGAGGTAAAGGAGGATGAAAGGATTACAGAATTGAGCCAGGAAAGAGAGACCGAAAAGACAGAGAGAGGATCTTCCACCCCATAAGTCATGGGCATTTGACAATTGTGACAGCAGGCTTCATAATCCTTTTAAGTCAACTAAAAATATATTTTTTTTATGTTTTAAGGTATTATGAAGACAGATAACACAGAAGTTCTTCTCTCTGCTGACTTCACTGGAGCAATCAAAGTGTTTATTAACAAAAGGAAAAATGTATCTTAATTTAAAATGCCATTTAAAATAAACATATCAGTAACTTTCTATATGTATCAGAACTGAAAAAAAATATAGTGTTCTAGGCTAACATCCTTTTTTAAATTTTTGTTGGAAGTTGTTCAAATATAATATATTTTTTAGAGGCAGTGTTAATTGTCTAGTAAACCCTGGACTGATAGACTAGAAAGGAATGTGGCTAGAATAACATTGCCAAACATTAGGCTTTACATTTTGTTATATTTGTGTTTTTGTTAATATAATTGTGAACATGCACAGGTTTCTGCATGAAAATATATTAATATATTAATCCCATGTGTGTGCCTTTTGGTTACATGCACTAAATCTTAACAAAGTTAAATTATTTCAATGGCTCTTTTGGCCTCTTATTGGGGAAGGAGTCTTGTTTCTAGCTTAAACAATTTATTTTGCACAAAATTTCATTTTTAAGAAAAGTGGTATCTTTTGACTGAGTTATTGTTTTAAAAATGTTATATAGGTTTTCAGTAGGTCAACAACCATGTGTAAATGGTTTTTATAAATTTCTCAATTTGGGGACAAGATTTTTTTTGTGGTCTAAATTGTGGACTTAAGATTCTTTTCTGTATGTGTATATATAATTTTTTTTTTTTTTTGCCACACTGGAGCACAATGTTTCTATGTAAAGAATTTTTTTCATTCTTTATCCATGAGCACCAGGCTTTGCTCACTTAAAAAAAAATTAAGCCGCATTAAGGAGTGAGTCTTCTTTTTTACAATAATGTAAAAATGAACTGTTTACATTTTTTTAAAGCATTGTAGTTTTAAAAACTAAGCTGTTTTATTTTGTGTTGTTGAATTTGAAAGCCTTTGTAAATATTGATATACTGTACCAATGAAATAACATCTGGGGCAATGGTACCCTGATCATGTTGTTGATGGTTAGCATATGTTTCTGAAAATTAAATAGTTTATTAAAAGTTGGTCGCCAACACTTGTTAAACATGTGACTTTATTTTCAGATGACTTTGGTAATTTGAGAAATGCAAGAAAAACAAAGTCTTGTTTTATAATTTGATTTTTTAGCAAGCAGAGGCCAGATTTTAAACCCTTAAATTATAATGCATTAGCTACATACCTTTAAGAAAAAAAAATTACCAATGGACATAGACAACAATGCTGGGGGTGGGGACAGGAACAAGAGGAAGGTGTCAATGGGGGGAAAAGGAGAAACATCTGTAACAAAAATAAATTAATTAAATAAAAAAAAGAAAAAAAATTAATTCTGGTTCTAAAATGAACATTTTTGAGAGTTTATATGTTCTTTACTATATTTGTTTTCAGTATGTAAGTAAGAAGCTGGGGAGCCATGATCATATCATTGTTAATCAGCATGGTCTTGGAGTGGTCTGGGTTTTCTAGTTAATAATTGCATATTGTTTGACTTTTTACTCCTTTCTTCCTCTTATCAGTGCTGTACTCTCTTCTCCTCCTCTCCCCTTTCCTCATTTCCCTGTCCCCATCTCTGCTCACTCTTCTGTACTCTACCGGACAGATGGAGTAGTTAAGCCCTTGGCTTTCTAACCAGTCAGTTTGTTTAGTCTCAAGGTCTGGATTGGTCTAGTGTTTCAAAGAACTTGATGTCCATAGGTCTTTGAGGCAGAAGAAAAACTGAACAATATTCTTCCCCAAAATGAGTATTAGAGACTCACTATAATAAGTGATATGGTATTCTAGAAAAGAGCACATATTCTAGAATCAGATAAACTTGGATTTGGTTCCCTCTATTAGCACATTCCTTGGGCAAGCTATTTATCCTATAATTTCCATTTCCTTAAGTGTAATATGAAAATATGTAACTGACATTATAAAGATTTAATGAGAAATTGTATATGTGTAAAGCTTGGTGCCTACCCAGTAGCTGTACTCAACAAACATATATTTCTAACTGTCTCTCCTGAATCTATGAGATGAAAAAATACTCTTGGTCTTGGTTACTATGAGATGCAAGATGTGTGTGTGTGTGTGTGTGTGTGTGTGTGTGTGTGTGTGTGTGTGTAAGCACTTTCTAGACATTGGGATTTCATGAACAAATAGCATTTTAGGGATTTACATAGAGCACTGACATTTTTTTGCCAGCTTGACACTTTTTAAACTTCCACCATCTACTTTCACTTCTTCAAAAAGGAGAGAACATTTTACAGCTGGGCAGTGACTTTTTATTCTTTGAAATATATGTTAAATATTAATATATCCACCCCCAAAATTCCAATTTTCATTGTATAATTTTGAAAGAGGCAAGATCTCTCCCACTGGTGTGAAAAAATCAAATTATCAGAATATTTGTAAGTACCTTCATTATTATGGGGATTCAAGTTAAAGACACTTTGAGGATTTGCTATTTCCCCATACGTTTTCAAAAGAAAAACATCCCCAACTTCACTGGTTTCTAGCATCATGCCTTACATATTAAGCAGATGTTTATTGAATACCTATTATGTACAGAGCACTGCTGGGACTAGAGAAGAATAAGGCACCATCCCTGTGCCAGAAGAGCTTACAGTCTGGTGGAGAAGATGGCCACAGAAACAAGAGACTTGGAACTGTCTTATGGCTGTGGCCCTACAAATGCCCCTTCTTGCCCTAATCCCTTTCTGCTCTACCCTTCCTAGTAGTTCATGGCAGCCACTTGATTCTAAGGCCAATCTTTATCTAATATTACAAGTAACAAGGGTAATATGGGTAAAAGTTTATGAGTAAGTGATAGGTAAGGCAGAGAAAATGGAGCACCCACCCTGTCAACATTTCCTCTGGTCTCTTGCCCTCTTCTCCCAGCAGAAAATAATTATTTCTCCCAAAATCTTAACTGTCTTCTATTTTGAGCTCTTGTTTAACAGACTCCTCTTCCCCAACTTCCCCAACTGCTCTCTCTTTTTTTTATTAATTTGTTTTTGTTACAGATGTTTCTCCCTTTCCAACTGCTCTCTTGTTCCTTTCATTTCTGAAGCTTGACCCACTTTATTTTGTTTTGTTCTCAAAATTTGAGT
Organism: Tadarida brasiliensis; assembly: GCA_030848825.1. Classification (NCBI taxonomy): domain Eukaryota; kingdom Metazoa; phylum Chordata; class Mammalia; order Chiroptera; family Molossidae; genus Tadarida; species Tadarida brasiliensis. Next base: position 44,257,859 of record CM061280.1, read on the forward strand.
CATCTAGTCTTCTGGGGAATCCAGGCAACCCCTGTTAACCACAGCCACTGTTTTGGTGTAGATCCATTCACATGAAATACATTCAGATCAATACAGCAGGTCCCAGGGAGGGGGGGGTGTTAAGATGAGAGGAGAGGTCCACTGCAGAATCCCAAATAAATCAAATGCCATCCTGTAGGTTATCTAGGGTTGTCCAAGCTGATAGATTTTGCTTGTACATCCAGCTACCCTCATTACATTTTTAAAATTTTTATTTTGGAATAACTAGATTTATAGAAAAGTTGCAAAGACAATGCAGAGAGTTACCACATATTCCTTACTCAGTTTTCACTAATGTTAATATATTACCATGGTACATTCATCAAAATTAAGAAACCAACACTAGTAGTACATTACTATTAAATAAACTCCAGACTTTATTCAGATTGCACCAGTTTTTCTACTAATGTCCTTTTTCAGTTCTAAGATCCAATCCAGGAGAGGGAGAGAGAGGTAGAAACATCAATGAGAGAGAACATCGATTGGCCGCCTCCTGCATGCCCCCCACTGAGGATCAGGCCCACAACCTGGGCATGTGCCCTGACCGGAAATCAAACCGGCAACCTCTTGGTGCATGGGTCAACGCTCAACTACTGAGCCACACCGGCCAGGCTCCCCCTATTGTTAATACATTACTGTGGTACATTTTTCACATCAAGAAACCAACATTGCTACATTACTACTAACTAAAAGCCACACTTTATTTAGATCTCACTAGTTTGTCTTTTCTTTTCTGGGATCCCATCCAGGATATGACATTACATGCACTTGTGAGGTCTCCTTAGGCTCCTCTCAGCTGTGACATTTTCTCAGACTTTCCATGCTTTTAATGACCTTGACAGTTTTGAGGAGTACTGGTCAGGTATTTTGCTGAATGTCCCTCAATTTGGGTTTGTCTGATGTTTTTGTCATGATTCGACTGAGGTTCTGGACTTTTGGAAGGAAGACCACAGAGGTGAATTGGTCTTTTCATTACATAACATGAAAGATCCATAACCAACATGACATCACCTAGCTGAGGTAGTGTTTGTCAGTTTTCGCCATTATAAAATTACTTTTTTCTGCCCTGGCCAGTTTGGCTGAGAGGTTAGAGCGTCGGCCCACAGACCAAAGAGTCGCAGGTTCGATTCCGGTCAAGGGCACGTACGTACCTCGGTTGCGTTCATCCCCAGCTCTGGTCGGGGTTGTGTGGGAGGCAACCAGTTGATGTGTCGCTCTCGCACTGATGTTTCTCTCTCTGTCTTCCTCCCTCTCTCCCTCCCACTCTATCTGAGATAAATGGGAAAATATCCTCAGGTGAGGATTAAAAAATAAAATTACTTTTTTCTCCTTTTCCATAAATAATCTCTTTGGAAGTGAATCATTAACTCAAATTCAAGGGATGGGGAAGAGTTAAGGTCCACCTTAACGACAAGTATCTCTATAACTTATTTGGGATTGTTTTATACAGAAGACAAGTCTCTTCTCCCCCATTTATTTATAAAGTCAACCATTTATGTCAGCATGGACTTATGGGCATTTATTTTATACTTTGAATTATAAATTCAAAACTGCATTATTTTGTTATTAAAGTTGTTCCAGCCATAGCCATTGGGAGTTTTTTGTTTTTGTTTTTGTTTTATGTCCCTTTGACATGCCCTCGTTTTTTATTCTTTTTTTGAGCACTCTTTCTGTCACTTCAACATACTCCAGGCTCATCTTATATATTTCCTGCCCCACCTTAAAATCTGCCATTTATCCAAGGAGCCCTGGTTCCTTTATTGGAGAATGGTATAAGAAACCAGGTTTACAACTATATATTAAATTAGAGTTGTTACTAATGTCATTGACTCTAATTTATTAACACATGGTTCATTCTAGCTTCTAGCTTCCTCTTTTTGCTTATCAGTAACCTCCAACAGTAGAAACCTGGCCCCCACCACTTACTTATTTGTTCAATCCCAGCATAACATATTCAGCAGTTCCAGAATTGAACTCACAAGTACCTGAGAAACAACTTTACCAACTAGAGTACAGTGTGTATGTTCTTTCTCTTTGGTTTCATAGTTTCCAATCAAAACACTGTTTTCCATAATAACTTAGGTCAGCGCCTTCCCCCCCCACCTTACCTTTTTAATATATTCATTTCAATTATCCTTCTAATAAAATATATTGGGAGTTGATAATATACAGAGCCATACTTATTTAGTAAGTAAGCAGTGACATTCTTCTGTAGACAGCTTTCTGCCTTGTTTTCAGGTGCTTAGCATTATCCTGAAGCAGTTTTACAGTTCTGTCCAGTTGCTGTGCTGAGGTTTCATTCATTTCACAAACGTCAAGAGCTTAGTCTATGTAAAGAGCTTGAGGGAATCTAATAGAAACAAATAAGAATGATGATTCCATTCAGACTCTCTGTTTACATGATAAACGGGCTCAAGCTAGAAAGTTTGGGCCAGGTCAGTAGTTGAATGGAAATGCCTTTGAAAATACCAGGGGCTGAAAGATTGCCTCTGTCTTCTCTCTCATGTTTTTTACCTCTCAATGCCAAGCCATTGGCTGCACAATTTTGCCTTTCCACCAGCTATGTACGAGGATTCTAATTTCTCCACATCCTCATCAACATTTGTTATTGTCTATTTTTTCAATTATAGCCATCCTAATGGGCATAAAGTCCATTGTCATTGTGGTTTTGATTTGCATTTCCTTAATGACTAATGATGTTGAGCATCTTTTTATATGCTTGCTCGGCATTTGTATGTCTTTAGAGAGCTATCTATTTGAATCTTTTGCCCATTTTTTAACTGGGTTATTTTTTTTATTGAGTTGTAAGAGTGCTTTATATATTCTAGATACAAATCCCTTATCAGATATATGATTTGCAAATATTTTCTCCAATTCTGTAAGTTGTCTTTTCATTTTCTTGATGTGTCCTTTGAAGCCCAAATCTTTTAAATTTTGATGTATCTTTTCTTTTGATTTTGCTTTTAGTGTCATATCTAACAAACCATTTTCTTTTTTTAAAATGTTTTTATTGATTTGAGAGAGAGAAGAAGAGAGAAACATTGATATGAGAAACATCAATTGGCTGCCTCCTACACTCTCCCTACTGGGGAGCAAGCCCAAAACCGGGCATGTGCCCTGACCAGGAAAGGAACCGGAGACCCTTTGATGCATGGGATGGTGCTCAACCAACTGAGCTACACTGGCCAGGGTACAAACCATTTTCTAAATCCAAGGTCACAGAGATTTGCTCCTAAATTTTCTTCTAAGAGTCTTATAGTTTTAGCTCATACATTTAGGTCTATGATCCATTTTGAGTTCATTTTTATGTGTGGTGTAAAGAAGGGAGCCAAGTTTTGTCCAGCTGGTGTGGCTCAGTGGTTGAGCATCGACCCACGTACCAAGAGGTCGCCAGTTCAATTCCCAGTCAGGGCACATGCCCAGGTTGTGGGCCCAATCCCCAGTGGGGGGCATGCAGGAGGCAGCTAATCGATGTTCTCTCTCATCGATGTTCCTATCTCTCTCTCCCTCTCCCTTCCTCTCTCTAAAATCAATAAAGAAAAAAAAAATTTTTTAAAAAGAAGGGAGCCCACTTGAGCCTTTTGCATGTGGATATCCAGTTGTTGAAAAGGACCATTTCTTGAAAAGATTATTCTTTCCCAATTGAATTGTCTTGGCATCCTTATCAAAAACCACTTGACCAGCTCTGACCAGTTTGGCTCAACAGTTAGTGTCGGCATACAGACTGAAGGGTCTCGGGTTCAATTCCCAGTCCCAAGCATGTACCTAGGTTGCAGGTTCGATCCCTGGCCCCGGTCAGGGTCGTGCAGAAGCCAATCAATGTGTCTCTCACACATAGATGTCTCTCTCTCTCTCTCTCCCTTCTACTCTCTAAAAAAATCAATGGAAAAATATCGGGTGAGGATTAACAACAACAAAAATACTTGACCAGCCCTGGCTGGTTTGGCTCAGCAGTTAGAGCGTTGGCCTGCGGTCCAGAGAGACCTGGGTTGGGTTCCTGCTGAGGGCACGTGCCTCGGTTGCAGTTTGTCCCTGGCCCTGGTTGGGTCGTGCAGGAGGCGGCCACTCGATGTGGCCCTTTCACGTCGTCTCTCTCTCTCTCTTCCTCTCTCTCCCTACCACTCTATCTGAACAAAAAATGGCAAAATGTCCTTGGGTAAGGATAAAAAAAATTAAAAATAAATACTTGACCATAATAGAAGGGTTTATTTCTGTATTCTCAACTCTATTTCATTGATCTATATGCCTATCCATATGACAGTACCAAACTGTCTTGATTACTGCACCTGTGTAATAACTTTTCAAATTTGGAACTATAAATCTTCCATCTTTGTTCTTCCTTTTCAAAATTGTTTTAGCTATTCTGAGTTGCTTGCTTTTCCATATTAATTTTAGGATCAGCTTGTCGATTTCTGCAAACACTGTTGGAATTTAATGGGAAAACCCTAATTTCTCTTGATAAAAAATTATTTTGATATAGTTCTTAAGACCTCACTAGAATTTGAAAAATCTATAAAACCCAAGTTTGAAGCAGCTGGATGAGGCTAAAACAGCATAGAAAAGATTTCAAAACAGATAATTTTCAGGTAATCACCTGGATTGCCTTGAACCAGTTATAATATGCTTCAGATCTCAGAAATTCATGAAGGAGTTACAATTATGATTTCAGTCATTTTATTGCATTTATTTTTAGTTCCTCCTTTACTAGGTAGTAAAGAACAGAAAGAAAATAAGGTATGGCCCTTTCCTTCAAAGGTCACAATCAGAACACCCTTCATTAGTAGAAAGCTTTTCCCAGTATTAGAACTTGTTAATAAAGCCTCTTCAGATTAATGCCAGGGCATAAACAATGTGAGGATCTGTTACACGTTCACTCAACTTCCAGTTTTGTGGGAAACCTAAATCGTAGGAGACTGGTGAAAAACTACAGGGAAAACATGCCTTAAGGATTATTTACATGCAAAATACTACTCTAGGAACACAAACGTAACAGAGGTTATATATGCTGATTGCTGGCTGGGAATAGTAGCAAGGTTTACATGTAGAAAGGATTCAGTTGCTGGCATACCTGATCTATAAGCTGACAAAAATTCACTGAAAATTTCCTTTTAAATTTTTATTTATTGTTCTTAATACTTGCTTGTTGTAGAAAACTTGGCATATACTAAAAAGTATAAATAAGAAATAATTAGGGGGTAGGGGGAGGTAGAAAAGGGTAAAGGGGGAATAAATGGTGATAGAAGGAGACTTGACTTTAGGTGGTAAACACATAATACAATATACAGGTGATGTATTATAGAACTGTACACCTGAAACCTATATAATTTTATTAACCAATGTCACCCAATAAATTTTTTAAAAAGAAATAATTACCCATAATACTATAATTCAGAGATAACTGATTTTGTTTATTTAACTTTATTTTTATGCATATATTGTTTTTTTAATTTTTATTGATTTTTAGAGAGAGAAATATCAATCGGTTGCCTCCTACACGCACACCGACCAGGCATCGAACCCACAACTTGGGTATGTGCCCTGACCGAGAATCAAACTTGCCATCTTTGGGTGTATGGGATGATGTTCCAACCAACTGAGCCACACTGGCCAGGGCTGCATATATATTTTTAAGAGCTCATATAATTATACAAGATAATTTGAGTAATATTCACACTACGTATCATTGGCAGTTTCCATGATTTTTCATGGTGCATGAATATTCATCATATGGACACAATTTTAGCAATCTATTGAACATTCAGGTTGTACCTGTATTTTATTACTATGAATAACAATGGAAGATATTAAGGTAAATATCTTTGTCAGAATCTCTAATCATTGACTTAAGGTGGTAGATTCTTAAAATGAATTCTTAAGCAGTATTATAGATTATAAAAATATTTTGCACAGGAATTGGGAGCCCCAATTTGTAGTTCTGGTCTGGCAATCTTGTGACTTCAGGAAAATTAAGTAATTCTCTGAGAGCCTAATAAAATGAGGTATTTAAATTAAGATTTCTTCTCATTCTCACAGCCCAGGAGCTTGTCAGCATTTCTTCAGAGGCATTGTAGCTAAGGATTGACTCAATTTCTTGTTCATTTATTCACTCAACAGATATTATAGAGGACCTGTGATTTGCAAAGCAATCATAGTTTGTGTCCCCTGCAAAGTCATAGTCATGTGAACTCTGTTGAAGTCATCCCTGGGGAGCTCACTTCCAGAGATGGGATTCCTGGCAATAGAATTAACTGTCAGGAGAAAGGAGGTGTGAGTGACAGAGTTGGCTCACTCGCCTTTCCTCACATGTCTATAAGGCAGGCCATCACACAGGTATTATATCAACTCTTCTTCCTTTTTTTCACTTCCATAACTTCATTTGTTTGGGTCTTGAAAGTTTTTCAACTTGGGAAAGGATAACTAGTTACACTGTTATTGGTTAATTTCCCTTATCACTTGGCATATTCTAATAGTTGAGTATAAAGAAAAATAGGGCATTGGAAAAATGTTGGAAGGTATCAGGAAGGAAGGGAAGCAGATATAGGAGATAGGAAGACCCCAAAATAAACTCCATAGACCTCACATTTTTGCCTAGGGTATTTCTAGCTGTATCACTGTTAGAGGCCATACCAAGGTTACTTACCTCTAGTATGTGCAATGTTAGACAAGATTGATAATAAGAAACTAGTAGCTCACAACCCAACCCCAACAATAACCCAAACTACTAGAGGCAGGCACTAGTGGTCCCAAGTCAGAGCATCCCTAAGCTACATTGCAGAAACTTCAACTGCTCCTGGGGCTGGCTGTATTGGGCCCATAGCAACTAGGAACCCCAATAAGGCCAGGCCCATCACCTGTCTCACCCAACTGTCAGAACAGATTAGGCTTTGTCCCGTTAATGTCTTTATGTCCATGCTGACATAACTTTTGACCTGTGCCACCAGAATGGTATGCTCAGTGACTGAGTCCCCCCACCCCAGAATTTCTAATTACAATTGACTGTGCCCCAAATCAGAATATTGAAAAGCATCTTTCCTGCGTGGCCAGTGGGGCTCAGTGGATTGAGCATCATCCCCTGGACTGAGAGATCCTGGTTCCATTCCTGGTCAGGGCACATGCCCGGGTTTCGGACTTGGTCCCCATTAGGGGGCGTGCAGGAGGCAGCCAATCTATGTTTCTCTCTCAAATCCATATTTCTCTCTCTCTCCCTTCCTCTATCTCTAAAAAAAAAAATCAATAAAAACATTTTTAAAACAAAGAAAAGAAAAGCATTTTCCCCTAATGTGTTTTGCCCCAAACGCATTCATCAGCTGGATCAAAAACTATTGTCTCCTCTAGGTGGTACTCAGCATTTAAACATTACAGTGTATATTATTCATTATCTGGATAAGAAGACCAAAAGCATACCTTAAAATTGCTAGAACAAACACCTTAGATTTTCACCATCCCTAGCTGTGGGGATGGGAAGGAATATTGCAGCAGATGGCAGATGGCAGTACTTTGCTCCTCCTGGGACCGGACCTGAGAGGGAACCAAAAAGCAAGAATGAACTGTATTAACCTGCTGAAGCCCCAAACAAATTTCACATATACTTTAGTGAGCCATGAAACTGACCTACATTATTTACAAAACAAGTGTTTAGTAAAGCAATGCAGATCAGAACTATTTTCTAAAATCATTGAATATGAGTAAAATTTAACTATTAAAATAATGGCCAACGAGAACTTAAATTGAATCTCGCTTTGGTATGTCAGAGTCCATAACCAGGAAAGTCTTACAAAAGGTGAGTTTGGGGTGAAGCAAAAAAGAAAAAGGCACACTTGCTCTACATGAAGGTGTGTGTGACAAGAATGAACCCCAAAGTATGAGGAAGGGGGAGCGCAGACAGACTTCAGAGGCAGCAACAGCTGAGATAGACACAGGTGGCAATAGTGGAAGGTGGTGGCAAGCCTTCACATCCCCTGGGAATCAAGTTGAAATAGCTACAGAAGGCAGAAGAGAATCATTCTACTTCATTGTTGATTATTATGGATTGACCCATTGAATGTATATGAAAGTTAATCACAGAGCCTTGCAAGTATGAGGTGCTCAACAAATGTTCAATCTGAATTGAGTTTCCTGCAGTGTACAGTGCAATGTAAAAAGGTTAGAGTAATATAGAGAGTTTGGAAATTGTGTGGCTTCCTTGGCTCGATTTTTGTCCTGACATGGGCATTCATTAAATCAAAGGAATAAACCATTTAGAGGCTGGGTTCACTCAGCCAAGCTTTCATGCATCTGCATTAGGGAAAGTATTTTAAGCTTATAAATATAAACAATTACATGAAAGCACTCTGCTCTCATGCATTAATATCAAGAACAGGACATTTTGTTTCTCCTTTTTCAATGTCCTCTCCCTTCAGTCTAATGGGGCAGCACTTCTCAATTTGTGGTCTGATTGGTCCACCTTCCTCAGAAGCACCTGGGAGCTTGTTAAACATGCAGATTCCTGGGACCCACTGAATCAGGATCTCTGGAGGGGGTGGGCAGGGAAGGAGGCTGGAATCGATTTTTAACAACTTTCTAGTAGATTGTTTTGCATACTAAAGATTTTAAATCCGGGAGCAAGGAATGGAAGCTCAAGCAGGTAGCTCATTTGGGCAAAAGCAATCAAGTAGGGCCATGGATTTGCTCAAGGCCACCAACCAGAGGTGGGTGTGCTGGTAAATCTTTAACAGTCAGCTCTCCAAAAGAAAACCCCAATTTCTAGCATTTGCCATTTTCATTGTGTAAATACTCTCACTGTAGCCAATTTCAAGCTACCAGCGTGACACCACCTAATGTGGGCTTGAAAAGAGACATACAGTAGTACATTTTTATATAACATTTCCACCATAACAGGTATAAATAATCTCAAGATCAGAATAATAGTAAAATGTAGGGAAATAATTAGGAAGTGATAAGTTTTTAGTATACCTTCATCTTTATTTTAATTTATCTTGTAATGTAATTGTGACTAACAGAAAACTTGCTAATTTAATGATCGACCCTCACAGCTGTTATAAACTGGCACCAGCATACCTGGCCTGCAACCATTCTTGAAAGATACACACCCCTCCTTTGGCCTGTGGACTAATCCTGGAACACCAGCAATCTGTTTGACCACATAGAACATAGTAGGCAGCTATTTTAGCCTCATTTAGAGGCTTGCTCTGGAGCCTGAGATAAGAAAAAGGCCACAGGTGGTTGGGCATGTGTATATGTCTGCAGGCCACAGGCAAACTGTCCTTTGCATCTTATACTCGAGCATCAGGTGGGGTGAGGGAAGGAGGTGTGCTTAGAATGCAGAGTCCTGGGCCTCACTTCAGACCTCTTGAATCAGAATCACAGGAAATCAGGCCCAGGAATTTGCATATTTATAAACTCACAAAGCAATTCTGATAAGAACTAAAATTTGAGGACCCCTGGGTTGGAGCAGTTGTAGTTAAAGTACACTTGCCCTGACCAGGTGGCTAAGTTCATTGCAGTGTTGTCCCACACACCAAAAGTTTTCGGATTCAATTCCTGGTCAGGGCACATACTCAGGTTTCAGGTTCAATCCCTGGTCAGGGAGTGTATGGAAAGCAACTGATCAATGTTTCTCGCATCGATGTTTCTCTCTCTCTCTCTTCTTCTCTCTCTAAAATAAATAAAAACATATTCTCAGATGAGGATTTAAATAAATATAAGTACACATACCCCCGAGGGTACATGAAGACTCTCCAAGGCATATATGGGCACAGATAATTTTTAAAGGCATTAATTTCCAGATCCTCCACTTCTGTATGTTCTCAGATTTCCTAAAATTCATCTGCCTGAGGAAGAGGCAACCTGAAGAATCTCTTTTCCTGCCTCTCCTTTCATGATCACCTGGATCTGCCTTGGCAGACAAAAAAAAATCATACTTCTCATCCATCCCAAAACTTAGTATGGGGCATAGCCCCAGGGTGCAAAATCCTTCATAATGACAGAGACAATTCAAATACTGGTGTTGGGGATGAGAAAATGAATAACTACAATAATGAGATAGCACATCTTCTTGCCAGTCAAGTGGTTTCCAATTCTTTGCTTTCGACAAAATTGAAGGAGTGCCTGATTGTCAGCTAACCATTAAAAAAATTAACTTTGATAATAGATCACTACTATTTTTATATACTTGGAAAGGGTTCATTGCTTATTCATCTACTTAAATTTGTGAATAAGGTTCCTCAATGCTTATATCTATAGGAGGAAAGGAAAACAGGAATAAAATTGAGGCTGAACCCTGTCTCCTTTTAGCAGTAAAAAAATAGTCATTGCCCTGGCCAGTTTGGCTCAGCAGTTAGAGTGTTGGCCCGCAGACCAAACAGTCATGGATTCGATTCCAGCATACCTCGGTTGTGGTTCGTCCCCGGCCCTGGTCAGGGCGGTGCGGGAGGCAACCAATTGATGTATCTCAAATAGATGTTTCTCTGTTTCTCTCTCTCTCTCTCCTTCTCTCTCTCTCTCTCTCTCTCTCTCTCTCTCTCTCTCTCCCTCCCTCCCTCCCTCCCTCTCCCTCTCTCTCCCTCTCCTACTCTGTCTGAAAATAAATGGAAAAATATTCTCGGGTGAGGATTTTTATCTTTTTTTTTTTTTTAAATCCTCACCCGAGGACATTTTTCCATTTTTTGTTCAGACAGAGTGGGAGGGAGAGAGAGGAAGAGAGAGAGAGAGAAACATCGACGTGAAAGGGACACACCGAGTGGCTGCCACCCACACGACCAACCAGGGCCGGGGACAAACTGCAACCGAGGTACGTGCCCTTAGCGGGAACCGAACCCGGGTCTCCCTGGACTGCAGGCCGACGTTCCAACCGCTGAGCCAAACCGGCCAGGGCTCGGGTGAGGATTTTTAAAAAATTGTCATTCACAGAAATACAAACTAATTGAAAACTGCTGCTCCATACACCTCATTTGAAGCTGTATTTCCAATAAAAATTTGCTCCTCACGTTTAGTAATTATTTAAATTATTATATTCATGTTGATTGAGTGTATAGTGATACAAGGAAGGCTAACTCAATTCAGAAAAGAAGTTTTAACATTTAGAGCATTATGGTAAAGAAAATGAAAATTACAACTTTAACATGTATCTGTATGTGTGCTGCAAGGAGGTATGACAGGATGATCCATATAAACACTTTCAAGAATAAAAATATAGCCCGGCTGGTGTGGCTCAATGGATTGAGCATCATCCCATGGAATGAGAGGTCCGGGTTCAATTTCCAACCAGGGCACATGCCCGGGTTGCAGGCTCGATCCCCAGTAGGGGGCGTGTATCGGTGTTTCTCTCACATCAATGTTTCTATCTCTCTATCTCTTCCTAATGTTACATTAGGATGAAAATCTGGGAGAACAGAAATATATGTTCAAGGAGAAAATGGAATGATATATAGTTTTTAACTATTAAAGAGTAGCTTATCCATGTGTCTTTGAAAAGAATGATGGTAGCACTGGCTGGTGTGGCTCAGTTGGTTGGAGGGTCATCCCGTGCACCACAGGGTCTCAAGTTTGATTTCTGGTCAGGGCACATACCTGGGTTGCAGATTTGACCCCCTGTCAGGGTGCCTATGGGGGGGCAACTGATTGATGTTTCTCTCTGAGATCTATGTTTCTCTCTCTCTCTCTCCCTCTCCCTTCCTCTCTCTCTAAAATCAATAAAAACATGTCCTCAGGTAAGGATTATAAATAAATAAAAAGAATGATGGTAGCTGTCAAATTATGGTATGAATCTTATGGTATATGAAATATATCTTCATAAAGCTATTATTAAAAAAGAAAATTGGGAATGGAGTGGGGTGTATGGTTTCTGGAATAACTACTAACTGCCCCCCATTCCTAAAAGTGAAGTTCTGAAAATAAATTATATTGGATAACAATGTATTACAAAATTTAAATCAGTTCTTCTGCATGCAAATAGGCTAACTTTTTTTTAATAGAAAAGTTTTTAAGGATATCTTTAAAGTGATGGGGTATACCAGGGAGCAGCATGTGTTCTGGCTCTGCCATTCGCTTTCTGACTTTGGACAAGTAGCCACCCCCCTCCCTAGGCCTCATTTTCCCTATATGCAAAATAAGGGATTGGACACAAGGATATTTCAAGTCCTTCCATCTCTAACTGGTGATTTCACTACCTAATTAACCTAGTTGGTTTTTATTTTCCCTTCAGCAATCTGTTTTTAGGCCACTGTATAATTTTAGTTACCTCCACTAGAGGGTAGCCAGAGAAAGGAGATGAGGCTCAAACAGTTACTTGTATAGTTGTATAGTTACTTGTACAGTCCTAATCCCCACCGCCAAAATAAATTGGTGAAAGAAATTGATGTTACATGGCAAAAATAAAATGTGGGTTTCTGTTCGTTTCATTTGTCTTAATTATTATACTCCTGTATTACACAAAGAAATTGTGAGAGGTGTTTTACATAATTTTCTTTTTATTCAATATAAGGAGATCAAGTATATACTCGCCTTGTCCAGACTATCCCCAGCTAAGAAATTTAATCTTTTTACTAAAACAATCGTCAAGCCACCCCTTTCCCATTCTTTTTACTGGCATGTCTAATAGTATCAAGAATTTTGATTGGGAAACTTCATTGATTTCCATTTGCTTACCACAAAAAAAATTCCCGCTCTCTGGACAATCTTCTAGTTTGTCCCATTACTCCCCAGAAATTATCCTGTACCCCAGAGATGCACCTTTCCATAAAAATCCCACAAACATAGCCTTGGTGTTTGTGGGGTTGACCCAGCTGTGGTGTGATAGAAGAGCCACAAGCTGAAGTCAAAAGATCTTATTGCACAGAGCTCCTTGGAGAAATGGTTGATTTCAGGGCTAAACAAGGTAAGCACAAGATGAGCCTGAAACATATTATGTCAGAAATTAAGGAAGTACTCAAAATAAATGACAGGGGTATGTCACAAGGACAGGAATCAGCTTGAAAGGGCAGTAGGCCAAATCTGTGACAAATTGAGAACCAAAGTACAGCAATGAATTATGAAACATTGAAAAAATAGAAAGCCATCAGTCCAAACCAATAATAAACAGATAAATAACTAAATAAATAAAATGGAGAAGAAGAAAGGGGATCTTGCTTACAGTAGAGTGCAACTAGTGAAGGTGAAGTGCTTGAGTTAGAAAATCAGCATTTTGCAACCATCATGTTAAATATTGGTCAGACAAGAATCATCATTGACTTTTGATTAGGAGTAAGACATTTGTATGGTCTTAAAGTATTGCTTGTTAACTGCATAGTTTTTTTAAAAAACTGTACAGTGAAGAAATTGGACACCTTGACCAACTGATCAAATTAAAACAACCAATGAGGTGTGTATAGGCAATATGAGTTTCTAGATGTGAGACCCTGAGAAGAAACCCAGCATCACTTATGTAATATTTCAGCTGAGAATGCATCACCTGAGTCTAATCATGAGGCACAGCAAACAAACCCTAAATAATAAACGTTCTGTTTCCAGAGTCAATGGAAGTAGGGAACAGACTGACAAACCTCAGAGGGAAGGGGGATGGGGAGGTGGGAAGAGATAAACCAAAGAACTTCTATGCATATATGCATAAACAATGACACAGACAACAGTGTGGGGAAGGCTGGAGGGGGGAAGGAGCGAGGAGGAGGGGGTCAATAGGGGAAAAAAGGGGGAACATCTGTAATACTTTCAACAATAAAGATTTAAAAAATGAAACATTCTGTTGAAAAAAAAAAGACTCACATTATCTATCCTCACCTCATTGGTTGTTTTAATTTGATCACTTGGTCAAGGTGTCCAATTTCTTCACTGTACAGTTTTTTTTTAACTATGCAGATAACAAGCAATACTTTAAGACCATGCTGTTGTGAGTGGTATGGAAAGAAGCAGTGAGCTCTTTGGCTGTTCTGCCCCCATGGCCTAACTTGGGATGTCATTCTAAAATCCCGTGCCTGGAATCCCCACCCCCATAGAAATCACCCAGTCTATTTGCACAATGGAAATGTGTCTGCCTGGTGGGGTATAAATTATCCGACAAGATTAAAGAAGAGATGTCTTTTTGCGATTACAAGAGTAATTCATATTCATTGTGTAACAAATTGGAAAGTGTAAAAATGACAGAAAAAAAAAAAAAAGCTGATGATCCAGAGCGACCCCATTTTGACATATTGTCGTTCAGCTTTTCTTCTGGCCTTTTTAAAAAACACAATAGTGATCATACCACATATGTATGTTTTTATTTTGACTTCATCACTTTAAAATATAACATTTCCCATGTCTTTAAATACTCCTCTAATAATTTTGTTTAATGATAGAACATTATCCTGGTATTGCAGATGTGCCATAACTTAATCATTTTCTTCATGTTAGAGGTTTACATTGTTTCCGATTTTTTGGTTTTCTAAATAACACTTGGATGAATATCTTTGTGCATAAATTTTTGTCTGTATTGTTTGGAAGTGTCTGAGGATGGAGACTTAATGTATATGCACATTTTAAGGCTCTTGATACATACTGTCTCTCAATCAGCGTTCTTTGATACAAGCAACAGAAGCTGACTTGAAGATTAAGCAGAAAAGGAGTTTATAAAAGGACACTGAGTCTTTCACAGAATTGTTGAGAGGACTGGATAATCAAAGCTAAACTGCCAGAAACTATGCCCCAAGCCAGGTCACAGAACAAACTAGATGAAAAAGATATCATAGTCTACATAAATGGCATGTCCTACAGTTGTACATATATGGTGGCCTTGAACCTCACCATAAAAAAACCCGCTGCCCTGCACATTTGCCAGCACCAAAAAAAAAAAAAGCAGGATACCCTCCTTTCTTCACCCACGTCAGCAAAAATGGAAGCTCCACGCAGAGCCTGCTTTAATTCTCGTTCTCACTCCAAAATCTAAGTCTCCAAAAAGCAAAGCTGAGGTCACATGCTGGCAGGCTAGCTGTAGGGGACACTGATAAAATACAGGATGCCTGGTTAAATTTGAATTTCAGATAAACAATGAATAATTTTTAATATAAGTATAATCCAAACATTTATGGGACATACTTATATTAAAAATTCCTTGTTAGCCCTGGCCGGTTTGGCTCAGCGGTTAGAGCGTCGGCCTGCGGTCCAGAGAGACCCGGGTTCGGTTCCCGCTAAGGGCATGTACCTTGGTTGCGGTTTGTCCCCGGCCCTGGTTGGTCGTGTGGGTGGCAGCCACTCGATGTGTCCCTTTCACGTCGATGTTTCTCTCTCTCTCTCTCTTCCTCTCTCTCCCTCCCACTCTATCTGGACAAAAAATGAAAAAATGTCCTCAGGTGAGGATAAAAAAAAAAAAGAAAAAAAAATTCTTTGTTATTTATCTGAAATTTAAAATTAACCAGGTGATACCAGGCTGGTGTGGCTCAGTGGTTGAGCGTCAACCTATGCATCAAGAGATTGCTGGTTCAATTCCTGGTCAGGGCACATGCCCAGATTGTGGGCCTGATCCCCAGTGGGGGGCATGCAGGAGGCAGCCAATTGATGTTCTCCCTCATCAATGTTTCTATCTCTCTCTCCCTCTCCCTTTCTCTCTCTCTCTAATATCAATAAAGAAAAAATATTTTTTAATTAAATTAACCAGGTGCCCTGTATTTTTATTTGTTAATGGCAACCCTAATAAAAATGCCATTCAAAAGATGATGAGCAGTCATGAGTGAACATTTCAAACACTGACCCTACTATCACATCACTTTAGCAAAAACAAGCACCAACAATGAACAAGATTTTCTAACTCACCAATAGTCTCACTTTAAAAAATGTTTGCTAATTTGATAGGCAAGAAATGATATTTAATTATTATTTTAATTTACCTTTCTTTGATTTTTATTGAGACTGAACAAATTTTTAATCCTTCATTATTTTTATGTCCCCCTTTGTAAACAGATCAATCTTGTGCTGGTCTTTATGTATTTATCAGAGAGAACATCAGCTCTTCGTACAATAAATATAGTATACCTGTGCCTAGTTTATTGTTGATCATTAATTCATGATCCTTTTAATTATAGAGTTTTTATGTGATCAAGTCTCTGGCTTCCCCCTATACATGGAACAATTTTCCCCATCTAGAGATCAGATAAATATTCACTTATAATTTCTTCTAGTATTTTTTAAAGATTAAAAAAATTTTATTGATTTGAGAGAGAAAAATAAACATCGATTTGTTGTTCTGCCCATTTATGCATTCATTGATTGCTTCTTGTATGTGCCCTGACTGGGGATTGAATCCACAACCTTAGCATATTGGGACAACACTCTAACCAACTGAGCTACCTGGGCAAGGCTTAGGGTAATACTTTACCTACAGTTTTTGTAAAATCTCACTTTAAAAAATTTAATATTCACATTTTTCAAATCATTAAAGAAAACATGATTTTTAAATGGACATAGTATAGCAGATTTAATACTTATATCTAACATGTAGGTTTCTTTCTAATTTTTCGGGATAATGCTATTCTACAAAAAAAAATTTTTTTAATATGTTTTTATTGATTTTTTTAGAGAGAGGAAGGGAGAGAGAAATAGAAACATCAGTGTGAGAGAGAAACATTCACCGGCTGCCTCCTGCATGCCTCCTAATGGGGATCGAGCTGGAAACCCAGGCATGTGCCCTGACCAGGAATCGAACCGGGACCTCTTAGTCCATGGGATAATGCTCAATCCACTGAGCCACACTGGCTGGGCTGCAAAAATTTTTTTTAAATAATGTTGTGATTGAGATATTGGTGTATGAGTTCTTGTGAAGCAACAATGTTTACATTTTTAAACAAAGTTGTATTTTGCAAAATTAATATATGTGATCTTGATTTTTTTTAAATCAAATCATTTTTTTCAAACACATCTACAGTAGTTTTTCCATATGCTAAATTTGTAGGTACTGCTTAAATATTTATAGCAGCCTTAAAAATATTGTCTCACCATAAGGTAGTTTCTGTCCTATGTTTTTTTTCTTTCCTGATGGAAGATTTGGGGACTGTTGTCACTTTTTCAGCTAAAAGAATTGTGGATCTTCAGTTGAGCACTCTGTCAACAAGACTCAGGCTGTCTCCTCTTTCTATGTCTTCTTTTTTCTTCTGACACCAAGTATTTGATTCCAGAAGGAGAAAATCTGACCAAGTTAATTACTAATACCCATAATGGGCAGAGACTATTGCAACAAGACAACTCAGATGTCGCTAGCCAGTCTATGGATTGACATCATTGGATAAGTGTCCATCTGTGATCCAAATCATTGGCTACTATTAAGGAGCAGCATAGGGCAACTTACTTCAGCAGGGAATTATGGGAATAGACAAGAATAGTAGACATGGCCAATACTGAGATTTATATGTCTAATAGAAGGAAAGAGAAAAAAATAAAGAAGGGAAGAGAAACTTCTTTTCTCCATCATTGCATACTCTACAGTACATCCATGTAGAGAAGCCAATACAAACACTTGACAGGCAGGGTTAGAAAATTTCTTTTTTAATTTTTTTTCCTTATTGATTTTTAAAGAGAGAGGAAGGGAGAGGGAGAGAGAGATAGAAACATCGAAGAGAGAACACTGATTGGCTGCCTTCTGCATGCCCCCCACAGGGGATCTGGCCCACAACCTGGGCATGTGCCCTGACCTGGAATCGAACTGGCGACCTCTTGGTGCATGGATTGATACTCAACCACTGAGCCACACTGGCCGGGTAGGGTTAGAAAATTTCACTTGGATCTCTCACAAACATCTCAAACTCAACGTGTTCAAAATTCAACTCTTGATCTTTTTAAAGTCCTCTGCCATCCCTATTAGGCTTTGCTATATAAATAAATGGCACAATCATCCAGCCAAATCTGGGAGTCACCCTTGGTTCCTCCATTTTATCTAGTACTGACATCCCTTCTTCAATAGGTCCTGTAAAATGATTATATATATATATATATATATATATATATATATATATATATATCTTGATATATCTTGTCTGCATATTTTCATCCTTACTGCTACCACTCTAGTCCAAGCTCCCCATCATCTGTTACCTGAGCTGTTGTAATTCCCTCCTAACTGGTCTTCTTGCTTCCATTTTTGGCCCCTACAATCCATTCTTCACAAAGCAGCAATAGTAATCTTAGAAAAACATTAAGTTGGATGATATTACTCTTTGGCTTAAAACTCTTCAATGGTTTCTAACTGTTTTTAGAAAAATGAAGGGGTTGAACTTAAAAATCTACAATGTCTCCCCTGAATCAAAAATATTGTGCTCCCTGTGAGGCAAGGAATGGATGTGGAAAATAGGAAAGGCATGTTTGAGGGATAATGAGTAAAATCAGCCCAGCTAGAAAGGAATTTTTTAAATGTGTAAATGATTTGAGGGTCAGGTAAAGGCATTTTGATTTTATTCTCTAGATAATGGGGAGCCTATGAGTGTTTTAAAGCAGAAGGACAAGTTGGAAAAAAAAAACAGTTTTTGGAAGATTTAACTGAAGGCAAAATGTGGTCTATTGTCAGCAAGGACTAAAAAATAGAGGGGTTGACGGTGGGGATGGAAAAAATTGAATGGATACTGTATGTTGTATAAGAGAAACCAAATTATTCCAGGGGTGCAAGAATAGTTCAACACCAGAAAATCATTTAATGCAAAACACCACCTAATGAATTAAGGTGAAAAATATGTGATCATATCAATATATCCAGGGAAAAACATTTCTGATAAAATTCACCATTCATTCATGATAAAACTGTGGCAAGCTGTGAATAGAAGGGAACATTCTTTAGTTGATAAAGAATATCTACCAAAAAAAATCATTCTTTTTTTTTTTTAATCCTCATCCAAGGATATTTTTCTATTTATCTTCAGATAGAGTGAAGAGGAGGGGAGAGAGAGAAACATCGACGTGAGAGAGACACATCAACTGGTTGTCTCCCACACAACCCAACCAGGGCCAGGGACGAACCGCAACCAAGGTACATGCCCTTGACTGGAATCGAACCCACGGCATTTTGGTCCTCAGGCCGATGTTCTAACCACTGAGCCAAACCATCCAGGGCGCAAAATCACTCTTAATGTTAACAATACTTTAGAAACATTCTCATTAATACAGAAATTGTGCCTGCTACTCAACATTGTATTTAAGGGTCTAGCCAATGCAATAAGAGAGAAATAAAAGAAGTTTAAGAACTGGGAAGAAACTAAGCTGTTGTTACTTGTAGATTATATGATTGTCTATTGAGAAAATCCAAGATAATCCACAAACTATGAGAACCCATAAGAGAATTCAGCAAGATTGCTGATACAAGAGCAATGTTAAAAATAGGTTCGATATAGCCCTGGTCGGTTTGGCTCAGTGGTTGGAGCGGCAGCCTGTGGACCAGAGATTCCCGGGTTCGGTTCCCGCTAGGGGCACGTACCAAAAAAAAAAAGAAAAAGAAAACAGAATGTCAATGCTTTAGAAGAAAGTTTGATAATACCAAATAATCATGAGGATAAGGAGAAAGGGGAATTTTCATAAATTGCTTGTTCAAGACTATCCCATCACTTTAAAGAACAATTTGCCAGTTTACGGGAAAGGTAAGGATGGGCCTGTGTAAACAAACTCCAGCCAAACATAGGTGCACAAGGAAGCATGTACAAGAATATTTATTCCAGTATCATTTGTGATGGTGAAAAACTGGAAATAACCTACTCAATAAGAGAATGGGGAAATAAATTGTAGCATATTCATATAATGGAATAGTATATAGCAGTGCAAAGGAATGAACCAGAATGTATTAATATAGACAACACTCAAAACCCTTATGTTGAATTACAAAAGCAAGTTGTGGGGAACATCTGTAATAAAAAATATTAGTAAATTAAGTATTTTTTAAAAAGCAAGTTGGGCCCTGGCCGGTTTTGCTCAGTGGTTAGAGCGTCGGCCTGGGGACCAGAGAGGCCCGGGTTCGGTTCCCGCTAAGGGCACGTACCTCGGTTGCAGTTTGTCCCCGGCCTCGGTTGGGGTCGTGTGGGTGGCAACCAGTCGATGGGTCTCTTTCACATTGATGTTTCTCTCTCTCTCTTCCCCCCTCTCTGCTCCCCGCTCTGTCTGAAGATAAATGCAAAAATGTCCTTGGGTGAGGATTAAAAAAAAAAAAAAAAAGAGTGAAAAACAAGTTGGAAAAAGTTCCGGTCAAGATGGCGGCGTAGGTAAATGCGGTCTCGCCACCTCCCACAACCACATTAAAATTACAACTACACTACAGAACAACCATAATTCAGAACCGCCTGAAATCGAGCTGAGTGGAAGTCCTACAATCACGAAATTAAAGCAGCAGCCGCATCAAGACTGGTAGGAGGGCGGAGGCGCGGACGGGCTGGTCCCACACCCACGTGTGGCGGATAAATATCAGGAGGACACCTGGGCTGTGAAGGTGCTCCCTGAGGAGTGAGGGGTCCCCATCCCACACCAGGCTCGCAGCCCAGGGTTCCAGTGCCAGGGAGTGAAGTCCCCATCACTTCTGGCAGGAAAAACCAGTGGAGACTGAGGCAGAGGGAGGCTGAGGCTGACGGATCCCCAGGCAGTTCCTGTTAAGGGCCCGCGCATGGACTTACTTGGACTTGCTCCTTCTGAGCTCCAGCGTGGGGCAGGCAGCTTGAGGGGCGCCAGAGACATACAGGGAAGAATTGAGCTGTTTGGCCTTGGGAAGAGGGCTGAAGAGGCGGCTTTCTCCTGGACAGACATGCTGGCGGAGGCTGACGTTGCTTTGGTGAGCCCTTCCCTGGGGCAGCAGACTGGCGCCATGTCTGGGACTCCAGCAATCTGGCTCACACTGTTGGCCCCGCCCTGGTGAGTCCCTGAGGCCCCGCCCCACCCAACTTTCCAGCCAACCCAAGCTGTTTCCAAAGGCTTTACCATAGGATTGGCCTGTCTTGGATCCTGCTTCAGAGTTTCCTAAAATCTCTCAAACAAGCAGCATCTGGTCTCAGCCAACCCCCTACCTCTCATTAAGTGGCCCCAGGCCTGGCACTAGAAGCAGCCAGCCTTGGTTCACAACTTGGCCTTGCCTGGGCCAAGAAATAAAGAATAATTTACAGGGAATCAATAGTAGGAGTAGGTAAAGCCAAGAAGCAAACCATCAATTTGGAATATAAGGAAGCAAAAAACACCCAATCAGAACAGCAAAAAGAAAAAAGAATCCAAAAATATGAGGATAGTGTAAGGAGCCTCTGGGACAACTTCAAGCATACCAACATTTGCATCATAGGGGTGCCAGAAGGAGAAGAGAGAGAACAAGAAATTGAAACCCTATTTGAAACAATAATGACAGAAAACTTCCCTAACTTGGTGAAGGAAACAGACATACAAGTCCAGGAAGCACAGAGAGTCTCAAACAAGATGAACCCAAAGAGGTCCACACCAAGACATATCATCATCAAAATGCCAAAGGTTCAAGACAAAGAGAGAATCTTAAAAGCAGCAAGAGAAAAGCAGTTTGTAACTTACAAAGGAGCTCCCATAAGACTGTCAGCTGATTTCTCAAAAGAAACTTTGCAGGCCAGAAAGAAGTGGCAAGAGATATTCAACGTAATGAAAAGCAACAACGTACAACCAAGATTACTCTGTCCTACAAAGCTATCATTCAGAATCAATGGACATATCAAGAGTTTCCCAGACAAGAAAAAGCTAAAGGAGTTCATCACCACCAAACCAGTATTATATGAAATGGTGAAGGGTCTTCTTGACGGAGAAGAAGAACAAAAATATGAACAATGAAATGGCAATTAATACATATTTATCAACAATTGAATCTACAAACAAAACGTGCAAGCAGAACAGAAACAGACTCCTGGATAGAGAACTTTTTGTTGCTTGCCAGATGAGCGGGGGCTGGGGGGATGGGTGAAAAAAGATGAAGGAATTAAGAAGTACAGATTGGTTGTTAGACTGATGAACCTCAAAGGGAAGGGGGGAGGGAGGGCGGGATGAAATAAACCAAAGAACTTCTAAGCATGTACACATAACCAATGGACACCGACAATAGTGTGGGGAAGGCAGGAGGGGGACAGGACTGGGGCGGAGGGGGTCAATGGGGAAAAAAGGGGGGACATCTGTAATACATTCAACAATAAAGATGAGTTAAAAAAATAAAAAACAAGTTGTAGGATGATATGTACAATATACCATTTGTGTAAAAAATTTAAATACACAAAACACTACTATATATTGTTTATTGATAAATGGATATGTAGAAAAAGTATAAAACCTTGCATGGGAAGTTATATACAGAATTTACATAGTGATTATCTCTAAGGGAGTGCAGAATAAATTGAGGAGAGGTAGAAATTTCAAATGTATTAATAATGTTTTATTTCTTGAAAAACCCTGAAGAATATTTTGTAACTATACAAGGAGATGGATGTTAATAAAGGTATTGTAGTAATCATTTCACAATATGTGTATGTGAATTCATTATTCGGTATACATTAAACTTATACAGAGATGTATGTCAATTGTATCTCAAAACTGGAACATTTTTTAAAAAAGAAAAACTCTGAAGCCTATATGGCAACATATTAAGATTTGTCATGTCTGAATGGTAAACAGGTGTTTATTCTCTGCTTCTTCCTATGTGTTTGAAATATTCATAAATTCAAAAAACCTTTTTCTACCTTATTTTTTCTTCTTTGATGTTAGAGAGAGAAAGGGAGAGGGAGAGATAGAAACATCAGTGAGAGAAAACATCCATTGGCTGCCTCCTGCCTGTCCCCCACCGAGGATCCGGCCCACAACCTGAGCATGTGCCCTGGCTAAGAATCAAACCAGTGACCTCTTGGCGCCACACCACTGAGCCACACCACCTGGGCTCAAAATTGTTTTTAAAGAATCAACAAGACTAGGTGAGGTTCCCCATCCTGCGGCTATCCCCAGAGGCCCCTGCAGCCGCCCTCACCACGGAACCACGCAGTGCTGAGTCCTCCAAGCTAACCGGAGCCAGTGGAGGGGCATCTTGGAGGCAGCGGTGCAGGGAGTAGCGGGACCGTGGCATGTGGTCCTGGCATTCGCCATGGCGTACAGTGGCCTGGTGTGAGGCACGGCGTTGGCGGCCCTGGGCTGAGGCAGTGGCGGTCAGGGCCCGAGTCTACTTTCAGAGACCCCCTAGGGCTGCAGGCGAGGGCCCAGGCAGCACAGACGACAGGTTACGGTCAAGTACAACACAGGGAGTTAAGGAAGAGCCTTGAACCTGGAGGAGTGGCTCCTGGAGCAGTTCACTTGCCTCTAGGACTGCCAGGAAGAGGAGATCTTGCAGCTGGAGGTTGATGTGAACGAACTCGTAGAAATGGAGATTGATGATACAGGGCTGCCAAAGTCAAGGAGCTACAGGTTGACTGTTACAAGAACAGAGGAATGCAGAAGCTGAGCACACCCAGAAAGAGGTAAGGGTCCTCAACCCAGGTGAATGGTGGCTACCATAGGAACATCGCTGCCCCCTGACCTCATAGCAACAGCAATACCAAGGGGCCCTGCAGCCACGCCTGGTGCCATGAGCAGGACTCCACGTGCCCTTGACTTAGGGGCTACTTCCCTGTCCCGTTTTTCATTTTTGGTGTTTTTATTGTTATTAAACTGGTGGGACTTAAAAAAAAAAAAAAAAGACTAGGTGATAGTGTGGGTGTGAAGTCAAGAAAGGAGTCAAAGATGACTTAGTTGTCTGGTGATGATGTCATTAACAGGAAAAGAGAAGCTAGGGAAGCTGGCTTTGTGGAAGATAAGGAATTTTATTTCTTGCAAGTTCAGCTTAGGGAAACAGCACAGCATTCAGCTAGAAATGTGCATTAGTATGTGTGAAGCAGGAGGTCAGGAGAGGAAACTAGCCTGCCAAGAGCAAGTGGCAAAGCAGGACATTTGCTCTGGGTCCCTGTCTTTCATCACATCACAGGGACCAAGGCATAAGAGTGATTAATATAGAAGAGATTCCGGAGGGAGGGTATAAGGAATAATGCAGAATCAGGTAATAAGGATTGAGGAAAGGTTATTGGTGATGACTTTCAGGTGAGAGAATGAGAGTCCAGGTAGCAGACAGCTAAAGAACAAGTGAATGTCAAAGGAAGGGGAAATAGTGGTAGCCCATTCATTTTAGAAGATGGGCCATGAAAAGGAGGGGGAGATACTATACATTGTTTAAAGATAAATATATATGTAGCAAAAGTAGAAAAACTTGCATGGGAAGTATATCACAGACTTTATGTATGTATATACATGTATGTATATATATATATATATATATATATATATATATATATGTGTGTGTGTGTGTGTGTGTGTGTGTGTGTGTGTGTGTGTGTCTCAGTCCGTTCAGGCTGCTATAACGAAATACCACAGATTGGGTTGCTAATAACAAAAATTTATTTCTTACAGTTCTGGATGCTAGAAGTCTGAGATTAGTGTGCCAACATGGTCAGGTGAGGAACCTCTTCCAGATCAGACTTGTCATTGCATCCTCACATGGTAGAAGGGGCTAGGGAGCTCTGTGTGGTCTCTTTTATAAGAGCGCTATACCTACTCATGAAGGTTCTATCCACATGATCTAATCACCTCTCAAAGCCCCACCTTCTAATATCATCACATTGGAAATTATATTTCAACATATGAATGTGGGGGGAACACAATGTTCAGACCATAGTGATATGTATATATAATGGAATAGATTTTAATAATTCACAATACTAATTAACAGACTATTGAAAATCTGTCACAGTGGCCCTGGCCGGTTTGGCTCAGCGGTTAGAGTGTTGGCCCACGGACCGGAGAGTCCTGGGTTCGGTTCCCGCTAAGGGCACATACCTTGGTTTTGGTTTGTCCCTGGCCCCAGTTGGGGTCGTGTGGGTGGCAACCACTTGATGTGTCTCTCTCACATTGATGTTTCTCTCTCTCTCTTCCTCCCTCTCTCCTTCCCTCTCTATCTGAAGAAAATAAAATAAAATAAAAACTAAGTGCATTAAAAAAAATCTGTCACAGTGAACAAAAATGTAAATATATGCACATATATATAATTATATATATATATTTTCTATCTGTTCAAAAATTTACCTTGTGCAAAGAGAATATGAAGAAATAATTTAACATTTAGAATGATGCCCAACTCAAAGATTCAAATGGACTACCAATCACCATAGCAGAAAAAGAGTATCTCAGGAGTACTGTGAGGACAAGAAGTAAAAAATACATTGATACTGTAGACATTTTCAGCCATTTCAAGAGAAAAATGAAACCAAAGTCAATAGTCATTAAGGATTAGATATAAAAAAATAAATCATCTAAGAGGGAAAAATTGCTAACTACTAGTGGCAAAGTGATACAATGGCAAAGCAGTGGATGACGATAGATTTGGGCTCTCTTATATTCACAAATCAGGAGACAAGGGCAAGTAACCATCTGAACTCACAGAACAGGAAGAAGTCCAGAAAATTAAGTAAAGGACCCAGGAGATGGAGTAGAAATGCTCTAAGAAATTATTACAATTGGAGCACTTAGCCAATGTGGCTCATTTGGTTGTGCATCACCCAGTGCAATAAAAGGTTGCTGATTTGATTCCCAGTCAGGGCACATGCCCAGGTTGAAGGCTTGATCCCTGGTAGGGGTACATGCAGGAGGCAACTGATCAATGTTTCACTCTCTCACTCCCTCTCCCTTCCTCTCTCTCTCTAAAAATCAATAACAATATATTAAAAAATATATAAATCAATAAACTGAAAAAAGAAATTATTACAATTTGATTCACATAATTTAGAAACTTCATAAGATAACAAAATATCTATGATAACACATTTATAAGATTAAATTATTTTAATTTTATTGAGAATAAAATATATTGCCCTGGCCAGATAGCTCAGTTGGTTAGAGTGTTGTCTCGAAACACCAAGGTTTTGGGTTTCATCCCCAGTCAAGACACATACAAGACACAACTAATCAATGCATAAACAAGTGGAACAACACATCAATGTTTGTCTCTCTCTCTCTCTCCCTAAAATCAATTTTAAAAGAATAAAATGTATTAAACTTAGATATCTTATGTTTTCAAGTTTCATTATAAAACATAACATGAAAAGCAGAGTTTAAGAATGAGAACAGAGCCCTGGCCAGTTTAGCTCAGTGGCAGTGTCAGCCCACGGGCCAATGAGTCCCGTGTTCGATTCCAGTCAAGGGCATGTACCTTGGTTGCGGTTCGACCCGGTCCTGGTCGGGGTTATGCAGGAGGCAACCAGTCGATGTGTCTCTCTCATGTCGATGTTTTTCTCTCTCTCCCTCTCTCTCTCTCTACCTGAAGATAAATACAAAAATCCTCGGGTGAGATAAAATTGGAGAAAAAAGATGGTGGAAGGCAAGACCACAGCAAGGGTGAGTGTGAGTGAGAGAGAGAGATGTGAGTGGACGTGACTGTGGACGAGCAACCTCGAGCAGTGCAGAAACGTGGGGCAGACAGTTCCTGTGCTGTGGACAGGGAGCAGACGGTTAGTGCGGTAAGCGGCTTGTCAGGGTGCTTCTCCCTGCGCGGCTGGAAGGCCCCGTCATTTTGGAAGATCCCTGATCTTCTCTGGCAGAAGGCAGTGGGGAGCAGCCAGGGCTGAGCTACCTGAGTCCACCAGTGCAACTTGCACCATCAGACCAGTGGACCCTGCTGTGTCAACGCGGATCGGCGCACAGTAGCAATGCTATCGAGGTGCCTGCTGTGGTAGCTAAAACCAGCCAGAAGCTGAGCACCATCCCCCACAGCAGCAGCCTGATCAGAGCCAGCAACATCCCACATGACAGCAGCCTGATCAGAGCCCAGCATCATCCCCCACAGCAGCAGCCTGATATGAGCTGAGCACCATCCCCCAGCAGCAGTAGTGACAGTTTGGGAGCCCAGCACCTTCCCCTACAGCAGCAGTGACTGGGCAGGAGTGGAACCCCAACCCCACCAGCAGCTGAGGCTCTGGAGCTGAGACACCCCCCCAGCAGCAGAGGCTCAGGAGCAGACATCCATGTCCAGGTGGTAGCAGCACAGATTGACAGCTGAGACCCATCCCTAGCAGCATCAGCAGAGGCTGATCAGGAGCAGTGCCCCAGCCCAAGCAGCAGCAAGGCTCGGGCAGCCAAGACCTGCCCCTGACAACTACAGGAGCAGATTTGGAGTGAAGCCCCTCCCCCAGCAGCAGCAAAGTCCCAGGAGCTGAGCATCCTCAGTGCCCAACAGCAGCAGAAGATTGGGAGCTCAGATAACCCCCTGTCAACAGCAGTAGCAGTAGCAGCACAAACCGGGAGCTGACACTCGCCCACAGCAGCATCAGCAGTGACTGATCAGGAGCTGAACCCCACCAGGCAGAAGTGCACCCCAGCAGCACCCCAGTGGGACCCATGCAACCCAGCAGTGCACCAGCGGGACCCACACACCCCAGCAGTGCACCAGAGAGACCCACGCACCCCAGCAGCACCTACCACAACACACTAATACCAGCTGCCAGTTCTCAATCCTCCAGGACCCACAGCAGGCAAGAGGCAACACACACCAAAACAGTCTGGGAGACATAGCAGCCTTATTTGATACCCATTGACCAGCCTACACATTCCATCATCCTTAACCAGGCCTAGAACTACCAGACTGCTAAAATAGTGAGACAAAGAAACAACACCCAAAGGAAAGAAAAGGAGGCATCACCAGAAAAGGACCTATATGAAATGGAAGAAAGCAATTTGTCAGATAAAGAATTCAAAGCAATGATTTTAAGGGTGCTCAAACAATTTAGTGAGAACTACAAGCAACTTAATAAGAATTATGAAGAGCTCAGTGGGAACTACATCAGCTTAAAAAAAGAGGTAGAAGCTATGAATAAAAATCAAGAGGAAATAAAGAATGACATATCTGTTATGAAAAATACCTTACAAGGATTCAATAGTAGATTAGAAGAAGTTGAATACTGAATCAGCGAATTAGAAGACAAGGTAGAAAAAACACCCAAATAGAGCAGCAAATGGGAAAAAAAATTAAAAAGCAGGAAGAGAGTTTAAGGGAGCTTTGGGACAAAACCAAACATAACAACATTCACATCATAGGGGTACCAGAAGGAGAAGAATCAGAGAAAGGAATAGAGAACCTGTTTGAAGAAATAGTGACAGAAAACTTCCCTAATTTGGTGAAGGAAAAAGTCACACAAGTCCAGGAAACACAGACAGTCCAAAGCAAGATGAACCCAAAAAGACCCATAGCTAGACACATCATAATTAAAATGGTAAACATCAAAGACAAAGAAAGAATCTTAAAGGAAGCAAGAGAGAGACAGAAAGTTACCTACAAGGGAGCTCCCATTAGACTGTCAGCTGATTTCTCAATAGAAAGACTGCAGGCCAGAAGGGAGTGGCATGAAGTAAGTATACAAAGTAATGAAAGGCAAGGGTCTGAATCCAAGACTACTCTATCCAGTAACCTATCATTCAAAATTCAAGGTGAAATAAAGAGCTTCACAGACAAAAGGTAAAGGAATTTACCACCACCAAACCAGCACTGCAAGAAATGCTAAAGGGACTATTGTAAGAAGAAGAAATAGGGAGAGAGAGAGGAACACAAGCATACAATAAAAATGGCAATTAATAAGTATCTATCAATAATAACCTTAAATGTAAATGGCTTAAATGCCCAAATCAAAAGACATAGGGTAGCTGATTGGATAAGAAAACACGACCCATATATATGCTATTTACAAGAGGCCCACCTCACAACAAAAGACTCACACAGGATAAAAGTGAAGGGAAGGAAAAAAAAATTTCCAAGCAAATGGAAATGAAAAAAAGCTGGTGTAGGAATACTCATATCTGATAAAATAGACTTCAAAACAAGAGCCATAATTAGAGACAAGGTCACTACATAATAGTAAAAGGATCAATCCAACAAGAGAATATAACCCTGGTAAACATATATGCACCAAATACGGGAGCACTAAAATATATTTAAAAACTCCTGGAGGACATCAAGGGAGAGATCAATACCAATACAATCATAGTGGGTGACTTTAACACCCCATGGACACCACTAGATAGATCTTCTAGACAAAAAATTAACAAGGACACAAAGTCCTTAAATGATGAACTAGATCAGTTGGACTTAATTGATATTTACAGAACATTTCACCACAAAGCTGGAGAATATACATTCATCTCAAGTGCACACAGGACATTCTCAAAGACAGACCACACGTTAGGACACAAAGTAAGTCTCTACAATTCAAGAACATTGAAATCATATCAAGCGTCTTCTCAGATCACAGTGGCATGAAACTAGAAATCTATTACAACAAAAACACTAAAAAACATTCAAACACATGGAGGCTAAATAGCATGTTATTAAACAACAATGGGTTATCAAGGAGATAAAGGAAGAAATTAAAAACTTCCTGGAAACCACTGAAAACGAACACACAACAACATAAAATCTATGGGACTCAGCGAAAGCAGTCCTGAGAGGGAAGTTCATAGCACTACAGGCCTACCTCAAGAAACAAGAAAAATACCTAATTAACTTTCTAACCCTACAATTTAAAGAACTAGAAAGTAAACAAAAAGAAAAACCCAGAGCAAGTAGAAGGAAAGACACAGTAAAGGTCAGAGCAGAAATAAATGACAGAAACTAAAGAAACAATTCAAAAGATCATTGAAACAAAGTGCTGATTCTTTGAAAAGATAAACAAGATTGATGGACCCTTAGCCAGACTCACCAAGAGACAAAAAGAGAGGACTCAAATGAACAAAATCAGAAACGAAAGAGAAGTAACAACTGATACCACAGAAATACAAAGGATCTTTAAAACATACTACGAACAATTATACATCAACAAATTGGACAATCTAGGAGAAATGGACAAATTTCTAGAAACACACCATCTCCCAAAACTGAACCGGGAAGAGATAGAAAACTTGAAAAGACCAATAACAACTAAGGAAATTGAAGGGTTTAGACCGACAAACCTCAGAGGAGGTGCGGGGCGGGGGGGAGGGAAGAGAGAAACCACAGAACTTATATGCATATATGCATAACCAAAGGACATAGACAACAATGCTGTGAGGAGGGGGGGTGGGATCGGCAGGAGGGTGTCAATGCGGGGGGAAAAGGAGAAATATCTGTAACAAAAATAAATTAATTGATTCAAAAAAGAATGAGAACAATGCTTTTGTGTCTTTTTATTATGTACTGTCTTTATATTATGAGCAATGGTGCTGAATATGAATTTCACATTATTCAGTCATTCGACTAATATTTATTGAGTGCCTACTATGTGCGAAGCACTATTTTAAGTGCTGTGGATATAGTGATGAATGAAACAGACAAAAACTTGGCTCACACAGAGCTTATATTGTACCAAGGAGAGATAAACACTAAACAAAATACATAAGTCTGGCCGGTATAGCTCAGTGGATTGAGCATCATCCCAGGGACTGAAAGGTCCCAGTTCAATTTCCAGTCAGGGCACATGCCCAGGGCTGGGGCTTACTCCCCAGTGGGGGGCATGCAGGAGGCAGCTGATAGATATTTCTCTCTCACATCAATGTTTCTATCTCTCTCTTGCTTCCTCTCTCTCTAAAAAAATCAATCAAAATGTATTTTTAAAAATTATTATTATGATTTTATATTCGTCACATGCTGAAATTATATTTTGGATGTATTGGCTTAACAAAAACATATTAAAATTAATTTTCACCTGTTTCTTTTGACTTTTTAATATGGTTACTAAAATATTTTAAATAATATATGTGGCTCACATTATATTTCTATTTGACAGTGCTGATACAGATAGTGTATAAAACAATGAACATTGGATTAGGTCATCAAGGGAGTGAAAGGAGTAACTAGAGAAGAGGTCCAAAAATTAAGCTATCAGACATGCCAACAGTGACTAAATAAACAAACACACTCGCACACGTATGCACGTGCACACACACACTTTATATTAAGCTAGAATTATAAATAATAAAGCACATTCATCATACATATGAATATATATGTACATAACCATGTAACCATCACTTCACTATATTCTATTTTAATTGTAACTTAACATGAAGAAACCATTTGGAATATTATTGGAGCAAATGTTTTCAAGATTCATCCTAGTTGTAACATGTGTCAGTAAATCACTCCTTTTTATGGCTGAAAATATTTCATTATATGGTTATACCATAATTTATTTATCTATTCATCTGCTGATGGACATTTGCGTTGTTTTCACCGTCTGGCTATTATGAATAATGCTGCTATAAACATTCATGTACAAGTTTCTGTATGGACATATGCTTTTACTTCTCTTGGATATATACCTAGGATTAGAATTACATGATCATATGATAATTCTATGTTTAACTTTTTTATGTTTACCTTTTTTTTTTTTAATCCTCACCCGAGGACATTTTTGCATTTATCTTCAGATAGAGAGGGAGAGAGGGGGGAAGAGAAAGAGAGAAACATCGATGTGAGAGAGACACATTGATTGGTCGCCACCCACACAACCCCAACCGGGGCCGGGGACAAACTGCAACCAAGGTACATGCCCTTAGTGGGAACCGAACCTGGGTCCCTCAGGTCCGAGGGCCAATGCTCTAACCGCTGAGCCAAATCAGCCAGGGCTATGTTTACCTTTTAAAAAATATTTCTTTGTTGATTTTAGAGAGGAAGGGAGAGGGAGCGAGAGAGAGAAAAACATTGATGTGAGAGAAAATCATCAATTGGCTGCCTCCTACATGCACCCTGACCGGGCATGTGCCCTGACCGGGAATGGAACTAACTACCTTTCAGTGCAAGGGATGATGCTCAACCAACTAAGCCACACTGGCCAGGGCTATATTTAACTTTTTGAGGAATCACCACAATGGTTTTTCCATAGATGTACCATTTTACATTCCAATCAACAATGTATGAAGATTTCAATTTCTGCACATTCTGGCCAACACTTGTTATTCTCTCTCTCTCTCCCTCTCTCTCTCTCTGTCTCTTCTTTTGATTATATCCATCCTAGCGGGTGGGAAGTAGTTTTGATTCGCATTTCTTTAAAGACCAATAATGTTGTGTCCTGGCCAGTGTGGCTCAGGGATTGGAGCTTCAGACTGGGGACCGAAGGGTTGTGGGTTTGATTCCCAGTCAAGGGCATGCACCTGGGTTGCAGGTTTGATCCCCGGCCCTGTTTGGGGTCGTATGGGAGGCAACCAATCGATGTGGCTCTCTCACATCCATGTCTGTCTGTCTGTCTGTCTGTCTGTCTCTCTCTCTCTCTCTCTCTCTCCTCACTTCCTCCCTTCCACTCCATCTAAAAGAAAAAATCAATTGAAAAATATTCTCAGGTGAGGATTAACAAAAAAACAAAACAAAATAAAAAACATTTTTTTTAAGACCAATAATGATGAGCATCTTTTCATGTGCCAGTTGGCCATTTGTATGTCTTTGGAGAAATGTCTATTCAAGTCCTTTACCCATTTTTTAATTGGGTTGTTTGTCTTTTTCTTGTTGAGTTATAAGAGTTCTTTATATATGCTGAATACTGAATTCTTATTGGATATATAATTTGCAAATATTTTCCCCATTCTGTGGGTTGTCTCTTGATAATATATTTTGATGCACAAAAATTTTTAAAATTTTGATGAAGTCTTATTTATCTATTTTTTCTTTGGGGGCTCGTTGTGTCAAATCTAAGAATCCACTGCCAAATTTGAGATCATAAAGATATATCCCTATATTTTATTCCAAGAGTTCTATAGTTTTAGTTTTTATAATTAGGTCATCGATCCATTTTTGGGTTAATTTTTATATAGAGTGAGGTAGGGGGTCCAACTTCATTCTTTTGCATATAGAAATCTGGTTGTCCCAATACCGGTTAGTGAAGAGACTATTTTTTCCCCCAATTGAATGGTCTTGGCACTTTCTGCAGTATTTCTTTTACAATTATGCACTTTAAATTTAAACAGATGACCAAAGGTAAGACATTCGCAAATCCTTGACATCACATCATTTCATTTGTAAATACTTCAGCTTGCTACTCAAATCTATAAAGATTTTTTAAACATAACCTTCACACTATGATCAGATCTAATAAAATTAACAATTATTCCTTAATATCATTTAATACCCAGTTTATATTCAAATATTTCTTATTGTTTCAAAATTCTCTCATGTTAATTGTAAACCTTCTCATAGGCCCTGATCATGTGGGTTTTTACGCTCCTGTTTGTTCTCTAGGGTGGTCAGATAACAGAAGTTATCATAGTGTCTGGCACATAGCTCAAAAAATTTTCACTCCCCTCCTTCCCCCTTAGTATGCCCTCCAATCTTTGTTGCATTTATTACCATTAGGCCCTCTTTTTGTTCAATAAATGTTGACTGCATACCTACTAGGTGTCAGGCTAGATGCTTCCTCTGGCCTGTGACATGGCCTCATCTCTTAAGTGGCCTGTCTTCCCATGTCTGAATTAAAACCAGTCTTCCCTCTTGTACAGTGAAGCAGTTTGAACTAGATTCTAGTCACTAGGTGATTTGTAAAGTGTGTTCCAGCTCTGAGTGTCTGCCCTCCTTGCTTTTGTTCCTGCTCTGATCCTAGTCCCTGAAATTTCCTGGACACAACCTATCTGTCCCATAAGGCTCCTGAAAGTCTGCCTTTGCTCTTTTCAACTCTGCTGCAGAGATAGCTTCCACTTAACTTGCTCAGTACCAAGTCCTCATTTTCTTTCCCCAGTCTAGACCATTCAGTGTTTTTATGAGTTTCCCATTCGGGAATATACAGTTACAGTACAAGTAACACCTAGTGCTTTCTACAACGTATGAAATACCGAAGACCCTCACATTTGCATTTTCAGAGACATTATCATTAGCTTCCTGTAGGGGAAAGGGTCATCCTCAAATCCACAAACATTGCCCTGGGCAGTTTGCTCAGCGAATAGAGAGTTGGCCCGCGGACCAAGTAGTCCCGGGTTCGGTTCTGGTTAAGGGCACGTACCTTGGTTGTGGTTGGTTCTGGCCCTGGTCAGGGTCACATAGGAGGCGGGAGACAACCAGTCGATGTGTCTCTCTCACATTGATGTTTCTCTTTCTCTCCCTCCCACTCTATCTGAAGATAAATGGAGAAATATCCTTGGGTGAGGATTTAAAAAAAATTCACAAACACTTTATAGGTACAACATTTTTATTACGCTCTTAGAAGTAGGTGAATTCAAAAAAAAGTTAAAAAAGAGGGTGAAGTTTATGGCTTTGTCTGGGAAATAAGAAAATTCTCAACATTCCAAATGGTACAATAGACTGTTAATATATATTCAGTAAGGTTTATATTATTTTAAATGTCTTATCATTGCAATAGGGCTTTTAACTTTTGAAATCCTCATGTATTGTATCCAATATGACACCATTACTATATCATAGATGATGGGTCCATAATGAGATAAAGTGAGATGGAGTTTCTTTCAGGGCCATTCACATTACCTGACTCTATAAGGTGTATTGGAAAGAGAACTAGAAAACCTGCCTTCTATTTCTGGGTCTGCCAACTATGATGTGACTTATCTTTCTCAGTTTCTTCATCTGTAAAATGGGAAAAACAGTCTTGGCTCTACCTATGTCTCAAGATTGTTTTGAGGTTTGAAAGAGATAACAGATATCAGTGTGCTTGGAGACTATACAGTTGTCCATAATTATAATTTGCTTGCTATAAGCTTATCTTATATAAGTAACTGAGAATATATTCTCTTTGGAAAAGCCTCACACGATAAATCTGTATATTTTAATTAATCATTGAGTAACCTTCAGGTGCTGGGCCTTATGTCCTGGGCCTGCCCTGTCCAATCGCCACTAGCCATATATGGCTATTGAGCACATGAAATGTGGCTTGCACAAGTGAGGAATTGAAATTATAATTTTATTTAATTTATATTTAAATATAGAAACTGATATGTGATACAGTTATGGGCAAATTTTTAAACAAGTTGGATATGTGAATCTACTCTTTCAACCAATATAATGAAATCTAAATACAGATCATGGATTTCTGATGAAAATTTATCATCTGAATAATGGAAGGGTGAAATACACTCCAGATTTC
The DNA here is from genome assembly GCA_030848825.1 of Tadarida brasiliensis. NCBI lineage: Eukaryota > Metazoa > Chordata > Mammalia > Chiroptera > Molossidae > Tadarida > Tadarida brasiliensis. Next base: position 44,292,988 of record CM061280.1, read on the forward strand.
AAAGACTTACTAGAGAACAAAATTCTTTAAATCAGAATTAATAACTTTATATTGATTTCATGTTGAAATGATAGTAATTTTGGTCTGTTGGGTGAAAGAAAATATACTATTAAAATTAATTTCGCTAGTTTCTTTTTACTGAATTTTTACATTACTGCTAATAAATTTAAAATTACATATGTGGCTCACATTCTATTTCTATTGGAGCTTTTCTCATGTAAGTACATACATATATACCTCATTCTTTTTTAACAGCTGTAAGAATTCCCTAGAATGAATGAATCATGTATGTCCATTTACTCATTCATTCACTTCACAAATATTTTTTGAGCACCCACTATGTACCAGGCACTGGACTAGGGATTGAGGATAAAGCAGTCCCTTATCGATGGGCATTTAGGGTGTTCTTAATACTTTGCTATTACATTGATACAATGAGCATATTTTTGCAGGCATCTCAGTTCATATGTGAGAGTTTTTATTTGGCATTGATTCATAGAGGTGGAATTTCTAGGTCAAAGAGCTCAATGGCATTTCTAATACTTGAATTTCAGGTTCAATTAGGATAGTGTTAACATGACAGGTAAATTTATGATAAGATCAGATATTTAACAAATGTGTAAGAGAAATCACCCAGCCCAGCTGGTGTGGCTATATGGTTGAGCATTGACCCATGCACCAAGAGGTTGCCGGTTTGATTCCCAGTCAGGGCACATGCCCAGGTTGTGGGCCTGATCCCCAGTGGGGGGCATGCAAGAGGAGGCCAATCAATGGTTTCTCTCATTGATGATTCTCTCTCTCTCTCTCTCTCTTCCTCTCTCTCTCTCTAATATCAGTAAAGGAAAAAAAAAAAAAGAAAAGAGAAATCACCCAATAAAATGCCCTATGGAAGCTGTACAATTGCTCCTACAATTTCCCTTTACTATGTGTGCATAGTTGTGTCCAAATCCTATTCATCCTCAATGTCCAGCTCAAACACTACCTCCCTTCAGGAAGCCTTCCATAGACTCTAATCGGATGTGATCTTACCTGCCTCTTTACCTCAAGTATGGTCCTTATCACAGACTGTCTTGAATCAGAAATACATCCTCTACTACTAGACTTTCATTTTTCTTCCTGAATGGACAGTGTCTTTAATTCATCCTGCATCCTCCCTCAGTGCATAATTACACAATGTAATTAAACAGAAGCCCTAAAGCGAAAAAATGAAACCTACAGTCTCAGGAGTGAGCATGGAGACTGCACAATGACCAGATGGTGTTTGCACACCATCAGTGTGACATATGCTTCCTATGGCTCACAAGGCTCTGCAGAAATTGCCAACTTCTCCAACTCTGCTTCACATCACTCCCCTTCCTTCAATGATCCAGCAACACTGGCCTTTGTTCTGGCTTTGAACACATGAAGTCTGATCCCATCCCCAGGCCTTTGTACCTGTCATTCCTTCTGCTTGGAGTGCTCTACCTCCTGATCTCTGCTGGTTTCTCCTTTCCCTTCAGGATTCAGCTCCATTTTCATCCCCTTCAAAGAGGACTTCTTTGACCATCTATTCTAAATTAAGTCCCCAACTCCAATTATTCTCTGTCATATCACCTTAACTTAATTATCCACATAACAATTATCTGTCTGAAATTAACATGTTCATTTGCTTGCACTAGAATGTAAGCTCCACCAGAAGAGGGGCCTAGACTGTCTTGGTCAAGCTTGTGTACTTTCAATGGTTATAATAGTCTGTAGTAGTAAGGATGCTTTTGGCTGAAAGTAAGAGAACATTCAACTAAAAGTTGGATAAACCGAAAGGGTTTGCTTGTAGTCCATAAAAAGAAACTCAGTGGTAGGCAGTGCTAGGGTAGGTCCAACAGTTCAGTGCTGTACAGATTCTGGACTGGTTTCTCTGCAATGATCTTGGCCTTCCCTTGTGGTTGCAAAATGACTACGAAGGGTAGATGCACCACAAGAAAATACCCCTCTCAAAAAGGAGGAGCAGATGTCTTCCTGCCCATCCCTTTTTATCAAGGTGGAAAAACTTTCTCAAAAGCCCTTCTCTCACACTTCCTTTTTATATTTCATTGGCCCAAATTGAGTGGGAGTCAAGACCATCCCACTAATAAACAGAGTGAGATTATTATTATTATTATTTTTTTAATCCTCACCTGAGGACATTTTTGCATTTATCTTCAGATAGAGGAGGGAGAGAGGGAGGAAGAGAGAGAGAGAGAAACGTCGATGTCAGAGAGACACATCGACTGGTTGCCACCCACATGACCCCAACCGGGCCGGGGACAAACTGCAACCAAGGTACGTGCCCTTAGCGGGAACCAAACCCGGGACTCTCTGGTCTGCAGGCCGATGCTCTAACTGCTGAGCCAAACCGGCCAGGGCAATATTATTTTTTTAACGAATCAAAATTCATCACCTGGACCTGGGTCTGCCTTCCCTAAGCCCTGTGGCTCTGTCCTACACCTGAAGCATATCTGGGCTCTCTTAGTAAGGAAAAAGTGTTATGGTTATTGTGGAGATAACCAACAGTGTGGGCCACACAGGCATTCAAGGAATGGAGGGAATGAATTCACACTGATCCACCTACATTCAATAATTAACAAATTGCACATGCACGCGCGCACGCACGCGCGCACACACACACACACACACACACACACTGTGTGCAAAGCAAAGACTGGTGATACAAGGCCTCTGTGCATTTAGAGGAATTCCAGGTCCCAGGCCCTCCAGGACCCTCCATCTGTGATTTATTGAGACGAATATGATGGCTGCTGAAAAAGACGTGCTGCTGAGACTTGGCCTTTGCTGGGTTCCCAGAAACCATCAACCATCCCCTTTTTTCCATAACAAAGTTTCTTATGAAGGTGTGACTGCTTGGTCTTTGAAGTTGGGAAAAGTGCCCTCTGGCAGCTGTAAGAATTCTCTTAGAAGGGTTGCATGGTTCCCCAGAAATTATGGGCCAGTTTCAAACTCTCCACAAATGAAGTAACCACAGAGAAACTGCTACGACCAGTATAGCCTCTCTCACTTTGCACTTGGGGAGGTTTTACAGGGTCACTAGTACTTCAAGATTCCCATTCTTATTTCTGCCTTAAGCATGTTTGTTTTCCATCTGGTTAGAAAATGTTCTTTGATTCTTGGAAAACAATTTTTGGAAGGTGAAGAGGATAAGGAAAGCAGTGGGAAATGGAGAGGTGATGGCAGGGCACATGGAAAAGCTTCTAGAAGACTGGTAAGTCCTCCAGAGCACAGGCAATGGCCTTCCCAATGCCACCCCCACCATACCCCTGGTGCAGTCACTGCTGAACTTGTCAACCTGCCACAGGCTCAAGCTTCACCATTAGCTCTCCAGGTCCCGGTGGGGTTCTGCCAGAGCAAGTTTCCACTTCTCACTGCTCCCTCCCGGGGTGGCCTCCGGGAAGAAGGCTCAACTGGGTAAGAAAACGCTGTGGGTGGGGAGAGGACCCAGGCTAGCCACTAGGGCCAGAAAATCGCTCTTCCTCCTTCCTCAGGGATGCGAACCATCCCCTGCCGAGCACACAATAGGCGGCTGCTCCACGTTGTTTTCCATCCCCTAGCCGCCTGGGCCCCGGGGGCTTGCAGGGTGGGAGGGTGCAAAGGTCCTCAGCCCTTCCTCGGGCACTGAAGTCTCTGAGGCGGCAAAGGAACACTGTGGTAGTGCATGCTCCACACTTGGAGACATTTGGTTAACCCCCCTCCCCCACCTTCCTCCCCCCAATACCACCACCACCACACACGCGAAGTAAGCAGCAGACAGACCTTCCCTCCCGGATGCGGCAGCACCAGCAACATCAGCTGCGGGCGGAGCCCGAGCGGTTGCCACTTCCCCCCTCTTCCCTCGTGACCTCGTCCCCCCCCTCCAGTTCTCCTTCCCACCCCCCCTCCACACACCCTTCCTCCCAGACACGCCCTCCTCCTTGGGCTGGGCTGGTCGAGCGCAGGGCTTGATTTCTCCAGGGGAGGGAGCGGCCGCCAGCGTGGGGCTAGACAGAGCGCGGGAGGGAAGGAGGGGACGAGGGAGGAGCCGCGGGAGGGAGGGAAGGAGGGACGGTGGGCGCCGTGCTGCGATGTGGCCGGCCGGCGGGTAAACAGAGAGAGCAGCAGCGGCCGCGGCTGGCCAGGCCGGGGGCATTGAGCACACCCGCGGAGACCTGCACCCGCGGCCATGGCCGAAGTGCGCAAATTCACCAAGCGGCTCAGCAAGCCCGGCACGGCGGCTGAGCTTCGGCAGAGCGTGTCGGAGGCCGTACGGGGCTCGGTGGTACTGGTGAGTGGCCGGGGCACGGGGCGTCTCGGGGGACGCACTCCGGGTGAGAGCGACTGGGTGGCTTCCCGCGCGCGGGGGCTGGGACCGGGACGGCGCTCTGGGCGGCTTCCCGGTGCGCCCGCGCTCTCGGTCTCTGGTTCAGTAAGTTTGCGCACCGGCCGCCGCTGGCCGGGGTCCGAGTCCCAGGCGCCCGCTGACAGCTCTGCGGCTGCGGGGTGCGGCGAGGGCGTGCGCCCGGCTGGACGCTGGCGGGCCATCGTGGGCTCGGAACCTGGGCCCGGGGCCGGGCGGTGAGCTGGGGAGCGGACCCGGCGCGGTCCTAGACCCGCTACAAAGAAGCGGCGATCAAGCGCGACGAGAACCGGATTCCCGCCTGCCGGCACCTGAGGCAGCCTAGGCGGAAGGATGCGTTGAACGTTTTGCACTTACACACTCGCACGCGCGCTTGCGCGCACACACACACTCACACACACCGTGTATACTAAAAAGAACCCCACCCAAAAAGCCCCGGGCGCCCAAGCTCTGGCGGGCGGTGAGACCAGAGGAAGCAAAGCGACTTCCTCTTGCTACTGGGGAAAAAGAGGGTGGTGATGGGTGTTGAAGGGGTGCTGCTGCTGGTGCTGCCGCCGTGGAGGGAGGGGATGGGAAACAACGGGGTTCCCGGGCGAGTGGGCGCGGGGTCGACCGCATCAGGGCGAGGTGTCCCCTGGTACCCGGGAGCGCTCCAGAGGAAAGGAGATGAGGGTCCGTGGGAGTTTGGGGGAAGATGGAGTGTGCCAGTTCGGGGATGGAGGACCTGGGGTGAGATCCCCACCTCTTAGGGCTGGGAAGATGGGGATTTGAAAGCGCGCTGACCCCTTGGGAACCCTCCCATCACACTCTCAGCCTCTTCGGGATTGTCTGACTCTGGAGAAGAGGGAACGGGTGCTAACGGGCACTTGCCCCTTCTTTTCTAGAGACTCGTTGCTAATTTCCTGGACTAGCGAGCAAGCCCTAAATAAGCAATCAGACTGGTTAACGAGTGTTTTTGTTACTTTGGCTTTTTGTTTGTTCGATTTTCTCTCTCTGCACTCTCTACCTTACAATGTATCATCTGCTGTGTTTAAATTTCATCATTTTAAGAGTGGGCTCTTTTTGTTAAAACAACTTATCAGAAGGAAACTTCACAGCTTTTCCTTGTAAATTTTCTGTTGATCTTGTAGAATCTGCGATAAAACCAACATTAAAGGGAGGCCAAGGGCCTGATCCCAGCAGTGGCGAAAGTTGACATTAGTGGGAGTTCTGGAGGAGGATCAAAGGTAAAATACGTACCTTTGAGATAAAGATCTGATCCCTAATAGCTACAACTGTGCAAAGCCAAGTGACTTTAAAGAAATCCCTCTATCGTGGCTGAACCCTTGGAAGTTTAATCCTACTGTTTAGCAGAGCAAAACGCAGACCTTTAATGTTGTTTAAATGTACCTGGCTTATTGTGTGTCTCACTGATTTTAGAATGAGGTCCTGTTGGGTCAGATTAGAACCTCGATTGTCATCATCCAGTTAAGAGAGGAAGGCAAGCTGTGTGCAAGGCATTTATACCAGGGCTCTCTCTTCAGTAATTGTTAACAAGTGATTCAATCTGCCTAGCACAGGAAATGCTTTCCTCAATTCAGGAAGAAAGAAAACCTTTCTTGAACAGGGGTGACTGGTTTACCACATCGTGTGAAGGGAGCCTGTGAAGTGGACAGATGGTCTCAAGAGAATAAATGGGACTCAGCAAACCAACACTGGGATTTGACCAGCATTTGACCTTCCGCCCTCAGCAGCAAAAAGTTAACCTTAGCATTCTTGCCCAGTTTTTTAGGTGTTAAAAATAATTTTGTGTATCACAGGTGTAGCTGCCCATTCCTAACCATTGACTTTGTGGCAAAGCTGGAAAAACTGTTAGTGGGAGGAGAGCCTTCTGGGAGACAGTGCTAGTCTAGCTTGCTTGGAACCGAGGCCACAGATTTTTACCAGGCAAAGCACAGGAATGATATTTATTACTATTCTGCTATGTGGTCCACATTGAGATTTGGGACGCGGGAGAGAACAGATTCTAGGAATCTCAATCAACCAACATCTATCGAACCTCTACTGTGTGCAAGACACAATGCTAGATACTCTATAATTATAAGTGAATGTGGGTGACTTTTTCTCCATTTATTTTTATTAGTTCCAACCTAGGTTGGGTCTGTCTGTATGCATGTGTTTGTCAGTAGAACACCCAGAATATGTTCACAAGTCAATTTTAGATTATTCATAGCAATTTAGTGAATGTTATTTTCAAGCAGTTCAGTCAGTAAAGAAATAAAGAAACAGTCTTAAATGGAGTGTATTCTCCTAAATGGCTCTCTTTCATGGCCCCTGCTTTTCTGACACAAAGAGCTAGCTGGTAACCAAAGTTAGCAAAGCCACAGTGGCCGGAGAGCCAGTGGACCACGTTGCAGCTGCCTCCATGACTTCCGATTTTTTTTTATATAAGCCCTAAAGTGTTAATTAGGGATATCTGAAGTTGGACTTAAACTTGCTGCTGTACATCCATGGCACTCATGTTATTAGGACTTATGTATGGAGTCATTCCCACAGCAGTTAAGCTTTCCTCTGGTGTATCTCTCACTAGAACTTTGAAAACCCACCAAGCTGAACCAAATAGACAGTATTTCCTGTTTAGGTGGTGTTTTGTTTTTTTACAATTATACACTTGTAGGTATGTTGCTAACATCATTCCCTTTTGTTCTCTGAAAAATTCAGAAGACATGGGCTATATATAGCATTTAGTTGTGTATTCAGACGTTCATTTAATTATTAGTACTTCCACGAATCTATTAGGTATATAATGAAGTACACAGAGAGACTGTTTCGTTGCTGCGTTTTCCTGTTAGTTTGGCATTTTTATAAAGGTCAGTTTTAACCCAAGGAAACCGGTAATTACAGAATTGAACATTGGCAGAGATTTCTCAAGAGAGGCTTGGGGGAAGAATATTATAACCTGAGAACGGAGAAGTGTTTACATATATACATGTTTTAAATGTAGAGGTTTTTAATGATGTTTTTGTTATAATTCAGGATCTAGCTATTTGTGTCTGGGGGAACAAAGGCATTTGATAAATCTGTTGTATTCTGGCTCTTCTTAAGAGGAGTCATTGAGCCTGGGAAAGTTACCTACTAGGTGTTTAAATACTGTTTGTTTGCTGCTGCTGAATTTACCCTCAATTCCTTGTGTGCCAGAGGATCAGGAAAAAGTTGCTAGATATTACGGGTTGTAGCCCCTTGATGCAGGGTAATGCGTGTGATGTCCCCTGGCCGGCACAGCCAGATTTCATATAACTCCAGTAGAGAAAAGCTCTCTCAAAGCTGAGAGTGGCTGAAAAGATTCTGCAGCTGTTGACTCCCCCCACCTGGCACACACTACCTTTGCTTGGAATGTTTGTTAAGTTGGAATTTAGGAAAGGCCTGAAAAAGAATCAGGGAGCTCCTCTGCTCCCTCATCCCTGGGGGACCTTGTGGAAAGTACTTAATATAGGACAAAACAACTGACACTGTGGAATAAGGCCAGTTTCAGTGGGCTTCTTGACCAAGAGTTTCCAATTCAGAGACTTAGCTTGGATGTGAATGAACTGAGAGTCAGGAGAGTTACCCAGGGTGTTGGCTCCTAAACATGGAATAGCCTCACCACTTCTGCGGGCTTTTCCAGCTTAAGAGGTCCTGGGCACGCCATTCCTGGAGGATCTTTCCAAAAGCCCAGTGCAGAGTTTGCTGTGAAACCAGAGAGGCCTCCTCACTGAACTCTCTTTGAAGCATCAAATGGTAGAATTTGTTTTCTAAGACGAACATGTTAAATTCTCTGGATTGATTCTTTTCCTATTCTAATCATCAGCAAGCCTTCTTTTTGAAACATTTATTGTTTTATTACATAATGCATGTGTTGTATAAGAGTTAGAAAAACAGAAAAGAGCCCTGGCCAGTTTGGCTCAGCAGTTAGAGCGTCGGCCCGCGGACCGGAGAGCCCTGGGTTCAGTTCCTGCTAAGGACACGTACCTAGGTTTCAGTTTGTCTCTGGCCCGGTTGGGGTCGTGTGGGTGGCAACCACTTGATGTGTCTCTCTCACGTCGATGTTTCTCTCTCTCACATCTATGTTTCTCTCTTTCTCTTCCTCCCTCTCTCCCTCCTGCTCTATCAGAGGATAAATGCAAAAAAAAAAAAAGAAAAACAGAAATAATAATCATCATTATGTCATCACCCAGGGGGAACTCAATATTCTAACGTGTATATGTCAAAACTCTTCTCTCTGTCTCCTTTGTGTATGTGTGTGTATATATATGAAAACATGGATTGAATAAATATATAAACTTTAAAATAGCTTTTTTCACTTACCAATATCTTCTGAATATTTCTTCACACCAATAAACATAATCTACATAATCATGTTTAATGACTGCCCAAATTCCACTATGGGTGTACCATAGGTAATCATCCTTTATTGTTTGATATTTTGATAATTTCCAATTTTGTGAGGTTATAAACCTGAACTGTCTAGTACAGTAACTACTAGCCACATTTAAATTTAAATTAATTTTTAAAATTAAAAAACTCGCTCCTAAATTGCACTTGCCACAGTTCAGGTGGTCAGTAGCCACATACATATACTAGTGACCACCACATTATAGAAAGTTCCTTTGGACAGCGCTGGTATAAACATTAATTGTCAATTGTGTTAGATTGTCCCTTTTGGATACATTTCTATCATTGGAATTGCTTGCGCAGACATTAGACACTTTTTCAGTGTTAAAATTCCTCTAAACACACTCTTAAATTGCTCTGCAGAAAGTTGTTGCTATTTTACTCTTTCACCAGCAGAATATAGGTGTGTCCATTTCCCCTCCCCCATGCCAACACTGGTTATTAATATTTTTTAATCTGTGTAATCTGATAGGAGATAAATGGTACATCACAGTTCTAATTTGCATGTCTTTGGGAACTCTTGAACAATTTTTTGTATGTTGATAGCCATTTGTATTTCTTATTTTGAGGTTTTGAGTGATGTGTGAACCTTCTTACAGACTATTTCCTTGTTTGTAATTCTTGCAATAACGGTCTCCACCCCCAAGATTCTGTTTCGATAAGTCTGGGGTGGGGCCAGGCATCTGTATTTTTAAAAACTGGTGAGTCTGATGTGCACAGAAACGCTAATCTAGACCACTTTGCCCACTCAAGGCAAGAAGATCTCTTACACGCATCCCTGACAAAATGATTACTTGCCTTCTCCTTAAACACTCCCTGCCTTTTAGAGGGCTATGTTAGAAAAAAAGAAAAGGTTCTTAAGCTGAAACTTAACTCTGAAGTTCCATCATGGGCTAGGCCTAGCTCTGTTTGTTTGCAACTACACAGAATATGTTTGCTTCCTCTTTTACATGACAATCCTTCAAATATTTGGAGACAGCCACCATGTCATTTTTAAATTCACTCTTTACAAAGCTGAAGAGCCTTCATTTCTTTCCTTTATTCCTCACTTTACTTGGTTTCAAGATTCTTCACCATCCTGGTCAACCTGTTTGGGCTGTTTTCCAAGGTCTCAGTGTCCTGCTTAAAATGTGGGAGGAAGAGCACAGGCTCAAGAGTCAGACCTGGGCTTGAATCTGACCTCTGTCATCTGCTTGCATTATGAACTGAGGCAAGTAACCAGATCTCATTTTCCTCATCTGTGAAGTGGGGATAAATAGTTGTACCTACCTGTGGAGTTCTTATGAGGATTACAGAAGGTAATGTATGGAAAGTGTCTGATGTATAAGTAAAGCATAATAAAGGTCAAAGACAGAGAGAGGTCTGGTGGGGGAAAAGGTATTCTGGAAGGGTCTATCAGAATATAATGGGTCCTGGCGGGTGTGACTCAGTGGTTGAGCGTCGACCCATGCACCAAGAGGTTGATTCCCGGTCAGGGCACATGCCCAGGTTGTGGGCCAAATCCCCAGTGGGGGGCATGCAGGAGGCAGCCAATCGATGTTCTCTCTTATCGGTGTTTCCATCTCTCTCCCTCTCCCTTCCTCTCTCTCTAGAAAAACCAACAAAGAATAAAAAAGAATACAGTGGGGAAGGGGGCAGTATTTCTTACCCATTCTGGATATGAGTCATGAAGTCAGAAAGTGTGTATCCATCTCTATTCCCTGTACCTCACCCAGTGCCTGGAATACAGTAGGTACTCAGCGGGAAATGCACTGGCAACAATATGTAGGATGGACCGGATGTTGGGTGACTGGAGGTCAGTTAACTAGTTAAAATATGTAGTTCCAGAGAGAGATGTAACAAAGGCTTTAACTGAGGCCGTGAGAATGGAGATAAGGGGGAAAGTGTAAGAGATATTTCAGTGTTAAAATCAACAGGATTTGGTAACTCTTGAAGGGGGAGGAAAAGGGAGGGGAAAGAAGTGGGGAAGAGAGAGGTGGAGTCAAGATGACTTTGTTTCTCGGCTGTGGTGAACTGGAGGGAAAGCGTGTTTGGTGCTAGGAGAAGGGAAAAGAAAGTGAGCCACCTCAATTTGAGAGAGTTGTCAGGGAAAAGCCAGGTTTCATTTAAGCAAGGTGGTGGAGAGAACATTCCAGGGAAAGGCTGAGCAATGTAGCAACGTGTTTTGGCAAAAGACCAAGGTTCATGAGGGCAGATAAGTGTTCCAAGTGGGATCAGGAAGGGGAGGAAGAGCCAGGACTGAGGACTGAGATGAGATTGTGAGATTAGCTGATTGAAGAGGTTTGCACCATTGGGGGTGATTAGGGAAATGGGAGGCAGGCAGGGTGTGGAGGCATGGTCTGGAGGCCAGCCCCAAACTTCCAGTTAGAACTGTGATGGTAAATTAGGTCACGCCCTGGGGCAGCTCTGCTGCCAGGGTTTGAGCAATGTTGATGAGTTACTGACTAGCCTCCTCCCCCAGGTACCTGAAGAAGCTGAATAGGATATTTCCTGTGCCGAGGGACCACAAACTAAGAAGGGAAATTAGATGTATGCAAAGAACAGAGAAGATAGCAGCACAGCAGGAGGCTAGTGGTTCTGCATTCTACTTTCAGTTAGTTACAACATCTCTGCCCCCATCCCTAAAACTCTATTATTGTGATCCTTACTGTTTTTTGGTGTTCAACAATGTTCAATAGTCCTTTGCTAATGAACAGTGTTAATCTCTATGGCATTTCCCACATTTATTTGACTACAGTGGCCTTTAAAAAATGGGAATGGGGAAAGTAAATGGTAGGTCTAACACTGAGAAATTCACATATATTGTACATGTGTAAGTCACCTTGGCATTCCTTTACTTGACCTCCAGGAACTGTACAAAGTGCTTATTACTACCTTCCCAAATCCCCAGGGCTCCACCTCAGGATCCTGTCTGTCTTGCTTGTTGGAATTCAGAGGAGTCATTTGTCCACCTCTCTGGTTTTGCTTTCTTCTGAGATACAGAATTGTCAGTAAGGCATGTTGAAAAATTATTAGTTTTTTTTTTTTTTTAAACACAGAAGGGGAGGAAGGCCAGAAACCACAGAAGGGGAAAGTAGCTAGAACAGTTTCTTTTTTTCTGCAAATGCTAACGGTAATTTTATGATACATACCTCTTTGGGATTTAGATCTCATTTTCTCATTTAGCATTTGTCAGGAGTGCAGAGGGGTTCATGGGTAACAGTGGCCTGTGGCTTATATCAACCTAGAGCCAGATGCCTTGTTGATTCTTACCGGACCCCACCCTGGAGACTCCCAGAGCAGTAAGCAGGGCAAAGGGACAGTCTCATTTGGCTGGAATTTGCCTGGAAGCTTGTGCTTGTTAGAGCACCGTGGTTTGGAGTGGGCTCTGGAAATACATAGCCCAGGTTCAAAGTTCAGCTTATGTACTTACTAGCTGGGTGACTTTGGGCCTGTTATATTCTTATGCCTTGATAACCCTCTTGTGGGCTTGTTGAAAGCCTTAAAGGAGTTGTTGCATGTGAAGCACTTAGAGCAGGGCTTGGCACATGGAACGCACTGGATGACTGTTGGCTCTCATTATTATTCCTAGGCTTTATGGTGGGCAAGAGAAGTCTTTTGTGTATTACAAGTCAAAAGACAAAAGTAAAATGGCAGAGGGAAGCAGGTATCCTTGCCTTTTTTTTTTTTTTTAATCCTCACTCGACATTTTTCCATTTTTTGTTCAGATAGAATGGGAGGGAGAGAGAGGAAGAGAGAGAGAGAGCGAAACATTGACATGACAGGTACACATCGAGTGGCTGCCTCCTGCACGACCCAACCAGGGCCAGGGACAAACTGCAACCGAGATATGTGCCCTTAGCGGGAACCGAACCCGGGTCTCTCTGGACTGCAGGCCGACGCTCTAACCACTGAGCCAAACAGGCCAGGGCAGGTATCCTTGCTTTTTAATTTTATTTCTTTCTTTATTTACTTTAAAGGTCTCACATTTATTACTGAACCAACCTATTGCAGAAAAAAAAGAGAGAAAAATTGTGCTTCCAATAATTTCCCAGTTAAAATGCCCAACTGTCCAGACAGTAGTGATATTTTCAGTGATATGGTAAGATGCAGGCAACCTGGATACAGCATAAATGTGAGCCATCTCTCATGTGTGATTCCTTATAGACCCAGTTTGTTTCTTCTCCAGTGTTTCCTCTTGGAGTTGTACCTGATTTTATTACCAGTTTTCATCCGAATCCATTGGGGAATGGGCTGATTCTGCTTCTTGGCCAGGAACCTCTTGATCCTGAAAGTCTTGTGAGAAGACATGGCGAAGGAGAATCAACCACACGCACCACGATGGTGGAGAAAGAGAGAGAAGGAAGCGGAAGGACGTGTTTAGTGGCACTCCTTGCTTTTTAATTTTATTTCCTTGCTCCAAATCATGCCCCAAAGGGTAAGTTACATGGCTGGGCCAGGAATTATACCTGCCCTGAAAAAAGAAGCTGACAGACCCCTCTCCATCTCCATTATGTTCTTGGTAATATCCATTTCCAGTTGGACTTGGTCATATTGAGGAGCCCAGGGGTTGTGAGCTAGAGCTCTGGGTCTTTGGCATTTCTCGCCTTTAGACTAGTCTGATGTGGGACAGCTATTCCTCTAGTAGGGAGGAACACCCAGTCCTGTGCCCAGGGAGAAGGTCCTCCAGTCTGGGGAACTTGTGGGAATGGCCTCTGGCAGAAGCAGTTAGTTTTTTAAAAATATGTTTTCATTGATTTTTTTTTAAGAGAGAGAGAGGAAGGGAGAGAGATATACAAACAGTGATGTGAGAGAAACATCATCGATTGGCTGCCTCCTGCACGCCCCCTACTGGGGATCTGGCCCACAACCTAGGCATGTGCCCTGACTGGGAGTTGAACTGGGATCTGTCAGTCAATCCATGGGACAACACTCAATCCACTGAGCCACACCAGTGGGCCAGAAGCAGTCACCTTTATGACAGTCTATTCAGTGTGGTTTATGCAGAGGGTGGATAGAGAAGAGCTGAGCTCTGTATGGAAAAATAGAACTTCAATGCTCTTTTCTTTCCCTCTCAAAACTTGATTGACATCTCTTTCACTCATTAATCCTCACTTTAAAATAATCAAGTGAATATTGAAATTCAAATGCCTTTTTAAAGCTCTAATTTGGAAATATGTATTTTTAGTGGAAACACTTTAAAGCTTAAAGGTCTCCTAAGAAATTAATGTACTTTTATATTTGGCTATTCTGGTTTTGTCGTAGCAGGATAAGTTCTATTAGGAATAGTGTGTACAGGTTTCCAGCATAGTTGATACTGGAGAAAATATGCCAGCTGCTCCAGCAACATGTGGTTTACCTATTGTCTGTGCACAACCTCACACGATCACGCCTAAATTTGCTATTAATGATTTCCTGCAATTCTTCTCCACCTTATTTTTATTGCCCATTGAGTTTATCGTTTAGAGGAAGCTGTATTTTTGCCTTTCCTGACAGCTTGTGTCAGATTGTATATGTTTCAAGCTGCTGAGAAATGTTTGAAACTATTCTGGTACTTCAGCTTTCCCACCATGTTGCTTTCCCTAATGACTTAAATATTATACTGGGTGAGATTTAACTAAGAAGTCCAAGCCTCTGGGACAGAGCATCTTTATTTGAAGTGTTTCAGTGAAATGTGTCAGGAGGCTGGGGAATGCCTTTGTAGGAATTTTTTTTTTTTAGACAATGACAAGAGCTTGTATTTTTATAGCCCAAACTTATGAAGAGTTAAAAATGCTGTTATGCCTGTGGCCTCGCATGTTCTTACAGGTCACAATTAAACATATAATGCATTGTTGTCACCTCTCTTCCCTAGGTGGGGAAACGGAGGCATGGTTTCAAGTGAGGCAGGCTGTAGGTCATCCATATTTACTAAATGATAGAACACGTAATAAACTCCAGGTGTCTCGGTTCCTTTGGGGTAATTAGGTAAAAAAAAGTACTAGCTCCTGGACCAGATTTCATAGTAAATCAGGTGGAGGAAGCTCTTTTTGTGTGGTTTTGGTGACGATCACTTTCTGTTGGGAAATAGTGTTTATTTCTGAACAAGCTTAGGTCTTTTAGTGGGAAAGTAGGAGGTAAAGACAAAAAAAAAGGAGGGGTGGGGTTGTTATTGAGAAATATGGGTATGATCAGTATAGATTTTTTTCTTGCCAAAGTAAGCCTAAGGATTTTGAGAACTATTTGCAATTGGCCGTTCTTCCTTTCTTTGCTATTTGAATAACTGTATGGAAAAAAGAGCTACAGAACACTGCAGAGGTCCCTGGGATCATTTTCATGGAATTATTTTTATGATTTTTTTCAAGTGGGTTAGTGGTGTCCAAAAATAACAACATATATATTTCTCTCAGTGCCTTTTATGTTAGTTTAGTTTTCCCGCTTGAGAAACTGCCAGCTTTATGCCTTACAGGACCTGTTGTCAGTGTTCATGGTGTGAGGGGAAGAGTACTGTTGGCATAACCAATTTATTTTCATAGATTAATAAGTTCCTAATTCTTCGGTGCATTAAATGGTTTCCCAGAGACCTGCAGGAGGGAATACCACCTTCTAAGGTGCCTAATTTACCACCAAGAAATAACTTAAGTTCATCAGGGCTTTTGAATCAACTGTTGCAAAAATTGAATGAAATCGTTATTTAAAAGCTTGCAGGGGCCAATAGCGCTCTTTCTGTCCAGCAGAGTGTTTACATCATGCTCTATTGCTTGTGGGGCAAAGAAGGCTTTCTCTGCTAACCTGCCCCCAGGGGAGAATTGCTCCTCCACTACCAGTGACCAACATGACTGCCTTCAGAGGAACTTGGCCACCCTCTGCCCATCCAAACAAAATGGTGTGGCAGAATTCTCAGCAGAAGAGCCAGAGGAGATTTCCATAAGGCTTCTTGCTTCAGTTCTGTAATTGAAGCGCAGCTTCCTCTCCCTGCCTCCTTCCCTCCTGTCTCTCTATGCAGCTGGAGCTGCTCTGATGTCCAGAGCTAGCTCAGCACCATACAGGTCCAGAGACCAGCTTGGGTCTATGCAGGGGACATCAGAGGGCTCTCACATTCAGAGCTCATTCAGATTCTGGGCCTCAAGTCCTATAGGTATAGGCTGCTGGTTCTGCTCTCTTTAAAATCCATTTCCAGTCACTGGGTTTTATCTTCTTTGTCCCCTTGTGTCACCCTCCCAGTCATTGTGTCCTTGTCTTGACCCCCTACCCTGTATCTAACCCTATGCCTTGGTTTTCCAGCCGGTTGCCCAGTTCTAGGAGTAAGGTCTGGTCTTGTTGCTGGTCTTGACGAGAGCTTTCCTATCCTCACCATGACCTTATAATAGCTTGAGCTCAGCATGGTGGGATAGTGGACTGAAGATGTCTCTACTTAGAGAACTCAGGTGAGGCAGAGTGTCTGGGATGACGAGTTCTAGCCAGTGGCCCTGCTGAGGGTTGGACTAGATGTATGACCTATTAGTATCCTGTGGCTGCTATAACAAATTGCCACATATTTAGTGTTTCAAAACAACATAACTTTATTATCTCACAATGCTGGAGGTCAGAAGTCTGAAATGGGTTTCACTGGGCTAACACCAAGGTGTCTGCAAAGCCTCACCCCCTCCAGAAGCTCTAGGGGAGAATCTGTTCCCTTGCCTTTTCTGGCTTCCAGAGGCTGCCTGCATTCCTTGGCTCATAGTCCCTTCTTCCATCTTCAAGCCAGCAATGGCTGGTCCACTCTTTCTCACATTGCATCATACCAACACTGCTACTGCCATCACATGTCCTCTGATTCTGACTCTTTTTTCCTCTCTCCCTCACTTAGAACAACCCTTATGATTATATTGGTCCCATCTGGATAATCCTGGATAATGTCCCCATCTCAAATTTCTTAAGTCAATCACATCTGCAAAGTACCCTTTGCCATGTAATGTAACATAGTCACAGGTTCCAGGGATTAAGATGGGGATATCTTTGGGAAACTATTATTCTGCTTACTGCTCAGGCATTGCTACAGGTGGAGGAATGGTGGAATCCTGGGGTCAGGTGTGTTCCCAACGTGGATACTGATATTGTGATGAAGGAGGGACAGGGATCTGGTAGACTGGCAAACTTAGCCAGGTGCAGAAGTCTTCATAGAATAACAGGGACGCATAACCACTTTTGAGAATTTTGGCTGAAAGAACACAATACAGGTTTGCAATCTGCAGTTTCAATTTGGATGTTTTCTTAAATTCTTCATAATTAAAAATTTTTATTCCACACAAAACTCCCTCAGTCTGGAGTTCTTGTAAGTGGGCATTGCTTCCAGACTTGAGGTGTTTCAGGATACAAGCTGGCCAGACACTTAGCAGGCACTTAGCCAGGTCAGGCCTATGGAATTTTCCAGCCTCAGTTAAAGAAAAGAGTGAAGAGGTAGGTGTGTGTGTATTTAAAAGAGAAAGGGATGGTTTCACATCACAGAGAATAACTCTTTGGCTGACAAGCCCGAAGATGCCTCTCATGTGTCCTGTGTGAGAGGCACTTCACCCATCCTGAAGGTCAAATTAGACTGGACATGGCCCTCCTACATTTCCAAGGTAATTGCAGGACCCTTTCCCAGAAATGGGTTTCTGAAACATATGACTGGAGAAGCAGAGAGAAGGACTGGAAAATCGGTCAGATTCCTTCCGGCTTCATGATGATTTCAATTGAGAGATTCATTGAAACTTCCTCTCTTGACTAAATCTAGTCATTGCCATTTTAGAGACACGCAGCACAAAAGCTTCCTGGGTGATCACATTGCACCAGCCCCCCCCCTCCCCTTACACAGACCAGTAAAATATCCATGATGAGCTGTAGGCAGAGAGCTTTACTGCCTGGAAAAGAAGTACTCTATTATAGATGTGGATTGCATTTTCTATTTTTACATCGATTCTAATTGGCTATGGCAATTCGAGACCTAGCCTAGCTTTTCTTTTTAGGGCCTTGGATAACTGACCTGGCTGTGATGCGCTGAAAATCATTATGTAAAAAGTTAGGAAACCCCCAGATTTTGTTTCAAAATTTGTATAAAATATACATTAACCACCTTCACTTTCTCCTGTTCCATTTTTCCTTTTTTCCACCTCAATAGGAAAACAGTTTCAATTCTCCTTATAAGCCATCTCAATTAAAATTTTTAGATGTTTTCACTGGAATTATCTTAAAATTTTTTCTAGTGTATTTATATACTACTATCTCTAAAACCTGAAAGGGTATTTGTTAACTACAGTTCTATTTAAGTCTTCTTTAGAAACTGGTGTTCATCTTCAAATTATGGGCTCTGTCCCTTCAACCTGGTTTATTACATTTTATTTTACTGATTTACTACTTTTCTGTTGAGGATTTTTGCTCTTTAATTTTTTTTATTTATTGATTTTACAGAGAGAGGGATTGGGGAGGGGGAGACACACACACACACACACACACACACACACACACACACAGACATTGATTTGTTGTTCCATTTATTCATTGGTTGATTCTTGTATGTGCCCTCACTAGGGATCGAACCTGCAACCTTAAGGTACGGGGACAGTACTTGAACCAACTGAGCTACCCAGCCAGGGCCAGGAGATTTTTGCTTTTTTACTGGCTCTCATCTGAACTTCATGGCTTATAGGGGGCTATACATTCATTCAATCAATGAGCTTTGTGACAGAGATGATATTTTAGAACTCAAACATCTGGGGCTGTGGTATATACCAGAAGGAACTAGAAAGCAAGTGTGTTGTTAGAGAGTGAGCTAAAGGGAGAGAAAGGCATGCTGAGCTGTGGAAGAGAGCCTTAGCTGAAGGAAAAGATACTTTCTTCAGTTCATGCTCAAATCCCAAGGGGAATGCTTTTAGAACTGTTGCTTGAGTTGAAAAGAAGCAGAGAATCTAGTTCCACTGATGTCTTTTTAATGGATTAAATCCACTTAGGGCAAGGTTTCAGAGGGTGGCAGGGAAGGGAAGGCAAGACAAGGACTTAAGACGGAAGGAAAGGGTTTCTTTCATTGTAATAGACCAAGAGCCCAGAGATTAAAATATTAACAATATTTAATGAGGGTAGCAGTATATTTTTAGATTTAGACAGGAAGAAATCAAACCCTTTAGAAATTGTACTAGGTAAATGGAACTGTTAGATAGGACAAGGGTCTGAAGGTCTGGGCAGTTCTAAATGTTATTTCTTGCTAAATGCTAAAATATAGCATAATATTTTGTAGATGCGGCTATAAACAGGATGAGCTTACAGGAACACAAAGGGAGGAAAGTAGCCAACTGCAAAGAAGAAATCAACATATAATTGACCACATAGTGTATGTAAACAATGGCTAAGCCTTCCTTCAGGGAGGCAGAGCTTTAGGTAAGAATCCCGTTTCCTTTCCTTGCTGCAAGTAAAATAACACTACCTTGTTAAACCACCTCTTGTTTTGTTTTTTTTTTTAATTTTTTTTTTTTATCCTCACCTGAGGACATTTTTTCATTTTTTGTCCAGATAGAGTGGGAGGGAGAGAGAGGAAGAGAGAGAGAGAGAAACATCGACGTGAAAGGGACACGAGTGGCTGCCACCCGCACGACCAACCAGGGCCGGGGACAAACTGCAACTGAGGTACATGCCCTTAGTGGGAACCGAACCCGGGTCTCTCTGGACCGCAGGCCGACGCTCTAACCGCTGAGCCAAACCGGCCAGGGCAAACCACCTCTTGTTTTTGAATAAAATGCCCCAAGCAGCAAACTCCGGGAGTTTGGTGATGGAACAGTTTTGTTTGGGACAAAAGGGGTGACTAAATACTTATTCAGGGGATGGAGGCAGTGCACACTGTCAACCTGCATAATTCAAGACCCTAAATCAATTAGTTAAGGAACACAGAGAATACTTGTATGCAGTTCCCCACTGTTTATGAAAGTTGGAACCCAATTCTCCAATTTAGATGGAGGACAGAGACATGTGACCACCAGAAACCTGTCTAGGGTGGGAGGGACTCATGTGCCAGGTCGGTCTACCTTCCTCCATCCTCAGGTAGAAGAGGGCAACAGCTCATACCTATTCCAGACCCATATTTTTCAAGGCAGCAAACCCTGCTGGACAGGAATGGGAGCATTGAAGGCTGACCCTTTGAGCCCTTACTTCCTCTGAGAGTGATCCCCACTGGGGCTGGCTTCCTCTTACTGTGTCCTCCTCCTTCCAAGTTGCTTTCTTCCCCTTTCCACCTTCTGCTATCCCCTACTACTGTTATCCCCTCATTCTGATTTTCCTTAACTGCTGCTCCTGGTGTTCACTTCTCTGCTCTGTCACTCACCTTCCAGGATGATCTGTATAACTGGCTCCACTGTGAGCACATTCCCACTCTCCCCTTCTTATCTTTTTCTCACCTTTTCCTTCCCTCTCTCCTTAGTGTTTGCTCAAAAAGTGTTCTCTATGGGACAGGGCCATTACTGTGTTTATTTTTTTAACCGTTTCTTTAGCCAAGGATGGAAAATTCCAAAGGTCTGAACTAGTGATGTCTGGGTGCCTTTTCTGGAAATCCAATGGTCTGGATGGCAAGGGAATGTTGTGGAACTACACATCTGTCAAGGTTGTTCCCTAAAATGTCCTGGCTTTGGAATTATTTCCAACTAAAAGAAGTGGAGTTTCTATTCTATGGAATTATGGCATAAGAATGAAAAGTTTAAGGAATGATATAATTACAACTACAGAGCCCAGTTTGTGTCACTTTGTTTTTTTTCTGTTCGGTTTAATTAGGAAAGCGTGGCTTTTGGCTTAGTAGACCTTTCAAAAGTAAAATCTTCCGTGTGAGAGACAAATGAAGTTCCCCTAGCCCAACTGAACGCAGGATTTTGCTTTGTTGGGGTAATTATTTTGCAGAAGCCATGTGCTGTTCAGAGTAACCAGGTCATCTCAGAGTTGGCCTTCTGGGGACAGGAGCATCCTCCCAGGTGACACCAGGTGGAATTGAGTAGGTCTGCTCCACTGCCATATTTCTCCCGCCTTCCCTGGAGAAATACTTTAGGCAGGATTTTGTTCACATATCCCTAGGGTTTGTTTGTTTGTTTGGACAAATCAGAGTGGACCATTTTGACAGTAAGCAAAAATGTTATTGTCTTTATAGCTAGAAACTGACCATCATTCTGTTGCCTCTCAAGAGAGGATGAGGGAAAATACCCAAATTCCCAAACTTATAAAGATACCAACTCTATCTGCATTGGCTCTATATTACCTTGAATGAGCACCCAGAGTTCCTAGCAGTCCTTCCTGTCCCTTCCTGTCCATCAGGAAGGCCCATTCCACCTTTGAATTCTCTTCTCCCACCACATTCCTTCCTGCACTGTAGCCATGCCACGGCTGTGGACAAAAAGGAGCCACGTACTAAACCTGGCGAGCTCAAGGGATGGCCTGCATGGTGTCATTACAAACTCAGAGACCTAAAGTAACCACAAAGGATGGTCTGAAATTAAAACTTTCTAGTTAAAGCAGATCATGGTGGGCAGTCATATCCTAGGCTACAGTCTTCCCTGACAAGAGTCAATCTTTACCTTAACTGAGCCTGTTTATTGGCTTTTGAATCTACCATAGCATACCTTTGGAATATCAAGGTAACTTTCCTTTTTCTGGACCCCACTGGGCACAACAACCATGCCAGAGCAGAGACCACAAATCCCTTCATTGTTGTTATTATCATATTAATTTTGGACTGTTAACTATCCTATACCCACCTATGTAAAAGATGTATGTCTATCTTTTTTTTTTTTTAATTCCTCACCAGAGGATACTTTCCTATTTATCATTAGAGTGGGAGGGAGGGAGAGAAGAGAGAAACAGAGAGAAACATCGATGTTATAGAGCCACATCGACTTGCTGCCTCCTGTACTGTAGGACCCAACCAGGGCTGGGATGAACGGCAACCAAGGTACGTGCCCTTGACCAGAATTGAACCCACGACTCATTGGTCTGCAGGCTGACGCTCTAACCGCTGAGCCAAACTGGCCAGGGCTGTCATTTTACTTTTTATCCAATCCCTTTGTTTTCTCCCTAATCTATCACCAATAGATTTCATGTAACTCACTAATGTCTTCTATTTTTATTGTAATGTATAAAATAAAGTGCAAAACTGACATTCTCTGGAGCATTATCTCAATCCGTTGAGATTTTGCTTCCTGGTAATTATTGACAGTTCGGCTCAAATAAACTCACAAAAATTCTCCACAGGTTTGAATGTTTCTTAGGTTGACATCGCCCATTGTTGTTCCCCAAACACACTGTACATTTTCTCACCTCCATGCCTTTGTGCATGCTGACCCCTCTTCCTGGAATGCCCTTCCAACCCCTTTCCTGCTAAAGGGAATCCTGTCTGTCCTGCAGATGTTTAGGTCAAACCTCCTTGCTCTCCCCACCCCCAGCAATTTGGTGCATGGTACTCCTTCTGCAGGGCTATAGCCTCCTTCTAGTTGTAGTGGTTTCCTGTGGCTACTGTAACGAATGACCACACACTGGGTGGCTTAAAACAACAAATTTATTCTCATAATTCTGGAGGCCAGAAATCCGAAATTGGTATAACTGGGCCACACTTCCTCTGGAGAATTTAGGGAAGGATCCATTCCTTGCCTCTCCCAGCTCCTGTAGCTGCCAGCATTCCTTGGATTGTGGCTGCATCTCTCCAGTCTCCCTCTGTGGTCACGTTATCGTCTCTTCAGTTGTGTGAAATCTCCCTCTGCCTCTTTCTTTTTTATTATTTTTTTATTATTATTTTATTTATTTATTATTATTTTTTATTTTATTTTATTTTATTTTATTAATTTATTTTTGTAAAGTTAGTGTCCCTCTGCCTCCTTCTTACAGAGACATCTGTGATTGCATTTAGGGCTTACCCCAATCATCCAGGATGATGTCCTTTTCTGAAGACCCTTGACTCAGTCGCCTGTGCAAAGACCCTTTTGCCATAAGGGAATGTTTGCAAGTTCCAGGGATTAGGATGGATCCATGTCTTGGGGGGGGAGGGGGCATTTTTCAGCCTGCATGTCTCTGAGGGGGGTGGGCATTTTCCAGCCTATCATGCTAGTTCTTCAAGTTTTAGAGAGGATTGATTTCATTCTGCTTCCTTACTATAGTTGTTGACAACTTCTCTGAACTGTTAGCCTGTGAATGCCATAAGGAGCTGGCAGGAGAGTGGAAGGAGCTAATAATGCTTAGTCCTTGTGCCAGAAGGGCCCAGCAATTCCCCTGACAATCTTTGTTACCTTGGGCAGGCTATTTAAATTTGTGGAACCTCTTTGTGCTCATTTGTGAAATGGAAATAGTATCAACCTCAGTGAGCCCTACAGAGTTGCTTATAATAGTAAAACAAACAAAAACAACAACAAAAATATTCCCAAATGTAAACAACCTAAATGTACAAAAGTAAGGGACTGGGCAAATATACACCCAAATACCAGAAAACCATGCAGTAATTAAAATGCCATCTATAGCCCTGCCTGGTGTGGCTCAGTTGGTTGGAGCTTTGTCCCATACACCAAAAGGTGGCGGGTTCGATTCCCAGTCAGGGCACATGCCCGGGTTGTGGGCTTGATCCCCAGTTAGGGGTGTGCAGGAGGTGGCTGATTTATGTTTCCCTCTCACAGCGATGTTTCTCTCTCTCCCTCTCCCTTCCTCTCTCTCTAAAAATCAATTTAAAAATCGTAAAAAATAAAATAAAAATGCCATCTATATTTATTATTTACATGGAGAAAGTTTAGGTTATGAAATACCATGCAAAATATGATCATATTTTGCTAAAATGATGCATATGTGATATATGTGAATTTAGTTACTTAATCACTGTGCCTCAGTTTCCTCATCTGTAAAATGGAGATAATGATAGTACTGACCTCACTGGGTTGTTGTAAGGATTGAGTAAAATAATACTATAAGGTACTTAGAATAATGCCTGGAACATAGGAAGTACTGAGTAAATATTAGCTATTTTTCTTGTTATAGTCAAGGAAAATATTCTCAAAAAAAGTGTGTGCCTGTGTGTCTACATTGTATGTGTGTACATATAATATTGACAATGTATTTCTGGATGGTGGGATTATGAGTATATTTTATTCTTGCTTTATATTTTCTGTTTTTAAAATGTTTATTGGGTCCAGCTGGTGTGGCTTAGTGGTTGAGCATCGACCCATGCACCAAGAGGTCGCCAGTTCGATTCCTGGTCAGGACACATGCCCAGGTTGTGGGCCTGATCCCCATTGGGAGGCATGCAGGAAGTGGCCAATCGATGTTCTCTCTCATCAATGTTTCTCTCTCTCACTTCCTCTCTCTCTAAAATCAATAAGGAAAAAAAATGTTTATTGGGGGATGGGGGTGAAGGGGGCCTAATATATGGTGATAGAAGATGATTTGACTTTGGGTGGTGGGCACACAGTGCAATATACAGATTGTGTATCATAGAAATGTACACTTGAAACTTATATGATCCTGTTAACTAATGTCACCCCAATAAATTTAATAAAAATAATGTTTAGTCATTTATTTTACATTGAACATGTATTTTTATAATAGAAAAAAGTAGCATTTCAGATAAGTTGCATAGTTTTTAGTTTGCTGTATTTATGTGACATATTTATGACATATAGTATCTATATGGTAATTAACATAGTGCAATTATTAAGATAATTTCTCCTGTAATCCTGCAGCTCCTTGACCATTGCTTTGCACATCTCACATTATCTGTCAAACCAATAAAATTAGGATGGTATAGAAATTTGATTTCAATTCCCATTTGCTTTTCATTCCTATCTGCTTAAGTATTCCCCAAATTTTGATCATAATGTGTGCTTTATAAAGTGAAGTTTCAGAGTGCATGTATATGTATATACACACATACACATGCTATATATGCATGTATGTCTTTATATAGCTATGTAGTTGATATTTCATATTATCTTTACAATTTTTGAGAAGTAGAAATGTGTACGCTGAATTTTCTGAAATGTAAATTAAAATTGCTCTCATCTTTCATGTGAAATGTGTCTCATGTCATTGCCACTATAGTCATCCTCTGCTGCCATTAATAATATTAATCAGGTATAAAGCTAATTAATACATGATATGCATTGATATTGTAAGGCGTTCTGCTTGCAATTTTCCTGATTTTGAACATGCTATATCTTTTTCTTTTATTTAAAAATAATGTTAAGACTTCTTGTGGATTTAAAAACAAATGCATGGGAGAATTACTGATGAATTAGGAGCTTTGAAATGGAAGGTCTTGCCTCTGACATTTAAGATAATTAGATTCTGGTGCACTTCTTGGTAAGCAGGGTCTCTTTTCTGTCTCTGCTGTGCGTTTTCTATCAGCATGCCTATCCTTGAGTTTGCTTTTTGTTGCTTTTGTTCTTCTGTCTTCTCTCCACCACATTTCTCACTCTTTTTCTTTCCAACCCCCACTCTGATCATAATATAAAACTGATATATTTGTTGTATTTAAGCTGAATTTTGAATATTTCCTCTTGATAACTTAAAAAGTAGGGGGAGGCATGAAGAGGCAGAGCACGGGAGATTTTGCAGGCAGTGAAACTAATGTGTATCAGACTCCAATGGTAGGGTAGATACATGTCCTTATATATTTGTCCGAACCCATAGAATGTACAACACCAAGAGTGAACCCTAATATGAACTATGGACTTGAGTGATTATGATGTGTCTATGCAAGTTCATCGATTGTAACAGATGTACCAGTCTGATGGGAGATACTGATAATGTGAGAGGCTGTGCTTCTTTGTGGGCAGGCGGTACATGGGAACTGAACTGTCCGCTCAGTTTTGCTGTGAACTATCTGAAAAAATAAAGCCTATTTTTAAAAAGTAGGAAGCATGAAATATTTTGTTGTTCTTTTTGTAAAAAATAAACTTAAATGTAATTCTTTTGTACTTATGTGAACCTTTAATTTTCTGCCTGTTCGTGGTCCTAATTATTTTCTCCCCATCCCTGATAGTTTGGAAGGTTGCATTCCATTTTCTTGCCAACTTGTTTGGCATAATTATGAAGACTAGCAAATGCGTATTGAATATTGAAGGCTTTGATGAAAAGTGCTAGGTAAAAGCAAAGCAACTTTATTATTAGAGTAGGGGAGTGAGTCAGAAATTTTAAGGTGGATTTCTCACTATATGACTCTGGAGGCAATGCATCCCACAGGTAAAATGGGTAACAACCAATGAAAGTACAATGAAGAGGCACCTGCTAATCAAATTCAGGCTTTGGTACAACTGTGCTTGCTCAATGACACCCATGTGCAAATTTAGCATACATTAGGGGAATCTGATTTTTGAATACACTTGATTGGAATCCTTTGGCAAAGCAAAGAATCCTTTATAATGCAAATAACCACCCACTAATTTATATCTTTTGTAAGGTGGGAGTTATGCTTTAGGTTTTTTCAACTCCTGTGCCACATTTATAATCCAATTGTTGTGGGGGTGGGAAGAGAAGAATCTCTGGGGAAGTTGCATTAACTCCTTCAACCCTTAGCAAGCCATTTAGTCATTGATTGTTTCTGGGAACTGAATAATACCCTTGTCACCTGAAAGATTTAAAGTAGCCTTTGTAAGTGGCTCCGCGGTCTCTGAAAGAACATGACTTATTCCTTCTTTGTAATCTGAAAGAAATCCAAGTGTCAGAAGCCACTAGGAAATGGCCTTAAGTTATACTTCTAAACATAAATACTAGAGGTTTGAAATATTAGGAAACCATTATGATATGGGTTGAAAGTTGATGGGTGGAGTCACTATATTAGGATGTGGCTGAAAGGGCAAGGGATGGATTGGCAATGCTTTCTACAGTAATCCTTGGGGAAAATATTGCTGGCAGATTTAAGGGTCTTGAACTCTGGCTGTACTCTGTGTACCAAAGGTTGTCTTATTTTTTTTGTTCAGGAGCCCCCCTCCCTGCATTTCTGACTGCCTAATGTTTACACAGGGCCCCATAATGTTTCTTCTGCTAGCTCTACTTAGGATTGCTGACCCACTCAAGCAGCTTTTGGATCCATCTCTGCACATGACCAGTGAAAGGAAACTAAGTGTACTAGGACATCTTGCATTAGTGCTGGGAGATGGATTGCATTCCTGTACCTCTTAAAACTCATGATCTTGACAATATAAAATGGGGCTGTGGAGGGTGAGATTCTCTATCTCTAAGTCTGGGTCAGCCTTTGCCTTTCATTGACCTCAGTGGATGCCACTTAATGGAAAAATATGATCAGGGTTCACCCTATGGAATCATTGCTTAATATTGTAGATGACTCATTGGAACTAGTGTGTTAGAAAATCACTTCCAGATGTGTAGCAGTAACTTTTCCAAATAAACTCTGGAAAACTGGGTTAGTTTTCTTTTTATAATCTTAGGGCTGGAATCGAATCTTCCTGTTATGGTTAATCAACATATATTTGGAATTCTCAGTAGTTTGATCCTTGTTCACTTACTTTTAGACTGACACCCACATAAGTGCGGGGGGCTGCCTTCAGCCTGCCTCCTTATGCCATATCAACTTCTGCCCTCTCCAAGCCTCCTGTCTTCTCAGTGATGAATGGTCTGGAAGCCTTACCTACTATGCTCAAGCCCAGGCCTTATTCTTTATTGTTAACAGCAAACATTTCTTGAGCATTCCTATGTGAAGGCACATTGCTAGGTACTACAAAGGATGGCTGAACTACCTAGTTGGAGAGCAGCAGAAGTAGCGGTCATACAGCAAAGTGACTGAGAATGTGAGCTCTGGTGTCAGCGTCTGAGTTGAAATTCTACTTTCTGATTGTTCAATATTGGGAAAGTTACTTAACCTTTCAAAGTCTCAGTTTCTTTGCCTATAAAATGGGCGTGGTGGTGATAGTAATACCTACTTCATAAGGTAAAAGACCTAAATGAAATAATCTGTGGTAAACACTTTTGGCATCAGCTCAGTCAGTTTTAACTATTTAAAATTTTTTTTTTAATTTATTGATTTTTAGAGAGAGAGGAAGGGAGAGGGAGAGAGAGAGATAAAAATATTGATGAGAGAGAACATCAATTGGCCGCCTCCTGCATGCCCCCCACTGGGGATCTGGCCCACAACCTGGGCATGTGCCCTGACCGGGAATCGAACTGGCAGCCTCTTGGTACATGGGTCGATGCTCAACCACTGAGCCACACTGGTCAGGCAGTTTTAACTATTATTATTCATCTAATTTGCCACCATGTGTAGTTTGTGTGTGAAAAGAGACCATGAAACAGAAGTTTGTTGACTGACACCCTCCAAGAAGCAGCCGCAGGGTTTGATTTTTTTGGGGGGGATTCTCCTTAAATTGATTTCATTCCAGCAGAGAATTCACTGACTTCTCCTATTCAATGAATCGGGCCCTTTAAAAGAGGTAATGTGTTGTTATCTCCTTGGAGGCATCAGATGACAGATATTGCAGATCATGCAATAGTTAAGTATTCAAAAGTAGCACAGCGTGAGCCTGGAGCCCTTACCAAAGCCACACCTTCTTTAACAAGGTGTTTTGGTAAATGAACACTTCTTATTTGACAGTTTCTCTGGGTCAGAAATATGGGCAGGGCTCAGCTGGAGTCTACTCAGGGATTCACAGGTGTTGGCAGGACTGTGTTCTTATGTAAAGGCTCAGGGGCCTTTTCCAAGGTCCTTCAGGTTGGCACAATTCAGTTCCTTGTGGTTGTAGAACTGACTACTTTGTTTTCTTGCTGGCTCTCAGCTGGGGATGGTTGTCAACTCCTAGAGGACACCCTTAGGTCCTAGCCATGTGGGCCTTTCATAACATGGCAGTTCACTTCTTCAAAGCAAGCAGGTGAATCTCTCTTTCTCCAGTAAGGGCCCAGTTCCTCTTCCAGGGATACCTGATTAGGCCAGGGCCATTTAGGATAATCTCCCTTTTGATGATATCAGAGGCAATTTATTAGTTACATGATCAGGGGAATGACATCTCGTAATATTCACAGGTCCTACTTACACTGAACTGAAGGGGATTACACAGGGCCATTAGACTGGGGGCAGGAATCTTGGGATACTGCCTACCACACTGACTGTATTGCTTACTTGGGCAAGTTGCTGACCCTCTCTTAGTCTTTGTTTTCTCTTTGATAATATCTGAGTAATGATAGTATTTTCTAACTTGTAGGATTATGACAAGAATGAAATGAAATAACATATGTAATGCATGTAACACAGCACCTGGTGCTTAGCAAGAAATGCTTTCAGTAAATGTTAGCTTTCAATAAATGTTAGACTCATGGAAGATAAGAGCTACTTTTTCTTTTTCTCCTCTTTTTCTTTCACTGGCCCCATCCCAATAATGAAATGGCTTTGAAGGTGGAGCATGTGAGCAGATGGTAAATGAGTTGAGGTGGTTGTTTTTTTTTTTTCCTACTTGAAGTACAAAAAAGGATTTCCTAAGAATAAAGGTTACTTAACACTCACATTTATAAGCCAGTTGCTTTGGAATGTCTAGGTGAAGGCCTTCCTCCAGATATCCTTCTACTTTGATTCTTTGCTATATGTGTGCATGTGCAGTTCTCAGTTCATGCTCCCCTCTGCCGTGGGGTTGAGGTATGTTTCCTAGTTAAGGAAAAGTTTCAGATATTAGTTTACTTATGAAAAACCAGTTTGGTAGATCAGTGTTCTATACTTGAGAATACCTTTGATAACAAATGCTTATTTTGTGGAGCAGGAATGTCAATTTACAGGATCTGCACTGGATTTCTCATCTTTAATCTAAGGATATTCAATAATTCAGCCTCACAGTAGTCCTGAAATTTAGACTTGTTTTATTCACATAAGCTCCTGAGACACAGTCATTGCAGAGGATTTAACTATCCCCTGATAGTTCCAGGGCCATCCCTAGAAAAAAATGAGTACATATTGCTTCTTATCATTGCCTGTAGAAATTGATTATATTTCAGAAATACTTGGAAAGTAAATTTCCACGTGAAAAATAGTTGTTAAGAAGCCCCATATTGCTGGTGGGGGTGGGAGGAAGCAGGAAGAGGAAAGCAAAGAAACAAAGGGCGGAGAAACAAAAAAGGCATTGCCTCCAATTTACAAACAGAGGGAATCACTTCTGGAGAGTTTGATTCTTCAGGATGGAACTGACCTTGGGTGTCACTTTTCACATGACATAAATGTTCCATTCAGTAATAACAAGTCTGCTTGTTTATCTTCCCTGTGAGAAGTTGGAAGTTTTGGAAATTTGAATGTGTGTAGTCAAGACTCAGAGAAACAATAGCTTTTGAAACCTCTGCATGGCCTTTTGCATTCCCTGGCCATCTCCGATGCTGCTTTTGGTTGGGGGCCATCCTACATCTAAAGCAGGAAGATGGTAGCTGCAAAGAAGATGAAGAAGTTGCTGGAGTTGATCACCTCTAGGCTCCAACTTGTTATGAAAAGTGGAAAGTACGTGCTAGGGTACAAGCAGAATCTGAAAATGATCAGACAAGGCAAACGGAAACTGGACATCCTCGCCAACAATTGCCAGTCTTGTGGAAATAGATTACTACACCATGTTGGCCAAGACTTGTGTCCATCACTACAGTGGCAGTAATATTGAATTGGGCACAGCGTCTGGAAAATACTGCAGATTGTACACACTGGCTATCATTGATCCAGGTAATTCTGATAATCATTAGAAGCATACCAGAACAGACTGGTGAAAAGTAAATCCTGCAAAAAAAATTGTTTTAATAAAACTGGCCAGAGCTTGTTTAAAAAAAGAAAAGACAGAAACAACTGCCGGGTGGAACTGAGGAACCTCTACAGGATTCCTGCCCCCACTGGGCTCACCTACCACACCCAGCATGAGTTCCCTTTCTGTGACTCTCACTAGCACACAAGTGTCCTACAGTATTAGATGCCTAGGGAGAAGTCAAGTTGGGGGGAGGGGTTATGAGTTGTTACCTCATTGAGAAGACCTCAGTTCTTCCTTTAGCCATAGAAGGGGAAGTCTAAAAAGAGGTATAAGGATTCCCTTCCACATTTATACTTTAGGCTGTCTGCCTGTTCCCTAAAGATTTTACTTGTATTTTCTTTTAAAAATAGAATTGATTTAAAACTTTTGTGTATCAGAGGTCACTATCAAGAGAATAAAAAGGCAGAATGGGAGAAAATATTTGCAAAGCATATATCTGATAAAGGATTAATATCCAGGATATATAAAGAAGAACTACAACTCAACCAAACAAACAACTTCATTTAAAAATGGGCAAAGAGCCCGGCCACTGTGGCTCAGTGGATTGAGTGTCGTCCCATGGACTGAGAGGTCCCGGTTCAATTCCTGGTCAGGGCACATGCCCAGGTTGTGGCCTTGATCCCCAGTCGGGGGCATGCAGGAGGCAGCCAATTGATGTTTCTCTCTCACATCAATGTTTCTATTTCTCCCTTCCTCTCTCTCTAAAAAATCAATAAAAACATATTTTTAAAAAATGAGCAAAGAACTTGAAGACACATTTCTCCAAAGAAGATATGCAAGTGACCAATAAGACACTTAACATCACTAATCATTAGGTAAATGCAAATCGAAACCACAATGAGATGCATCTTCATACCAATTAACTGTTATTTAAAAAAAAAAAAAAAGGAAAGTAATAAGTGTTGGAGAAGATGTAGAGAAATTGGAACCCTTGGGCACTGCTGTGGGAATGTAAAATGGTGTAGCCATTGGGAAAAACAGCTTGGTAAGTTCCTCAAAAGGTTAAAGATAGAATTACCATATGATCCAGCAATTCCAATTCTAGATATCGAAAGCAGGGACACATATAGGTATTTGCACACCAGTGTTCATATCAGCATTATTCACAAAAGCCAAAAGGTCGAAACAACCCAAATGTCCATCAGCAGATAAAGAAAACATGGTATATGTGTAAATGGAATATTATTCAGTCTTTAAAAGGAATGAAATTCTGACACATGCCACAACGTGGATGAACCTTGAAAACATCATGCGAAGTGAAAGAAACCAGACACAAAAGGATGAGTATTATGTGATTCTACTTATATTAAGTACCAATAATAGGCAAATTAATAAAAACAGAAAGTAGATTAGAGATTGCCAGGGGTTTGGGGGTGTGGGATGGGGGAATTAATGTTTAATGGGTACAGAGTTTCTGTTTGGGGTGATGAAAAGATTTGGAAATGGATGGTGGTGATGGTTGCAGAACAATGTAAATGTACTTAATGGCGCTGAAGTGCATACTTAAAAATTGTTAAAGTGGTAAATTTTATGTTAAGTATATTACCGTAATAAAAAACAAAGTTGATTATGTTTTTTTGGATTACAACAGCAATACTTCTGCTAGAAACTTTTCAGGAAAAACAGAAAAAGAAAAAGAAGAAAAAAAATCACCCATAATTCCACCACATAGGATACATGTTTTCGTTTGACCACATTTACTTTCGACTACTCACCCCTTGTCAGTAAAAATGACAGTCACTTTCTACCACTTCCTGAATAGTTGGTACAATAGCACCTACTCATTCCTTGGTGAAATTTTGGTGCTCCCAAACAGAAAAGAAATAAAAAAGGCCACAGAGTAGTAAAAACCATAGCTGCCGTTCCTCAGCAGTGCAGTGGTTCTCAGGCCATGACTGCATCGTGGGAGCAGCTGCTGGCCAGAGCACAGGGACCTAAGGTCAGCAGGCCTGGCTTCTAGCTACAGTTTTATGGAAATTATATAAAAGGGCTTGCAGGTCTGGTCATTTTCATGCTACACATTGAGCCCTGGAGCAGCATCCCATTTAGTTATTATTCAGGTCCTCTTTATACTGGGTGTGGCTCTTATCTCTTGTGTCCACTTTCAGCCATTCTGTCCACTGACTACCTCAGGGCCTTCCAAAAGAAGCTCTGGCCACGGGTTCCTGAGGGAGAGAAAGATGCCGAAGCTTCACAAGGGGCTGCCTTTACCTGTTTGCCTGATTAGCACCTCCCTTACAGCCTGAAAGCTAAGCGGCTGCCCTCTGGTTGTGGTGTTTACAAGAAAGCAGGGCAAGCCTTTCAAGTGGCCAGAGTCTGAGGCTTCTACAGAAGATGGTAGTACATTCCCGAATTCCAGGAATCTCTTACTGGACTAGGCCTGGATTGCTCTCTCAGAGAAACCTCCAGCAGTCAGAGGAAAGAGGAAAGGCTCAATGGTTTAGTATGGAATGGGGCAACCTGATAGAGAAAGCTCTTAAGCATGTCACTGTGCTCTGCCTTGAATTCTAGAATTATTTGCTTTCCTGCTTGAAAATGGGATATTATTTAAATGTGGGATGAAAATTGCATGGGAGAGAGTGGATTTAATTTAGATGGCAAGAAATCCTTCAGTTGGCCCATTCTCTGCCATATATATATATATATATATATATATATATATATATATATATACACACATATACATATACATATATATATATATATTTAAAGCAGAGAACCAGTAATCCTGTTTTGCCAGAATTATCTTTTTTTTTTTTTTTTTTATCCTCTCCCGAGGACATTCTTACACTTATCTTCAGATAGAGTTGGAGGGAGAGAGGGGGGAAGAGAGAGAAACATCGACTGGTTGCCACCTACACGACCCCAACTGGGGCCGGGGACAAACTGCAACCGAGGTACGTGCCCTTAGCGGGAACTGAACCCGGGACTCTGGTTCGCAGGCCGATGCTCCAACCGCTGAGCCAAACCAGCCAGGGCTGCCAGAATTATCTTGATTGTGAAATATGTAAGCAGTGATTGTGAAGTAATTACACTGATCTTCCTCCTTAAACACAGTGGAATTCCACATGCAAACAAGTGCTGTCCTTTGAATAGTCCCCACTACAGGAGGCCACGATTTCTCCCTAATGTCATTGCTCAAAACACAGGGAATTTCCCCCAGAAGGAGTTTATGGGTTGGTCATGTGAGATTACCAGGGCCTTTATGATATGGTCTTTTATGTATTTTTTTTATCATGCATGTATTCTTATCATTAGATGAGAGTTTGCATTTTGGTAATAAAGGAAAACTATCATTAAAAAAATGGCTTCTGCGCAGCCAGTGTGGCTCAGTGGTTGCGCATCGACCCATGCATCAAGAGGTCGCCAGTTTGATTCCCGGTCAGGGCGCATGTCCAGGTTGTGGGCCTGATACCCAGTGGGGAGCGTGCAGGAGGCGGCCAGTCAATGTTCTCGCTCATCAATGTTTCTATCTCTGTCTCCCTCTCCCTTTCTCTCTCTATAAAACCAATAAAGAAAAAAACAAAACAACAACAACAAAAAAAAAACACACACAAAAAAACTGGCTTTTAATGGTTTAATTGCATTTCTCTAATTCTACAATGACATCATTGTTGCTCTCTGCTTTCCCCCTCCTTCTTAGCCTGGGGTTTCACATAGCCTATTGAAATTTCTAGAATTTTTAAACATTTTGTGTGAGAACTTGGATAAAGATTTCCCTCTTTTATTTTGGAGTAGTATGTCATGCACACAGGAGGTGCTCAGTAAATTATTTCTTGGTGGATGTGTCTTGGATTTTTGAGCATTAGTCCCAAATTCTTTGTTCTGTGAAGTTTATATTACCTGGAACACTGTAACTATCAGAAGTCAACAGTATGAATCCCATGTGAAAGGAGAAAAATAGAAAAGTGATGGAGGAACATTAAAATGGTAATAGTGGTCATCTTTGGGCAGTGGGATTCTAAGTGACTTTTTTTTTCTTTTAAAAATTAAACTAAAAATTCTTTTTCCCCCACATCTGAGTAGAAGTTTCATTTTTTCCAGTTCTTCTAGTATTTCTTTCTTTTTTAAAAATATGTTTTTATTGATTTTTTTTTTTTTTAGAGAGAGAGATAGAAACGTCAACCTGAGAAACATCATTTGGCTGCCTCCTGCTGAGGATCGAGCCCACAACCCAGGCATGTGCCCTGACCAGGAATTGAACCAGGACCTCTCAGTCCATGGGACAAAGTTCAGTCCACTGAGCCACAACGGCCGGGCCTCTTAATTTTTAAAAATTGAATAAATTTGATGTGTAATGTGTACGTTTAAGGTATACAAGGAGCTACTTTGATGCATTTCTATATTGTAATATGATAGCCAATGTAGCAATATTTATCACATTACATAGTTATAGTACAGTATTATTTTCCATATTCATTATAGTATACATTAGATCTCTATGAGTTATTTACTACTCATTACAAATTTGTACTTAAACATCATGACTATTATCTCTACCTCCAGCCCCAGATTAATGTTTTTTTCAATGAACATGTTTTGCTTTTATAATTATATAAAACCAATACATCTTATATGAAAACAATGCAACCTGTTTTTATGTGAAGTTAGTAAGGCAGTAAATCTTAAACTTTCTTGGGTCACACAGTGCTTTTAGATTCTGGAAAGCCCTGGTGCCTTTTCCTACAAAGATGTACACAGAGCATTTTCCATATAATTTCAGAGTTTCACATCCCATGTAGCCCATCCAAGCATCACTTAAGACCCCAGGTTAAGAGTCACTTTCAGAAAGGAGAAAGTGGCACCTAAAAGGGGTTGGCTGCCAAATGGATGTGGAAGGAAGTGTGTTGTTAACATCAGTGTGGGGACATCTGATTCAGTAGCACAGCCCTTGTGTCAGGCTATGTCAGTGGTTCTCAACCTTCCTAATGCCGCGACCCTTTAATACAGTTCCTCATGTTGTATGTGGGCCTATCTGCACGTGGGCGGACCCGCCTGGAGACAGATAGAGGAGCGGTGTCTAGGTTCCTAAGACCATCGGAAATATGTGTTTTCCTATGGTCTTAGGCGACCCCTGTGAAAGGGTCGTTCGACCCCCAAAGGGGTCTCAACCCACAGGTTGAGAACCGCTGGGCTATGTAAATCAATCAGGACGCCTTTGTAAGAAAGAGAGGATTTTCCATTTGTGAAAGCCCAAATGTCCTGTTCTTCTATAGGTCAGGGAGCTAACCCGGTATAAGTAAAAGCTAAGTAAAAGCGTTCGGAGTGGGACTGAGAGCCCAGCTCAGCCTAGGATTTGTGTCTGTGTAAATTAAATCTCTAACAGCAGCAAAGAAAAACAAGCCAGGGGAGGGGTGGGGGTTGATCCAGGGCTGGGGAGTGGCAGTAGATGTGGTTCAGAATGACAAGGGGTTAGTAAGAGGGCTATTGGCCATGGGGTCCAGGTTGAATTGAAAATGAAAGCAAGGCAGGAATGCACTGTCATTTTGAGAGAATGGGTTTATGTTAGTCTAGCTGGAGAATGTACTGGGGAGAAGGTGTAGAGATTCTTTTCTGGGAAAATAATAGTTTATGACAGTAGTTCAGCCACATGTTCTACCTAGAGGCAGGGTTGTTCTAAGTCTGTCTAGTGGTGGCATTCACAAGGGATGAGGGTTAACATTGCAAAATGCTTAGATCAGGGCTTGGGGGAGTGCTTGCTAGTGCTTCTGGGCATGTGTAATGGGGATACACTTTGGATTACTTTTAGGGGAAGAAGTAGGAAAATGTACCTGTGGGCACATTCAGCACTCAGAGTAAATGTGAGCTGGAGGGAGGGAAGGACAGGAGAGAGGCTTTTTAGTAGAAAGTCTGGCAGTGGGAAGGGAAACTATTACCAGCACAAATGGAGTTTTGCTTGAGTCACCAACTTTCTGGTTTTATTTGAATGCCTAACCAACATGATTTTCTACTCCCTGACACTTTACATTTCTTCTTCTTCTTCTTTTTTTTTTTTTTAATCCTCACCCGAGGATATTTTTCTATTTATTTTCAGATAGAGTGGGAGGGAGAGAGAGAAACATCGATGTGAGAGGGACACATAGACTGGTTGCCTCCCACAAGACCCGACCAGGGCTGGGTATGAACCGCAACCGAGGTACATGCCCTTGGCTGGAGTCGAAGCTGTGACTCATTGGTCCGCAGGCCGACACTCTGCCGCTGAACCAAATTGGTCAGGGCCATTTCTTCTTTTTTAAAAAATTATATTTTTATTTATTTTTAGAGAGAGAGCAAGGGAGAGAGAGAGAGAGAGAGCGATAGAAACATTGATGAAAGAAAAACATCAGTTGGCTGCCTCCTGCACATCCCCTACTGGGGATCAAGCCCGAAACCTGGGCATGTGCCCTGACCAGGAATCAAATCAGTGACCTCTTCGTACATGGGTCAATGCTCAACCACTGTGCCACACTGGCCAGGCTACATTTCTTCTTGTAGATGTGCCTGGTTCTATGAAAATTTCATATGACATTGTGAATTTACCAAAAGAGAAACTAATGGATGATGATTTATGTTATGAAAGTGTTCAATAGCTGGGCTCCTTTAGACAGCTACCCCAATGTTTGTATTTCAGTGAGTATTTTGTAAATTGTGGTCATCTTGAAAAATTGGCAGAGGCAGAAAATCTTAATGCTGAGATATTAACAGTGGGTTTGTAGTTTGCTCATTCAATCATTCATGATAGAATTTTGGGGAGCTTGGGACAGATCAGTGAATGAGACAAAGACTGCAATTATAGAGCTTTCATTCTGGTTGAGGGGGGAGAGACAGAAAAGGAAATGGACAGGCAGTGCACCTCAACACCTTGTGACAGGGCTGGGATGGGGAAGGAAGTACAGGTACTAGCTCTGGGTTTGAGTAGGTGGGTAGCAATGGGTAGGCAGGAGTGTCCACTTATTCCCAGATAGATGGGCAGTTTATGGAGTCTTGCATTGGGGTTGGGGGAAGAACCAGGCAGAGGTTTCAGGATCAACAAAGATGGCATAACAGGGCCTATTAGATCTGCCCACTGTGGTTGGAAGGCATGGGCTGGAGGCTGGGGGTGGAGGCCAGATCTTAGAAGCCTTGAATAGTTTGAGCTTTTTTTCTTCAGGATACGGAAGCCATTAAAATGTTTAAACAAATGAATACTATGATCCAACTTATGTTTCATCAAAAGTTTACCTGTGTTGCATCAAATTAGCCATTGAAAAGGTGTTGGAAAGCCCTTGCCTAGTGTGGCTCAGTTAGTTGGGCATTGTCCATGCACTAAAAGGTTGCCGGTTCAATTCCAGGTCAGGACACAAGCCAGGGTTGCAGGCTCCATTCCCAGGAGGTGGTGTGCAGGAGGCAGCTGACTGATGCTTCTCTCTCTTTCTCCCTCTCCCTTCCTCTCTAAAAATCAATAAAAAATCTTTTTCAAAATTGGAAAAAAAAGTGTTGTAAACAAATTAAGTGCAGATTGGCAGCTGATTTAAGAAAAAAATTTTTTTTCCTTTATTGATTTTAGAGAGAGAGGAAGTGAGAGGGAGAGAGAGATAGAAACATTGATGAGAGACAACATCGATTGGCCGCCTCCTGCATGCCCCCCGCTGGGGATGGGGCCCACAACCTGGGCATGTGTCTTCACTGGGAATCAAACCAGCGACCTCTTGGTGCATGGGTCCATGCTCAGCCACTGAGCCACACCAGTGGGACGGGAGCTGATCTTTTCACAGTGAAATATTCAGGCTAATTCAATCTCTGTCACACAAGGAAGATGCAAGTATATCTCTCTTTCAAAGAAAGGCTCTTCACAAACACAGTTTTCACTTTAGTTTCCTCAGTAGTTTTTTTTTTAACTTTTTTTTTTTATCCTCACCCGAGGACATTTTTGCATTTATTTTCAAACAGGGCAGGAAGGAGAGAGGGAGGAAGAGAGAGAGAGAGAGAAACATCGATGTGAGAGAGACACATTGAGTGGTTGCCACCCACACAACCCCAACCAGGGCCGGGGACAAACTGTAACCGAGGTACGTGCCCTTAGCAGGAACCGAACCCGGGACTCTCTGGTCTGCAGGCTGACACTCCAACCGCTGAGCCAAACCGGCCAGGGCAGTTTCCTCAATAGTTTTTGTATGCAACTCTGATGAGTAGTTTTCCATAATTCAGCATATTTCTCCTGGAAAATAGAGACAGTGGGGCAAATTTTCAGCCTATGTTGTCATTTTATGGATTAATTTCCATTAGCACTGACCTTCTGGCTTTCCGTGCATAATAAATATGAGTAAAACATCTGTTCGTGTTATTCCCCTGCTTAAAAACCTCTGCTGGCTCCTCATCACCTACACTAGGAAACAGACGAAACTCATTGCCTTGGCATATGGGGTCCTTCATAAACATGCCTTTATGGATCATCTTGGTCATTTCTCCCTGTTCTATTCATCTTCAGACTCGGAGCACATGTTGTTATTCATGCTGTTATGCTCTCTTCTTTGCCTGGAATGCCTTTCTTTATTCACCTTGACTGCCGTGAGCATTTTTATTCAGTCCTTCAAGGCTCAGCGCACCTGCCGCCTCCTCTCTGAGCCTCCTTCACCAGTGGAATTAATGTCTCCCTTACTTGCATACCCACAGCACTCTCTGTATGCCCTGTGCTAGCCTTTACCCCATCATATTTTAACTCTCTTTAGTGGGCTATCTTTCCCTCAAGCCCATGAGTTCATGAAGGGTAAGGCCCACATCTTGTCCATCTTTGTTTTCTCAGCTTTGTAGCCCACTGCTTGGCACATGGTTGATACTCAGTGACTTTCTAGAACTAAGCTGTGTGTTTTGGATTTCTGTTTATAAGATCCCCAGAAGAGCCCTCAGGGAATGATGGGCAGCCTCACTTTTGTACTCAGCTGGTCAGTGGTATCTATGGCCACAGTGTAGGATCCTCAGACATTAACACCTAACCATTCTAGTGAGGAGCACCATGTTTCCGTACTGGGAATTCATCTCTTACTAAATATCGGAGGGACTTTTTTTAGGCATGAGGAAGTGAAACTGAGTAGGTTATTATAATTTTTTTTTCAATTACAGTTGACATTCAATATTAATTTCAGGTGTACAGCACAGTAGTTAGATATTTATATAACTTTTTATTTTTTATTTTTTATTTTTATTTTTTTATCCTCACCCGAGGACATTTTTTCATTTTTTGTTCAGATGGAGTGGGAGAGAGAGAGAGGAAGAGAGAGAAACATCAACGTGAAAGGGACACATCGAGTGGCTGCCACCCACACAACCAACCAGGGCCGGGGACAAACTGCAACCGAAGTACATGCCCCTAGCGGGAACCGAACCTGGGTCTCTCTGGACCGCAGGCCGATGCTCTAACCACTGAGCCAAACCGGCCAGGGCTATATAACTTATTAAGTGTTCCCCCCAATATTTCCAGTACCTACCTGGCACTATACATATCGTTGACTATATTCCTTATGCTGTACTTTACATCCCCATGACTATTTTGTAAGTGCCAATTTGTATTTCTTAATCCCTTCACTTTTTCAGTGTGTAGGTTACTTATTTTTTTCTCTTTCAGTTTTCTTTCTTTTTTTATCCTCACCCAAGGATATTTTTCTATTTATCTTGAGATAGAGTGGGAGGAGGGGGAGAGAGGTAGAAAGAGGGAGAGAGAGAGAAACATCAACATGAGAGAGACACACCGACTGGTTGCCTCCTGCACGACTCCGACCAGGGCCGGGGATGAACCACACCTGAGGTACATGCCCTTGACTGGAATCAAACCTGCGACTCATTGTTCTGCGGGCCGGCGCTCTAACCGTTGAGCCAAAACAGCCAGGGCATCTTTTAGTTTTCTTAATAGCTTTGTTGAGATATGATTCACATACCATACAACTCACCCATTCAAAGTATATATTTCAGTGGTTTTTAGTATATTCACAAATAATGGGCAACTATCACCACAATCAATTTTGAAATATTTTCATCACCTCAAGGTTATTTACTTAAGACTTTCAAAAAACCTTTCATAAGGGTCAACCCCCAAAGACTCTTCTTCCAAATGGTATCTCTGGTGACAGGACATTTGTCAATAGGGAGGGAACTGGCTTAAAAAAGGAAACAAAGATTATAGATAGGGCATGCATTTTTCTAAAAGTGGAGGTGTGTGAAAAAGCTGAATAGCAAAGGGATGATTACCTAAGGGATGTTAGTCTGATTTAACACCCTTTCTTATGAGTCGAGAGAGGCCAAGCTAAAGGAGCTGTACGCAGTTCGACCCCATAAGGCTGGATAATGTGGACAGGAAAGTGAGAGATGAGTTTCTGGATGAACGAGAGCTGGGAAAATAATTGAAACTTATTAAATAGAAGAGTAGATTTGGAACTTGATTACATTCGGTTAAAACAACACAGGAGTGATTGTAGACCTGACACTGAGGGTAGTCTGCTCAAGATTTGTTAGGGCCAATAGGACAGTAAAATGTGGAGCATGGTTAGTAAGGACTTTGGCAACCATCTATAGACTCCTGTTTCACCTCACCAAAAGACAGAACCTAGCCGAAGAAGGTGCGCCTGATTAATCATGAGTGGGTAGATAGGATAAACATGGATCAGGTTACTATATACTTACTATCAAGAACTGGGGCATCTGCTGATATTTTAAGGAGGTAACTTTAAGAAAAGTCAAAGGATCTATCACTTTATTTACTTTAAATAGCTTTTGGAATATTTTATCTCATGAAATGGTAAAGGCTGAAAGTACTGTTGGGTTAAAAAAAAAAAGGCAGAATTTCAATTAATGGGTAGATCCAATATATCCGATCATGAAAAATGAAAATATATGTAGAAAGGTACATTTTTGCCCCTTTCAAGGTTGATTTCAAAACGGGTCCCATGAGTTTTCTTTACTCCATTATTGGGAGCAAATTAATGGGATGGATAGAACAATGGTCAGATCCAATGTGGAAAATGATGTGTGGCTGCTTTATAGATTACTGAGATTTTATAACTAAATAGGCTTGTTTTGTTGTGTGTTTTCAAATGGACACAAACAGGACTTTTGGGTTTTTATGTTTTCATTCAATGCAAGTAATCTAGCTAGCTAAATCCACATTATCTGTAGAACATCAGTGCACTTTACACTTTGTTCTGTTTAAGAATGCAAGGTATGTTATGGTTCTGTTTATAAAACTCAGGAAAAAAGTCAACGAGATTTTTTTGTTGTTACAAGTTTACAGTGGGCACCAAGATCCAAGGCAGGTTATAAATTAGTTGACAGACGCAGAATGAGTGTACAATTTAATTTCTCCTTGCATAAATGAATTAATTATCTGCAATAATTTTGTATGTCTATGTGAAATTGTTAATTCTTTGATTTGTTAGAAAGAAAGCCATTATGTATAACCAAGGCTCATTTTTTTTTCAATAATGGTTTGCTAAAGAATAGAAACAGTGTTCTTCTATTTTTAAAAAGGTACTTTGTCATTTTTTCAATTTATTCAAGCCTTTCTTTTTATTTTTACCTCTTTTTGTCTTTGAGTCATTTAAATGCTTATTAACACAAAGTGAACACAAAAGGACAGGAGTGATTGAATTCAAATCAGTTTTTCTACCTGTCAGCCAGCATATTGAGTAAAGTTATAATTATTGGTTAAAATGAAGTTTTGGGGTATAGCGTTCATTGAAATTTTATTTATTCATTAGTAGATAATCTAGATTATTTGCATAATATTGAGTTGGCTGTAATGAAAAGTGCTTGTTAATTGAGTTGAAACTAATATAGTATGAATATAGACTTATTTATTTCATGACTTTTAAAAATGCAATATAAATTCGTTGTAAGTTTTAAAAATAGTTCTTCAGTTTATATAAACAGCTAAATAAACATGGGAAAGGGAAGTAATTTGGCATTTAAAGATTTCCTCCCTATGCAAAAACTCTAATACTCTAAAGACAAAAAAATGTTTTATTTTTCCTCAGTGTTTCTATGTTAGATTTAAATCTCATTTGGCTGATTTTTAGAACAGTAAGTTGTTACTAAATTAAAGCTGGGATCTGAAAATTAATTCTGAAAGCCATAGCAATGACTTTTCCCTTTCTCCTTGTGTGCTCCCATTTTGGCTTGGAAGGCATATATACATGTAAGATCAGTGTCTTTGTATTACTCAGCCGGTTATCCCTCATGAGCTACAAAAGCTTCTGGCTTTGTAGTTCTCACAG
Source organism: Tadarida brasiliensis (assembly GCA_030848825.1). Classification (NCBI taxonomy): domain Eukaryota; kingdom Metazoa; phylum Chordata; class Mammalia; order Chiroptera; family Molossidae; genus Tadarida; species Tadarida brasiliensis. The sequence goes on from CM061280.1 coordinate 44,335,674, forward strand.
CTCTCTGCTAGGTTCTGTGGAGGATACCTAGATTAATTAGACATGGTCCCCTGACAATATGTTACTGGGTTTTGTTTTGTTTGTTTGTTTGTTTGTTTGTAATTTGATTCTTACTTACTTGAAGTTGAATCAGCCAACTCCTTCCCCCAAAGTAAAAGACCTCAAGTGCTAATCCCTACTCATTGATAGCAAATACTAAATTGGAAGTAACAGCTTAGAAATGCAAAACTCTTTATCCAATTGCATTACAAGCTCTTTAAGCCAGTCATGCTCAGCATCATCAGGGCAATGGGAAGGCAAGATCTCAGTTTGGTTAAAATGATAGGGTAGTTTGAGGAAGCTTTAGCAAATCCTACAATGCAAAGTCCATTCGAGGAAATTAAATGTGGTAGGAGTTTTTGTTAAGTTCAGTGTACATAGGTTTATGTGTATCATGATTAAGAAGAGCATTGACTCTGGAGTCCATCAGATACAGGTTTGAATCTCAGCTCCACTGATGTATGACACTAGACCTGCCTGAGTCTCAATTTCCTCATCTGTAAAATGGGCATGATAATCTCTCTTGCAGAGTTTTTGAAAGAATTAAATGAGATAATAGATACAAAATGCTTAACTTGGTATATAGTAATGCTAACTGTAAGTGGTAAAGAAAGTACAAGACACCCAATTCTTCTCTCCAGATGACTACCATCCTCCTAAGGAGACTCATAAGCAAACTACCCACAAAGCAGTTCCGTGCTATGTGTGAGTAAAATGCCACAATGGTTGGTAAAGACAATAAGGGCTGTAGGTTAGAGGTTGGAGGTTGGGCTGTCAGAGGAAGAACATGAACCAAAGTGTGGGTTAGGAATAAGCATGACCCAATGATCTCATGAAGTATGATTTTTCCCTTACTTGTTAGCTTTAAGAAAGGTCAGCGTCTTGAATGCAATTTGTATGTGGGTTTTCATGCCAAGATTTGCCCTGATAAACAATCTTTATTAAAAATATGTTCATCTATTTTGCCAAGTTGGGCTGTACTAACTAAAAAGATGGCTCCCCTCCCCTAGCATCATCACCAGATTATATTAATTCAAAGCTTCTTCGTACTTGGAGTTCCTACTGGGAAAGAGGAAGAGAAATGAGCTGGTGAAGGTAATCATATGATTTAGAAAAGAAAGGGTCATAACATAGTCAAATACTGTTTATTTGAACATTATGAAAAAGTTCCATATAGTTATGGTTTGTTGCCAAGCTGTGTAGGGTCCTCCTCTAGAAATCTCTAGTCTGTAGTAGTGACATTTCTAACTTCTGTTAGTCACAGCACAACTTTTGCTGCCACTCTCTTCAGTTATCTAGTCTCTGATCTTACGGAGTTTTCAACAAAAGTAGAAGACAAAATGCAATGATCAGGGACCAGATATCACCCATACAGGGACATTATTCTCATTAATATAGATGTAGATAGATGGGCTTGCACACTTGAGCATGCAGAAACACTTGTGCGTTTGCTTTGTTGGAACAAGATGGGCTGTGAGAGAGTGACAGATGCACAGAAGCCACATGGGGCTTTAAGTTACAATAGCTTCAGCAGTCAACTTGACTGTCTTGGGTTTATTTTGCTCCCCCCTACTAGACTGTGAGCTTTTCAGGGGTAGAATCTGTCTAGTTCTTTTTCATCTCTGAATTAACAGGCACCAGCACACGGCTTGGACTGTAGTAGGGACTTGATAAATTTGCCTTGTACCAAACTCACTTTCTGTTCTTTGTTTCGGGAAATTGCATGCCCCCAGAGGCCATTTTGAGCTTGAAGTGTTATTTTAAGATACTCTCTGTGGAGAAAGCACTCCAAACTGTACTACAAATGTCTGAAACAAAAGGGGAGCTGGGAGCTGAATGCCCAGAGGGTTTGGAGAAATCCCCAAAGGAGGGAGGTGGAGGAGTAATGGGAAGAAGAGACTCATTGAGTAGCCCCCTCTTTTGGAGTGTGTTACTTTTCTCCTAAGATTGTTATTTTCAGTAAGAATGGGTTCAGTTGCCATTGAAACTAGTCTGACAGCAATACTGTGAAAATGAGCTCCTAAATTTTGGGCTAAATAATTTTCTTTCTTAAACCAGCTGTCGCCATGTTCCTTCTGCACTGAAATTTAATTTGGTGAATTGGGTGGGGGTGGTAGTGCAGGGAGATTTTTGAGTTGGCCCTGTGCCCCACTGCTGAGCTTTCTGTCTGCTTCTGGTCTCCCTCCCAGTGTGCTATAGGAGGAATTCTGTGAAGCCAGTGTTCACTTTAGACTTGTAGAAGAGACATTCTTAGAATTCTTAAGGAGAACTTGTTTCTAAAGTAAAAGATTTACCAGTAAACTAATGACCTTTGGTGTAATATCCAAGCAGAAGTAATCCAGCCTTATTTTCCATTCTTGACAGAGATATATCACACAGTTATTTATTGTTTTTGAAATGAAATTGAAATTATATGGTTAAGTTTCTAATGACAGCATAAATAGGCTTGCTAATCATGTGTATTTTTAAATACATGAGTGGTTAGATGGGTGAATATCTCTGTGGCACATACATATTTACGTATTTATTTTAGGATTACCAGCTTGGTTTTATATTTGTAGATACAGTTCAGATGATGAAAGATCAGTCATCCTGTACAGAATGCACATGAACCACCACAAAATCATTAAGTCTAAGTATTTGGTGCTGTTAGTGACTCCTAGTTAGGATCCTTGTTTCCTCTCCTTGGACCCAGAAACAGACTGTAACTGAATATGTACTGATAAGTTTTCTTTTTCAGTGTCTGTCCTTTCACCCTATGTTAGAAATCAGAAAGTTAGCCCTGGCCGGTTTGGCTCAGCGGTTGGAGCGTTGGCCTGCGGTCCAGAGAGACCCGGGTTCGGTTCCCGCTAAGGGCATGTACCTCGGTTGCAGTTTGTCCCTGGCCCCTGGTTGGGTCGTGCAGGAGGCAGCCACTCGATGTGTCCCTTTCACGTCGATGTTTCTCTCTCTCTCTCTCTTCCTCTCTCTCCCTCCCACTCTATCTGAACAAAAAATGGAAAAATGTCCTCGGGTGAGGATAAAAAAAAAAAAAAAAAAAGAAATCAGAAAGTTATCTCAATTTGTGAAATTGTGTATTTCTTCACAGTTTTAGGGTTTACACATGGAGGAAGTCCATTTAGATTTAGTCCTTAGAGGCCTGAGCAAGCCTGGAAGAGTGTACTTGTCCCAAACCATGATACAAAGATGACATTTTAAATTTTATTTTGTTAGAGATTCAGAAAATGCTAATTTATTTTCTTGTATGGGGATGATATAAGATAACTGTTTCAGTAGATGTATTTCAATGAAGAAGAAATTTGACTTGAAGAAAAATATAAAATATACGCTAGTGCAGTAGATGTGCCAAAAATTTTTGAAGATTGTACATGAATAAGTCAAGAAAAGAAAGGATCAGGATTTGGAACACCTGTATTTGAATCCTGGTTCTGTTACTAAATGTAGACAGCTGATCTTAAGCCTCTGAGCCAGTTTCTTCATGTTATAAGTTAAAATGATAGTATTTTACTTGTCTCCTGGAAGAGTTTGTGTGTGAAATAGGTAGAATGTATATAGAAAGTGTTTTTATTTTTGCTGGTTCACTTTTTAAATTACAATTGACCCTTACTATTATTTTATATTAGTTTCATTTGTACTGCATAGTGGTTACACAATGATATGGAAGTATTTTTTTAAGACTGCAAAGTGATCTTCAAGTTAAACAACAACAAACCTGAATAATATTACTAGCAAGTTATTTCAAGAGAGATTAGGACATCAGTGAATGAGAACTTTCAAAGGCAAACCATTTTTTCCTCTTCAATGTGAAAACTGAGTAGGTTCCAAATTTCAGTTGACGGTTTTCCTGTTACTACTTAGGAAGAGAGACGTCTGAAACATATGCTTGCTTCTCTCCAGATTGTATAAATGCTTTTGCCTTTTACTTAAAACTGCTACGGAACTGTATAGCAGTGCACAGTGGGACCTTGCTATTATTTGAGTGTTTATAAAGTACTCTTTATTGTAAGACTGTTTTCTTTTTTTTTTTAATTTTTTCCCCTTTATTGATTTGAGAGAGAGAGGAAGGGAGAGGGAGAGACAGATAGAAACATCGATGAGAGAGAACATCGATTGGCTGCCTCCTGCATGCCCCCGACTGGGGATCAGGCCCACAACCTGGGCATGTGCCTAACCGGGAATTGAACCAGCGACCTCTTGGTGCATGGGCCGATGCTCAACCACTGAGCCATACCGGCCGGATAAGACTGTTTTCTTGAGTTGTGAAAAAGCACCTTTCAGGCCAAACCCTGCACAAACTGGCAGGAAGAAAAAACCTGAGAGAATGACCCTTTCTGTTTGTGATAGAAGCTTTATTTAGGGTAACCCTAATAATAAGTCTAATAATAAAATGATAAGAGTTTGATAAGGGATATGTTCTAGACTATAAGGCAAAATCTTAAATCATAATTCGAAAAGTCAAAGGTTTTCTTTGTCTTGGATGCCAACAGTTACAAGAACCCAACTGGAAGGGAAATGTAGGGTGCGGTTCTTTGGGACTGACTCCTACTGTAGCCTCTCTCTTCCACTTCTAGTTTGAATTGTGCTTTTAATGCCTGGGACAGGGGTGGAGTTAAAAATGGGGATTGGAGGACTTCCGATCAAAATGTCGGCGTAGGTAAATGCAGTACTCACCTCCTCCCATAACTACATCAAAATTACTATAGAACAGCCATCATTCAAAACCGCCTGAAATCACACTGAATGGAAGTCCTACAACTACGAAATTAGAGCAGCAGCCGCATGGAGACTGGTAGGAGGGGCGGAGGCGCGGACGGGCTGGTCGCACACCCACGTGTGGCGGATAAAAATCAGGAGGACACCTCGGCTGTGAAGGTCCTCCCTGAGGAGTGACGGGTCCCCATCCCACACCAGGCGCCCAGCTCAGGGTTCCAGTGCCAGAAAGAGAAGTCCCCATAACTTCTGGCTGGAAAAACCAGCGGGAACTGAGGCTGAGGCGGCTGGAGCCCCGGCAGCTCCCCTTAAAGGGCCCGCGCACGGACTTACTTGGACTCGCTCCCTCTGAGCTCCAGCATGGAGGAGGTAGCTTGAAAGGCACCAGAGACATATGGGGAAGAACTGAGTTGTTTGGCATCAGGGTGAGGGCTGGAGAAGCAGCTTTCTCCTGGACAGACATGCTGGCGGAGGCCTTTGTTCCTTTGGTGAGGCCTTCCCGGACAGGGCAGTCAGACCTGTGCCATATCTGGGACTCCAGCAACCTGGCTCACACTGTTTGCCCCACCCTGGTGATACCCTGAGGCCCTGCCACACCCAACTTTCAGGCTCACCCAGGCTGTTTCTAGTGGCTTTACCATAGGAATGGCCAGTCTTGGCTCCTGTTCTAGATTTTCCTAAATGCTCTTAAAAAGTAGCATCTGGCCTCAGCGAGCCCCATACCTCTCACTGAGTGGCCCTACGCTTGGCACTAGGAGCAGCCAGCCTTGATTCACAACTTGGCTTTCCCTGGGCACTTCCAAGCCCAGCACAAGAAACAGCCATCTGCAGGCCACTTTGTAGCTTATGCCTGGTGGCTCTGGGTAGAACACAGGCAGTGGCCGCCATTACCCCAGAACCAGCACACCCAGTGGACAGCTTCAGACTATATCGAAGCACCACCACCCAACCACCTCCACAAGTGACACACTCAAGGAATGGACTCAGTGAATACCAGAGCCCTGCTGAAGTAAGTCTTGCTCTGTGTGGTGGGCCCCTGCACAGCTGATCATCCAAGGTATTCAGAGGTCAGTGGGCAGTGGGCACAGCCAGTCCTTGCAGCTGATCAGCCTGAGTAAAACCCTCCCATTGATGTGCCAACAGCAATCAAGGCTCAATTACAACAGGAGGGTGTAAAGTTCACATGAGGGGTGCACTTTGAGGACCCAGTGGGTGACGACAGAGGCTGTGCCACTGGACCCTACAGGACACCTACAACAACAGGCCACCCTAGGAAGCCCAGGAGACATAGCAGCTCTGCCTAATACATAGAAACAAACACAGGGAGGCAGCCAAAATGAGGAGACAAAGAAACATGTCCTAAATGAAAGAACAGAACAAAACTCCAGGAAAAGAACTAAACGAAATGGAGATAAGCAGTCTAACAGATGCAGAGTTCAAAACACTGCTTATAAGGATGCTCAATGAATTTAGAGAGGGCCTCAAGAACATAAAAAAGGATCAGTCAGAAATGAAAGATGCACAGTTAGAAATGAAGGAGACGCTAATTGAAATAAAGAATAATTTAAAGAGATTTAATAATAGAGTAAGTAAAGCCAAGAAGCAAACTATCAATTTGGAATATAAGGAAGCAAAAAACACCTAATCAGAACAGAAAAAGGAAAAAGAATCCAAAAAATGAGGATAGTGTAAGGAGCCTCTGGGACAACTTCAAGTGTACCGACATTCAAATCATGGGAGTACCAGAAGGAGAAGAGAGAGAACAAGAAATTAAAAACCCATTTGAAACAACAATGACAGGAAACTTCCCCAACTTGGTGAAGGAAACAGCATACAAGTCCAAGAAGCACAGCGAGTCCCAAACAAGATGAACCCTAAGAGGCCCACTCCAAGACACATCATAATCAAAATGCAAAAGGTTAGCCCTGGCCAGTTTGGCTTGGTGGTTGGAGCGTCGGCCCGTAGACCAGAGAGTCCTGGGTTCGGTTCCTGCTAGGGGCACGTATCTCGGTTGCAGTTTGTCCCCGGCACCAGTTGGGGTCGTGTGGGTGGCGGCCACTCAGTGTATCTCTCTCACATCGATGATGTTTCTCTCTCTCTCTTCCTCCCTCTCTCCCTCCCGCTCTGTCTGAAGATAAATGCAAAAAAAAAAAAAATGCAAAAGGTTAAAGACAAAGAGGGAATCTTAAAAGCAGCAAGAGAAAAGCAGTTTGTAACTTACAAAGGAGCTCCCATAAGACTGTCAGCTGAATTCTCAAAAGAAACTTTGCAGGCCAGAAGGGAGTTGGCAAGAAATAATCAGAGTGATGAAAAGCAAGAACCTACAACCAAGATTACTCTATCCTGCAAAGCTATTATTTAGAATCAGTGGACATATGAAGAGTTTCCCAGACAAGAAAAAGCTAAAGGAGTTCACCATCACCAAACCAGTATTATATGAAATGTTGAAGGGTCTTCTTGAAGAAAAAGAAGATAAAAAATATGAACAATAAAATGGCAATAAATACATATCTACCAACAGTTGAATCTACGAACAAAATGAACAAGCAGAACATAAACAGACTCATAGTTGCCAGATTGGAAGGAGGAATAGGGGAATGAGTGACAAAGGTGAAGGGATTAAGAAGTACAAATTGGTTGTTAGACTGAAAAACCTGAAAGGGAAGGGGAGGGTGGGAAGAAATAAACCAAAGACCTTATATGCATAACCAATGGACACAGATAACAGTGTGGGGAAAGGCAGGAGGGGGGTGGGAGCAAGGAGGAGGGGATCAATAGGGGAAAAAGGAGGAACATCTATAATACATCCACAATAAAGATAAGTTTAAAAAAACTAAACATAAAAATAAAAATGGGGATTGGAGGCAGGGGTGGGGTGGGGGTGGCTCAGCCCCTCCTCTTTTTCTTATTTAAAAGATGAAATCTGGTTCACAGGCCTAGATCTCTATTAGGGGAGGCTTTGTCGGACCCAGAATAGTCACCCCAACTTTTTCTGTAATTGAGCTAGCCCTGACGAAGTAGGAATGAAGACCCAGATTGCTTAGTTTCATCAGTTTTAAATGAAAAGTGAAACCTTGTTTTCTATAATATGTATATATATGGCCTTCAAACCACATGGGGAACTGTGAGTTTCATTTTTGGAAGGCGTATACTGTGCATTTAAAGAAGTGATTCAGCCCTGGCCAGTTTGGCTCAATGTTTAGAGCGTCAGCCTGCGGACCAATGAGTCTCAGGTTTGATTCCGGTCAAGGGCACGCACCTCGGTTGTGATTCATCCCGGCCCTGGTCGGGTCATATGGGAGGCAGCCACTCGATGTGTCCCTCTCATGTCGGTGTTTCTCCCCCCCCCCCCCCTCTCTCTCTCTCTCTCTCTCTCTCTCTCTCTTTCTCTCTCTTCCTCTCTCTCTTCCTCTTTCTCCCTCCCACTGTATCTGAACAAAAATGGGGGGGATCCTCGGATGAGGATTAAAAATAAACAAATAAATAAATAAGTGATTCATTTTGACATAGGCTTTTCCATATTAGTTTGTCAACTACATTAGAAAGTTGAAGGAGCACTTTCTTTTCTTTTTTTCCTTATCAAAGTTACTTAGAGAAGGTACTTGTGAAATTATTGTATGGAAAGATTAACAGATGCTAATTCAACAGGCTAAACATTGAAATTTGAGGGGTGTTTTTGCTGTCTGTATTAGGAGGTTGGTTGGCATCAAAGGCAAGATTTTGAAATTATTTTCAGGGCCTACGTCTTGCCTTCTTAGACGGGGCTTTATTCATTTAACTTCTCTGAGAAATTGGTCACAGACTTTGACTGTTAGAGCTGGAAGCTGCAGTCACAATTTCCTTTCACTTGGGTCTGTGAGAACATGGTACATATGGGACAAGGGGTCCAATTTTCCTATTAGAAAATCTCTGAGGTCCCCAAGTAGAATTTTTGCTATTTTGACTCATTGTTCATGAGTACTAACAACATGATAAGGATGATCTGCTTGATTTGATCTTACTGTTCTACAGGTCCAAATTTAGGACTTGAAACAAACTATGTCTATGTTGAGATATTTTTCCTAGCTTTTTTGAGGTGTAATTGAAAAATAAAATGTACATATTTAAAGTGTACAAGGTGATGATTTTAATATATGTATACAATGTGAAATGATTACCACAATCAATTTAATTCACATCTATCACTTCACATAGTTACCTTTTTTATGTGTTTGTATGGTGAAACCTTTTAAGATCTACTCCCTTAACAGCTTAAAGTATACTATAGTCACCATGCTATACATTAATTAGCTCTTCAGAATTTATTCATCTTACACTGAAAATCTTTGACCAACATCTCCTAATTTTCCTTTACCTCTCTGCCCCTGAAAACCACCATTCTACTTACTTTTTTTTAGATTCTGCGTATGTATTTGTTTTTCTCTATCTGGGTTATTTCACTTAGCGTAATGCCTTCCAGATTTATCAATGTTGTCACAAATGGCAGGATTTTATTTTTTCTTGTGGCTGAATAATATTCCATTGTGTGTGTGTGTGTGTGTGTGTTTGTGTGTCTGTATCACATTTTCTTTATCCATTCATCTGTAGATGGACACTTAAGTTGTTTCCATGTCTCAGCTATTGTGAATAATGCTGTAATGAATGTGGGAGTGCAGATAACTTGAGATAGTGATCTTGTTTCCTTTGGAAATATGCCCAGAAGTGGGATTGCTGGATTATATGGTAGTTCTATTTTTAATTTCTGAAAGAACCTCTGTACTGTTATTGTTAAGATCTTTTTAGACTTGTTGAACACTGATTGTCATTGGTTAGAGTGGTTTACTCTAATCTTTCTAAGTAATCTTAGAAGCTCTGAGATGTCCTTCAGATATGGACTGTGATAGAGCTGTGACCTATTGTAAACCAATTAAAAACTGTTATCTAATGATTGTGTCATTACATTATACTAGAGACTGCCTCAGATACTGTGTACACAAATATAAATATAACCCCTTAATCCATCATGATATTAAGTTTTAATGTAATCTTAAATTCATCCATTATGATGTTTAGTATATCTTAAATTCAAGTTTTCTTTATATAGTTTTTATTATAAATTTTAAAAATAATTTTTAAATTACAGTTAACATACAATATTATATTAGTTTCAGGTGTACACCCCAGTGATTGGATGTTATATAATTTCTTAAGTGGTCATTCTGATAATTATAAAATTTTTAAGAAAAATAATTCAATTTAAGTAAAATATTATTATTAGAAATTGCTAATATGTCCATCTTGGTTTAAAATAGTGTATTGAGACATGGCTCTGGTTGACTGAATATGTCAAAGTTCATTCAACAATTAGTGAATGTTCTAGGTGCTGGGACTATGAAAGTGAACTAATAAAGGAGAATCCTTATTCTTAGATAGGCAGAGAGATAAATAGATGGTATATCAGAGCATGGTAAGTTCAGTGAAGGAAAATATGATTGGAAGGTAGGTGATGGGACCCTATTCCAAGATCAGTACCTTGAACATTAGTAGCTTTATGTATTTCTGAGGGGAGGATAGGTTGCCTGAGGTAGAAAGAACAGTACCTTTGTAGTCATAGAACCAGGTTTGAATTCCAGCTCTGAAGGTGGGCAAGTTACTTAACCTGAATTGAGTTCAGAATTTCCTCATCTGTAAAATGAGGACAAAGATTAAACCTATTTCATAGGGTTGTTATAAGTATTACATGAGAAAATGTAGAGAAGCACTTGGCTTGGTGCCTGGCATATAGAAAGGGCTCAGTAAATGCTTTTAGCACTCTTATTAATAAATCATATCCTAGATTACTCAGAGTCACTGACCCTGCACCTTGTAACCTTAGCCTCAGGCTGGGGCCCTACTGTCAATGGCCAGGTTGCCTGGAAGTCCAACAGGGATCCACTGACTTTGCCACTTGGAACCTCACCCTTTTATGCCCTGCCCACTGGATCAAGCATCTCCAGTACCTGTGCTTGCCCAGCTATGCCAGAACTTGATGATATACCCTTTGGACAGTGTGCATGGTACAGAGTAGACACATGAATATTGATACTTTCTCCCCTTCAATTACCCAGCGAATAGCACATATTCATAAATATGAACTTTTTGCATTACTTTAAATTCAGTAAAATTTTCAAAGGCACATGGACAAGCAGAGTACAGTACCACGTCTCCACAACTTTTGTCTTTAGCAGAGAGGTCTGTGTGTATATGTGTGTTTGGTGTGTGTGTCTAGTTATAGAGAATATTTCTCTTGAAAAGTGTCTCCTGTAAGTGCTTATTATCATCTGTAATCCTTTCTCTTATGAAATAATGTATCTTTAGCACATGGAGAGAAACATCTCTTGTGAGTTTGACCATATTAACTTTCTTTTTGTTTCTTATTAAGGAGAAGACCAAAGTTGTTGAGCCCTTGGACTATGAGAATGTTATCACCCAAAGAAAAACTCAGATTTATAGTGACCCCCTCAGAGACTTGCTTATGTTTCCAATGGAAGATATATCCGTGAGTTCACAAGAACTATTTTTATTTTAGAAAAAACAACAACTGCATTTACCAAGCCAGTTCCTACAGCTAGAATGATTCATGTCTTCTAGATCTCGGTGATAAGTCGTCAGCGCAGAACAGTGCAGTCCACTGTACCAGAAGATGCTGAAAAAAGGGCCCAGAGTTTGTTTGTCAAAGAGGTAAGAGGCTCAAAGGCCACAGTGGAACATTCATTGTATATTTCAAATGTTCTTCTTTTAGTGTAAATGGAAAATAAAAGTACTGTCACTTTAACTGATCTACATTAATAAGTCTATATGATGTGATACAGGGATTACAGCTTAAATACTTTCACAAGTAGCATGTGTTCTTAGTCTTTTTCTTTTGGATTTGAATATTGTCTGCACTTGGATTCAGTGTTCAAGAAAGCATAAGAATTGGCATTTATTGCTGCCAGTTGGTTTAGGGAAATACAGTCAATCCCCAAAGGAAGAGCTGAGTACCAAAATTTCCCAAGTGATTTTTAAAAGTCTGTCAGCTTATTAACAGACTTTTAAAAACTGGCTATATGTAAAGTTTTTGTACACATCAAATTACAGATTCCTCTTTTCTTTCAGTGTATTAAAACCTATAGCACAGATTGGCATGTGGTAAACTATAAGTATGAAGACTTCTCTGGGGACTTTCGAATGTTGCCATGGTAAGTTCAGAATTCAAGGAAAGCCTTCAAAAGGAGAATTATTAAACATTTTACCTTTTTAAAACCACTTGTGAAACTTCTTAGTTATAATTTATGGTAAAGCAAAACCTCAAACAACCAGCATGTTTTGGAAATGCAGTATTTTGGGTAATTGAATATGTTTTAACTTTGCTCACTGAAATTCTTTCCAAAATGTATGAGTTCACTTTTTGGCTTTGGTGTATCTATATTGACCATAAAATCATCTTTATTTGATTCTGGATAATGTACTGAGTATTTTCCAGTGGTGTCAATGAAATGGCTAGAAAATATGTGGCTCAATTTGATGACCCCAGATAGATAATCTCTTGACAAAGTGCATCTCTTTCGGTTGAGTTGAAAGACCACCATGAGCACACTGGCCCAGGAGACAGAATGTCAGGGTTCAAATTTTATTTCTACCACATACTGGCTAGATGGTCTTGGGGCAGTTACTTAGTCTGTTTGAGCCCTTACTTTTCTCCCTTTTCTCATCCATAATACTGCCAACCTCACAGGATAGCATACAGATAAAGTTTTGGAGAACTAAGAAATTTTGTAGCCTTTTATTGTTTTTAAAGCACTTTTCCAGAGGAGAAAACGGAGTCCTAAAGATGTCCTTTAAAACTGAGCCCTAAGATGACCAATCCAAGGTCATACACCAAACAGATGGAAGAGCCGTAATTATACTGTTGCTTTTTTAAAAAATATGTTTTTATTATTTTTTTTTAGGGAGAGAGAGAGAGAAAGAGAAAAAGAGAGAGAAAAAGATAGAGAGATCGACCGGTTACCTTCCGCATGCACCCCGACCAGGGATCGAACCTGCAACCTGGGTATGTGTCATGACTGGGAATCAAACCAGTGACCTTTTGGTGCATAGGACAACGCTCAACCAACTGAGCCACACTGGCCAAGGCACTATGTTGCTTTTTGTCCTGGGGAAAGATAAGATTCTGCCATCAATAACAGCTCTGGCACACATTCCTTGGCAATTTCTGCCCTTCCCTGACAAAGTATCTGAGCTTAGTTATATCTTTGTTTCTGGCTGCACATGTTGGAGTCCTTATATAAAAGGTAATATAAGTTTAGTCAGAGGGGAGAATCTGAGTTTGGAAAGAACAGAATTTATCTTCCTCATGTCTTGTCATTTTCTTGGTTGTAAAAGAAAAAAAGTCTACGGATCTTGTTTTGTTTTGTTGTCTGTTCTGTTCAGTGTCTAAGACAATTCTCTTGCATTTTCAGCAAATCTCTGAGACCAGAAAAGATTCCCAATCATGTATTTGAAATTGATGAGGACTGTGAGAAAGATGAGGTAAAGATTGGGGCCACTACACTGGTTTCTTCAAGGTTACTTCTGCTGAGAGAGATTTCCTTGCGAAAAGATGAGGGAAAGAATTGTATTTGAATGACCTATGGCCAACTTTCAAACTAATGAGTTATTTAAAAAAAATTAAAAAATGTTGTTGCATTTCCAAATGAAGTTGAGGAAAAATCAAGTCAAATGGGTTGTGATTTGTATATAAACATGTTTTCCCACCTGTGGGACATACTCGTGGAGTTGCTTTTCTTGAACTGGGCATGTGGTGTGGTGATTCATCTGGACTCTCCTGCCTGGTAGATCCCTCATGGGACAGATGGCCTGGATGTCTGTGACATGTTGAGGTACAGTTTGTCTGTTGACTTGATGCAGAAGACTTTCCCAGATGATGGTTCATAATAAGTAAATATTGATGCCTACTGTGTGCACAGAACAGAGTCTTTCATTTTATAGTTAACAATTTTAGTTCAGTCAGGCATCTTCATGGAGGGAAGGGGACTTTATGCTTCAATTAGAAACTGGGACAGGGCCTAGTTCGTGCCCATCAAATACTATTTGATTAGATGTGTGGCTATTGTTTCACTGATGGTTTTTGCTCTTTTCAGGATTCATCTTCTTTATGTTCTCAGAAGGGTGGTGTGATAAAACAAGGCTGGTTGCATAAAGCAAACGTAAATAGCACCATCACAGTTACCATGAAGGTAAGAAGTAGTTATAGTATTTCATCATTTTAAGGATATTCTCATTAGTAGCCTGTCTGGAAAGAATATTTCTTTTTTAAAAAATATGTTTTCATTGATTTTTTTTTAGAGAGAGAGGAAGGGAGAGAGAGATAGAAACATTAATGTGAGAGAGAAACATCCATTGGCTGCCTCCGGCACGCCCCCTACTGGGGATCCAGCCTGAAACCCAGGCATGTGCCCTGACCGGGAATTGACCTGGGACCTGTCAGTCCATGGGATGACACTCAATCTACTGAGCCACACTGGCTGGACTGGAAAGAATATTTCTTTAAATTTTTTTTTTACAATGAACCCTAGCAAAAAAAAATCTTTAATGAGAGGATTCTTACAGATATATGCAATTTTTAAAATCTGAAACCTCAGGATGAATTTAGAAATGCAGCTTTTTAAAGAAATGTAATTATTATCTTCTGAATCAAGAAGCTGAAAAAGGAGGCTGTCAGTGGAATAAAGAAAATAGCTTTGAAACAAAAGGACATCAGAGGTTTCTTTTATTCATTTATTTTTATTTCTCAATTACAGTTTACATTTAACATTGTATTAGTTTCAGGTGTACGGCGTAGTGCTTAGACAATCATATACATTACAAAGTGTTTTCCCTGATATTTCAAGTACCTGCCTGGCTCTGTACATAGTTATTAAAATATTATTGAGTATGTTCCCTGTGCTGTACTTTATATCCCCATGACTACTGTGTAACTACCAATCTGTACTTCTTATTCCCTTCACTTTTTTCACCCAGCCCCCGAACGCCCCTCCCCTCTGGCAAAGGTTTCTATGTGGAAATAAATGTAATGAGTAGACGGAAAATATATGGTTATGTAAGATGGGGGTCCCTCGCCTCCGATAACCTCCAAACTAGCTAGATAAGAAACATTACCAAATTGACTCCTATGTAAAGCAATACATTAGTACTGTCAGAACTAGAGAGTTTTGTAGTTTGGTCAGAATAGTGAGTTTGTGTAAGGGCTTTGTACCAAAGGTAGAAACAGAGAGGGATTAAATTGGGCAGGGCCCTGAATGTCTTGGAAATGAGGTTGTCTTTGTTTGGGAGGCTTTGAAGAGCCATTAAAATCTAAAGGTAAAACTAACAAGCTACTTGAAGATTCTGAGCAGGGAAACAAATTATTCTCTGATACCAAATAGAACTATTCTTTCAGATATTCAATATAAGAGTGTGTGGTTTGCTGAGGATGATTCACACTTCCATTAAGTTTTGAAGGTCATTCTGTCTTCCACATTGCCTGCAAGCAGAAACCATGGGTGTCTACCAAGGGAAGACTCAAATTTTATCTTAATTTAATATTTCACCTGCTGCTTTCCATTTAGTGGTCATGTCCTGTTCTCACTTTCATTTTCAAGCTCTGAAAATAACAAATACAAGTTGTAGGATGCTTCTTATGTGTCTCCTGCACCTAATCACGGGCTGCTGCACGTGATGATAAGAGAATCCATTTAGTGAGTATGTGCCAGGCACCCAATTAATTGTTTTATATTCTGTATCTCATTTAATCTTCATGGCAGCCCTATATTCTAGGTACTGTATTATTCTTAGTTTACAGATGTGGAAAGTGTGGCACAAAGAAAAAAAAAAGAAATTCAATGATTAATGCAAGGTCACACAGCTCCAACTTTTCAGAGGTGGGATTTGTACCCAGGCAGGCTGATGCCTGAGCCTATGCTCTTAACTAGCACACTATTGGTACTCACTAGCTGAGAGAGTGAGACTCAAGTCTTTATTTCCTGTCAGAGTTATCATGTAAAGAAATGCATGTGTGAAGGTTACAGTTCTCTGCAGGTTGTCAGAAAATGGCTCTATGGTTTTTGACTCCACTCCATTTCCCTGATATTCTCAAAATATTTAATGGTTTTATCCATGCTTAAGCATAAAATAAAACATTTAGGGAATTAATATCTTTATAAAACAATTCACCACAGGATTCCTTTCAGTGGTAAGTTGATCTAATGCCTGTAAATTATAATTTGCTTTACATCAAACTTTTTTAGGAGCCCATTATAAATCAAAATACAGTTGCCTATAGAAAGTACATGCTTTAAATTGTTTTCATAATTTGTGAAATACAGATTGGTTGATGTGGTAGGCAGAATAGTGCACCCCCCCCCAAAGATGTCCATGTCCTAATCCCTAGAACCATAAATGTGCCTTTACACTGCAAAGGGGAATTAAAATTGCTAATCAGCAGATCAGGAGACTGTCCTGGATTATTCAGGCGGACCCAATGTAATCACAAGGGTCCTCATAAGTGGAAGAGGGAGGCTGAATAGGAGAGTTAGAGAAAGAGACTAGAGGACTCAAGCAAGGTCAGAGACAGGTGCTGTGTTGCTGGCTTTGACAATGGAGGAAGGAGCCATGGGCTAAGAAATGTGGCTATGTAGCCACTGGAAGCTGGAAAAGGCCAGGAAATGGATTCTCCCCTAGAACCTCCAAAAGGGAACATAGCTCTACTACAACTCTGATTTTAGCCCAGTGAGACCCATGTCAGACTTCTAGCCTACAGAACTGTGAGGTAATACATTTGTGTTGTTTTAAACCATTAGGTTTGTGGTGATTTGTTACAAAGGCAATAGGAAATGAATTCAGTCACTTGGTCAGAGGTTAATTGTTCAGCTTGTGTATTAGCTGTCTCCGAGGTTGCAAAGTCTACCACTGAAGGGGTCATCCAGGAACCAGACATTCATGAAGTGGGTGGCAGGGCTGAGGCAACCTGGTGACCACATGGACTGGCTGAAGGGGACAGCTGCAGCTTGTCTCCAGCTAATTGTTGCTGTGCTGCTGCTGAATCCAGGCTCTTTGCTTTTCCTCTTTTTATTGCCAGCTGTTCATATTTTGGCCATTTTTTTAGTGAGATATAATTCACATACCATAAAAACACTTATTTATTTTGAAAACCTCTACCAAACAGTAGGCAAAGGAAGGAAAAGAAGACTAAACCTAAAGTGGTCATATGTGCTATACAGCTTTTTAAAAAAAGTGAATAGGGAATAATTTGAAATATAAAGGCCATAATGACATTTGGAAATTGTCTCTGAGTATGTATTTCACTTATCCCAGCTATTCTCCATTATGGATTATGGTTCTCCATTTTGGATTTCTGGGAGGTAAATATATATCCTATACTCTTCTGGTTTCACCTCCTAAGCCAATAGCAGTACTGTTGTATTTCAGGATTTGTCACAGCTAGAATGGGCATGAGAGGAAGGTTCAGCCCAATTCAGTTAAGGTGTCAGGGATTTTGCCAAGATATTTTTTTTCCCTATAATAATTGTGTTTTAACTGTTACTTAGTTCAGCATCGTTGAAATTAATTGAAACTTGCAGTGTTTATTGTACTCTCTGATAGAGGGCACAGGAGTGGATTGGGCATAGGTAGCAGTTCCGTTGTTGCCAGGCTGGAATTTGGAGTGAGGGCCAAAGTGGAAGTCCAAGCCAATAAAACAAGGCGAACTGGGGGACTCAGGCTTGTACACTTAGGTGTCCTGTTCCAGGTTGGGGGTCATACACCTTCCTCCTGCTTCAGGCCTGGATTGGCTCAGGCCTAGGAAAGAGGCTGAACCTAAAGGTGGGGTGAGAGGCTGACCCAGCTCTTGGAGAGTTGGGAAAAGCAGAGGCAGAAGAACTGAGGCAAGGGGCTGACAGAATTTATGACCTATTCTGAAACGAAATTACTGTATATTTGTTTCTACTGTGATCTCTTTTTTTAAATTATTTTTAAAACTTATCTTTATTGTTGAATGTATTACAGATTTCCCTCCTTTTTCCCCTATTGACTTCCCTCCTCCCTTCTCCCACAACCTCCTGCCTTCCCCACACTATTGTCTGTGTCCCTTGGTTATGCATATAGGCAAATAAGTTCTTTGGTTTATCTCTTCCTGCCCCCCTGCCTCCCTTCCCTTTGAGGTTTGTCAGTCTTAACAACCAATTTCTACTTCTTAATCCCTTCACTCTTTCCACCCATCCCCCCAACCCCCTTCCCAACTGGCATCCAACAAAAAGCTCTCTGTTTCTACGAGTCTGTTTCTGTTCTGCTTGTTCATTTTGTTTATAGATTCAATTGTTGATAGATATGTATTTATTGCCAATTTGTTCATATTTTTTTTTTTTTTTGGTACAATAATTTTTAAATATTTATTGAGTATTGTTCTAATATTTTATTTTATTTATTTATTTATTTTTTATTAATTTACTTTTGTTACAGATGATTCTCCTTTTTCCCCCCATTGACACCCCCTCCCCCTCCCTCCCTGCCCCGTCCCCATTTTTGTTGTCCATGTCCATTGGTTATGAGTTCATGCGTACAAGTTCTGTGTTCATCGTTCCCCTCCCCCACCCCCTCTTCTGGCAGATGTCAGTCTGTACCCCACTTCCACGTCCCCGGGACTACCCTGCTCCTCACCCTGTTATGTTCATTATATTCCAGAAATAAGTGAGATCATATGATGTTTGTCTTTCTCTGCTTGGCTTGTTTCACTTAGGATAATAGTTTCCAGGTCCTCCCATGTCGACACAAAGGATAAGAGATCGTTCTTTCTTAAAGCTGCATAGTACTCCATTGTGTATATGTACCACAGCTTTTTTATCCATTCATCTACTGATGGACACTTGGGCTGTTTCCAGATCTTAGCTATTGTAAATAGCGCTGCTATGAACATGGGGGTACATGTATTCTTTCTGATTGGTGTTTCAGGCTTCTTAGGGTATATTCCTAGGAGTGGGATCACTGGGTCAAATGGTAATTCAATTTTTAATTTTTTGAGGTAACACCATAGTGTTTTCCATAGTGGCTGCACCAGTCTGCACTCCCACCAGCAGTGTACTAGAGTCCCCTTTTCTCCACATCCTCGCCAACACTTGTTGTTTGATGCTTTGTTGATGGCGGCTATTCTGACAGGTGTGAGGTGATACCTCATTGTTGTTTTAATTTGCATCTCTCTGATGATTAGTGAAGTTGAGCATTTCTTCATATGTCTCTTGGCCATTTGTATGTCCTGTTTGGAGAGGTGTCTATTTAGTTCCTCTGCCCATTTTTTAATTGGGTTCTTTGTCTTCCTTTTGTTGAGATGTATGAGCACTCTATATATTTTGGAAATTAGACCCTTATCTGATATATCATAGGCAATTATGCTCTCCCATACAGTGGGTTGCCTTTCCACTTTGATGGTTGTTTCTTTTGCTGTGCAGAAGCTTTTGAGTTTGATGTAGTCCCATGTGTTCATTTTTTCCTTTGTTTCTCTTGCCTTAGGTGATTTATCAGTGAAAATTTTGCTGCGTGTGATGTCTGAAATTTTGTTGCCTACATTTTCTTCTAGGATTTTTATGGATTCATGAGTCACATTTAAGTCTTTTATCCATTTTGAGTTTATTCTTGTGTATGGTGTAAGTTGATGATCTAGTTTCATTTTTTTGCATGTAGCTGTCCAATTTTCCCAACACCATTTATTGAAGAGGCTGTCTTTACTCCATTGTATGCTCTTACCACCTTTGTCAAATATTAATTGAGCATAATGTCTTGGGTCAATTTCCGGATTCTCTGTTCTGTTCCACTGGTCTATGTGCCTGTTCTTGTGCCAGTACCAGGCTGTTTTGATTACGGTAGCTTTGTAGTATAACCTGATGTCCGGTATTGTGATCCCTCCTACTTTGTCCTTCTTTTTCAAGATTGCTGTAGCTATTCGGGGTCTTTTTTGGTTCCATATGAACTTCTGAAGTATTTGTTCTAGTTCTGTGAAATATGTCGTTGGTATTTTGATGGGGATTGCATTAAATCTGTAGATTGCTTTGGGTAGTATGGACATTTTAATGATGTTAATTCTTCCAATCCATGAACAAGGTATGTGCTTCCACTTTTTTATATCTTCCTCTATTTCTTTTTTCAATGTCTTGTAGTTTTCTGCAAATAGGTCCTTTACTTCTTTGGTTAAGTTTATTCCTAGGTATCTTAATTTCTTTGCCGCGATGGTAAATGGGATTGTTTTTTTAGTTTCTCTTTCTGTGAGTTCATCATTAGTGTATAAGAATGCCGTCGATTTCTTGACGTTAATTTTGTATCCTGCTACTTTGCCAAATTCATTTATTAAGTCTAGTAGATTTTTGATGGAGTCTTTAGGGTTTTCTATGTATAATATCATGTCATCTGCGAATAATGACAGTTTCACTTCCTCCTTTCCAATTTGGATCCCTTTTATTTTTTCTTCACGTCTGATTGCTGTGGCTAAGACTTCCAGTACTATGTTGAATAAGAGTGGTGAAAGTGGGCATCCTTGTCTTGTTCCTGTTCTTAAGGGAAATGCTTTTAGTTTTTGTCCATTGAGTATGATGTTGGCTGTAGGTCTTTCATATATGGCCTTTATAATGTTGAGATATGATCCCTCTATTCCCAAATTGCTGAGCGTTTTTATCAGAAATGGGTGCTGGATTTTGTCAAATGCTTTTTCAGCATCTATTGATATGATCATATGGTTTTTATCTTTCATTTTGTTTATGTGATGTATTACATTTATTGATTTGCGTATATTGTACCATCCTTGCATCCCTGGGATGAATCCCACTTGGTCATGGTGAATAATTTTCTTGATGTATTGCTGAATCCGATTTGCTAGTATTTTGTTCAGGATTTTGGCATCTATGTTCATCAGGGATATTGGCCTGTAGTTTTCTTTCTTTGTAGTGTCTTTTTCTGGTTTTGGGATGAGAATTATGCTGGCCTCATAAAACGAGTTTGGAAGTCTTCCTTCTTCTTGAATTTTTTGGAATAGTTTGAGGAGAATGGGTGTTAGTTCTTCTTTGAATGTTCGGTAAAACTCCCCCGTGAAGCCGTCAGGGCCTGGGCTTTTGTTTGCTGGGAGAGTCTTGATTACATCTTCAATTTCCTTCATTGTTATTGGCCTGTTCAAGTTTTCTATCTCTTTCCGATTCAGTTTTGGGAGACTATGTGTTTCTAGAAATGTGTCCATTTCGCCTAGATTGTCGAATTTGTTGCCATACAAATGTTCATAGTATTTGCTAATGATCCTTTGTATTTCTGTGGTGTCAGTTGTTATTTCTCCTCTTTCATTTCTGATTTTGTGTATTTGGGTTCTCTCTCTTTGTTTCTTGGTGAGTCTAGCTAAGGGTCCATCAATCTTGTTTATCTTTTCAAAAAACCAGCTCTTTGTTTTATTGATCCTTTGAATTGTTTTTTTGGTCTCCATGTCGTTTATTTCTGCTCTGATCTTTACTATTTCCTTCCTTCTACTTGCTCTAGGGTTTTCTTTTTGTTTGCTTTCCAGTTCTTTAAGTTGTGAGGTTAGGTAGTCAATTAGAAATTTTTCTTCTTTCTTAAGGTGGGCCTGTAGTGCTATGAACTTCCCTCTCAGAACTGCTTTCGCAGTATCCCATAGGTTTTGCGTTGTTGTGTGTTCATTTTCATTGGTTTCCAGAAATTTTTTAAATTCTTCCTTGATCTCCATGGTAACCCATTCATTGTTCAGTAACATGCTATTTAGCCTCCATGTGTTCATATGTTTTTGCATGTTCTTGTTGCAATTGATTTCTAGTTTCATGCCATTGTGGTCTGAGAAGATGCTTGATATGATTTCAATCTTCTTGAACTTGTAGAGACTTAGTTTGTGCCCTAACATATGGTCTATCTTTGAGAATGTCCCATGTGCACTTGAGAAGAATGTGAATTCTGCAGTTTTGGGGTGTAATTCTCTGTATATATCTATTAAATCCATTTGATCTAGTGCTTCATTTAGAGTCTCTGTTTCCTTGTTGATTTTTTGTCTAGATGATCTATCCAGTGATGTCAGTGGGGTGTTGAAGTCTCCTGCTATGATTGTATTGTGGTCGATTTCTCCTTTGAAGTCCTCCAGAAGATTTTTAATATATTTTGGTGCTCCTATATTGGGTGCATATATGTTTACCAAGGTTATATCTTCCTGTTGGATAGACCCTTTCAATATTATGTAGTGGCCTTCTTTGTCTCTAGTTATGGTCTTCAATTTGAAATCTGATTTATCAGATATGAGTATTGCTACCCCAGCTTTTTTTTCCTTTCCGTTTGCTTGGAAGATTTTTTTCCATCCCTTTACTTTCAACCTATGTGAGTCTTTTGTTGTGAGGTGGGTCTCTTGTAAGCAACATATGTGTGAATCATGCTTTCTTATCCAGTCAGCTACTCTGTGTCTTTTTATTGGAGCATTCAGTCCATTTACATTTAAGGTGATTATTGATATGTACTTATTTATTGCCATTTTTGTACAGTGTGGTTCTAATTATCTTTCTATTTCTTCTCATAATTATAGCGGTCCTTTTAACATGTCTTGCAGTGCTGGTTTGGTGCTAATATATTCCCTTAGCCTTTTTTTGTCTGGGAAGCTCTTTATTTGACCTTCTATTTTGAATGATAGCCTTGCTGGATAGAGTAGTCTTGGATTCAGATCCTTGTTTTTCATGACCTTGATTACTTCATGCCATTCCCTTCTGGCCTGTAGTGTTTCTGTTGAGAAGTCAGATGATAGCCTAATGGGGTTTCCTTTGTAGGTAACCTGTTGCTTATCTCTTGCTGCCTTTAGGATTCTCTCTTTGTCTTTGATTTTTGGCATTTTAATTATTATGTGTCTTGGTGTGGGCCTGCTTGGGTTCTTCTTACTTGGGGCTCTCTGTGCTTCTTGAACTTGAATGCTTTCTTTCTTCACCAGATTAGGAAAGTTTTCTGTCACTATTTCTTCAAATATATTCTCTAACCCTTGGTCATTTTCTTCTTCTTCGGGGACTCCAATAATTCTAATGTTATTACGTTTCCAGTTGTCCCACAGTTCTCTTAAGCTATCTTCCTGTTTTTTCATTGTTTTTTCCTTTTGGTTTTCTGATTGATTGATTTTTTCTACTCTGTCTTCTAATTCACTGATCCGGTCCTCTGCTTCCTCTACTCTGCTGGTCAATCCTTCCAATGTGTTCTTTATTTCTGCTATGTCATTCTTCATTTCCACTTGGTTGGTTTTCAGTGTTTCTATATCTTTACTCATGGTGTTGATGTCCTTACTCATGCTGTTTAGTTTCCTCAAGATCATGGCTCGGAACTCTCCCTCTGATAATTTGCTTAGCTGCATTTCATTTATCTCATCTTCGGTGGAGTTCTCTTGTTCTTTCATTTGGGATCTGTTTCTTTGTTTCACCATTTTTGCTATCACAGTGGGTTTTGGAGCCTGCCAAATTTTCCCTGTGGGTGTTGGTGTTCTGCTACTTGTGGCTCCCTCTACTGGGTTTGGATGAGCGTGGAGGGCCCTCCTTCAACACCACTATCAAGTCTCACTTTCCTGGGTAGATATGCAAGCTCAGGAAAGGTTTAGTTATGCTCTAGCTTTTTGCCTGGAGGCTATTAGCCTCAGTTACTTGAAAAGCTTTAGGATCTCAGTTGAATGAGAACCTCCCTCAGATGTTTACAGTGTAGGAGGGTTTCTGAGGGTGGGGCCAATGCTGGTTGTTAATGAGCCTCAATTTGCAGTTCTTTACCCCTTTACCTCACCTGGGAATCTCCGAGGGAGGGGCTTCCACAGCTCCGGGAAGGAGCAAACTTGGCTGCAGGTCTGTGCAATCGGGAAGGAGGGGCTGACCACCACCGTCCTTTGTGGCCACAGCTCAGCACAAACTCTGAGCGCCCTCCAAATCCCAGGTGTCCCCTCAGAGTTCCAGTCCAGTCCGCCCTCCCTCTGTCGGAGCCCCAGGTGAGTGGCTGTGGCTATTTAGCGCTCTGTCCCGGCTCTCTGCGCTGTGGAGCAGCTGGTGCTCTTATCCCCGAGGGCGGGCGCCGCCTCCGCCGCTACCAGCCGGGGCCGCCGCTTACGGGCGGGGCTTCGCTTACAGCCGGGGCAGCAGCTCCCAGTCGGGGCGCCGCTTCCAGCCGGGGGCAGCCGCTTCCAGCCGGGGCGCCGCTTCCAGCCGGGGCAGCCGCTTCCAGCCGGGCCGCAGTTCACAGCCGAGGTCGCTGCTGTCTGTGGGCTCCCAGCCCGCCACCCTCACGCGCCTCCGCAGATCCTACCAGGTTCATTCAGTGTCCCTGGTTGTATGGTCCTCTCCCGCTGCTTTTCTGTTGCTTTTTCCCGATGTTTTGTCTTTATTTTAGTTGTAATTCCCGTTTGATCCTGGGAGATCGTCTGTGTAGCTTCCATTCACTCCACCGCCATTTTCCAGTCCCTGTTCATATTTTTTTTAAAAATCCTTATCTGAGGACATTTTTGCATTTATCTTCAGATAGAGCAGGAGGGAGAGAGGGAGGAAGAGAGAGAGAGAAACATCAACGTGAGAGAGACACATCGACTGGCTGCCACCCCCACGGCCCTAACCAGGGCGGGGGACAAACTGCAACCGAGGTACGCGCCCTTAGTGGGAACCGAACCCGGGACTCTCTGGTCTGCAGGCCGATGCTCTAACCGCTGAGCCAAACTGGCCAGGGCTTATCTTCTTCTTTAAGAAGACCCATCAACATTTCATATAATACTGGTTTGGTGGTGATGAACTCCTTTAGCTTTTTCTTGTCTGGGAAGCTCTTTATATTAATGTGTCCATCAATTCTAAATGATAGCTTTGCAGGATAGAGTAAACTTGGTTGTAGTACCTTGCTTTTCATCACTTCAAATATTTCTTGCCACTCCCTTCTGGCCTGCAAAGTTTCTTTTGAGAAATCGACTGACAGCCTTATGGGAACACCCTTGTAGGAGCTTTTCACTTGCTGCTTTTAAGATTCTCTCTTTGTCTTGAACCTTTTGCATTTTGATGATGATGTGTCTTGGTGTGGGCCTCTTGGGGTTCATCTTGTTTGGGACTCTCTGTGCTTCCTGGACTTGTATGTCTGTTTCCTTCACCAAGTTAGGGAAGTTTTCTGTCATTATTGTTTCAAATCGGTTTTCAATTTCTTGCTCTCTCTCTTCTCCTTCTGGGTCCCCCATGATGTGAATGTTGGTACGCTTGAAGTTGTCCCAGAGGCTCCTTACACTATCCTCATTTTTTTAAATTCTTTTTTCTTTTTGCTATTCTGATTGGGTGTTTTTTGCTTCCTTATATTCCAAATCGATGGTTTGCTTCTTGGCTTCATCTACTCTATTATTGAATCTCTGTAAATTATTCTTTATTTCAGTTAGTGCATCCTTCATTTCTGACTGGTCCTTTATTATACTCTTGAGGTCCTCACTAATTTCCTTGATGTTCTCACGAAGTTCCTGGAAATACTCAGGAAGTTCATGGAGAATCCTTATAAGCAGTGTTTTGAACTCTGCATCTGTTAGATCGCTTATCTCCATTTTGTTTAGTTCTTTTCCTGGAGTTTTGTTCTTTTCTTTCATTTGGGACATGTTTCTTTGTCTCCTCATTTTGGCTGCCTCTCTGTGTTTGTTTCTATGTATTAGGTAGAGTTGCTATGTCTCCTATGCTTGGTAAGGTGGCCTATTGTTGTAGGTGTCCTGTAGGGTCCAGTGGTACAGCCTCCCTGATCACCCCAGCTGGGCCCTCAAGGTGCATCCCTAGTGTGGACTATACACCCTTCTGTTGTAATTGAGTCTTGATTGCTGTTGGCACATCAATGGGAGGGATTTACTTGGGCTGATCAGCTGCAAGGACTGGCTGTGCCCAATAATTACTGGCCTCTGACTACTTTGGAGGATCAGCTGTGCACAGGTCCTTCACACAGAGCAAGACTTACTTTAGCATGGTTCTGGTAACCACTGCGTCTACTCCTTGAGTGTGTCACTTGTATAAGTGATTAGGTGGTGGTGCTTCGACGTGGTCTGAAGCTGTCCACTGGGTGTGCTGGCTCTGGGGCAAGGTCAGCCACTGCCTGTGTTCTACCCGGGGCCACCCGGCATAAGCCACAAAGCGATCTGCTGATGACTGTTTCTTGTGCTGGGCTTGGAGGTGCCCAGGCAAAGCCAAGTTGTGAACCAAGGCTGGCTGCTTCTAGTGCCAGGCCTGGGCCCACTTAATGAGAGGTATGGGGCTCTCTGAGGCCCTTTAAGAGGAACTGCCTGGGGCTCAAGCAGCCGCAGCCTCTCTCAGCCTCAATTCCCTCTGGTTTTTACAGCCAGAAGTTATGAGGACTTCTCTCCCTTGCATTGGAACCCTGAGCTGGGAGGCTGGTGTGGGATGGGGACCCCTCACTCCTCAGGGAGGACCTTTCCAGCTGAGGTGTCCTCCTGATTTTTATCCACCTCACACGGGTATGGGACCAGCCTGTCAGCGCCTCCGCGCTTCCGTGCCTCTGCCCCTTCCACCAGCCAATATGTGGCCTCTTCTTTAATTTCATAGTTGTAGGACTTCCATTCAACTCGATTTCTGGTGGTTTTGAATGATGGTTGTTCTGTAGTTTGGTTGTAATTCTGATGTGGTTGTGGGAGGAGGCGAGACCGCATTTACCTACGCCGCCCTCTTGACCGGAAGGTCTACTGTGATCTCTCAGACATGAAGAAAACTGACGGGTCTCACAAGCAGATGGGAAGGTGATTCGGGTATGCTATTATCTAGTCATTTTCCTGGTACTGGTGACAGTTTTGCCCTGGGTGCATCTGGAGTCCCCTGCCTGCTAGGACCTTCAGCCCACACTGGTTAGAAACTTTGGTAGCTTTAGCAGTGAGCACCACAAGGCTAGAGATCACAGAGTTGAGAGCAGAGAACTTCTTCTATTGGAAAGTTCAAGCTTTGATAGCCCTGCAAACTCACAGCAGATGAACCAGGAAGCTACAGCAGAAGGATCTGGGTATTCAGCATGACTCATTGGCAAACAACAGCCTGCAGGAGCCATGCATCTTCCCTCCTATTTCATCTGTGCCTCTTTGATGCGCTGTGGCTTGACATTAGCCTGTAGATTATTCTGGGGCTGACAGGGATTAAAGCAGAGCAGCTTGGTGCCTTTTAGTGTGAGGTGTGCGTGTAAGGGTCTTGATTCATCTAAAAATTTCTGGATTAAAAAAATTACGTAGACTTAATCCTTTGGCATGTTTGAAGTAACGCGCAACCACTTTAAAATGCTTTTATAAACAAGTCCGAGTCCTTTTCATGGACATTTTTACTGTCAGAAATAAGGAGCCCTGGCTGGTTTGGCTCAGCGGTTAGAGCGTCGGCCTGCAGACCAGAGAGACCCGGGTTTGGTTCCCGCAAAGGGCGCGTACCTCGGTTGCAGTTTGTCCCTGGCCCTAGTTGGGGTTGTGTGGGTGGCAGCCAGTCGATGTGTCTCTCTCATGTTGATGTTTCTCTCTATCTCTTCCTCCCTCTCTCCCTCCTGCTCTATCTGAAGATAAATGCAAAAAAATGTCCTCAGGTGAGGATTTAAAAAAAAAAAGAAATAAGGGGATATAATAGCAAGGAAGGGAAAAATAAACATATGAGAGAAGGTGGACAGAAAGGAATGAAGGACAGAGAAAAGAGATTCAGCAAAATCCAATAGATAAAAGGGACTGAGAAACTATAAGGTCTTTTGAGAATGCAGCTCCATGACCTGTAATGTGATGGGAATGATGTAGCCAAAGTAATTCATATATGGGTTGTTTTAGAAAGTTAAACCTCCCTAGCTAGCTGCCAGTGAGTTTTCAAGAACATTCAAATTGATGGTGATTGGCTGTAGGGAAAAGGGGGCTGGTAAAGGAACTAAGCTGAGTTCTTCATATTGGAATATTATATGACCCCATATTTATGGAATAAAAGTTTGCATTTTCCCTAATATACACCTTGCCCCCAGTTCTGGTCTGTTGTTAAGATATAGTCTTCACCATTTTTTGCAATTGTCATTATTTTCCCAGAAGTGCTTTCTGAGCATTCCCATTATTGGCTGAGAAAGTAGCCAGGAGGAACCCCTGGCTACAGGAGAGCAGCTAATGATGTGGATCACTCCACACGTCTCAGTCTCAGTGCCCGAGCACCTCCTTTCACTGAGGAGGATGCTGGCATTGCGTAGCTTTTGTAGAAGCTCTGCTGTTTGGGTGCAGTGACCACTTTCTCTGAGCTTATAATTTGCTTTGTTCTTGGTGTACATGTTAAAACAAGACAAGCCTTGTCATAGGTGACTAATTTCCTCAATTTGTACTTTCTAGTTAATGAGAAAACACCCACTGACACTCTTCAATTCCTGGAAAAGTTTTGGAGAATTTAAGATATCATAGAAAAAAACAAAAACAAAACGATCCCTTTGACAGAGACTTCAATCCCCACAGAAAACTATTAATTTACTTTCCCTGTTTCTCAAGTAGCTGCTAGACACATGTGCTTTTTAAAACTTCTTTCTGTATTAGTGAAGGAATTTAATGTGGACTAGATAGCTATGATATTGGACATGACCTTCCCCTGGTATTTAGAACTGTTTTTCCTAAGGGATATACAGATATATGGAATAAGAAAGAGTGTGCTCTTCAGGGTGGTTTTTCATTAAAAAAAAATCTGCTGCACATTCTTGGCCTACCCTTGGGACACCCACCTTTATGTATCTTCTTGGCTCAGTTTGATCACATTCCTCTAGCTTCCTCCTCCCATCCTCAGCAATTAAATATTGAAGTGTCTTGGTATGTTATCGGGGTTGCAAGTTCAACTGCTTGATATATGACTCACTTTTGGTGCCCTTTCCTTTCCTTTTCTTTCTTTCTTCTTTTTTTTTTTTTTTTTTTTTTGCACAAAAGAGAGTCATTTGTTACATACCTAGAGTCTAAAAGTCCCCACTTTATCCTTTAACTCTTACGGGAGGGTTTTTTCCCCTTCTGCAGTGGGAAATCAACAAATCAAAAGAGGATTTTACCTAAGAAAGCATGTACAATATTAAAGTAATTGCTGGGGGGCCAAGGTCACTGTGTTTGTTGGAACAGAAAGAAGAGAAAATCTTTTTTGTTCATCCTCACCTGAGGATTTTTTCAATTGATTTTTAGATAAAGTGGAAGGGAGGGACGGGGAGAGAGAGAGAGGGAAACATCGATGTGAGAGAGACACATTGATTGGTTGCCTCCTGCACAACCCTGACTGGGGCCGGGGATCGAACCTGCAACCGAGGTATGTGCCCTTGACTGGGAATCAAACCAGAGACCCTTTTGGTCTATAGGCCGATGCTCTAACTGCTGAGCCAAACTGGCCAGGGCAGAAGAGAAACTCTTTTATCTTTTTGATATGATAGTGGGTTCCATTCCCAAGTTTACCACAGCTAACAAATAGATTGCACTCATTTTATGGGTAAGGGATTTTTCATGAATTTGTTTTTTATGTTCTATTTTCCTTAAGTCATTGATGGCTGTTTAAAATCATTTATTAGGGGCTTCTCATATGCCTGATACTATTAGGAATCAATGAATTAATCACCAAATATATCTTGAACACTAGTACAACATGTTAGCATTGTGGAGGGTAAAGAGAAGTGTGACATGTAGAGCTTAAAACCTATTTGAGGTGATGAGACACAATAAAAACAATGAATTGTTTAAAGGTGGCACAGAAACCAAGTGTTATGAGTCCAGATCACTGTGATCTGGGGTCAGAGAAGGCTTCTTGAAGGAGGTGGGGCCTCAAAGGAAAGGAAATCAGAAAGAGGTGAGTATGGCAGGCAGTATGTGCAGGGAAGTTGTGTTAGGAGAAGTTGGGTAGTCATGGGAGATAAAGTTGGTCTGGTCCTTAATATTTCCTTGTGCCTCAGTTTCTCCTCTGTAACATGAAGATTATAATAGTAATTACCACACAGGGTCATTATGAGTATTAAATGATATAATATGAGGAAAGCACTTAGCCAGAGAATGTAATGGAGTGAATACTCCACAGATGTCAGCAATTGTTATTATAATATTATAATTGTAGTAGCGCCTTGAATGCTGGATCAGGCATGTGAGCCTTATCATGTGGGTAGTTGGGGGTCATTGAAAATTTGAGCAGAGCCATGAGATGCTGAAATCAAGCTGATAAAACAATTCATCTGTAATGAGAAGGGTGAATTGTAGACCCCTGCTACTAAACTTTGCCTCAAACTAAATAGTTAAAAAATTTCCAGTGCCCATTTTTGGTGGAATTATTTAAGAAAAGCTATTTGATTTTTAACTAGTTTCTCAGAGGGTAGACCTATGTGATGTATTAAAACTTGGTAGGACTGTAAAATGATATGTTGGAGAGAGATGAGTGATATATTAGATTGTCAGCCTACTGGTAGGGGTTCTGCAGTAGGATGACGTTCTTGACATTCCTCTGTAATAAGCACAACTCAGTTTTATGGTAAATTGTGGGGTTTTCTTCCCCATTGTGCCTTTTATGTTTGCGTAGAACAGTTCTGAGACCCAGTATGTCTCTTGCTGTCCTGCTTTGTCCCTTGCCTCTTCTTTTCTGTTCTGTCTGAGACATTAGTCAAGTCAGTTTCCCTGGCCCCATCTCTACATTGCTTCTGTCCTACCTACTCTGCCTACATACTTTGCCAAAGCTTTTACAGCATCC
Source organism: Tadarida brasiliensis (assembly GCA_030848825.1). Lineage (NCBI taxonomy): Eukaryota > Metazoa > Chordata > Mammalia > Chiroptera > Molossidae > Tadarida > Tadarida brasiliensis. Next base: position 44,366,135 of record CM061280.1, read on the forward strand.
TTTCTCAGGGTCCTGGTTCATGTAATTTAGCAGAAAATAATTACCCTCTAGATAACACACATAGGTAAATACTCTTGAGATTTGTTATATAAAATGATAAAAGGGTCTCCTAAATTAGAGGCTACTAGGTACTCAAACTTTCTTGCCTTCCATCTTTCAATCAGATGATGAGTGTTAAAAGGCCTTTGTTCTTGCTCCAGAAAGGGTCATGTTGAAAAGGTTGTCATCCAGACAATTCAAGGCCTTCAGAATAATCTCCTTTGGCGTCCTCTCTGTTTTATTCTTCTGCGTGGTCTGAGTGGGCCCCTTGTCAGGATTTATGCTTCTCACCGAGTAAGGTGGGAAGTTTTCAGCTGGCTTCACCATCTAGAAAAAATAATGAAGGCAAGGAAGAAGAATATGGGCATTAAGAAACACCATTCTATTGGATGAAACAGCTAGAGAATTTGCACTGGAGAATGAATTTTTCATTCTGCAAAATTTTATTGAGTCCAGGCACTATTATAGGTCCTGGGGGTACAGCGGTGGATGAGACATGGACTTTAGCAGTCTAAAAGAGACAGATAGCAAATAAACAGATAGATGAATAAGATATATTTGGATAGTGATCATTCTATGAAAAAAAAAATACAATGCTATAATGAGGCCTCTCAGAGGAGGTAAGATTGAAGCAAAGACCTGATAGAAATAAGAGAATGAAGAATGTGTATAAGGGGGAAGAGGATTCCAGGCCAAGGGAACAGAAAATACAAAGGTTCCAAGGAGCTTGCTTGGGGTGTTTCAGGAATAGCAGGTAAGCCAGGATAGCTGGAGCAGCATAATTAGAAATAAAATCCAAGAGATAATTATAGGCCACATCATGTACATCATTCCAGGCTATGGATCTTATTCGAACCTTGATGGGAAGCTATTGAAAGGTGTGGGCAAAATTCTCTTTGTCTCTGTCACATGTTTCTGATTCCAGTTCCAAAACTGACTTGTCTGTGTGAATTTGAGTGAGCTCTTGGTCTCTTAGTTTGCTGTTAGGTGAAATGTGGATAATGATTCTTATTCCCGAGTGACATTAGTTTTTGGTTACAAAAGACTTAGGGCCTTCAGATGAAAAGTATGATATAGAATAATTACTACTGTTCTGTATAGTCATTGTTTTAGCAGCTGTCTTCATTTTGACATGGGGAAAAAAAACAATGTAGAGCTGTACCTGAAATAGCAACATCTTAGAAATTTAAAAATTGTCAAGGAAGTCATGTTTCTGATTTTCCTTTTGGTTCCACATGAGAGACTTAGGTTACTCCTTTCTTCATTGAAAGGCACCTCAAAAGCTTCTTAGAAGTTGAAACCTAACATATATCATAGAACATTAGAAAGAAGAGATCTTACAGATCTGCTGAGGCAGAGTCTGATTTCTACAGAAATTACTATTAAAAACCTCCTTACTGTACAAACGTGTGCTTTTATTTATGTTTATTTTATTTTATTGAATTTATTGGGTGACATTAGTTAGTAAAATTATATAGGTTTCAGGTATACAATTCTATAATACGTCGTCTGTATATTGTATTGTGTATTCACCACCCCAAGTCAAGTCTCCTTCCATCACTATTTATGCCCTCTTTACCCTCTTGTACCCCTCCTTCCATCTGTGCTTTTAGCCTGTAGGAAATCATTTGGGGGTGTGGCCTGTAGCCTAGGGAGGCTGCTGTGTTAATCATTCAGTTTCAATAAAATTATTTGTAGATCATAAAAAAATGATCTTACAGATCATCTAGTCTGATCCCATCATTTTACAAGTGAGGAAACTGAGAGAAAAGCAGAGTCTTGGGGACAGTTTCACTGCTGGTGAACAGGAGTGCTGGATGAAAATCAAGATCATATGACTTGCAGGCATCTGCTCTCTCTACAGATTCATGAGCTACCTACCTCAGTGTCACATTTAGACATAATTACAATGTTACAGGAAGTGATTTACTGTAATTTCAGATCCCTTTCCATCTCTTTTGTAATGATGTGCTTGGCTAATATTGGAAGTGGCGGCTGCCACAAAATGTCTTTGCTTGGTGAGGCAGCTGTGCATGAAAATATTTTACAGACTATAATTTGACTCTGTGCCACAAGTGTTTGCTCTGTATTTTCCCTTCCTCTGCCCCCTCTTTGTTGCTGGCTATGGACTCTGTAAGTGGTTCTACAGAATGTACCACTGAGTTTTAGATTTGATCATTGTTCAGCTTCTAATCTGGTTATAATTTTTTCATACTAATATTTGTCTGGAAAATGTATTTTAATTTTTCTCAAATAGTTATTATATAACAACTTTTTGTTGTTGTTAATCCTCACCTGAGGATATTTTCCCACTGATTTTTAGAGAGAGTGAAAAGGAGGGAAGGAGGGAGAGAAACATCACTGTGAGAGAGGCACATTGATTGGCTGCCTCCCGCACATGCCCCAACCGGGGCTGGGATTGAACCTGCAACCCAAGTATATGCCCTTGACTGGGAATCAAACCTGTGACCCTTCAGTGCTCAGGCTCACACTCTAATCACTGAGCTACACCAGCCAGGGCTATAATAACTTTTTAAAAAGTGGTGTTTTGTTCATTTGAAGTAAGCTCAGAATGTAATTTTAGGTCTTCTGGTTCCATCATTTTAATAACAGATGTGAATGAACCATTGTCATGAAAATAAGCAAATGTATATAAATTTCTCTGTATATATATTTACCATGTGTATATTTGTGTTTGAATCTAGATTTCTTAAATTGTAGCTCCAGTAAACTTAAATATGGGTGAATCAAGTATGAAAATGTATGTGTATGCTACGCGCACACACACACACACACACACACACACACACACACACATTTTCTACCTTGTATCCTAATGTAATAACATTTACTTGGTTGGCATTAAAAAACAAAGTGATATTTTCTAGTTGGACTCCTTTCTGTTGATACGACATAGCCCACATGGCCACTCCCTGAAATAGGAGATGTAACATTTACCAGTCTAACCTGTTAGGGTGTTCCTCCTGCTGGTATATTTTTGTCATTCATTGCAAAATCAATGATGTTTAAACAAGTCCAACATAAACGCAAGCATATTACTTCTATTTACTGGTTTTCCTAAAAAGAATTGCCCCTTAACATGTTTCTATATTTTGTTTACTCATGCTAGGGAGAAATAAATTGTTGATATTTCAGGTACTTTGCCAGAAGTGAAGTAGTTTTCAAGAACGATGTTGCCAAATAATACTTTTTTCATAATTACAGCTCTTAAAATAGTCAGAGATCATAACTGGATAATTGGATGGGTGATTGAAAATGGCAAGCTTAAATCTGAATGTGACTCCTGCGAGTAATGCAAGATGCATTGGAATATATTTCCTCAGCAAACACCAAAACTTTCTTTCCTAGTCTCTCTTCACATTCCCTGACATTATTTTAGATTCATCATCCTGGGGAATTTTACTATAACAAGTGCTTGACACAGCTTGGAGTTTGTGGCTTATTGAAAGAAGCATAGGTTCATCAGAGAGGGCTCAGAATCCCCTTTTATTACTTCCTTCATCAGGTCCAAGACATTTTAGGGGAGACTAAAGGGGTAGCATGAATGAATCAGGCTGTCTTTCTCCTTTTCCCCAATTCCTGTGGCTTTTGCTGTGAGTTGTAGTAACAGACTACTTCTTAACTGTTGTGAATCCCCAATTACAAACAAATGGCACAATCCTATTGGGCCTGTTGATTCAAATCGCAGCATTCAGGGCATTCAACAATTGGTAGGTAACTAATGACTCTGAGTGAGTGCATTAGAAGCTGGACTTTCAGAAGCGGGGACACTGGAACAGCATAGGTGAGCGCAGTAAAATGTGCAGGTGAGATATAAATATATGATAGAGGGGTATGTTTGTATATGTGTATATATTATGCTTATACTTGGATTTGTGATGATATGATGGAAATTATAAGAATCCAGTCATGGGTTGCAATGAAATGGGAAAAGGATGCTATAGTGAAATGGATAGTAATTCAGATACAAAAATACTTTATAAACTTAAAATGTTAAAACCTCTTCTCTAGATATTTGATTATCTGAGAGTAAATCACTTGACCTCAAATTTTCCATCTTAATAATGAAGATAACTATAATTCCTAACAAATTCTTAGAGGTGTGTGAAGATTGTTCAGATATAATGCCTGTAGCAAGCTTTCCAAGGTTTTTTGTGCAAAGAAACTGTTCAAATGCAATGTATATATAACAAATGTATCATTGTTGGTTTTTCTCCCATAGGTATTCAAGAGACGGTATTTTTACTTAACTCAACTTCCTGATGGTTCATATATTCTCAATTCTTATAAAGATGAAAAAAATTCAAAAGAATCTAAAGGTTGCATCTACTTGGACGCCTGCATTGACGTTGTTCAGGTAGGGCTATAGAGGTAATCTTTCTCTTTCTCAGAAATGGTTATTGATCAACTCTTAAGAACCTCAGCATTTTTCTCTCTTGGTTAATGGCATCTCATGCATCATATGTTTATACTAGACAACTCAAAATCCTCTGCAGTTGGCCCACTCTTGCTCTGTGCCAGTATTCAGGTATTTACCCAGTCCTTTGAAGTCTGGCTTCCAAGGGCCTCTTGAATCTCTTACCATTTTTCCATTCTCACTGCCCTTCCTCTGGTTCTCCATTTTCTCCTCTCTTGCCTAGAGTCTTGCCTACCTGCCTTCTGATTTGTTGTCCTGCTCCCATCTATCTTCCTAAGACATAGATGGGGTCCTTAACTTGTCTACCCAAAACCTTTTGGCCCTTCATTTATTGTCTTGCAGAGTGAGATCTGAAGGTCTTACCATGGCATTGCAGGGCCATAGTGATTGGGCCTTACCCTGCTGTCTAACCTCATCCCCCCTCCATCCCCTTATACATTCTATGCTCCAGTTCAGTGGTTCTCAACCTTCCTAATGCCGCAACCCTTTAATACAGTTCCTCATGTTGTGGTGACCCCCAACCATAAAATTATTTTCGTTGCTACTTCATAACTGTAATTTTGCTACTATTATGAATCGCCATCGGAAATATATATAGAGTTTCACATGTATGTGCCTTTCTTACATTTGTGTCTCTGCTTGACATATACTTTCCCCTTCTGTTCCTGTTTAAACCTTATCTTTTAAGACTCCGCTCAAATAGCACTTCTACCATGAAACATTTTCTGTTTCCTTCCCTTTGCTTATGCCCACCAAGTAGAATTAAGCTCCACCACCCCTGTGCGACCACTTTGCTTTTTCCTGTATTACACTCTAATTTGTGAATCATACTCTTAACTTGTGGGTAATTCTGCATATTCATTTTTAGACTTTAGGGACCATGTCTTCTTATTCATGTCTGTTTCCTCTGTAATAATTAGCAGTGTTTTGCACACAGTAGTGGCTTAACAAATGTTTGCTGATTTGAATCGCTGAGGGGGCATGGACAAAGATGGGGTGGGAAACAGGGCAGAGAGATGATCTAAATAAGAAGTCAATTGACCAAGAGATGGGAGCCATTACTACAGAGCCAGGATGGCACAACCATGTACGGTCAACTAGAAGGAGCACAAGGATAATTAAGAGGCGTGAGATGTCGGTTCAATGCCCTCAACCTACCTGAATCTTAATTTTCAAAACTGTAACGTGGGATTAATGATGTTTGCTACCCAATCAAATGATATTATCATAAGAATCAAATGAAAAACAACTTGTAAGAATATGAAAATCTATGTAACTAGAAGATGTCTTCTATATATAAATATAAACAGCTTTCTTATCTTACTGAAAGAAAAAGAACACACATAAATCACAGAAATGATCTATTAGCTCTAGTCTGGATTGACCTTTCTTTTTTTTTTTACATTCAATATTATTATTTATTTATTTTTTATTAATTTGTTTTTGTTACAGATATTTCTCCTTTTTCCCCCACTGACACCCTCTTCCCCATCCCCCCACCCCATCCCCAGCATTGTTGTCCATGTCCATCAGTTATGCATACATGCATGTAAGTTCTGTGGTTTATCTCTCCCCTCCACCCCCTCTTCTGAGGGTTGTCAGTCTGTACCCTACATCCGCGTCTCTGGGTCTACCCTGTTCCTCAGACTGTTATGTTCATTATATTCCACAAATAAGTGAAATCATGTGATATTTGTCTTTCTCTGCTTGGCTTGTTTCGCTTAGGATAATACTCTCCAGGTCCCTCCATGTTGTCTCAAAGGATAAGAGATCTTTCTTTCTTACAGCTGCACAGTACTCTATTGTGTATATATATCTTAATTTTTTTGCTGCGATGGTAAATGGGATTTTTTTTTTAGTTTCTCTTTCTGTGATTTCATCATTGATGTATAAGAATGCTGTCGATTTCTTGACGTTAATTTTGTATCCTGCTACTTTGCCAAATTCATTTATTAAGTCTAGTAGATTTTTGATGGAGTCTTTAGGGTTTTCTATGTACAATATCATGTCATCTGCAAATAATGACAGTTTCACTTCTTCCTTTCCAATTTGGATCCCCTTTATTTTTTCTTCATGTCTGATTGCTGTGGCTAAGACTTCCAGTACTATGTTAATTAAGAGTGGCAAAAGTGGGCATCCCTGTCTTGTTCCCGTTCTTAAGGGGAATGCTTTTAGTTTTTGCCTATTGCGAATGATGTTGGCTGCAGGTTTTTCATATATAGCCTTTATTATGTTGAGATATGGACCCTCTATTCCCACATTGCTGAGCATTTTTATCAGAAATGGATGCTGGATTTTGTCGAATGCTTTTTCAGCATCTGTTGATATGATCATGTGGTTTTTATCTTTCATTTTGTTTATGTGGTGTATCACATTTATTGATTTGCGAATATTGTGCCATCCTTGCATGCCTGGGATGAAACCCACTTGGTCATGGTGAATAATTTTTTTGATGTATTGCTGGATCCAATTTGCTAATATTTTGTTAAGGATTTTGTCATCTGTGTTCATCAGGGATATTGGCCTGTAGTTTTCTTTCTTTGTAGTGTCTTTATCCGGTTTTGGAATTAGGATTATGCTGGCCTCATAAAACAAGTTTGGAAGTGTTCCATCTTCTTGGATTTTTTGGAATAGTTTGAGGAGAATGGGTATTAGATCTTCTTTGAATATTCAGTAAAACTACCCCCTGAAGCCACCTGGGCCTGGGCTTTTGTTTGCTGAGAGTTTCTTAATTACATCTTCAATTTCCTTGGTTGTTATTGGTCTGTTGAAGTTTTCTATCTCTTCCTGGTTCAGTTTTGGGAGACTGTGTGTTTCTAGAAATTTGTCCATTTCTCCTAGGTTGTCCAATTTGTTGGCGTATAATTGTTCATAGTATGTTTCGATGATCCTTTGAATTTCTGTAGTGTCAGTTGTTACTTCTCTTTCATTTCTGATTTTGTTTATTTGATTTCTCTCTTTTTGTTTTTTGGTGAGTCTGGCTAAAGGTCCATCGATCTTGTTTATCTTTTCAAAGAACCAGCTTTTTGTTTCATTGATCTTTTGAAATTTTTTTTAGTCTCTATGTCGTTTATTTCTGCTCTGACCTTTACTATTTCCTTCCTCCTACTAGCTCTGGGTTTTTCTTTTTGTTTACTTTCTAGTTCTTTAAGTTGTAGGGTTAGAAAGTGGATTGACCTTTCTTTATAGTGTTCCTAGGCTTTGCTTTCTTCATCTATTTATGATTCCCCCCTCTCAAATATTTTTAAAAATATATAAATCTTTATGACTTGCTACAGCAGTTTGATGTCATCCTTTACTGTACTTTGATGATGAGAAGGAGGAAATTTTTGGCTCCTTCTTGAATAATGACTGTGCAGTGGAAAATTATTGATTCATAAGCCTTTCTTAAAACTAACACTGAGGTGTTTGGGAGAGGGAGTGTGTCATTTCTTTGGTCATGACAGAGAAGGTAGTAATATAAGAGAATGTGTCATCATGTTTGAAGAAAGGAGGCAGTTTTTACTTGCCTTGTGTGCTAGTATTCAGCATTAGCCATTACCATATTTTTTTAGTAGGAGCCACAATTTAATGTGAATCAAGTACAGTTTTCTTTTGTGCATATCATGCATGGTAAAGTAAATTAGGTATTGATATTGCATTTTATGTTATGATATAAAGCAAGTACCAGATTTATTTCAGGTCACATTTAAGCTTGTTTTTAAGGCCCAATTTTTAACATATATAAATATGCAAGGAAAACTTTAAGCAGGGTGGAAATTATAAAACATTTTATTACTTTTTTTTTTTTTAATCCTCACCTGAGGACATTTTTCTATTAATCATCAGATAGAGTTGGAGGGAGGGAGAGAGAGAGAAACATCGATGTGAGAGAGACACATCGACTGGTTGTCTTCCGCATGACCCAACCAGTGCCGGGGCAAACCGCAACCGAGGTACGTGCCCTTGACCGGAATTGAACCTGCGACTCATTAGTCCGTGGGCTGACACTCTAACCATGGAGCCAAACCGGCCAGGGCAACATTTGGTTACTTTTATGTGGCAGCTTGATTATCTAAATGTGGTGGATGTCAAAAGGCCTTAAACCATAATACTCACTCAACAAGTAGTATTTTACACCGATTTTGTGCATATATCCTGTGCTCAGTACTGAGGGAACATAAAAGATGTTTGACATGGTCATCCATTGTCTTGCAGTTTCTATTTCTAGTTGAAAGAAACAATTATTTCATAAAAGTATTGGTGTACCTGTGTGCTGTTCTGAGGTAGAAATAAATACACTAATGAAATCTAATATTAAAAGAGCAACTAAACTAACTGAACACATGCTTTCTTTTTTCCTCTAGTGCCCCAAAATGCGCCGTCATGCTTTTGAACTCAAGATGTTAGATAAGTACAGCCATTATCTGGCTGCTGAAAATGAGCAGGAGATGGAGGAATGGTTGATAACTTTGAAAAAGATTATCCAGATCAGTACCGACAGTTTAGTGCAAGAGAAAAAGGAGACAGTAGAAACAGCACAAGGTGAGAATTTTTAAATGATTCGTTATTGAGGTAAAGCCCTTATCTTAAACCATGGAAATGTCTGCTGTGTAGGGTGAATATAGAACTCTTAATCTTGAAGGTTGACTTGCTTCTTCATTAAAAGTTACTATTGAGGTTGTTAAGATTTTTTTTTTTATTCCTCACCTGAGGATATTTTTCTACTTATTATCAGATAGAGTGGGAGGGAGGGAGAGAGAGAGAGACACAGAAACATCGACATGATAGAACCACATCGACTGGTTGCCTCCCACACGACCCAACCAGGGCCAGGAACGATCGAAACTGAAGTACATGCCCTTGCCCAGAATCGAACCCACGACTCATTGGTCCACGGGCCGATGCTCCAACCACTGAACCAAATTGGCCAGGGTGATAAGATTTTTTGTAATGTTTTTTATTGATTTTAGAGAGAGAGAAAGGGAGAGGGAGAGAAAGATAAAAACATTGAAGAGAAACATCAACATCAATGGGCTGCTTCCTGCACGCCCCATGCTGGGGATCGGGCCCACAACCCAGGCTTGTGCCCTGACCAGGAATCGAACTGAACCACACCAGCTGGGCTGATAGATTTTTTTTTAAAAGAGTTGATACTGTATATCTGACACATGAAATATAACCAGACTAAAATGGGTGGTGAATTCATGGCAGATTTTCAAAAGTCCATTAAAATTTTCCCTATGCTTTCATAATCAAAATTCTTTGCAATAAATATTGTACGTGAGGATGGAGTGGGAGAGATAGTTAGGATGGTTCTCTTAGGTGATTACTAATGGTCTGCATGATTTGGAACATCTGCTTTTAATTAATTTACAGATGATGAAACTAGCAGCCAAGGTAAAGCCGAGAACATCATGGCCAGTTTGGAAAGGAGCATGCATCCGGAACTGATGAAGGTACATCTTTCTTATGGCAATTTGCCTTCAACTGAGACAATACAGGATTAGCTATTAAAGTTTTAATGCTGGATTCCATTTGGCAATGTCATTTCTAAGTTAAAAACCACAGCAAATTAGTGCAACAGATAGAGATTTAAAAAGAAATGTTACACTCCTAAAGTTGGACTTGTAAAGTGCCAACTAACAGTTTGGAAAATCTTTTTTTTCTTCTTCTAGATGCCAGGAAGTACTTCTAGATTGTTGTGACTTTATTAATTTTATTTGCTACTTCTTATTCAGTTCAATTACAGCTATCCCTCAGTATCCTCACGGGATTGGTTACAGGACCCTGAGGGATAGCAAAATTTGAGGATGCTCAAGTCCCTTGTATAACATGGCATAGTATTTGTATATAACCTACACACATCCTCTTGTGTACTTTAACTCATCTCTAGATTACTTATACCTAATACAATGTAAATGCTGTGTAAATAGCTGTTATACTGAATTGTTTAGGAGATAATGACCAGGAAAAAGTCTGTACATGTTCAGTACAGATGCAACCATTTTTGGACTAATTACATAGTACACCTCAGCAACAGTGTAACATTAAAAAATATTTTTGATTTGTGGTTGGTTGAATGTGTAAATGTGGAACCCACACATAGAAGGCTGACTGAACTTTATGTCATTCATAAAATAAATATTCTTCTTTCAAGGGACTGTTGATGCAGATTGAACATGATATTCAGTCTAATATTTACATATGTTAATTTCATCAGATAAAGATTTTGGTGAACATATATCATTTGTGTTAATTACTCTGCTCCTTAGAGTTTGAAATGAGCTGATTTTGAAAGCATAGAGGTGATTATCTTACCTATCTTAGTAGGGTTAGATATTTTACTCTGTGGACTCTATAATACAGTAGATTAGAAGGTTTAATAACCCATTTATTTATTTAAATCATTATCAAACCTATTTATTTTTGCTTTATTTCTCTTCCTGGACACAATTTTTAGAAGTAACTTTTTGTATTTTAAAGTTATCCTTCTCTTAAGCTTCAAAGCTTTTTTCCAAAATTTAGGAACATACTCATGATCCCCTGATCGAGGCTTTCTGTGATTTTATAGATTTTAATGTATCCCCTCTGACTCTTTGTCATTTCAGACTGTACAACCCATTATGTTTTTCCTAAGGTGACAGAATCAGAATTGTATATAATATTCTATGGCTAGCACCATGGATATGTAAAAGATGCTGTTTTCTGTCTTGTTTATTTCTCTTTTGCATCCAAAGTCTCTTGGATTCCTTTCTGTGCTACTATGGGTTGAACAATATTCTTGATGTTTGAGAGGAACATAGAGAGTCTAAGAACCTGATCTATATAGCTTATTGTGTGTCACAGTGACAGTGACTCTCTGCCAAGCAAGCATTCTTTATCCATCTTAAATACATAGAAATGGAGAACAGTATATTTTTGAAGCCGTGTCAGATTGCTAGTTTCACAGAAACTACATATTTAAATGGTATTTAATACTGTTTTTTAAGGAAATAAAGTAATGTTTGTTGTGTATGTGCATATATATAAATATATATTTTAAAATTTTTAGTATGGAAGAGAAACTGAACAGCTAAACAAACTCAGTAGAGGAGATGGAAGACAGAACCTCTTTTCTTTTGATTCGGAAGTTCAGGTATTAATAATATATTTCTTTAAATAATCCTAGAATCGTTGATTATTTGAAAAAAGAAACATCTATAATATGTTGAAATCAATGATTTTTGCACCACTGGGCAATACTGATTGCTTTATATTTGTCTCGTTTACTTTTTTTTTTTTTTTAACTTACATTTTATTCCTTATTTTACTATGTTTTCTTGTTTACTTTGAACAGGTAGATTAATAATCGACTTCACTCAAGAGGACTGTCACACACAAATAGTTTAGGACTAAATATATATGGTTTTCTTTCTCAATTCTCTATATTCTTTTTACATCATCTCATGCCTCAAAATGGATAAGTTAAAGAATCCTTAAAGATGTTGGTGCTCTTTTAACTTATTACATGCAATTGTGGTCTAGTAACAGTATCTGCAGTATAAAGAACACCAGGTCAGCCTGGCCGGTGTGGCTCAGTTGGTTGGGCATTGTCCCATGCACCAATAGGTTCCCTGTTGATTCCTGGTCAGGGCACATGCCCAGGTTGCAGGCTTGACCCCCCCCCCCCCCCCAGTGAGGGAGTTGCAGGAAGCAGCTGATTGATTTTACTATATCTTTCTCCCTCTCCCTTCCTCTCTCTAAAACCAATAAAAGCATTTAAAATTAAAAAAAAAAAAAAAAAGAACACCAGGTCATATGAGACAGGCGATTTATTTTCCAGTTTTGATGTAGGCCTATAGAACTGGGGTAATTTTCACGTCTGGCTTAATCTTACTTTATTTTTAAATATGTTTTTATTGATCTTTTTTTTTTTTTATCCTCACCTGAGGACATTTTTCCATTTTTTGTTCAGATAGAGTGGGAGGGAGAGATAGGAGAGATAGGAAGAGAGAGAGAGAGAGAGAGAGAGAGAGAGAGAGAGAGAGAGAAACATCGACATGAAAGGGACACATCGAGTGGCTGCCTCCCGCTCCCGCACGACCAACCAGGGCCGGGGAAAAATCGCAGCCGAGGTATGTGCCCCTAGCGGGAACCGAACCCAGGTCTCACTGGACTGCAGGCCGATGCTCTAACCGCTGAGCCAAACCAGCCAGGGCCTTAATCTTACTTTAAAAGAAAAGTGGTGCAGGGAAGTGTAGGTTTATATGCATGTGTATTTTAACCTTTTTCATGACAGTTAGGTACTTTTTGAACTAAGAGATATGCAGTTAATATTTAATTTCATGATATTTTCTAATTTAATTGCTGATTTGTTTAAATGGAAAAAATTCTACAGTATTTAAGTATTACATGTATTTTTCCTAACAAAAAACATTTTATGAGAAAATGAAATTATTTGAGGGAAGACTAATTTTTTTTTCCCACTTTTTCTACATGTGATTTCTAATTAAAATTTTGGGAAGTTTTCTTTGAAATAGAAAAATATGCATTATATAAGCATTACAGTATTTTCTTAGTGAAAATATAAAATAATTTCAGGAAGACTGATTTAGTGTTTTCTTTTTGCATCATACTGTTTCCTAATTACAATTTCTTTTAGTTTGAAATGGAAAAAGTATATAGTCTGTAAATAATGAAGACTTTTTTTCCAAATAATTTTATTTTCTCACATGGTATTATTATTTAGGGAAAATTTGTTTTAAATGTTTCATCCCCCCCCATATAATGATTACATTGTGTATATAAATTATATGATTTTTAAAAAAGTATAGCAGGCCTTGGGAATGTTAGTTGTAAGATATTCATTCAGAAACTTCCTTGTTCCAAGCATGTCTGCGGCTTTGATCCCCCTCCCCCATCCCCCCACAGGATGATTGGGCTTTAATTGAACATGTCAGCCCCTTTCATTGTATACAAAGAAGCCAATTGACTGTGGTTGAAACTCAATTCAGCGTCTTTAAAAAAAAAAGTGGTGTAGTGTTTTTGTGGTCATGGAACTAAACTGATTTTATGTTTGAATTGTTCATCAGTGAACTACAAGTGAGAGAAAAATTCAGTTGTGATGAAACTTTAAGGACAAAAATTGAATTTAATGTTGATTAGAGAAGGCAGGCTCACTACAGAGAAATCCAAGTTGTATGTGTTGAGTACCTTTACTAGGCAAAGAGCCATCCTATAACATCAGCCTTCTCTTTTGGCCACAGTTTAGTGTTTGCAGATACACTTTCTATCATGAACTTTAGAGAATAAAGAAATATTGACTGACTGAAGGGAATAGCTCCAACTTTGAACTACTGGGGAAGGCCATATGTCCCAATGTTTGCATTCACAGGCCTCAGAAGGGCAGGACTTTGGGAGTTGGGGTGGTTTAGTCCAGTTTCTCTTCACATTCCACTGTCTAAGATAGAAAGGAGAACAGATAAATGGGCGGAAATTAGAATTGATCTCCATGGCAATGACTTGCCTCCTCTGGCTCCGCAGATAGATAAGTATTCAAGGGGGAGCTGTCTAGGCCCACACATTTGTATTCCTTTTATAGATGAATTGACTGGGGGGTGAGTGGGGAGGGATTGTGCTTTCAGGTATGCATATTTTATTTTAGGCTCTTTTAAGGAGGATTTTGTCAGTGATATAGGCTGGGTTAGAATGGCTATAATTATCCAAGATTCTTCAGGCACAATACCTGTTTTGGCTTGAATTACTTAGGCAATTGAGAAAAATTCTTGTGTTTCTTGGCTTAAGTTTTCCATATTGGCATTATTTTCTGCTCAAGTTTGCCCAATCATTTCCCACCTACCCTGTCTCTGGTCTTAATGAAAGTATAGTGAGTAGTCCCACAATCTGTACTTTTCCTCCCACTTGTAAACAGAATGTAAGTTTCTTCAGACTTTCAGAATGAACAGACGAACTTGGATTGCCTGAGCTCTGTGTGCTGAGGAGGAGGATTCTATGAGTTTGCTTGGGGAGGGGTAGATTCTCCTCCCCTGCTAAGAGGAATTCCTTGACTTTCAATATCTTTGTTTTAAACTTTTAAAAAACGTTGTAATACCTATATATATATCTGGCAGCCAGCGTACATCCCCCAGCTCTGTTAGAAGCTGAGCTCAGTGTTTATCAGTTTCCTAAGCAGCCGCCTCTCCCTCTGTTCATTATTTAAACGTAGGTGGTCACCAGGGTTCCAGCCTTGTCCTCCTTCTCAACCTAGTTGCCACTGACTCCCAAATCCAGATCTCTATCCCAGACTTCTGTTTTTTTAACCACTTAATCACATCACCTCAAACACCTAAGTGAATATTTAAAAAGTATTTAGAAAACTAAATCAAGGAAAGGGAGTATAGACTCTCAGAGTGTGTGCAGTTTTGTTGTTTTTTAATCCTCACCCGAGGATATTTGATATTTTTCTGTTTATCTTCAGATAGAGTTGGAGAGGGGGAGGGAGAGAGAGAGAGAGAGAGAGAGAGAGAGAGAGAGAGAGAGAGAGAGATACATCGATGCGAGATAGACACATTGATTGGTTGCCTCCTTCGTGACTCTGACCAGGGCTGGGGCCTGAACCGCAACCAAGGTACCTGCCCTTGACCAGAATCGAACCTGAGAGAGACTCTTTGGTCCCAGGGCTGATGCTCTAAGCGCTGAGCCATACTGGCCAGGGCTGCAGATTTTTGTTTTTTTTTTTAGAGTTAAGGAAGGTCTCTGTGGAAATGTCAATTTAATGAAATGAAGGGAGTAAGCCATGCGTCTATCTGGGAAAAGAGGTTTCCTGACAGAAAAGCAAGTGCAAAGGCCCTGAGGTGAGAGTGTACTTGTTGTGCTAGAGGAACAACTGAGAATGCCAGTGTGGCTGGAACAGAGGGTGGGGGGAAAGGCAAGAGTGGTAGGAAATGAGGTCATAGGAGTCAGGGGAGGTAGGAAGTCATGTGATATAGGGCTTTGTAGGTCATGGTACACACTTTTGAGTTTTCCTTTGCCTTAGATCAGAGTCTCATCATCTTCCTCCAGAATTTCTTTATTGGTGTTTGAACCTTAGTCTAAGAGCTCTACAAAGGCTTGTTGAATGAAAAAATAAGGGTTCAAATGAAAAATGGACAGAGAACTGTTAGATTCTGCCATTTTTACTCATAAATCTATATTAATATGAATTCTATTTTATTTTGAAAATGATTCATGTTATCTGTTTTATAGAGATTGGACTTTTCAGGAATTGAACCTGATATAAAGCCATTCGAGGAAAAGTGCAATAAACGTTTCCTGGTAAATTGCCATGATTTAACTTTCAATATCTTGGGTCAAGTTGGAGACAATGCAAAAGGACCACCCACAAATGTATGTATGATTTTTCCGTGTACCTCCTCTAAACCAGTGCATTAAGAAAACACCTTTCTTTTTTAATAATCACCCAAGGATATTTTTCCATTGATTTTCAGACAGAGTGGGAGGGAAGAAGGGAGAAGGAGAGAGAGAGAGAGAAAAACATCAATGTGAGAGAGACACATCGACTGGTTGCCTCCCGCACGACCCTGACCAGGGCCGGGGATTGAACCACAACTGAGGTATGTGCCCTTGACTGGGATCAAACCCTCAACTCTTTGTTCCATGTGCCGACGCTCTAGCCACTGAGCTAAACTGGCCAGGGCTGGAAAACACTTTTCTTTTTTATCACTGAGAACTAATTTACTGGATGAAAATTCCATTGCTACATGTTTTGATACATTTGATATGGAAGAATTTCATACATTTTTTTTTTTTTTGCCAAAATATGGATGTCTTCATCTTGAAAGATTTGTGAAAGTTTTACTTATTCAAAATAGCAGATAGAATGAGTCCTGGCTGGTTTGGCTCAGCGGTTGGAGCGTCGGCCAGGGAGTCTCAGATTCGATTCCGGTCAGGGGCACGTGCCGGTTGTGGTTCAGTTCTGGGCTCTGGTCAAGGTCATGCAGGGGGCAACCAGTCGATGTGTCTCTCTCTCTCTCTCCCTCTCTCCCACTCTATCTGAAGATAAATGGAAGAATATCCTCGGGTGAAGATTTAAAAAAAAAAGGCTATTGATATTTAAGAGAGGCATGTCCCCAGAACCTGGAAAATCCTCAAATTTGTGAATTCTACTGGAGAATATGACTTCTGTGAAATTGGCTCATAGCCATGAGTAATGAACACCAAAGCCATGCAGGGTACAGATACTGTGCAGTCAGCTGGCCTCATTGTTCTCAGAGTGAATATATTTTGTTCTGCACAGAAAATTCTAATAGCTATCACAGATCATTTCAGTTGTTCAGAAATACTTGAAACTATAAATGTAAAATTGTCAGAGAGACTACATCTTATGTTCATCTGGATTTTTTTGTTCTAGTTTTGTCTTTGAAAAATATCCACAATGATTTATTCTCTTACAATGTAGCTGAAATTCAGTAGCAGACTTTCTGTGTATAAAGGGTTAATCATTATGCCATCTGGCATGAAATTTCTCTTTGTGACCAGCTTTCAAATGCCATCTGTAGAAAGGAATCATGTCTTCCAAAACTGCTGATGGGGCAACAAAGCTTTTGTCAAGTAATGTGGTGTTGACTGATATTAGCTCTTATGAAATGCATAATCCAGTAAGCTGTAACATAACAAAAGGGAAGATTTATTTCTGTTCTATAATGTTGACATTATTTTGGAGTAATTTCAATAAACCTATAGAAAATTAGATTTTATTTGTAGAACAATTGGTATGCTTTAAATTTGGCTTCTGATTTCTACTCATCATTTTAAACATTTATAACTTGTGAAATTAGTTATACCTGACAAAAGATAAATTTGGAGGCCTATTATTTGGAATGTTCTTTCTTATGTACAAATGAGCTATAATGCAATTTTAGCTAAATTCTGAATTCAGGACTGTAATCACAGAAACTTGAGGAATAAAAAAAAAAAAACCTATTTTGTAATTTGTGTCCCTTCCCATACTCCACCTAAAAAAGTCTTTCTTTAAAAATGCAATTGTCTTCATTCTCAGGTTGAACCCTTTTTTATCAATCTTGCCTTATTTGATGTAAAGAACAATTGTAAGATTTCAGCTGACTTCCATATAGACCTGAATCCCCCATGTGTTCGTGAAATGCTGTGGGGCGCTTCAACTCAACCAGCCAGTGATGGAAATGCAAAAAGCTCTTCACCAGAGTCTTTCATTCATGGAATTGCTGAGTCTCAGTTACGATACATAAAGCAGGTAACCAATGATCTTTTAGTTTTGGTAGTGCCTTCAGAATAAACAGAAATACCCTTGGGTTATTTCATTACTTCAGGCCAATGTTTTCATGGGCATTCATCTCGTAAGGTCAGTGTATAGGTGTTTTCCTAGTGACTGAAGTTGGAGGAAAAAAAACAAAACAAAAACCAGAAACCAGCAAATAAATATGCTAGTAATACACTTGTGAAGTAACATTTTAATTGGGATTGTGATGTGAATCTCAAAAGAAGTGGTTTGTGACATGGACTGCATATAACACAAATAAACACAGACACACAAATATAGAGACAGATACACATACGTGTAGACACGCGCACGCACACACACACACATTCACACATACCCATGTACATACTTCTGAGAAAGGCAATAAGTGCCTGAAAGTCTTGTTTCTTTGGGGGGGAAAAGTGACCTTATAATAACCTCCCATCCCTAATTCCTATTTCCATTATGAGTAGATAGTTTTAATGGAGCATAAAGGCTCATTATACAAGGAGTTGTAGTTGAAAAGCAATGGGAGGGAACTGCTTGTGCTACAGCTGTAATGCTAGTCTCCTCTGTCCTATCTGGTGCAAAGAATCCCCTTTAGAAAGAGTCTAACAGTTCCCTGACATTTCGACCTCTGACTTGAGTGGCAGCTATAAGAGGTTAGGCAGAGCAGAACTGATTGATTGCCTTCTAGATTTTTGCAACTGAAAGGAAAGTAGAGTGTGACAAAGAATTAAAGTAGGAAGAACAAAGCAGCTCACATTGAAGGAGATTTATTTTTCCCAAAATACAAATGTTCCTTTCTTCTGATTATGAATATAAACACATTATGTAGAAAATTCAAACAATACAAAAAATATAAAGAGGAAAGTAAAAATCACCAACCGTGGATGGTAATTATTAACATTTTGGTGGCCATTTTTTAGACATCTCTCTGTGTATATATAAACACATACAGTTTGTATAAGAGTATACATAATGTGTATGATATTCATACTGTTTTATACCTACTGTATTTATTTAACATTATGGTTATCAATATTTCTAGATAGTCACATTCTTAGAAGCTAATATGATATTCCATTGATTTAACTAATTAGAATATTTCTAATTTTTGGATATCATAAATAATGCTGCATTGAACATTGTTGTATATACATGTTAGCTCATTTTTTGAATTATCTCATTAGAATAAATTCCCAGCATTGGGGTTTTGAAGGTCAAAGATTATGTTCATTGATACAGACTGCCTACGGCAGGGGAAGACTTTATACGTTTGCTGTCACTACCCTCTTTGGTCTATTGACCTTTGGTAGCTTTTCCCTGTGTTGTCCATTGTCCCTTGTTCCCTTATGGCCCCTTAGTTTGTTACTCAAACTATACTTGACTCATAGGTGTACATTCCACACAGCGGCCTACACTTCTAAAAGAGAAATTGAGTGAGTTCAGTGTTATAAATATTTGCGAACTTGCTATTGAATTGTATGTTTAAAATTTCCTGCACAATATCAAATAAGATTTTTTAAGTCAACAATGTATTTACTATATTACTTAAATATATTTAGCTGTATGTTCGATGTAAGACATTTAAATTGTGCTTCCATGTGTCATCCTACTTGTAATCTAAGTCGGGAAGAAAATCAACATGTTTTGAATATCTCCTGTGTGCCAGAGGTTTCCACTAGTGTCTCATGGAATCATCATATTCTTATGAAATAGTATACTTATTGCTGTTTTGCAGACAAGGAAAGTACAGTTCAGGGACGTTAAGTAAGCTGCCCGCCATTACAGAGCCAGGAGTGGAGTAGGCCGGATTTGAACCTAGGTCTGTTTGAAAGACCTCAATTTGCATTGTTAGGCAGAATGCAATTAAGTGCTGAAGTACATAGCATAATGATAGTAGAAGAGTTTGGAATGTGAGGAGGGGTCAGTGGTCAAGAGTTAACTTAAAAGACTCCACAGAAGATGTGGGGCTTGCGAGAGGCCTCAAAGGAATAGATGAGAGCTGCACAGGTGAGAATGATGGGCAGTAGCCTCAAATGGCTTTTCTCATTTTGAACCCTTTTTCAAATCAACTAAAGATACCAGGAATGGGCATTGACTTCAAATAGTTGAACATTTTATTTGGAAGAAGTCTTTTTCTCAACTTCTTCCTGTTTAGGACGAGGAAGCAGTACTATGTAAGAGAGACTCAATGTTAGCAGATCTCAGCTCAACCATTTTCCAGCAATAACAATAATTCAAGCACTTACTATTGCTGATGTATTTCTCTAGGTTTTTATCGGTATGAAGTCACTTGATTCTCATAATAGCCCAGTAAAGTAGCTAGGTACTATTACTATCCCCATTTTACAGATGAAGAAACTGAGCACAGAGCAGTTAAGTGACTTGCCCAAGGTCACAGAGCTGATAAGATGGGGAACAGGACATGAACCTAGGTCTAGCAGGCTCCCTAAAAAGTATAGGTTTTTACCCCTATACTGTACTGCTTTCATGTCTCACCTTAGAAAGAGGGAAGCAGCCCAGTTCCCCAGCACTCCCACAAAGGGCAGATTGGTAGCTCATTCCCTTCCAGCAATGCTATTCAAGTGGCAGCATTATCTATAGGAACAGGCGGCTTCCAGGGTTCGGTGAACGTTGGGTATTTTGGGGCCATTCTAGGTTCTCCCCATCTGCTGCTCAGCGTCGTTTTCTCCAGTGGCTTTCTGAGGAGCAATGGGGTGACCACAGGAAGTGGAGGAAGTTGGCTCCTTCCAGCAGTTTTGCTTCCTTGACCACAAACAGTTACTGTGACCAGTCACTTGACTCTCAGACTCCTGGCAGTTTCATCCCAGGTTCCCTGACAGAGCTGCATGTTCCATGTTCCCCAGGGTTGAGTTGGGGTTGTGG
Organism: Tadarida brasiliensis; assembly: GCA_030848825.1. Taxonomy (NCBI): domain Eukaryota; kingdom Metazoa; phylum Chordata; class Mammalia; order Chiroptera; family Molossidae; genus Tadarida; species Tadarida brasiliensis. The sequence continues at coordinate 44,386,741 of CM061280.1, forward strand.
GGGAGCTGCTGACTCTTGGGGGTCTGCCTCTCTGTGGCTCTTGGCTCCCCACAGGGGGATAGCAGTTATTAGGCTGGTGAAAGGGTACGGAGCTTCCCCCCACCACTGCATGCCTTGCCATGCCCTAGGGGACTATGTAGGTGCTGGGGACTGGGGGAAACCTGACCTATTCTTTTGAGGGACGGGGCATTGAAGTGGTTAAGTGTCACCCTGCTGGTGGGGGACTACAGGTACATCTATGCTTCCTAGGTGGGAAAGGAGGGCTGGACCAAGGCCTTGTCCTAAAGGGCAGACTCCCAGCCCACATGGGCTTCCTGGACTCTCTCTGGCTACCCTTCTGTGTTTTGAGGACAAGGCAAGGCTAGAAGCTAATTGGACAAAAGGCAGAACAGCTATAGAGAGTATCCTCCTACACTGGAATCCCTGGTTAGTTAAAAAATGAACATCTCTGTGCCTCAGCATCCTTGTCTGTAAACTGGAGGTAACATTCGTACCTGCGTCCCAGGGCTGTTGAGAGGATTAGACAAGGTGTGCCGTCCTGGAAAGCACTCAGCACGGGACCAGGCCTACCGTGTTTGCTCAGTACCATGTGGTTGCTAGCAAGGGCAGCATTAATAGTGATCACAGATAAACAAGTGAAAGCAGCTTGCTCTTATCAATTGTCAAATCATTTCAGATTATAATACTCCTTACTGGTGTCATCAGCATGGGGAAATGTTGAGAGTACCGGGAATGGGGAACCACAGGCACTCAGTGGACGTCAGCTATAGCAGTAGTCAGTATTACTATCTCATCCAGCCTCATTGCATGAGTTGTTGGCTGCAGGGACCTCGAGGCTGAGAGGCAGTATAGCATGGGCTGTATAGTCTGGAAGCCCTGGCTGCAATCTTCTTCGCCCACTTACTTGCTGCATAAACTTCTCTAAGCCTCAGTTTCTTATCTTTAAAATGTCACAGTGCCTGCTTTGAGAGTTTTTTTTAAGACTGAGATAATGCATGGAAATTATCTAGCACAGTTACGTGACAATTGGTAAGCATGAAATTATACTTGAGGCAGTCTGCCAGCCACGTCTCGCAGCTTGAGTAGCGTGTTCCTGGAAGTACTGGAAATCCAGTTCTGTGACCTTGAGTTGCTTTGGGCCACTCTAGTAATAACCAGGTACCTAATGTTCATGACTTCATTTAATGCATCGGAGAAGTTTATTCAGTAGCTAGCACTATCATCATCTCCATTTCATAGATGAGAAACCTGATGTAGAGAGGATGTGACTTGCCTAAACCTCGTAAATGGTGGAGCCAGAATTTGGGCTCCTGAGCAGTTTTTAACTACTTCATTCCATGCTTGCTGCTTGGGAATTCAAACCTGGGTGAGCTGTTAACCTGGGGTCCTTACAAGCTTTTGGACTATGGAAGGAATTACTTAGCATGTTGCACTCACTTTCCCCTTCTGCTTTGTCTACTTCAGAAGGTTCTATCTGGAACAAATGAGATAATGTGTCTGAAATGCTTTGAAAACTGGAAAGCACTATCTTAACACAGTTGGTAATATACCAACTTGTAGAAAAACAAAACTTGGTAGAGTCCCAGTGATGGATTTTTCCACTTGAATTCCTTTGTGTGATGCTCCCTTAAACAACACTCATAGTCAACTAACAGGCTATTTGGATGACATTATATTTGGAAAGAGCTGAGCTGGACAGGGGATGACATGATTGTTCCACATGCATTCAGAGAAAACTTCTGTATCTTTGGTTGCATCTACATTAGTACCCTTAAGTACACAGGAACAAAGTGAGGTTTCTATCCTGTCTCCTACCTTTACATTGAAAGCCCCAGAGCTCTTTACCTGTCACAAAGGAACGATTTCTATAGGATGATTTAGTTTTTATGTTATGCAGTTTGAAAACTGTTACGCAGACCAATACTGTATTTTCTTCTTCTTAGCTGCAATCAGTATTAATTGTGAGTGAATTGCTCTGGAATTATATGTAGCCACATTTAAAAGTGCTTACCATTTCCATTTGAGGAATGCACAGTACTTCAGCACATGCCAATTAAGTGAAACAGTACACATTGTATTAATAAGGTCCAACAATGCACCTTGCAAACATAGGTAAACAGATGAAGCTAAGCAGCAAGGGTGACCACCTGCACTTTGGAGACTAATAAATGTAAAGTTGGTAACAAAATAGAAAATCCATTTTGGAAGGAACACCGGAGCTTGGGAAACTGAAAGGAAATGTTATCTATTTCTACAGTCCTGGACATGAATCTGTGTTGACTACCAACATTCTATGCTAAACACACTAGTAGGTATCATTAATCAACAACTGTATGTATGAGATTACATTAAAAAAAGTCTAATGGAAGTCATTTTTTTCCCCAGGGAATTTTCTCAGTGACGAATCCACATCCTGAAATTTTTCTAGTTGCTCGAATTGAAAAGGTGCTCCAGGGCAACATTACACACTGTGCAGAACCCTACATCAAAAATTCAGACCCAGCAAAGGTATTTATAAAGATCGTGTGTGAACATTTCAGCTTAATGTAGAATTTGCCTTTTACTGATATTCTAAATGGGATTGTCAATGATCCCTCAAAAAAAAAAACAAAAAACCCAGAAACTTACTCTCTCCTCATGCAGTATATTGTGAAAATATTGTATACTAGACTAGGCGACTATGCATACTAAAATTTGAAAGTGACTTTTCTCCCATTTTCATTCATGTTCTGTTTACATGACAGTTTGATTTCTCCTGGCTTATCAAAATAAGAGCTAAAGGTTTTTCAGCAACATCTGTTCACTGACACTATATCTGTGACAATATCCACTCTTTATTGATATTAGAGAAAGAGAGAGGAAGGGAGACGGAGAGAGAGATAGAAACATCGATGAGAGAGAACATCGATTGGCCGCCTCCTGCATGCCCCCCCCCCCCACTGGGGATTTAGTGCACAACCTGGGCATGTGCCCTACCGGGAATTGAACCAGCGAGCTCTTGGTACATGGGTCGACGCTCAACCACTGAGCCACACCAGCCGGGCTCCGCTCTCTTTTTTTAAACACTCAGTTCTGTAAACAGCCCTAGAATGTCAGAGGTGGGAGGTAAAGATGATCTAGTTCTGTAGTTCCCAAATGCCAGTCTATATTCAAATTTACTCCTGTATGAAGATGAGGTGAGAAAAGAAAGACAAGATAGTGAGCGATTCAAGAAGCTAGATGTATTCAATTCAAAGGGTTGTCCTTTATTCTGAGATTTTTGCCTTTGCCCTTTTACACCTATCGATCCTTCATGAAATGTTGGTATATTAAATGGTAGGGATTTTTACTGTTTCTTGTATTTAAATGGCAACATTAAAGTTGGCAACCCATATTATCACCCAAATTTATGGACCCTGAAGTCTAAACTTAAGGACATTATTGATCGAATCCTCTGCTCTCATTTTATAAATAAGAAAACTGAGGCCCAGAGAGGGAACATGTTTGTGGCACAGTTCATTAGTAGCTCTCCAGCTACTGAGTATTTATGAAGAGTCCATCTGTTCAATGTGGCATTTACTTGTGTATTCAAGTAGTGTTTATGAAGTGGAAGATGCTGAGCAGACATGTGACCAATTTGTGAAGGAAAAAAAAGTCTCGATAAAAGCGTCTAATATCTGTACCCCTAGGGATAAGTGTGCAGTCAGCATTTCACAGCCCGTTGAGCTTCTATAGGCAGTTAATGTTCTTTGTCATCTCTCAGTGCCTGTGCATACAGTGGCTGCTGCCCATGCTAAACTAATTGTATTGACTCGTGGTCACTTGGCTTTTAGCTTGAGAGTAAAAAGATCAGATATAGCCGCTTCTTCCAAGAATGATAAGTGTCTCTCTGCTCATGTGTGACAAGAAGTACACATTTAAACTGCTTAAAATTTTCCCAGTAGGATTGGTCCAAAACATGCCCTTTATCTGTCTTGAGATATCTTTTTTTTTTTTAATCCTCACTTGAGAATAATTTTTTTCCGTTTATCTTAAGACAGAGTGAGAGGTGGGGGGGGGGGAGAGAGATGTGAGAGAGATACATCGATTGGTTGCCTCCTGCACGACCCTGACCAGGGCCAGGACCAAACAGCAGTCAAGGTATGTGCCCTTGACTGGAATCGAACCTGAGACTCTGGTCCGTGGGCCACCAGGGCTGTCTTCAGATACCTTGATGAAGGCTCTTTTAATGGAAAACCAGAAAACCTTTAAGAAATACTGCTGTGGTCTTAGAAAGTGGGTAGCCAATGTGTGTTGTGTTTTATTTGTAGCTATTTTAATACATTTTTTCTAGATTTTGGTGTTTTATATTAGATAAGTTGGGAAAATTGTTTTTGGGGGGAATCCCTGGTAGTTTGAACAAATATGAGCCTGTCTTCTTATTTCTGACCTTAGACGGCACAGAAGGTACACAGGACAGCCAAGCAAGTGTGCAGCCGCCTTGGACAATACAGAATGCCCTTTGCCTGGGCTGCCAGGTGTGTACATATGTAATCCTGACTCTTCTCATCACACTCATATGTGAACTTGGGGGATGTTGTCTTTGCCAACAGCATTCAGCAGTTTGTTTCTGACAAGCCAGTTATAGTTTGCCAGTTATGTTTTGGGGCACCTGGGATGTGTCCTAGTCCCTTTGGGCTGTTAGAATAAATTATTGGCTTAAACAACAAATGTTTAAGCCAAATGTTTGTGGCTTACACAACAAATATTTATTTCTCACAATTCTTGAGGCTGGAAATCTCAAGATCAGGATGCCAGCATGGTCAGATTCTGGTGAGGACTCTCTTCCAGGTTGGAGACAGCTGACTTTTTGTGTCCTCAGCCTGCAAAAAGAGGGCAGGTAGGCAAGCTTTCTGGCCTCTTATAAGGGCACTAATCCCATTCATGAGGACTCCACCTTCATGACCTAATCACCTCAAAGGTACTACCTCCTAATATAATCTTCTTGAGGATTTGATTTCAACATATGAACTTTGGGTGGGGGGATACAAACATTAAGTCCATAACAGGATATAAGAATTCTTGCTGTTAGAATTTGCTATGCACCAAAGACCCTTTCATTTCTTCATATGTCTTGCTTTGGGGAAATTTTCTTTGGCTTGGGTTACTGATCTCACTGACACCACTTAATTTTATTGGATTTTAAAGCGTAACTTATTTGTTAAAGTGATGAACATTTTTTCCAGAAATTGTAGTAAATTAAGTGCAGTATGCTCACTGTTTCAGAGTTGGCTGGGTTTATGCTTTGAAAAGCTAGCATAGAATAATTATTCTGGAAAACATACAAAAACTGAGAAGGCAAAAAAAAAATGCAGTTGGTAAGTTCAGGTGTGTAATTAATGGATTTTCTTGCTTTCTGATGACTAATTCAGCAAACCCTTAGAGGTGGTGTATTTATTTGGGAAGGTGTTATCTATATCACATATGTTATGGTAGACTTACATGACATTTTCCCCCAAATACTACAAGTCTACATACAATGATGATTTAAAATGTGTTTCTTGCTTATCATACCTTTGAAGTGCAGGTTCATTGGCTTGTTTGTGGTACATCCTGTACACAACTCACTAGAACTTCTGGTGAAAGGGCACCATGTTCTGAATAATTCAATCAATTATGTCCTGTGGGTGCTGGGGAGTAGCATAAGGGTAGGAGATTCTAAGTTAATTAACTCTTCCGTCACTATTTATAGTCATTTCATTTTGGGGAAGGTCTCAAAATGCATTGTATGTTGGTAGATGAAAAGGCATATTGTCCTTGTTTTGCATAATGATAAAAATTGATAGCCAAGAATAGGTGATTGGCAAAGAGTGGGGGAGGGTGGTATAGTTAGGCATTATATAAGGTGAAATATGACTTTGTAAATATAAGCATACTTAGTGATGTCCCAGCCTGAGAAGTCAATTGCTGCTGCTGCTGTTGATATTATCTACAGTTTTTGAGTGCTAGCTCTTTATAAGGCAATGGTCTGAGTGTTTAATGTGCATTTTCTTAAGAGGTGGGTACTATTATTCCCATCTTGGAGATGAGGAAATTGAGGCACAGAAGTAAAAAGAAAAGTTTCTGCCCAAGTTTACACACAATGTGTGTGAGCAGGGATTGGAACCCATGGCTCCTAACTTCAAAGCCTACTCTAGACCACTGTTGCACACTGCTCCCCCTTCAGGCCATAACAGTAGCTTCTTGATGCCGTTTTGCCAGTAGAAAAATTAATTTTAAAATCTTCAAAGTTAGAAGATTTGATTCCAGTTCTGATGAGGAATTATCCTATTTTTCCTTCTTGAATTATTTTGGTTGTCAGCGGTAGCAGGAACTCATTCTAGAGGCTTGGCTTGGGTATTTAAAAGATGTATGATATACCTCTGTTTACTGAAAACAAAGGATGTATACTTAGAAGTATGTGCCTATAACCACATTTTCAGAGGCTCTGCCAGGGGAATTGTGTTTCTGGCTATAGCTACTCCAGTGTGTTGGATAATTGCACATTACTTCCCATTTTTTTGCAATAAAATAGCTGCTTAAAAATGGGAGGGGGAAAGGAATAATTCAAATTCATGTTGGAAACTCTACATATATATTATAAACTCTATAAATTGATCTTAAAGATCTATTTTATCAACTTTGAGATACACTTTACCTTTGATGAAAATATACACATTATATATGTCCAACTTGATGAATTTTCACAAATGTATAGTCATGTAACTACCACCCGAACCAAAACAGAGAACTTCTCAGTCACTCTAGAAACTTCCCACATGTTTCTGTCCAATCAGCCATCCCACCGCCACCCAATCTGATTATCACTATGGATGACTTCGATCTATTCTAAACCTTCATATAAGTGGAATCATGCAGTATGTACCCTTCTATTTTGTCTGTTTCTGAGATTCATCCATATTATTGTATATATCAGTTGTTTATTGTGAGTAGCAGTTCACTGTATGAATATACCACTATTTGCTTATCTGTTCACTCGTTGATGAATATCTGAGTTGTTTCCAGTTTGGGGCTATAACAAATAAATGTGCTATGAACATTCATGTACCATGTGGAAATATGTTTAGGGGTGGAATTGTAGAATCATAGGGTAGATGCATGCTTAACTTCCTGAGAAACTGCCAAACTATTTCCAAAGTAGTTTCACAATTTTATACTCCTACCAGCACTAATCTTATTATTGTTTATCAATCCTGTAAAAAATTAAAAAAAAACTTTTTATTGCTATTTTAGACCCATTTTCAAAGATATTCAAGGGTCTCTGGATCTGGACGGGAGATTTTCACCTTTGTATAAACAAGACAGTAGCAAGCTTTCAAATGAAGACATTCTGAAGTTGCTCTCAGAATACAAGAAGTAAGTGTGTGGAGTTACTGCAATAAATCAATATAAGAGAATTATATTTTATTAAAATGATGAACGTGAGTTATATACAGGGTGGGATAAAAGTAGGTTTATAGTCGTTCACATGGAAAATAATACAATAATAAATAATACAAGACTTAACTCTTACACATACTCAAAATTATAAACCTACTTTTGCTCCACCCTGTATGGAGATACTGAATGCCTAAAATTTTTAAGTTTGGATACAGAGTAACCAGTCCATTTAGTAATCATAATTTTTAACTATAAAATATTCTTATTTTACTCCTAGGCCAGAGAAGACCAAATTGCAGATTATTCCTGGGCAACTAACTATCACAGTAGAATGTGTTCCTGTGGATTTATCAAGTAAGAACTCATATATTGCAAATAAACCTTAATGGCTATGTTTGAATCTTAGGTTTTTACCTTTTTAATAATTTTCTTGAGGTTTACATGGTGTGTTTGTTTCCTACAGCTGCTGTAAGAAAGTATTACAAACTGGGTGGCTTAAGATGACAGAAATGTATTCTCTCATGGTTCTGGAGGCTAGAAGTCAAAATCGAGGTGTCACCAGGGCTATGTTCCCACTGAGTACTCTAAGGAAGAATCATTCCTTGCCTCTTCCTAGCTTCTACTGGCTCTGGGATATCCTAGGCAGCCCTCAGCTTGTAGTTGCACCATTCCTTTCTCTGACTCTACCATCACATGGCCATCTTCCCTCTTCTAAGAGCACCAGTCATTAGATTTAGGCCCTCCCCCCAATCCTGTATGACCTCATCTTAACTAACTATATCTTGCAAAGACCTTATTTCCAAATAAGGTTACATTTTGAGGTTCTATGCATGAATTTTCAGGGCGACACTAATTCAACCTAGTACACATGGTGAATAGTTACAGAAAGCTGATTGTATAAGATGATATGTCATATATAATATATGATGTTGTGAGTGTGCTCCAGTCACTTTCTGCTGCCATTTACCTTGGATAAGTGTCATCAACTAATGGATCAAAAAGGAGAAGTTCTTTTCTTGTCTATAGACAGGAACCTAAAATCTCAGGAGAAAAATGAACTGAAGATACAAAAAATACTTTGCAGGAGATAAAATTAAGTGGCTAGTAAATATTTGAAAAATGTTCAGTCTTAGTAATAATGCCACTAATGCAAATTAAAACACCTTTTGCTCATCTATCAAATTTATAAAAATGTTTAAAGTGAAGCTGTCTTATGCTGGCTAGGTTTTGGCCAGGCACCATCACCAGTCATGAGTAGGAGTACAATTTGGCAATAGATATCCATAGAAGTCCATAACTAAGGCATTCTAATTCTGAGATTCTGTCCATTTACTCACTGAATAAGGATTTATTGAGTAAACATTGAATAGTAGGTGCTTTAAAATTATGGAGATTAAAGTCTAGAAGGAGTGACAGACAAGAAATACGAAACCAGATAAGTAACTAATTTCAGTCTGTGGTTGGGGTGGGCTGCTTTCAAAAGGATGGCCAAGGAAGGCCCATCATGTGGCCCAACCAGCATGCAGCGGTTGGGACTGTACAGTCTCTACTGCGGGCATCACATATGTACAGACCTTGAAGTGGGAGAAAGCTTGGTTTATATGAAAAGAAAGGAAGCCAAGTGTGGCTGTAGTGTGGCATGTGATGGGAACAAAGGAGACAGAAGATGAAATAGAAGTAGAGAGCATCATGTCATGCAGGGAATTGTATAGACCATGGTAACTCAAATGATTGGGTTTTATTCCAAGTGCAATGAAAAGTCACTAAAGAATTGTAAGTAGGGGAGTAGCAATTTACATTTTAAAACATCTAAGAGTGCAATGGATTATTTTTCCTAAAGAAATAATATGAATGTAGACAGTTTGTGCATAAAGAAATTTTTCCAGCATTGTTTATATTAGGAGAAAATTGGAAACAACCAAAGAGTCCAATACTGTCAGATAGGGTAAGGCAATTATGGTACAACAAAGCCATGAAACTTTATGCAGCCATGAAAAATGATGTTTATAAAGAGTTTGTGGGATAAGACATCAGATAAAATGCCCCCAAAAAGAGAATAAAGTTCTTTATATACAGTAGGATTTTATATTATTATTATTATTATTATTATTATTACTATATAAAACATGCATAGAAAGAAGACTAGAAATTTTTTTTCCAAAATATTAACAGTAGTTATCTCTGGGTAGTAGAATGATCACTTGTGTATGAGTACCTTTACTCCAGATATTTTATTATAAGTATTGCTATAATAATCAGAGAACCCCCCCCCCAAAGTACTGTATCCTCAGGTCCGACTCTCACTGGATCTTCTTTCTCTATCAATATGGGTCTGCAGCAAGGACAAGCAGTCTTAGAGCCCCTTAAGTGTATGAATAACCTTTATTACAGTGGCTACTTCAATAAAATACAGTGCTACACTTCTCAAAGGCTTTGTGCTTTTCATTCTCAGGACTATTAAATTTGGTTTTGGTAACACATCATAAGATCTGTAGTTTCAAAAGACTTCCAGTATTTCTTAGATGGAAATTTGCACCTGTACCAAGTTAACTTTTAAAAGTGACTGGCCATGAGCTAATTGGAGGCATAAATTTACTGTTATTTCCTTGATACCAATAAAAATTTGCAGTGAAAGCGAAATTTCAGCCCCAGGAAGAAAAGTGTAATGGATTTCTTTGCAGAGTTTAAATTTGTCAAAATTATGATGTGTTATATTTGGCAAATCACTCTACTGTACATTGAGAATGAAATAGCAATCCATGTCTGGTCTGAAGGGTTCCACTGAAACCAGCATCAAGCTACTCCAGCTTGTTTTTTGGGGTTCTTAAAATGGTTGTATGGCTTTTTGTTATTCACTGGGAATTTTTTTTTTCCTCACCCGAGAATATTTTTCTATTTATCATTAGATAGAATGGGAGGGAGGGAGGGAGAGACAGAGAGAGAGAGACAGAAAGAAACATTGGTGTGATAGAGCCACACTGACTGGTTGCCTCCCGCACAACCTGACCAGGGCCGGTGACAAACTGCAACCGAGGTATGTGCCCTTGACTGGAATCGAACCCGCTACTTATCGGTCCATAGGCTGATGCTCTAACCACTGAGAAAACCAGCCAGGGCTCTTCTTCCTTTTTTTTTAAAAATCACTCTTTGAACACTGGTTGGTGTGGCTCAGTTGGTTGAGCATCATCCCATGTACTGGAAGATTGCTGGTTTGCTTCCCGGTCAGGGCACATACCTAAGTTGTGGGTTCAATCCCCGGTCGGAGTGCATACGGGAGGCAACCGATCAAAGTTTCTCTCTCACGTCAATGTTTCCCTCTCTCTCCCTGCCTCTCCCTTCCTCTCTAAAATCAATAAAAATGTATTTTTGAAACATCACTCTTTCAGAACACAATCAATGTATATTTTTATAAATGTAGGTATGTGTTAATGATTTTTAAATTGTAATGTCTTTGCCTGTTTTTTCTTTTTTGGTTATAGATTGTATAACTTCTTCATATGTGCCCCTGAAGCCTTTCGAAAAGAGTTGTCAAAATATTACTGTGGAGGTTGAAGAGTTTGTTCCAGAAATGACAAAATATTGTTATCCATTTACCATTTACAAAAACCATCTGTATGTATATCCCTTGCAATTAAAATATGATAGCCAGAAAACATTTGCCAAGGTAAACAGTGAAAACTGTACATTTTGGGGTATAAAATGTTATTTATAATCTTCTCATTCTGTGACTTATTTTGAATGATTAATCATTTTAGGCGAGGAACATTGCGGTCTGCGTGGAATTCCGGGATTCAGATGAAAGTGATGCCAGAGCTCTAAAGGTTTATTTATGATACTGATAAGCATTTTTGGTAGAGATAGAGATTTTGATGCTTGGTAGTTCCATACGCTAAGTTTAGTTTGTTCAAATGTCAAAAAGAAAATGTACTAAAGTGACAAATGTAATACTATCTTTTCTACTCTTACTCATGAACCGTAAGGATTACTTAAATATTAGAAATAACAAAATGAGGTAAGAGCTTTAAAAATGGTTAAGCTTCATATACCAGATTTTTGCCTCTGCTCCACTTTGATTTTTGCGTTCTCTGATGCTCAAGCATAAGGTCATTTTCTCCTTTGACCTAACAGTTTATAATGGTACCATCAGGGGAGTATAAACTCCTTTGGTTTTGAAACCTGACCGGGCTTTGAGCTGACAGAAGCACAGCATGACTGCTTTGATCTGAGATAGACATCTATTCTGTGACTGGCCAAATGGTGCCTCCAAACTTGAATTAGTGATATATGAAAAGCAGCATCTCAGTATTATCTGATACAGCAATCCTTAAGTACCTGTGACTTCACAATGTCTTTACATGTTCACACTTTATAGATGGTTTTTACTTTTTGTTCTTTAGCCCATTAATCAGAGGCCTGAAAGAAAAGGTGGAACATTTAGTCATCACAAAGTGTTTATCTGGCTTGAGCCTAAATCAGACAGATGGATGGCTAGTCTTCCACTCACACCACCTAGGGAAAGAGGCTGGAATGGCCCCAACTAAATTGTTAGTGTTTTATAGCCCCCACCTTTGAAAAGAGATTTCTTTTTCATAGAGAACCCTAAGTTAAATTAAAGTTGGCTCAAATTAAGCCTGTTTTCTCTGATTCTCCCTTCAGTGGAGATGAGAATAACTGTTCCTTTTCTCCCATGCAATATCCTCTTGTGTACTTAAAGATTCTTAGGTTACCTCTCAGCAGTTCCTGCAAATTGCCTTCATAACCATATTTAAGGAGAGCTGTCTCTGTACTCACATGGAGTCTCAATTTCATTTCTTAGCTGGCCTAGAGGTTGGCTCTGAAGTAACAGAGTGAGGCAATTAATACATTGGCATGCTGACTCCATATTCATCCTTGAGCTTATTAGGCCTATGGAAGTGAAAAAGTCACACTAGAAATGAAATTGGATCTTTCCATGGAATCATAGAAAGCCTTATATTTATTTTATTGGTATAACAGAAAGCCAGTGACTTTTAAAATGTGGCTTGTAAAGTTATAGAACAGTAAGTTGTCTGAAGCTTACTTTTTAATTCCTTTAGGTTAGGAATGTATCTGGTGGTTTTTTGTTTTTGTTTTTTGTTTTTTTAACTCCTCACCTTGCCCACTGCACAATAAGCATTCAACAAATGTTGGTGACTAGCTGAGTGGGAACTTCTCATATTAAGAAATGCAAAGAGCATGAGAGAAGTAAGCTTTCCAGGCCAGGTTTGAGAGTGTTTCCCTTCCAAATGATTAACCATTTTCAACTCCTTATTGTCAATGAGTTTGGAATTGCATTTCTTTGATGGCCAGAAATTCAGAAGCATTCATGAAGCCAAGTTAGGTGATGTCTGGAATGACTGTAAATGATTCGGAATTTATAAGCCCATGGTGAGAGCCCAGTGGGCTTGGCTGTGGTCTTGTACTCACAGATGCTTCGAACTGTATGTGGTTCCATAGCATGACGTTTGGAGACCTGCATTGAGAGTGGTGACTCTGTTTCTTCTTTTGCAGTGTATTTATGGAAAACCTGCAGGGTCTGTTTTTACCACAAATGCTTATGCTGTTGTTTCACATCACAACCAAAATCCAGAGTTCTATGATGAGGTAAAAATACATTATTCTGACGTTTATAAAATACAGTGGTTGTTCTTCTTTTTCTCTTTCAGCTGTTTGCATCATTTCATCTGCACATTTAATCCCTTGAATGTTTTGTCCTTTGAAAATGGGAAATGTTATATCAAAACAAAGGGCTCCTGCCTGCTTGTTGCCCTTTGATGACAGCTGAAGATTTGCCCACAGATTGAAGGGCTCTGGTGTGATGTAACAATGTAGGAAACAAACACCAGACTGGGACTAGGATTCTAGCCCCAGCCTTGACAACAACTGGCTCTGTGACTTTAAGCAAGTCACTTCCTTTTTCCGACTCTCCATTTCCTTACCTTTAAAATAAGAAATTCAGAAGAGGTTCTTTTGAAGGCCCTTCTAGCCAATGCCTATATGCAGTGTTGAGTGGCATGGTCTCCCTGTCACTGCATTCCCTTCCTCAGACCCTGTCTCTGCCTCTCTTTCCTTCTTCCCACAACTCTGTCTCTATGTTTCTACATCTCTGTGTACTTCCCAGTGGTTCTCTTAGTGTCTCTGTCACAGCCTTGTCTAGTCTGTATGTACCTGACTTATCCAAATCTGCAGACTGCTTTTGATTCCCACATGTCTCCATGGCACCTGGGTGTAAATCCCAGCCCAGAAGCTCTGCTGTTTGTTTCAGCTTCTCAGGCCTCATGTCTCCATTCCTGGCTTTGTCTGAAACCATCCACCCTGCTGTCACGATGTCCCTAAGTCCACTTGCTGTCATGTGGCGACCTTCTACCCCAGCCTTAGATGTCACTCATCCCTTTCTCAATCCAATGCCCTTAGTCTCATGCAGAATGAGAAGGAGGATAGCAGCCTTGTGTTTTTCAACCCAGGGACTGAGTATGGCCGTATTTATGTACAGCACAGCATTCGATAACCAGGTGGTCTGGATGCTGTGAATAAGCACATTCTCTGCTGAGATATACCTATGACAGAAATTAGTTATAATGCCAGAACCATGCCTTGTGTGAATGATAATTAGGCCAGATGTCCCTCACTGAGCTGTTGAAGATGTCCCCCTCTATAGCCAATGCCAGTAACTACAGAAAACTTGATGATGTAGTAAGTAATCCATATTATCTTTAGGATGCCAGAACTAAACAGGCTTTACAGTTAGTCACTATATATTGACCAGGAGAGAGAGATGGGGGAGGGAGGAGGGAGAGAGAGGGAGAAAGAGTGTTTGCATAAGTTTCTGTGTAGGTACATGCATGTGTGTTAAGTCAATTAAATTTGTAATTTGTTTCATATACTTCCAAGAGGCATTACAAAAATTCAGTTGAGTTCTGATTGGAAAATTACTTGAGATGCTTGTATTAAAGTATTAATTTTTAGGATTAAACTCATGTGTCAGCCGTGAAAATTTTTATTTATTTACTCATGGGTAAAGTTTTTCTTCTAAAGAAATTTATATGAACTGTAATTTGTGTCCAGTCGGCCCTCGTTTATCGCGGTTAATCAGATCCAGACTCTATCACGATAAATGAATTTCTGCGAAGTGGGATTCTTTATTTATATACAATTGTCCCTCGCCACTTCATGTTTCAACGGTCGTGGCTTCACTCTATCGCGGTTTTTTCAAATATAGTATACTACGTATTTGAAAAAACTGCGATAGAGAGAAGCTGCGAAAGTCGAAGCGCGAAGTGGCGAGGGATGACTGTATACATAATACCATAGTGACTTTCTGCATGTCTAATTGCAAAGCTTAATTTTTTTATGCAAAGAAGGGCAATACCTTAGAAAAGAGTAGCCTTTCAAATTCAGTGCCTAGTTTAGATTATTGTATTTGCTGACTCAGATTGAGTGACATAGCATCCCTGGGCTGTGAAGATGTGGTTTTGATCCAGTGTTTAAGAAAATCCTGCTGCAAAGTGGAATCCAGGAGAATCTTCTGTACTTTCCCTCAAAAGTAGCAAATCGGCCCTCACAACCCAAGAGAATATTGTTGTCAAACTGAAACTGACTAGAACATCATTTGGAATACATTTAAATGATATCTATTTGACCGCTTGGCCTGTTATTTAGAAAAGTGTGTCATTGGAAAAGTATGATGAAAGAACTAAAGGGCTGACAGTCTGACTTAATTAAAACAAAATAAAATTCTACATGTAATTTTGTCATTTCAGATTAAAATCGAGCTTCCCATTCACCTGCATCAAAAACATCATTTGCTTTTCACTTTTTATCATGTAAGTTGTGAAATTAACACAAAGGGAACAACCAAAAAGCAGGACACAGTTGAAACTCCAGGTATGTGCGTGCTTTTAATGTCTCTCTCTTAGGCTATTTGAGATGGAATTGTCCAGAATACAGTCTCTTTTTATCAAGGTACAGACCACTTCTTTTCCTCACCAAAATGTCCCATTTCTGAGTTAAAAATGTCATTGGTAAAAGATGAATTATATCTTCACTTTATCATCATTTGTACCAAATGTCAAAATGCTTGCCAGTGTGCTTGGACTACCATAAGCAACATAAGTAATATTGCCCTTCTCAGAGAGAAACACATTACAATGTAGTATTTATAGAATAGCCCAGCACCCAGAATTTTCCAGTTCTGCTCAGTGAGGAAGAGGGAAGTAAGTCTAGGGCTAGTGGCATTTTTGAGCCTGAGGGAGATTGGGGGCTGCCTGGTTCTAATAAGTAAACAGATTTCATGAATTTGAGTAAGCTTGTGTAGTGAAGCCCCAGTCCTGGTCCCATTCAGCAAGGCTTTAGACAACAAATGGGAAGCATCCTTAGGAGAACATAGAAGTCCCTATGAGCATGGCCTGTGTCACACCCACTATATAAATGTCAGCATGCCCTAGGATTTGGATCCAAACTAGCCTGGATCAATCTTAAATTCATTCATTTAGTCAATCATTCAACAAATATGTCTGCATGTTTATTATGTGCAAGATATTGTGGTAGGTACTATGGAAAATACAGCGGAGAATCAAAGGTAGAGCTCTTCTTCAGTGAACGTATGATCTAGTAGGGGCCATAAGACCTATGTAGACAACTATGATACAAGACAGAAAGTAGTAGTTATCAGGAAAGTGGTGCTGTGTGATCTCAGAGAAGAGCAAGTTATTACTTCAGGTGATGAAAGGATAAGTGGCTGGGAATAAGTGAAAACTTGCGGGAAGAGATGGTGTTTGGGTGAGGCCTTAGGGGCAGGGTAGAGTTTGATAATGCAATGATGACAGGAAGGTAGAGGATTCCAGAATAAAGCAACAGCTTGTGCAGAGGCAGAGTATTGAGGGAAATGGACAGGGAACCACAAGGAGTTCTCGACAACCAAAGCACAGGTTGCTGGGAGAGGAATCATAGGATGTCAGGTTGAAAAGGAAGTGTCAGATGGTGGAAAGCCCTGAATGCCAGCCTGTGGATTTGATTTTATTCTGTCACCAATATGGAAATAGTAAAGCATTATAAACACCAGTAAGGGCTGTTTTGCAGGAAATCCAATCAGGCAGCAATGTAATGGGTGAGGTGAGTTGGAGCAGGAAGGAGGAAGGGAAGAAGGAACAAACGAATGAACGAATGAATGAACTCCAGTTAGGGGGTATTTCAAAAGCCCAGGAGAGAAAGGGAGCTCACTGTGACAGTAGCAGGGGGATGGAGAAAATGAAAATTGCAGAGTAAGAATATATCAGACCTAGCAAATGAGTGGCCACTAGAGAGATGACTGAGTTAGCACCGCAGTTTCAAAACTGGAAAGAAGGTACAGTTGACCCTTGGACAACATGGGTTTGCATTGCGAGGGTCCACTTATACTGGATTTTTTCAATTGACCCACGCAGTTCAAACCTGTGTGGTTCAAAGGTGAACTGGCAGTTCCCATGTGCGGAAGACTGATTTAATCTATATGCAGATTTTCGATTGTGTGTGGGTTGGTTCCCCTAACCTCCATTTTGTTCAAGGTTCGATTGTATTGCAAAGTAACAGAATTGTAGGTGGGAATGATGGTTTTAGACCAATGTTGAGTTTGACATCTGAGTGATGTCCAGTCGGCAGCTGGACTGAATATTAGGAAGGTTTCTTTGTGGATAGTGTGGTCCTGTTCTGTATCCCTGTGGAAACTGCAGTTTGTTCAGGGCAGGAATCTTGAGGATTGAGAAGAAATCTGGCAGAACAATGTGAACCCATGGCATTGTACCTCCTGAAAGACAAATTACTATTTCCTTATCCAAATCCTAGACAGAAGTGGGCAAGATGCTCAGTGGAGCATGAGACGGTTATTTTATGTGCCACTCACCACTTTTAACTGTCTGTCCTTTAAGTGGCTTCAGAGCCAGATGGTGTGTGCTTGACATTGTACCTCTACAGCTTCCAAGTGCTCTGTGTGAGTTTTGACTGAGAGACACACAGGCCATGCTGTGATGAATTCACAGTGCAAAAGTGTTGCCTAAGCAATTTCATAGAGACAGAAAGTAAATTACTAGTTGTCAGAAACTGGGGGGAAGGCGAAATGGGGAGTGACTTCTAAGAGATATGGAGTCTCTTTTGGGGTGATGAATGAATTCTGGAATTAGACAGTGGCAGTAGATGCACAACTGTGAATATCGTAAAAACCATGGAATTGTATTTTAAATAGATGAGTTGTGTGGTATCTGAATTATATCTCAATAAAAATTTCTGTGAGGAAGAAATATTGCCTAATAACAAGAAATATATTTTCCTATTTTCTGGGCTGGAAACCTTTTGTCGTTTGTCTAATTTTTAGTTTAATTACTTTGACAGGGTCCTTTTGAATGATTGTCCTGTTCATGTTACTTTCCTGTGCCTTTTATAAAAGAAGACCTCTGGGTAAACCATTTTTGAAGTTGTACTAGTAAAGGCGCCCTTCAGATGTGTTTCAGAATCTGAGAAAATCATTTAGTCTACTTAGGGAAAGCAACATATTATTCGTCTTCTTTTAAGAATGAAAGCATTTGCCAAATTAAACATGTGAATGAAAATATTCTAACCAGATTTGTGTTGACTTCTGTGTTCACAGTATAAATACATGCATACACACACACTCACGCAAAGAATTTTTAAGAATGGGACAGCAATGGCTTTTTTTTTTAATTTATTTTTGTTACAGATGTTTCTCCTTTTTTCCCCATCGACACCCTCCTCCCCAATCCCCCACCCCATCCCCAGCTTTGTTGTCCATGTCCATTAGTTATGCATACATAAAGCAATGGCTTTAAATGCATATATGCATAACCAATGGACATAGACAACAATGCTGGGGGGGGGGTCAGGATCAGAAGGAGGGTGTCTAGGGAGGAAAAAGGAGAAACATCTGTAACAAAAATAAATTAATTAAACAGAAAAATAAAAATAAATAAAAGGTGCTCTCCAGCCAACACCCCCTTTCAAATGCCAAAACTTTGTCTAGAGCGAGCTTTTTACAGCTGAGTTATAAACACTTGAAGTTCAGAGTAATCTCTATAATGGAAATACTGACACAGATGGTTCTGGCCTTTTTAGCTAGAACATGACGAGTTTTCTAATACAAAGCCAAGAGGCTCTTTTGGGTAGAACTGTTAAGAAACATATAGACTGGGGGAAATCTCTCAGTGGATTCAGGTTGTAAACACTATGCCCTGACTGCGTTCTCCTACTATACCTCTTTCTTCTGTAATGAGGACAGCTGCCCAACCAAATACTGCCTTGTGTAAATATGGAATACAACCTTGACTGATCTTTCCTAGTCCCTTTCCCTAGGGTTGCTATAAGAAATTTTGGACCCTGGTAATTGCTGTCTGAGATAGACTCAGATAGGGGACTACACTATTAGTAAGGTAGATAAGAGAAATCGAATCATTAAAAAATAAGTCTACCCAAAATTATCCCCAAAGTGTAAAGATAATGATATTGATACACTTTTCATGTTTTAAAGTGTTTTCATACATTATCTCACTTTGCTCTCCCTGTAACTATTAGATGGAAGGACCTACCTGTTGTTGTTCCCATTTTTATAGTCAAGGGAATAAAGTAAATAACTTGTTAGTGGTCATGCTGGGGTTAGGAAGCGACCCAAACTCATTGTTCCTTCCCCAGTACTCAGAGGCCCAACACCTGGACTCCCACATGCACACCCCTGGAAACATGACCACCCTGTCCTGCTCCCTAGAAGTCAGAAATTTGTGTAGCTAATTGTATTTGTGATTTCGTTTCTCATGGTGATCATTGTCTTGGCAGTTGGCTTTGCCTGGGTACCTTTGCTGAAGGATGGTAGAATCATCACATTTGAGCAGCAGCTGCCAGTTTCCGCCAATCTTCCCCCAGGCTACTTGAACCTGAATGATGCAGAATCAAGAAGGGTAGGAAAATATCTGCATTTGTTGAAGTAATCATGATGAAATGTTGAAAAAGTAGAATTCTGTTGGCCTAGTTGATAGTTTGGTTCAGTTGATAGCAACTCAAAGTATAGTCTGAGGACTGCTGCTGGTTCACAATAAAGATATGTATGGAAAATGAATGATTAGAAGCTTTTATAACAGTCTGACAAAGTAACATCATGTCTGTTGATTCTGATAACAATCTTAAAAACTAGAGTTTGGCTTTTTGTGCATCATGTTAAAAGATTCATTTATTTCATAATTCATTTTTAATTTAATTATAAAATTATCAGCCTGCAAAGGATTGGAAATTCAAAATGATCTAGTATACATTTATTCTAAAGGCAGGTTATTTTACCCAATACTTCCCTTTGTGTGAATCTAACACATTTATTTCTGGAAAGAAAAAAAAAGTTGAAATGCAAAAAAAGTGTGATATGTTGCTCATTGCTATGTTACAGAAACTCATGTGTGTATTTTCTGTTCCCAGCAATCCAGTGTGGATATTAAGTGGGTAGATGGTGCAAAGCCTTTGTTGAAGATTAAAAGCCACTTAGAGTCTACCATTTACACTCAAGTAAGTGGCATTATCTGAATTATGTCAGTTTTATTTTTTATTACTTTTTATTTATTTATTTTTAAATGTTTTTATTAACTTTTTTAGAGAGAGGAAGGGTGAGAGAAACATCGATGTGAGAGCAGAACATCAATTGGCTGCCTCCTGCACACCCCCTACTGGGGATTGAGCGCCAAACACAGGCATGTGCCCTGACTGGTGCACAGGATGATGCCCAACCAACTGAGCCGCACCAGCCAGGGCTATTTTTTTGAACAGTTTTAGATTTACAGAAAATTTGTGAGGCTAGTACAGCATTCCCATATACCCTTTACCTAGTTTCCCCTGTTATTAACATCTTATATCAGTATGGCACATTTGTTAAAATTAATGAACCAATATTGATACATAGTAATTAACTAAGGTCTGTACTTTATTCATATTTCCTTAGGTGTTACCTATTAATGCTCTTTTCCTGTCGCAGGTTTCTATCCAGGACAGCACATTACATGTAGTTGTCTTATCTCCTTGGCTGTGACAAGTTCTCAGACTTAGTTGTTTTTGATGACTTTGTCAGTTTTCAGGAGTTCCTGGTATCTTGTAGGTATTTTGTAGAAGCTCTTCTATTGGAATTTGTCTGATGCTTTTCTCCTGGTTAGATGGGAGTTGAACACAGAAATTTGAAGTCAGTGGATCATGGGTGGCTAGCTACTACAGTTGACTCTTAGCTTCAGCATCCATGAAATTACAGTCAAATGTCTGTGGGAAGCCTCAGTCACAGTTTGACTGGCTGGAGAAGAAGATGTCTGTGCTCCTTGATGTGGCTTCTTAAATTTCTTCTTACTTCCCCCTGCCCACGCCACCATTTTATACATGAAGAAACAGGGTCAGTCAGGTTAGGTGATTTGCTCAAGGTCACACAAGTAATAATTAGAGGAAGAAGGTCAAAATCTAAATTTCATTATTCCAATTCCTGATTTAGCCTGTGTTATCCACAAAATCAGTGTATACTAATTCCATAGAGAATAGCTGGACTCACTGGCCAGTAAAGTGCCATGGTAACTTGGGCACTGAATGCCTGAGACTGTTATTTTGACAATCCCCTGCTGCTATCTACTTCACCTGTCAGTTCCCACCTGTGTTCCTGCTCATTTCATTAAAACGTAGAAGCAGCCCAACTTCAGAGATTATACTACCAATCAAAAAAGGAATTAAAGGAATGTTGACTAGTTGGGCATAAGTTGTGGCCTACCTGATGTGCTCAGGTACATGCTGAATGTACCTGGTCTTGCTGCTTTGTGTGATGGATGATCAAGAAGCCATGGGACATGAACACACATGTTGATGGCTGCAGCTGCCGAGTCTGGGCATTATAATACCTGGATAAATAGGTTTGCAAGATGCAGGAGGAGGGAGAAGGCAGAGCCTGTATTTGAGGGTAATGAATCACATTTCATATGGCTGTGTCCATCTGTTTTCCAGGATCTACATGTGCACAAATTCTTCCATCATTGCCAGCTGATTCAGTCAGGCTTAAAAGAAGTTCCAGGGGAGCTCATTAAATATTTAAAGGTAAATGAACAGCAGCTTTCTGTGAAAGGTTTATTTCTGATTGATGTCTTTCTGTTGCCACATTTTGATGGGAGAGGGGGTCAAACTAACACTTTAAAATACTTTGGGCAGTGTATCCTCAAGAGAACACTTTCTGTTATGTACTTTTCCATCAAGTGACTGTTTAGAAGCAGAGCTACTACATTAGGAAGAAAGTGTTATAGCCAGAATTCGATGACATCTTGTGGAAAAATCTCATGACAATGGTTATTTCAGTTCCAGAAATTGATTTTTCAGGTCTTTTGTCTTCCTGCTGACTGCCCAGGAAAGGTGGAAAATGCTGTGGGGAAAAGGGCCAGGAGAAACAATCATTTTGTATGGAATAAAATGTGAAATGGTTCTCATGTCTATGCATACGAGACTGTCATCAACCAAAGAAACCTAATTTCAGCATGTTGCATAGGAGAGACTCTTAAGAAATACCATATTTATCAAATGTATTGAGAACCCAAGACTTCATTTAGAATGCTAGGACTGAAGTTCATGTCATAAGACCTACCTGACAGTGACTCTTTCTCTGCTTGTTCCTTTATTAGGTCAGCCATGGTTAGTCTGAGGAATTTTTATTTTTTATTTTTGTATTATATGTCTTTATTGATTTTTTTTAGAGAGAGGGGAAGGGAGAGAGAGATAGAAACATCGATATGAGAGAGAAACATTGATTAGCTGCCTCCTGTACACCCCCTACTGGGGATTGAGCCCGAAACCTCGGCATGTGCCCTGACCAGGAATCGAACCGGGACCTCTCAGTCCATGGGATGACTTTCATTCTTCTGAGCCATACAGGCCGGGCGGAATTTTGATTTTTAAATGAAGCCTCTATTGGATTTCCCTTTGGACCTATGTTATTGCTTAATGATATTCTCAGGAAACAAAAATGTTCATTTTTTTTTAGAGAGGTAGTGTGACATGAGATGACATGGATGAATTCTAGAATCACAGACTGAGTTTGTATCCCAGATCTGTGACTTACGAGCTTGGTGATTAACCCTGGCCAAGTTACTTCACTTCCTGAAGCCTTTGTTTCTTCATCTCTCTCACAGGAATAACAATAATGCCAACTTGTAGGGTGGTTGTGAGGCCGAAGCAAGATAGGGTATCTGCCACGTAGTAGTAATTTATTCCACACTTATTTCTTAAGTACTTCCTATGCGCCAGGCCTGTCCTCAGCATTGAGAGTGTAAGTGAAAGAAGCAATGTCCCTATTGTCAGAGAGCTTGCTTTCTTGTGAAGGCAGATGGACAATAAACAAATAAATGACTTATATATGTCATGTCTGGTAGTAATAAGTGCTATAAAGCAAACCATATCTTAATGAAGGGGAATAAAGGATAAGAGGTCCCTCTTAAAGATAAAGTGTCAGAGAAGATCTCTTTGGTAAAGTGACATTTGACAGAGACCTAAAGGAAATGGGGGCACCAGCTATGTGGATTTCTGAGGGAGAACTAGGAATAGCAAGTGCAAAGGCACCGAGGAGCTTGCTTGGTGCATTCAAAGGACAGTGGGAATTTCATTGTTGCTGGCCCACAGAGTGATAGGATATCACATTGGAAAGGTAGCTGGGCAAGCTGGTTGGGTTAAGGCCTCATGAGCCATGATTAGTAGGAGCTTGAATTGTACCCCAAATGAGATGGGAAGCCTTGCAAAGGCTTTGAATAGAGGAGTGGCATCCTGTGACTTTGGTTTTTAAAATATCATTCTGCCTGTCATATAGAAATACACTGACAGGGTAGAAACAGGGACACAGTCGACACGTGGTAGCTATTATTGTTAATTATCATTAAGAAGTCTATTAATAATCTGACTTTCAAATCCTTTCCTCAGGTAATGTTTAGAACTCCAGCCCTGTGGATGAATGAATGCTTAGTCTGTTAAGATCTTTGAGTGTTTCTCCAGCGGGGAAACTTTGTAAAGGCTTTTACAGAATGGAATGGAGCAGGACATCATTTTCATATAGTGTTAGTTATTCTTAAAACAGAAAGAAGAAAGTACTCATATTTGTATTTATTGAAAATTTTGACATTTGTTATTCGTGCTCTCCCTCTAGTGGCAGTGAGTGAAATGCCATGGGATTAACAACTACTTGTTGAGCTCTTATTAAGGATTTAATATTTCCCTAGACGCTGTGGGGCTTGTGTAGAAGAATAAGTTAGGGTCATTGTCCATAGGGATCTTACTGCCATTGGAGAGACAGTACGCACATAAGTTAAATGAGAGTAGAAGTCAGCAGTACAAATGATAGTCCAAAGCAGTATGTTTTATTTACTTAGTCATTCGTCAAATATTGAGCACCTAGAATGGGCCAGATAGTGTAACCGGGTGCTGGGAATATAATGGAGAACAGATCCAATAACATACCTGTGGTAGTTGGCGTAGAGAGGCTATAACTGAGTAATTTTATTTCTTTTTTAAATTCTCACTCAAGGATATTTTTCCATTCATTTTCAGACAGAGTGGGAGGCAGACAGGGAGACAGAGAGAGAGAGAGAGAGAAAGAGAAAGAGAAACAGAAACATTGATGTGAGAGAGACACATCAATTGGTTGCCTCCCGCATAACCCGGACCAGGGTTGGTGACCAAACCGAAACTGAGGCATGTGCCCTTGACCAAAATCGAACCCGCGACTCTTTGGTCCGCAGGCTGATGCTGTAACTGCTGAGCCAGATTGGCCAGGGCCTGAGTAAGTAATTTTAGATAGAGATGAGTGCTGCGAATAAAATAGAACAGGTTAATGAGATCTCACATGACCAGGAGTGCAGTACAGTCGGCCCTCGTTTATCGCGGTTAATCAGTTCCAGACTGTACCGCGATAAATGAATTTCCACAAAGTAGGATTCTTTATTTGTAATAGTCGTCCCTCACCACTTCATGCTTTGACTTTCGTGGCTTCACTCTATCGCGGTTTTTTCGTTCTCCTCACCTGAGGACATTTTTTCATTTTTTGTTCAAAAAATGAAAGTGGGAGGGAGAGAGAGGAAGAGAGAGAGAGAGAGAAACATCGACGTGAAAGGGACACATTGAGTGGCTGCCACCCGCACGACCAACCAGGGCTGGGGACAAACTGCAACCGAGGTACATGCCCTTAGCGGGAACCGAACCCGGGTCTCTCTGGACCGCAGGCCGACTCTCCAACCGCTGAGCCAAACCGGCCAGGGCGTATTGCGGTTTTTTCAAATATAGTATGGTATTAGAAAAAACTGAGATAGAGTGAAGCCGCGAAAGTCGAAGCGCGAAGTGGCGAGGGACGACTGTATAGATAGAGCTGTCAGGGAAGGCCTTTCTGAGGAGATGATGTGTTAAGCTGAAAAGAGACTGATGAGAGGAAGAAAAACGTAGGTGATAATGCTGTGTAAAAGGGTAACAATATTGTAGCAGGTGTAAACCCCTTGTGATGCCATGTTTGAAGGACAGAAAGAAAAGACAGTGTAGCTAGAGCACAGTGAGCAGTGAGGGGAGAGGATAGCATGAGATGAATTTGGATAGGCAGTGTCCTGTAGGCATAGGAAGCCCTTGACAGCTTTTTGTTCATGGTGTTTTGTTTTGTTTTCCACAAGGGAAAATGGCATTGAATGTGCCTTTCATAAAGAACCCTCTGGCTGCAATCTTGAGAATAAATGAGAGAAGAACAACACTGGTGCAGGGAGATCAACTCTGCATGCAATGCCCATATCTCTTTTCTCTTGTGCATTATCCCACTTATCTTTTAAACTTCCTCCTCTCGGACATTCCCTGCCCACCAGCAGATTCAGTTGCTGCTTCCTTTGTGCATTTTGTATATACCACTATTGTACTCTTTGTTGTTTGTATTGTACTGATTTAGTTCCTTGTCTTTTTCCCTTATAGACTGGGAATGGCTTGGTGGTAGGAACCATGTTTTTTCAGATGTGCTTGACAATTGGAAGCTCATTCAGTGTGCCTCTGTTGAATGAGTGAACAAATGACTTCATTGAAGTGGAGGTTTGAAGTTGACTAGGAGCCAGAATTTGGATAGAAACTGTGAACAAATGCACAAAAGTAGGAATGCATGTGGTACATGTATTCAAGGAGCAGTAAAGATACCAGTTTGGTCTTGTGAAGAATGATGAGTGTTAAGGCTAAAAATGTAGGTTGAGTCTTAAGTAACGTGGACTTAATATCCTAGGTCAGAGTTTCTCAACCTTGGTACTGTTGACATTTTGGGCAAGATAATTCTTTGTTGTAATGAGCTGTCCTATGCATTGTAGGATGTTTAGCAGCATCCCTGGCCTCTACCCATTAGATGTCAGTAGCACCCCCCAGTAGTGACGACACAAAATGTCTCTAGACATTACTGGATGTCCTGGGGGAAGGGGAGCAAAGTAGCCACTGAGACCCACTCTCCTTGGTAATGGAGAGGCTTCAAAAAAATCTTGGCAGGAGGTAGTATGATGTAATGAGTATTTGAGGAAGATTAATTTGGATATGAGAGTTAGGTGTATTGGGATTAAAGAGAAATTGTACAGAGACCTACTAGAAAATTATTAGACTATTTTGGTTATGGGTCGAACGACCCTTTCACAGGGGTCGCCTAAGACATAACAGTAGCAAAATTACAGTTATGAAGTAGCAGCGAAAATTTTATGGTTGGGGGTCACCACAACATGAGGAACTGTATTAAAGGGTCACAGCATTAGGAAGGTTGAGAACCACTGAGTTAGAAGATCATGGAAAGGGATGATGGTAGTAAGGGTAGAAGAAATGGGGAGGGGGAAGGAAGGAAAAACTTGAAGGATAGATCATTATTCCTTGAGCTCAATATCTTGCCTTATATATCTGATTGTAGAGAAGTTGCACAGAGATCTAAGAGGTCACTGTTGAGGTGACTCAGATATAGATGATAGTGTCCTTAAAAGGGATGGTGAGAATAAGAATGATAAGATGAAGCAGAAGTTAGGAAGTCTGAAAGATAAATATTGAATTCCTTAGTCACAGAGGCCTGTCTCATCTATCTCAGTATTTCCCATAGCACTAAACATTGAATTGATGTAGTAGGAGGTGCTCAGTGAGATTTGTTTTCATTTTGTGGTTGCCTGGTTGCCTAAATGAGTAAGTAAATGAGTGAGTGAATGAATGAATGTGGAAAGAAGGGGAGGAAGAAGAAAGAAACTTTACACATTTTGCTGTTGCATGTATCATTTCTGGGTGTATATGAACACATTTCTTCTTTTTTTAAAATATGTTTTTATTGATTTTTTAGAGAGAGAGGAAGGGAGAGAGAGAGACATCGATGTGAAAGACATACATCGATCCTCCTGCACGCCCCCTACTGGATATCGAGCCCGAAACCCGGGCATGTGCCCTGACTGGGAATGGAACCCAGACTTAGTCCATGGGACGTCACTCAATCCACTGAGCCACACTGGCCGGGCCACATTTCTTCTTTTTGATGTTAACCTACCTATGTCTAGAAACAGAGTGCTAGTGCTTTGAAGAAATGTATTATGAGAGTGTTAGAATGCAGAACTGACTCAGTTCTGTAGATGGTGTCAGTGTAAAGCCAACTATATATAGAAAAATACTTTATTGAATCCTACGTAACTTCTCACCAGATTAACTGATGGCCCACATTCCTTTGTAAAGCATACTGAGTACTCAGGCCTAGTAGGTGTCTCCAGTACCTCCAAACACATCTGCTATCTCCTCAGTTGAGTGTTGGTTTATCAAGAGTCGGTTGTCTTTATTCCAAAACCTGTTTATCTCAGTAATACTTGTTATCTTCAGGAAAGTATTTACTAGTAAATATACTAAGAAGATCTGAGTGCCAAAATAGAAATTCGGATAAAATAATTAACAAAGTCCCCTATTCCATGAAGCTCACATTTAAATGAGTTTATGTTCTAGTGAATATATTTCTCATTACTTAATTTTTTGTTGTTTCACATTTGCAAGTTATATCATATTTCTGTTTTCATAACTAATACTGACTTATTTTAGTGTTTGCATGCCATGGAGATCCAAGTCATGATACAGTTTCTACCTGTAATTCTTATGCAACTCTTCCGAGTTCTCACAAATATGACTCATGAAGATGACGTTCCTATCAACTGCACCATGTGAGTTTGTGTTGTAATATCAAGAAACAACTTTTGTTTCCTTTTACATTTCTTCATTTTAAATATAAATTGATCTTCCAAACAAGAACCCCAAAATCAGAAATTTAATATCAGTTTTGTTTAGTTTCATGCTTCTCAGATGAGGGGAATTGTATCCCCAGGGATTGATGGTACCATAAGCCGTTGGATAAACT
Organism: Tadarida brasiliensis; assembly: GCA_030848825.1. Classification (NCBI taxonomy): domain Eukaryota; kingdom Metazoa; phylum Chordata; class Mammalia; order Chiroptera; family Molossidae; genus Tadarida; species Tadarida brasiliensis. The sequence goes on from CM061280.1 coordinate 44,414,543, forward strand.
TACTGTTTTCTTGACCAGGGGTTCTAACACTGTACTGCATGGTAGAATCACCTGGGGAGCTTTTAAAAATTCCTCTGCCAGATCACACTTTATACCAATTAAACCAGAGTCTCTGGCAGTAGAACTTAGCATTATTATTTTTTTAAAGTTTCCCAGGTGATTCCATAATGCAACAGAGTCTGAGAACCATTGCTCTTTTTTAAAAAATATGTTTATATTTATTTTTTAGCGAGAGGAAGGGAGAGAGAGAGAGAAACATCACTGTGAGAGAGAAACTTTGATTGGCTGCCTACTGGGGATCGAGCTTGCAACCTGGGCATGTGCCCTGACTGGGAATCAAACCAGGAACTCTCAGTCCATGGGACGACGCTCAATCCATTGAGCCACACCATCTGGGCAAGAACCGCCCTTGACCAGTATTATCCAATAGAACTTTCTCTAATCATGGAAATGTACTACTATACTTGTGCTATCCAATATGGCAGCCATTAGCCAAATTTAGCTATTGAACACTTGAAATGTGGCTAGTGTAACTGAAAAACTGACTCTTTAATTGTGTTCCATTTAAATTTATATATCCACTTGGGGCTGGTGGCTCAAATATATTGGACAGAGTGGCCCTAAGCCATCAATTTTTACTTGAAAAGGTGAAAGAGTGTTATTTTTATATGAAACAATTATGGTTATGTTGTAAAGTAGAACACAAAATGCACCAGAATTTTGAAATTAAAACAGGAGACCAAGAAAAAAAAACCATGAGCTCAGTGATGGATGTTTCTGGCCTTGCTTCTTCTGCTGTTGCCACCATCAGGACTCAGGCTACACACACCTGCACACTGGTTGCTCTTCTCCGCTTGCTGTTGGGGATACTCTGGTTGGAAATGTAAGAAGCATTCTTGTCCGGGGATTCTTAAAATGTGATTCCCGGACCAGCAGCATCAGTATCACCTGGGAACTTATTTAAAGTGACAATCATTGAACTTCACCCCAGACTTAAAAAATCAGAAACTATGGGAGAAGGGCTGAGCAGTCTGCCCTCGGGGTGATTCTGATGCAGGCTAAAGTTTGAGAACCACTGCTAATCTCTTAACTTTAAAATTTTCTATGACTTTTTTATTTACTTCCCATTTTAGTTCATGTCATTGTATCTCTCCTATCCCTTTTTCTTCTCTATCTGTTGACATGCTGTTCATTTTATTTTTTAATTTCTTTTTTTCTCACTAGAGGGAATTTCACATCTTTTTTTTTTTTTTCCAATCCTTACCCGAGGATTTTTTTTTTTTTATCTTCAGATAGAGTGGAGTTGGGAGGAGGGAGGAAGGGAGGGAGAGAGAGAGAGAGAGAGAGAGAGAGAGAGAGAGAGAGAGAGAGAGAGAGAGAGAGAGAGAGAGAGAGAGAGAAAGAAAGAAAGAAAGAAAGAAAAACATCTTCATGAGAGAGAGACATTGACTGGTTGCCTCCCGCATGACCCCGGCCAGGTTCGGGACAAAGCACAACCAAGGTACGTGCCCTTGACCGGAATCGAACCTGTGACTCATTGGTCTGCGGGCTGATGCTCTAACCGCTGAGCCAAACTGGCCAGGGCTCACTCAACATCTTTTACTATATAGTAGCTATGACCATACTTCAAACATATACAGAGATTTAAAAAGTAGGTGAAACATCTCGGTTGCGAAAATAAAATGTCCTTCTTTTGAAACCAGTTAGACTCAAACTACCATTACATCTTATACAATCATCTCACCTTTAATTATTCAGGCAGTGATTGGTATTTTTAGTGTTAGATATGGTGATCTTATCTAATAGTCAAACTATGGTAATTGTAGCCTGACATGCCGACTTTTGTGACTGTTGTTTCAGGGTTCTGTTACATATTGTATCCAAGTGTCACGAAGAAGGCTTGGATAATTATTTAAGATCCTTCATAAAGGTTTGTGGAATAAGCTTATTTTGTGAGCAGTTGATTTTGTGTGAGAATTTTGTCTTACGGTTCAATTTCTTTATTTGTAGTATAGCTTTCGATCTGAAAAACCAAGTGCTCCTCAGGCCCAGCTAATACATGAAACTCTGGCTACTACAATGATAGCAATATTGAAACAGTCTGCAGACTTTTTAGCAATAAACAAAATGCTAAAGGTAAGGAAACAGGATGCAACAGGGGGAAAAAACAATATACCCTCCCATTTCAGTTCTAGTTTTTCATCATGTTCTCACGTGACCCTCACTTTCCTTGTCACTTTACCCATGCATCCTTTTTCCTCAGGTTCTCCAGAATTTTATTCTCTTCAACCTCCCCATGCACCCCCTGCCTTCAGTTGAATGTGTAATACAAATAATTTTGGATCAGATAGACCTGGGTTAAACTTATATATCCATCACTTAATAGTTCTGTGACCTGGGGCTGCTATTTAGCATCTCTGAGCCTCAATCCCTCATTTCTAAAATATAAGTAACAATTTAAGACATCATTTCTGGCACATAATAGGCACTCAAATGGTGGCTGTTATTATTGTCATTATTTTTACAATTTCTATTGTTAATGGTAGAATTTCAGTTTCAGGTATCTTAGGATATGTCTGCTTGAGGCTTCTCTATACCCTTTAAATTACAGTATGTAGGCCACCATCTATGCTACATGAGCTAGCCCCAGTGTTGTACCAAGGGCAGGGCTGGGTCCCCTACTGGGTACAGGCAATCATGAGATTTACTGTTTGTACAGAATTTAAAAGCAATAATAAAACAAACTAAAAGTTTGTTTGCTCTTATCACCATGTGTAGGAAATTCAAAACAATGTCAGTGTTAAAACACCCCTTTCCAGTAGGCAAACATTCTTACCAAAAGCCCATTTGTACCTCACAGTTGACTCTGAGGTACATTACCTTTTAGCCAACACCATCTGAAGGTATTCTGTGGAACTTTGATTGTGAATTGGGATCACTTTAAAATGTTATTAAAGTTAGAGATAAGATCCATATGGATTTGTTAAACTTTGATAAGCTTCAAAGATTTGGGTAATTATTAAAGATTGATTTTATTTATTTGTTTATTTTAGTACTCATGGTTTTTCTTTGAAATCATTTCAAAATCTATGGCCACATACTTGTTGGAAGAGAATAAAATTAAGGTAAGTAAACTTAATAGTAACACTTAACATAGATGAAGAAACCTAATTGTATTCACAGGTGGCCATTACATGCAAAGCCTCTTTTATATTTAAGGGCTCTTAGCCCATAGATTTTTCAATTTTGCTTTAAATTATGTATTGCATAGCCACTAGAGAAAACATTATGGAGGTCTTTCAAAAAATTAAAAATGGGACTGCTTTATGATCCAGTGATTCCTCTTCTGGGTATATATCTGAAGAAACCCAAAACACTAATTCAAAAGAATATGTGCACCCCTATGTCCATTGCGTTGTTATTTACAATAGCCAAGCTATGGAAACAACCCAAGTACCCATCAGTAGACGAGTGGATAAAAAAGTGGTGGTGTGTGTGTATATATTTAATGAAATATTACTAGGCAATAAAAAATAATGAAATCTTACCATTTGCAACAATTATGAGTGGACCTAGAGGGTATTATGCTAAGGAAAAAACAAATACCAAATGTCAGAGAAAGACAAATACCATATGATTTCACTTATATGTAGAATCTAAAGAACAATATAAACAAACAGAAACATATTCATAGACATAGAACAGACTGATGTTTGTCAGAGGGAACCGTGTGAAAAAGGTAAAGGGATTAAAAAGTGCAAGCTGGTAGTTACAAAATAATCATGGGGATGTGAAGTATAGCATAGGGAATATAGTAATAACTATGTATGGTGCTAGTTAGGTACTAGTAATATCAGAGTAACACTTTGTAAAGTATATGTTTATCTAAGAACTGTGCTGTACACCTGAAACTGACACAAAATAATATTGAATGTTAACTGTAATTGAAAAATAAAAAAATTCAAATGTATTGCATAAATCTGAAGTCTGACATTGACAATTCATATTTCTTAAAGTCTAAACTTGAGATGCTCTTTTACCTAGATTCTTTAATATTAGTTATTTGCCATGTAGAATGCATTATCTTTGAAGCTTTCCATTTGTTTATGGTTTTAAAATGTCTATGTTGAAAATATTCATTTCAAATAATAAGTACCAAATCAGAAGTAACATTTCTTTTAGAAAGATCTAGGCATGTACAAGGTTAAAAACACTTTGTGCAGCCCGGCCAGTGTGGCTCAGTGGTTGAGCATTGACCCATGCACTAAAAGGTCACCAGTTCAATTCCCAGTCAGGGCACATGCCTGGGTTGTGGGCCCGATCCCCAGTGTGGGGAGTGCAGGAGGCAGCCAATCGATGTTCTCTCTCATCGATGTTTATATCTCTCTCTCCCTCTCCCTTCCTCTCTTTCTAAAATCAATAAAGAAAAAAAAGTATTAAAAAAATTAATTAAATAAAAACCACTTTGTGCAATAGATGTGTTCCTGGAATGTGGTATATACATTTAATTGTGTTTTCAAACTGTTTTAAGGTACAAAGAAATTTTCTTGGTTATATATAACTTGTAAAGCCAAGACTTGTAAATAGAAAAAAAATTAATGTCACATGTATCATTTTTATTATAATTTTCAGAGAAAGGGTTTATTTACTGAAATTAAGAAGCACAGCCCTGGCCGGTTTGGCTCAGCGGTTGGAGCGTCGGCCTGTGGACCAGAGAGTCCTGGGTTCGGTTCCCGCTAGGGGCACATACCAAAAAAAAAACAAACAAACAAAAAAAACAAGCACAGATACATCTATATTTTGTGTGTCAGGAAAAAACTGGAATATGTCTGCATCTGAGGGACGTGATTCTAACGTTAGGTCAGAATTACCTACTCTTGTTGGTGATTTCAGCTAGTTAAATTATTAAAGGTCCATGTAGTTCCTATAGTGATTTAAATTTTTCATTTTTAAGTTGGGTGAAAAATTATACTCATAAAAAATACACCTTTTTATGTAGAATGTATGTGAAAATAAAAATGGCAATTGATTTAGACCTTTCGCAACTCTGAATTTTTTCTATGCCTGTTTAATTTAAGCTTCCCAGAGGCCAGAGATTTCCTGAGGCATATCATCATGTCTTACATTCCTTGCTTCTTGCAATAATTCCCCATGTGACTATTCGCTATGCGGAGATTCCTGATGAGTCCAGAAATGTCAATTATAGTTTGGCTAGCTTCTTGAAGGTGAGTTAAAGGTGCCCAGAACATGGTAGGAAATTATTCGTCACCAATATCTTATTGAAAGCCAAAGAAAAAAATTAGTTAATTTCTAGAGATTCAGCTAGGTATTTTTATAAAGATGCTGGAGAAACTTCTAAGTGAATTGATTTATCAGTTTTGTTAAACAGCCATAGTTTGATTTTTTTCCTTCCACTGAAATGGCTAGTTAATTAAATTAGAGGTACCACACAGGTGGCTTAGCCAGAGGCATGTTTTGCTTGTTTCACATGATATTTTTTTCAAATATATTAGTTTGAGTCCTTTAGGTAGGTTGCCAAAATCCACATCACTCCTTAGCGTACCCTTGACTATGCATTTACATCACTGTTCTGACCCCTGTTGGCCTTTTGAACTTGCAGCTCTTGCATTAAAGCTACCTGTTTACTGATGTAACCACAGTCTACATGTTGCTAATACATGTAGATGCAAATTGATAATTTTGGTCAGTGAGATTATTTTTTTTGAGAAATACCAGAAACTTTTATAGTTACGGAAAACAGTGCATTATTGTTATATTTTGTTATTATCCACATGTGAGGGGCAGTGCTAGAATTCAATGCTATAAAGTGGGTAACACTATTTGATTTGTTGCAAAGAAGGGGCATGGGTTTGTAATGCACTTAGTTTTGACTTGCTTCTTTCCACTCCCTCTCTTGTCATAGCTCTTTATCATGTGTCGACCTTCCATTAAGAACCTGATGGTCAATAATACATTCAAGCAGTTTAGATGTCTAATATTACCCTTGTTTTCTTAAAATTCACAGCCAGGTTTCAGATCTCCAGAGTTTGATTTTCCGATATAACACCTCTCTTTGCCAGATTGAAAATAAAGTTTTAACACTACTGTATAAGACTTATTTATATATTAAAAACCAAGCATCCACATATTTTTTTAAAGTGAACTAAGGATGAGACTATTTGACTGTAAGATCTCTCTTCCATGGTGTTTAAACATTTGTCCACCTTCTATGTGAGGGTTCAAAGATTCAAGAGGCTGTCTTTGTAACCACATTCAAATGCATATACAAGATAAAGTGTGATGACTGTACTGAAAGAACAAAAAGTACAATAGGAAAACAAGAAAGAGAGGGATTATAACCAGGGAGTATGAATAGAGACTAGAAGCATAGTTCCCCAAAACAAGAGTTGAAGGTGTTGCAGGTAGAGGATCCTGAACAAAGATGTGATGTGCACATTCAGAAATTGTTAAGGGATGAGCAAGAAAGGCAATGTGCGGAGAGTTTAGGATGTGTGGAATTAGAGCTGGAAAGGCCATCTGGTGCCAGAAGATGGCAGACCTTAAAGATCCAGCTAAGGAATTTAGATTGTGATTTGTATGTAATGGAGAAACACCAAAGATTTTTTGAGGATAATTTTATTGCTGCTATGATGGAAGAAGTGAGGAAAAGATGAGTCAAGAGAACCAGTTAGAAGATAAATCCCTCCCCCTTGTCTGCCTGGCAGAGTCCATTCATCTTTTAGAAGCTCAGCTCTTCCCTAACCTTCCCATGCAATGTCAATCACGATTCCCTTCTGGTTTTACCCGTCCTTCATATACTTCTTACTATGCTGTATTTTACTTATTTATTCATATTTATCATTGGACAAGAGTTAAGACCATGTCTTATTCACCTTTGTATTTCTCTAGAATGTAATACATTGTCTCAAACACAGTAGATCCTCAAAATCTTTGTTGGTTGAATGAATAAATATAAGCCTACCTCATTATTCTAAGAGGTGAGTGGTGATGAGATTCTGACCTAGGGTAGTAGCAGTGGAAGGTGAAAGGAGGGGAGAGTGAAAAGTGTGAAGTGAACCACTGGTTAATCAAATATTGAGTTTCTTCTATTTTACAGGAATATTCTAGGCACTATGGAGAACACAAAGAAAAAGAGAGTTTCTATTGTCCTATCTAGGTGAAAACACAGGGAAATAATAAGTAAAATATAAGCTAGTAAGAATAAAGTGCTTAAAAGGACCTGTGGACCAAGGTGGTTAAGGAAGATGGAACTTCATCAGAATATTGAAGAATGGGTAGGATTAGGTAGAAGTTAGGATAGAAATTTTAGCTAAGCCTGGCATGAGCAAAGACCCAGAGGTAGGACTATACAGTGCATCTTGGGATAATAAGTAGATGAACTGCATTGGGAAATAAGACTGGAAAAGTAGGTTGGGACAAGATTGTAAGTATCCTTGAATTCTAAGCTAAGGAGTTTGAAATGTTATTACAGGCAATAGGGAACTCTTGAAAGCTTTTAGGAAGGAAGGTAACATGATTAGGGTTTGGAGTTAGAGATTAATCTGGAAGCACTTGGATGGGAAGATTAGAGGCATGAAAACTGGTTAGGAGGCTAACTACATTTGTTCAGCTGGCAAGATAAGGAGAGCCTTAACTAGGAGAATGACAGCAGGCAAATATGAACAACTAGGAGGGCTGTCACAGAGGAAGAATGTTTTAATAGCCAAGACTTTACAAGACACAAAGAAAAACTTACATTTTGGCCTGAAATAGTTACATAGGCAAACCACACTTTCAATAGCTAAATGACTATTTTACACCTCACTTTATACTTTGAGAGTTTATCAAAATGAGGCAGTACAGCTGAATAGATTACATATATGTGTGTATGTGTATATGTTTATGTGTGGATATATGTGTGTACATAATGTATTTGCATATGTCCATATATATAATTTTATTTATAAAACTACATTTGCACTCCAATTCCAATGATAACTCTTTCTTTAAGGTCACCTGATGCCCTGAAAGTTGTTATTCTATTACCTGTAAAAGAGAAAGTGTCATCCTGTAGATGTGGAACAAATTAAAATTAAAAAACAAAAACAAACAAAAAAAAACACCTTATTCTTGACAGACTTAGACTTACACAGCTAACTGTTCATTTTGATTTGGTTTCTATAGCGCTGTTTGACACTAATGGATAGAGGATTTGTTTTCAATTTGATAAATGACTATATATCGGGATTCAGCCCCAAAGATCCTAAGGTAAGATATAAGGACATAACTGTAGTAGATGTCAGACATTACAGTGTGAGACCTTTGTGATGTTTATTGTCCTCTGGAGTATTTGGAACTGCTGCTTTTATTTAGGTACTTTGAGTATAGCTGTACCTTAAAGAAGGGAATACTGCATAGTGTTCTGGAAGTCCCTTAAGACCATCCACATGTGGTTGTTTAGTAGAAAGATTCACAGGACTCAACATATAGATAGTCATACTCATGGCTAAGATTGATTGCAGGGACACAGCAAGGATGCTCAGCTGGGTCAGTAAGGGAAAAAGACATCAAGTGGAGTCCTTGGCGAGATATGTGCAGGCTTCTTGAGCACGCCCTTCCTCCTACGAAGGGTCACACAGCACACCTTCTCTCCAGCAGTGCAAATGCAGCCCCACGTGTGCAATATTTCTGTTCAGGGAAACCCATTGGAGACTCGGGGGTTTAGCGTTGTTATTGGGGGCAGTTCATGAATTGGAGGCTGGTCAAACTTCCAGAGTCTTGGAAAGGAAAGGAAAGAAAAGAAAGTATTCACCATAAATTACATTATTTGTACAGATAGTCTGAGCAGGCTGGCATAGAAGGTATACTCTTAGCATGTAGGGAACGTTTCAAAATCCAATTTCCCAAATGCCATCCAAAGACCAACCAGTGTTTTTAAGGAGAGCAGTCTTGGGCCTGTTATGTTAACTCTTTCCTATTTAGGTCACGTCTCCAGGAATGCTTAAAATACTAAACACTTCTGTTTTGAAAATTAATGCTTTGTATTTAATTATTAAAATAATAAATGCCTAATGAATATGTATTCATGTATAATTTCTTTCCATTTAGGTTCTGGCTGAATACAAGTTTGAATTCCTGCAAACAATTTGCAATCACGAACATTATATTCCTCTGAATTTGCCAATGGCATTTGCAAAACCTAAACTTCAGCGAGTTCAAGGTAGATATTTGCATTTTCCATCATATGGAATTATGTTTCCTTTTTTTTTTTTTTTTTTTTTTTTTTGCTAGGGCTAGTGTAGTATAGTGTTTTCTAGTTAACCAGTCAATTTAAAGGTAACCTCAGAATTGTTACTATCTAAAGATAGGTTTGTTAATGGTATTCTGCATTTCCTTCATAGTGTCAGTGTAGTATTTGTATTATGAAGAAATCTGGTGTGTTACATAGATTGTTGCTTAAACACTGATGTTAGATACTAGAAAAATTGCTCTCTGTAGTAGTGTTTGGACTCGTATATGAGACTGAATTAAGAAAACAGTATCAATGTATTTCTGCTGAAAGGAGCTTCAAAAGAAATGTATAAAGGCAGAATAAAATAGTAATATGTATGTATTAAATTTGTGAAATGCCTTCAGTTATCTCCATTGCTAGTTGTATTGAATGCTTTGTTGTGTAGCACTATTCTTATGTTACTATGTTTTTTATTTGTCCCTTTTCTTTTCATATATTAATTAGATTTTTTTTCATTTGCGGTGGACCGTTTGACTTCAGTAGGTAGGTTTAACTCGGTTCACTCTAAAGTAGTTTGTTTTCTTTAAAAACAATTGATTTGATGAATGGCTAAGATGGATGGGGGCTTTGTTTGCTTTTCAAATCCTCCCTAGCCAAAATGAGGCTTTAGTTAATGTACCTAGACAATGTAGGAGGCAGTGTATTTTGTTGGCTTTTAAAATAAGCTTGAGTGTTCATTGTTAGAGGAATCAACTTTGAAACATTATCATCAGAATTGAAACCTATATAATTTTATGAACCAATATCATCTCAATAAATTTAATTTAAAAAAAATGTTAAATCACTATATTGTACATCTGAAACTAATATAACCAAAATAAGATTGTATAGCAACTATACTTAAATAAAAATAAATTTAAAAAATAAAACCCATTTTAACCCACCCCCCCCCAAATAAAACATCATCATCAGAAAACAAGTTTCAGCTCAAGCCAGAATGGAGGCTAGAGGGGAGCTGTCCTGTAAGAGTGTGTCATCTGCCATGCTTGCCTTGCTTCTCTCTGACCCTGTGTCATGACTGCTTCCTCACAATTTTGAAGGAGTGGATGAACTCATCTGATTCGATTTATTTAAATCACTGAAGTGAAAAATTTACTACCATTGCAAAATCTACCCAGATAAGGCCACTCGGGTTGGTAGTGCTGGCCCTTGTGCATAGAAAGTAATGGGGATTCACAAAAGAGCATGACCAATGGCAGGAAGAAAGTCAGCTGCCTTGGTTTCTACGGGGTAGCTGCTGAGCAGTGGTTTTAGAGATTGAATTACAGGCAGTGAAAATGGAGGAAACATATTCAACCACTCCCTTATTAGATTTTGAGCATGTATAGATCATATACTTTCTCCAGTATTTATTAATAGCTTTGAGGAAGTCAGAGAAAAGGGGTGGACAGATTATCAGGATTTAGGATTAAATCTGACTACTCACAGCATTTATTAACTCCTAACTGAATGCATAGCATTATAGTAAGTGCTCAAGAGGCCAGAAAAAACAAAATAGAAGGCCTAACTAAATTAAAGCATAGGCTAGAGGAACTATGGCAGAAATCTACTCTAGAAATTACTAAACTTGATCACAACCCCTGCTGAGTAGTTTAAGGCAAATCCCAACCAAGATGTATTAACAGCTAGGATTGAAAATGGATTGAAGATCTAAAGGGGAGTGAAAGACGTAGTTTGAAGTGTTGATTTTATGAAATAAAAGATTTGTATTTGCCTGTTGATGAATTGGAGTGGGATGAGGCTGCTTTTCTTATTGTTCTTGTATCCCATTGTGTTCTGGTCAATAATGTAGTATTAACTAGAACAGCCAATAGTTAGTACTGTTAGAATGATTCAGTTGTCTAGTTTCTCTTCCTAATTTGCAAATATAAACAGATAAGTAAATCAAGTATTGTTGTGTAGAATTACTCCAATGTGTAGTTGTAACTAAATCTCTTCAGATAATAAAGAAATGTGTTAAGACGTTACCAAATATGGTATTTTCATTCCAAGTTCTGTCCTAAGATTTCCAAGAGTAAAAAAGAATTAAGGGGGGAAAGAATCTAGGAGCTATCCTACCCGCTGAAATTATCATTAAGGCTATCATCTAGCCCTAATTATGAGTGCTCCTGTCTTATAAAATTTTGCATGCTCCTTCTATATGATAAAATAATTGTTCAGATTAATTAATAATAAAAAATAACTTTTGCTAGCATGAGCACATATTACTAAATAATAAATATAGTATTTTAATATTAAAATAACTTGAATATTTTTATATATGAGTTTTAAATTTCATTGTACTGCAGATTCAAATCTTGAATACAATCTATCAGATGAGTATTGCAAGCATCACTTCTTGGTTGGTCTACTTCTGAGGGAAACCTCCATTGCTCTTCAAGACAATTATGAAATCAGATATACAGCTATCTCTGTCATAAAGAATCTTTTGATAAAGCATGCATTTGATACTAGATACCAGCACAAGGTAAGGATGTCTATATAATCATCAGTATCATATTAATAAATGCTAAGATTTTACATTAAAGATGAAATTTTCAGTAAGGAACATGTGAGCATTGATTAACTTATTTTTACAAATAAGTTTTATTTCCATTTCAAATGGTTAGGTTTTTAAAATACTGTTTAGTTATCTGTTGAAAAGAAAAACACACTGGTTTCTCCCTTTGGCCATATTATTCTCTGCTTTTCCCAGGAGTAAGGATTTTGGAAGAATATTAAGAATGAGATTGCGATTGAAAATAGTCACTTTAAATCCTACTGATTATTCCGAAATTCAAGCTGATTTATGTTTTATCAGAAGTAGGATTCTATTTCATGCTATACATCTATTTCATTCTTCCTTTTATAGTTTCTTTATGCCTGTGAAATTTCTTCACTACATTTAATATATGTCCTGTTTATACCTCTCCCACCCCGAAATTATTTTTCTTTTGTCACTGGGGCTGAGGAAATAAACATTTTCTGTCACAAATGGTAGTACCACTGGGGATTGATTTTGCTCTCCAGGACATCATCACATTGCCCCGACTGCCACTATCATGTCCAAGTATAAGTCTTCCTCCAAACACTTAATATTTATGAGTTGGTAATAACAAGAGTTTTGCATAAAGTGCTATTCACCTTGTATACATGCCTCAAAAGTTATATAAAGTAACCTTTATGAGACATATCTAGAAAGATGTAGAAGTCCCTCTGTATATTACCATAGAGTTGTGAGACCAAAAAATATCAAACTTGCTGTTCCCACACTGAAATCTGCTAATAGAATATTCGGTGGGATTCTTGGCATGCTGATCTGACATGTCAGAATGGTCCATGAAGTAAGGCTTTCTTAAGCAGTCCTTGGACCTGGAATCTGGCATGACACCTATAAGTCATTATTTGTTAAAATATTTATCTGGGCTACTGGGTGGGCCATTTCAACTGAACTGGCTGGTGGATTTAGGCATTGGTTTTAGTGATCTTTTTAAATAAATATGTTTTTATTGATTTTTTCAGAGAGAGAGGAAGGTAGAGAGAGATAGCAACATTGATGTGAGAGAGAAACATCCATCAGCTGCCTCCTGCACGCCCCCTACTGGAGATCGAACCCACAACCTGGGCATATGCCCAGGAATCGAACCAGGATCTCTCAGTCCATGGGACGATGCTCAGTCCACTGAGCCACACCGGCCAGGCAGTGATTTTGTTTTTAACCAAATCAACCAATTGTTCCCCTGTATTCCATTCATAGATACACTGTTTCAACATCACATTATGTGATTTTGAGTCTGGACTTCATGGTTGGCTTCCCAGTGCTTCTATCCTCTTCACTGGTAGATGCTTTCCTTTTTCTTAACAGATAGGGTCTATATATTTACTATATTATTTATACCCAGGTGAATATTTTGATAGCTCCTTGGGACAATTTCACATCTAAAAAGATGGACACCTCAATGAAAAAAATTAATCATTCTCTGGAAACTCAAGGGGATTTTTTACAATATAAAAACAGTGTGTAATTGCCTTCCCTGAATAAACTGAAAGTATTGTCTTAGTAAAAAACGGAAACAAAAAAAGCACACACACTGATTTCTCATATTATGTTTAAGAAAAACAACAGTGTTTATATAATTTATATAAACAAATTATGAGTTTTCAAAAAAATTATATACTGTTGTACCATGTGAACTCTTTCAAATGTATACCTTAATATATATCTATAATAAATATATTTTAATATATATCCATAAATAAACATATTGTTGATTACTAAGTGATAAATAATAAGATATAACTATATCAAATATAAGATATGTAATAGGAAGTTTATCTTCTTACTGAATAAATGTGGATGTGGCTGTAAACATGCATAACACATGGTAAAGGCCACAGCTGTAGTTTATATTTACTGTACCTTTAACATATGCATTCAAATCTTGTTAACATTAAATCCTATGAGCTTGAAAACGTATACAGTCGTCCCTCGCCACTTCGCGCTTCGACTTTCGTGGCTTCACCCTCTCGCGTTTTTTTTCTAATACCATACTATATTTGAAAAAACTGCGATAGAGTGAAGCCGCGAAAGTCCAAGCGCGAAGTGGCGAGGGACGACTTGTATAAATAAAGAATCCTACTTCGCGGAAATTCATTTATCGCGGTAGAGTCTGGAACTGATTAACCGTGATAAACGAGGGCCGACTGTACTGCAAATTATATGGATGTAGAATAACCTAACTCACCTCCTATCAAATGGTTCAAGGTAACACCATATTGTTCCATAATTAATCACTTGTCCCTGTGTTTTTACATTCAAATATAAATAGTTATGATACTTATTATTATAATCACTTTGGAAAGCTGACTTGGAGATGGATTTTATTATTTTTCTGCAGTATTCCCATTTGTCCTTAATAAATAGAAAATGCCTGACAGCTATATCCAATTATATTTCTTTCTTTATAATTTTTTATGTATAATTTTTGCTAGTTTTCTTTGTTGTTGAATGTATTACAGATGTCCCCCCTTTTCTCTTCCATTGACTCCCTTCTCCCTGCTCCTGTCCCCCTCCTGCCTTCCCCACACTATTGTCTGTGTCCATTGGTTATGCATATATGCATAGAAGTTCTTTGGTTTATCTTATCCCGCCCTCCCTCCTCCCTTCCTTTTGAGGTTCATCAGTCTAACAACCAATTTGTACTTCTTAATCCCTTCATATTTTTCACCCATCTCCCCAACCCTTAAACATTTCATATAATACTGGTTTGGTGGTAATGAACTCCTTTAGCTTTTTCTTGTCTGGAAAACTCGTTATATGTCCATCTACTCTAAATGATAGCCTTGCAGTATACAATAATCTTGGTTGTAGGTTCTTGCTTTTCATCATTTTGAATATCTCTTGCCATTCCCTTCTGGCCTGCAAAGCTTCTTTTGAGAAATCAGCTGACAGTCTTATGGGAGTTCCCTTGTAGGTAACTATCTACTGTTCTCCTGCTGCTTTTAACCTTTTGCATTTTGATTATGATGTGTGTTGGTGTGGACCTCTTTGGGTTCATCTTGTTTGGTACTCTCTGTACTTCCTGGACTTGTATGTCTGTTTCCTTCACCAAGTTTGGGAAGTTTTCTGTCATTATTGTTTCAAATAGGTTTTCAATTTCTTGCTCTCTCTCTTCTCCTTCTGGCACCCCTATGATGCAAATGTTGGTATGCTTGAAGTTGTCCCTGAGGCTCCTTACATTATCCTCATTTTTTTGGATTCCTTTTTCTTTTTGCTGTTCTGATTGGGTGTTTTTTGCTTCCTTATATTCCAAATCGATGGTTTGCTTCTCGTCTTCACCTACTCTGCCATCTTGACTGGAAGTCTTTTGCTAGTTTTCTTTATGTGATTCTATTAAAGTAGATTTAAACTCCTTATCCTTAAGATGTTATTTATTACTTACTACGGTTTGCATTGTTTTTGTCACATTACATCTATAATAACATTCTCCCACTTAGTGTAGTTTGCTCTGTTATGTGCTGCTTTTTTGGTGAATGTTGATGTTGACTTAACACAAGTTAACTGGTATAATATATCAAAATAAGAAGATATCTTAAAAGTTATCCATTCTAACCAAGCTTAGTCACACCTTTAAAAATGGTAGTTACCACTGGGTTCTGGTTAACTACTGTTTATGCCCATTAGTGGGGAAAAGGATCTTATGCAATGTGGAGGAAAATGTCTTTAGCTATGATTTCTTTTTCTTTTTTTTTTTAATCCTCACCCGAGGACATTTTTCCATTTTTTGTTCAGATAGAGTGGGAGGGAGAGGGAGGAAGAGAGAGAGAGAAACATCGACGTGAAAGGGACACATCGAGTGGCTGCCTCCCGCATGACCAACCAGGGTCGGGGACAAACTGCAACTGAGGTATGCTCCCCTAGTAGGAACTGAACCCAGGTCTCTCTGGACCGCAGGCCGACGCTGTAACCGCTGAGCCAAACTGGCCAGGGCTTTAGCTCTGATTTCAAAAGATTCATGGGAAGAGTACAAAATGAACTTCCCCTCAGTGAAGTGGGAAGTTTTACTCCCCCCACCCTACCTCTTTAGATGAAAGTGAAGGAAAAGGGGTTTCATTTGCTTTACCTAGAGGTGGGATTTTGAATACAGATGCTTCTCAACTTCTGATAGGGTTACATACCAATAAACCCATTGTAAATCGAAAATATTAAGAAGTTGAAAATGCATTTAATATACACTTTACCGAACATCATAGCTTAGCCAAGTCTACCTTAAATGTGCTCAGAACACTTATACTAGCTTACAGTTGGGTACAGTCATCAAACACAAAGCCTATTTTATAATCAGGTGTTGAATATCTCATGTAATTTATTATCATATCACTGTCACACCATTGTAAAAAAATATCATAACTTGAACCATCATAAGATGGGTACAATCTGTATTTTACATCACATATTTGGACATTGTCTGCTTTTTTAAATTCTGAGAGTAGTATATGTACATACACACACACATATACTCAGCTATTGTTATCTGTAAATAAGTTAAACATTATGCTCATTTGAGTGTTTGAGATTTTAGACTATGGGAAGGATTGAAATGCCAAGCTCATTACTCTTTTAGTGGCTTCTAAAGCCTTTTCCTCTTTGTTCAAAAGCTTCAGACAGGTATTAATGAGTATAGGATTCTTTCCAATAGAAGTTTGCTTCATGGGCCTGGTTACCAAAGCTTCAATTCCTTCCTCTGGTTGGTCCAAAGAATCCACAGATGGCCTGAGTAAGAGGTCATTTGTCAAATACAAATGATGATGCCAAAGTGAGGGTAGAGAGAGGAGCTTCAAGCACCTATAATTTCTGTCACATCCTTCAAAGCAACTCCAAATAAATACACAGTCAAGAAAAGAAAATGCTTCCTCCGGAAAGGCTGCTTTGAGACTAGATCCCCTAGTCATCCCCCTTCCCAGTTCCAATCACATAGCCACTCCTCCTCTAATGGAATTATGGAGCTGTCACTAGTCCCTATTACGTGTTACTCATAAACTGCTTTGGGAGATCTCCTAACTTGTTTTCATTACCATGACACATCTTTCCTACTCAGAACCAGAATGCCCAATGTCTAACATTTGTCCTGGGGTTTGTATCAGTTCCTATATGCACTGCATGTGATATTGACATCTAAGAGAATTGTAATTTCTACTTGGGCTGTGGGCAAATCTTTTTTTAAATTTTTTTTTTAAAGAGTAATCTGCATACATGGTAAAAATGAATAAAATGCCTTTCTCACATTCCTTACCTTCATGCCCTAATTCATCTCTCCAGAAGCATCTACGGTTATCATTTTCTTATATATACTTCTATTTTTATCCATGCACAAGCCCTATATAGTATACATACAGGATGGGCCAAAAGTAGATTTAGAGTTGTGAGTACGCGAAACAGTTTATTCTTATATTGTTATTTAATTATTGTATTATTTTCCATATGAACAACTGTAAACCCACTTTGCCCCACTCTGTATAATAGAAACCATTATGCATTTTCCTTTTTTCATTTAACAATACACCCTAAAGGTAGATTTACCACATTTAAAAGAATTTGCATAGTGTACCATTATATGGATATACCTTATTTTATTTTATTTATCTAACCGTCTTCTAGTAATAGATTTTTGAGGTTGTTTTCTGTCTTTTGTGCAGGCAAAACTTTTAATATATTTTGCACTGGCTGTATGTTTTCCTGTGTTCCTATTCACCTGAGAGAATTGTAGCCTCTCCTTCCCCAGTGGTCACTCACTATCAGAACTAAAATATGCTCTAATCTGGAAGCTATAATATTAATAATAGCAGCTAAAATTTATTGAGGACTGTCTATGCCAGACATTGTATTAAATACTTCACATAAATTAATTATTATTATCCCCATTTTACCAGAGAAAACTGCTTAAGGACTTGGTCACAATCAAGTAACTAGCAGCAGGAAAGCTGGAATTCATGTTTCTAATATCCAAAATCCGTGCTCTTACTCACTACACTGTATTGCCTCTCAAATCTTAAGTGCGACACTGAAATGAAAAGGTGATCATGATGGTGAAAAATCTTGAAACCAAAGCCATGTGAAGAATAAAGGAAAGTATAAGGGCTGTTTAGCCTTGTGAAGAGTGAATTAAGACAATTGATGGTAACTGTCTCCAAATATTTTAAGGGTTGCCATGTAAAAGTAGAAGTAGGCTTATTCTTTGTAGTTCCAAAGAGCAAAGCTATATTTAGCAGGTAGAACATTTAAAGAGTAAATCAGCTAAAGTACCTTTCTAACAGAAACCATGAAAGAATTGGAGTGTTTAAGGAGAAGTTTAAAAACTAACCTTTGTCAGTGATGCAGGTAAGGGCCATTCCTGCCTTGAGCGGGAAGTTGGACTAGATCAGTGTTCTCAAACCTCTATGCATATCAGCATCATCTGGGGTAGATTCCTGGGACCCAGCCCAGACCTACTGAACCAGAATCTGCTAGTGATAAGAGACTGTCATTGATAGGGTTAGAAATTAGAAGTCTGTTAAGATGGGATCCCGAAATTCACAAAATTGCAGATGGCCAATCAACATGAAAAATTGTTCAGACTCAAGAATAAATGCAAATATGCAAATTAAAGCAAGATGAAATACTATTGATCTGTGTTCTGTAGGTTGACTGTTGTACCCTAGAGGGCTTCTCTAAATCTCCAGACAAACCTCCTAAAGCCCTGAAATATGGAGGGAAACTCTTGTGCCATGAAAACCACTGATTTTGCTGATTTGAGTGTATGTACATATCTAGTGAGGAACGTCTGTAGCTGAGAAAAGCAATAAATACATTTGTATAAGAGGTACTGTGTTAGTTAAGACTACTGTGTCCAGTTTTATGTACATATTTATAAATATATCGATCTCCCAAGCCTTATAATTGATTTAGGGAGCCATGATCAAATTATTTTAATTACTGCTTTAATTAAAGCAAAAAAAATGTTTCTTGAGTGAATATAGTAATTTATTTTTTCATTTCATTCATTCATTCATTCATTCATTCATTCATTCATTCATTCAGCTAATGTATATTGGCCATCTGTTATGTGCCTAGGCACTGGGGATGAAGCAGTGAATAGGGCAGACGTGATCCCTGCTCTCATGAAACTCAGCCCTCACTGAAGTTAAAGAATAGGACTAATATGATCTGGTTTATACATCAACTGTTATTTAAAAAATAAACGTTTGCCTTTTATGTTATGTAGTTGTGTTTGAGGCATGTGTATTGTGTATAAATCCAAATACCAACAATGTTCTGTGCTAATTCTGAGACTATAAGTATCAATAGACTCATGCTTCACTAATTTGTTATGGATATTAGATTGCTTTTAGTCCTTAAACTGATAGATGGAGCCAACTTTATTTATAATATATACTTATTTATACCTATTAAACTTTTTTCAAAACTTTTTTTCTTTATTGATTTTAGAGAGAGAGGAAGGGAGAGGGAGAGAGAGAGAAACATCGATGACAGAGAACATTGATTGGCTGCCTCCTTCATTCCCCCCACTGGGGATCAGGCCCACAACCTGGGCATGTGCCCTGACCGGGAATCGAACCGGTGACCTCTTGGTACATGGGTCGACGTTCATCCACTGAGCCACACCGGCCAGGCCCTATTAAGCTTTTTAAAAAATGTGTTTTTCAATTACAGTTGACATACAATATTATATTGGTTTCACATGTACAACACAGTGATTAGACATTTGTATACCTTAGGAAGTGATCACCCTGATAAATTCAGTACCCATCTGTCATCATACATAGTTATTACAATATTATTGACTATATTCCCTATACTGTACTTTACATCCTTGTAACTATTCTATAACTACCAATTTGTATTTCTTAATCCTTTCACCTTTTTCATCCTTCCCCCCAACTTCTCCATCTGGCAACAGTTTATTTTCTGTATCTATTAATTTGTTAATGTTTTATTCATTTTTGTTTTTTTAGATTTCATAATAAGTGAAATCATTATACCTATAAGCTTTTGATAATTATTTTTCAGAATCAACAAGCCAAAATAGCACAATTGTACCTCCCATTTGTTGGACTGCTTTTGGAAAATATACAGCGATTAGCAGGTCGAGATACCTTGTATTCCTGTGCAGCCATGCCTAATTCTGTAAGTAGTAATGTGTTTCTGCTGGCATTTTATCTTATTTTATTGACTACATTGGAATTGGGATCATATGCTGTATGATTTCAATCTAAATGGTTCACTTTTTACTCCATTTTTACATTTACACTTCTTCCTAGAGCAGTGTTTCTCCAACTTTAATGTGCATATGACTCACCTGGAGAATTTGTTAAAACAAAAATTCTAATTCAGCAGGCCTGGGTGGAGCTTGAGATTATGCGTTTCTAACAAGCTTTTGGCTGCTTTTGGTCTGAGGACCACATTTTAAGTAACAAGGTCCAAGAGAACACCAAGAATCCCTTGTACCCAGTGTTTTAAGATTTGCTGTTGTTCTATGCCTTCATATATTTATTCAACTTGAAAACTGAACAAAAGCCCAACCTGTGTGGCTCAGTGGATTGAGCCATGTCCAATGGACTGAGAGGTCCTGGTTTGATTCCTGGTCAGGACATATGCCTAGGTTGTGGGTTCAATCCCCAGTAGGGGGCGTGCAGAGAGGCAGCTGATCGATGTTTCTCACATCGATTCTGTCTCCCTTCCTCTCTAAAAAATCAATAAAAACATATTTAAAAAAAAAAAGAAAACTGAACAAAAGATTCTTCACCTCCAAATGTTAGTCACCAAATATTAAACTGTATTCCTTTGCTTCTTCCCGCCCTTGACAGCTTCCTTTTGGCACTTCTTGATGAGTTGCTTTTAGCTCATCACTATTGGTCTGTGCATTTTTCTGCTCTTAGAATCTTAGAGTTGAAAGAAACTTTGGAGGTGATCAGTCTCCCACTTGGCCAAACACCTTTTGCCATTATAATAATCAAAACTTCCCTTCTTACACATGTGCCTTCTAAATTTTTCTCCAGACTAGCTATCTCCACTTCATCATTTGTCATTCCAAACCCTTTACATTATTGGTTATACTCTCCTGGATATACTCCATTGTACCAATCATCCTATTTTTTTTGTTAATCCTCACCCAAGGATATTTTTTCATTGATTTTTTTAGATAGAGCAGAAGAGAGGGAGGGCTAGAGAAAGAGAGAAACATCAATGTAAGAGAGACACATTGATTGATTGCCTCCCGCACGACCCTTACCAAGGCCAGGGATCGAACCTGCAACCCAGGTACCTTCCCTTGACTGGGAATCAAACCCAAGACCCTTTGGTCCACAGGCTAACACTTTAACTGCTGAGCCAAACCAGCCAGGGATACCAATCATCCTATTAAAATATGGTGCTTAGAAGTGTACACTTTATAGTGTGTCTAGTGGGACTATTAACTCCTTGCCTCACCCCTACTCCTTGTTTTGTATGGCCCAAGATCACCTTTACACTTTCAGTAGCCCTGTCACATTGTTGGGTGGCAGGTTAAACTGTGTTCTTTACGGCTTCCTTTGGAAATCCCCCATCTCGATTTGTCAAACCTGCCCTGAGTTCCCCAGAAAGCAACAAGTTCACTTAGGGCTTCTGGTCACAACCCTCCTCCTAGCATTGCCCCTGGTTCCAAGGAAGGAGAATTGAACCAGTCTGCACCAGTTGCACCTTTTACCAGCCACCTAGAGTTATGTACCTTAGCCAGAGGTCATGGTTACTACAGTATGCTAGTACCCATTTTTTAAAGATTTGTCACCTAAATACTCAAATTGATACTGATTTAAACTTTCACAGTGAGCTTTGTTTAAAATCAGGGTATCATTTTATTCTATTAATTTGATTTCTTACCCTAGTGTACAAATTTGTTTAAGTGACAAGAGGTATCATAATTGTGTTACAGGCATCCAGGGATGAATTTGCATGTGGCTTCACTTCACCAACAAATAGAGGGAGTCTGAGCACTGACAAAGACACCGGTAATTAAGTCCTTTAAAGATTACACGTTGCATGGCTGTTTAGAATTGTACCCAGTCCTTCTGTACTTTTTGAAATATTTTATAATAAAAACTATACATAGTATGATCTCTACTAAAGTTTAATTAAAATCTGACTCACACTTGCAGCCACGTTTCTTTGCTTAGGTTTCCTTGTCTAAGCTTGTAAAAAACACGTAGCTTAGTATACTGAGAAAGTAGAGGATAATGAGGAAAAACTTCACAATTTTAGATGACCAAGATCTAATCCCTAAAATATGTCTTTACGTACATTAACCCAGTACTTATTTTAAAATATATTTTTGACAATTCTTCCTGTTGCTAACAAGGACTTGACTTTTTTCCAGCTTATGGGTCTTTTCCAAATGGACATGGACTTAAGAGGGAAGACTCAAGAAGTTCCCTCATCCCAGAAGGAGCAACAGGATTTCCAGATCAGGGCAGCACTGGCGAAAATGTAAGAACCGAAATATATAAGATAACCCTAATGATACTTTAGGCTGCAACAGTCTTTCTTTTCGTGTAAATAAGAGGCTCTCTACTCTCCTATAGTCCATCCTGGATTTGTAAAAAGCATCCCATAATTGTTTTATATTTTAGCAGTTGCTTCCTATCCTAGCAGCTGCTACTTGGATATCTTAAACTGTATATAGGGGTTAAGACATTTGAGTTCTAACTCAGAATACCTCCTTGAATCCCTAGCACACTGTACTGTAACCTATTCTAGAGAGGAAAGGTTCAAGTTTAAAATATCTAATGTACCTTTGTCACTTAAATTACTTCCTGGCAGGATCAAAACATATCACTTCCTGGCAGGATTAATTTAGCCTTTCATTCTTTTATAATAATTACATTAATTTGGGAAGGCAAATAATTAGGTCCCCAAATGTAGGATCTCAGCATCTGGTATCACTTCATCAGAATATATTCTCCAACTCTTCCATCTAATTTTTTTCAAGCCTAACATTATGGTTTATGGGATATGTCTGCCTTGAGTCAGAGAAACCTCATTTTAGACCAGTAAAACCTTGTCATGCTATGTAAAATCATATAATCATATAAAAGTTAGAGTTAGAAAAATTCATGAAAATAATTAAATTTCAACTTTCAGTTTACAAATGAAAACTGAGATTGTGATTTAGGACAGTCACACAACTCTGGCAGGGCCAGACGTGGACCCAGATTTTCTAATTCTAGCACTTTTCCTCATGGCACTAGTAGTGTGCATCAGAATCCCCCGGGGTGCTTAATAAAATGGATGGCTGGGCCACAGCCCCAGAGTTTCTGATTTAGTTGGTCTTGAATGGGGCCTGCTAATTTGTATTTCTAAGTTCCCAGGCGATGCTGATGCTGCGGGTTGGGAACCACCCCTTGAGAACCACTGGACTGTACTTCCTTGAGCCTTTGGATAAGTAGTAATTTATTCACAAAGGTTTCTTTTTCACACCATTTAGAATTATGTTAACAGACACTGTCATGGGTAAGGTAAATAAAGGACAAAGAGGTTAAATGAGTTGCTAATAGTCACACAACTAGCAATCATTCAGAACCTAATGTTTCACTCTAACTGAAAGTACTTTCTTAGTAAATCTTACTTTAGTAAATGTATATCCCCAGTCCAGTTTAGCTCAATTGAAAATACTGATATTTAACAAGGGTAGATTCTTTTGGAGATTATTTATTCATATAAATCCCCAAATAGGTTAGATCTTGTCATGCATAACAACTGACACTTTAACAAAAGTAATTAAATAACAGGAACATCACTACTTTGTAGAAGCTATGGTTTTGAAGTATTACTGAGTCCTCCTTATTGTAATTACCTTGTAGTATCATTAGCCTTTTTTAAGATAGAATTCCTGGCCTATAATTTGGAGTTTCAATTTTAATAAACTCCAAGGAGAGATTTAAAGAGTTTAAAATGTTTTTTATACTTCCATGTACCTTAGTTAAGTTCCTCTTAGATGTAAAAGCTAGTTTTCCTCGAATAGTCACATATGATTAAGTTTTAGTAGTAAAAGCACAGGACCTATGAGAATTAAACATTCACAGTATTTATGGCTTTATCTTGATGAAGACCCCAAGGTAATTTCCAGTGATATTACTAGGTAGGTGCGGTAGCAACAAAGAGTCAGCCCATTTACCTTCCAACTGTGATACAAAATTTGGATTTATGCTTACAATTTTCCCAAACTCAATAACATTATATTTATAATGATAAATATAGTTATTGAGTTAAAGGCTATAGGAAACTATACACTAATATTGTTCACAAAATTCCTGTCTTTATATTACAGACCCGGCAGAGTTCTACAAGGAGCAGTGTATCCCAGTATAACCGATTGGATCAGTATGAAATCAAAAGCCTCTTGATGTGCTACCTGTATATAGTAAAAATGATTTCTGAAGGTGAGTTACCAGCATATTAAGCCTGAACTCTATTAGACATCTACCCTCACAGGATCAATTTCATGCAACAAATGTGTGACCATCATCTAGAGCACATGCTCATTATAAACAGATCTTTGAAGACTCTGACCTTAAAAATGTTCCTGTATTTTAATTTAAAATAGGTTCATTTCAGTTATATACATTTGATTCTTTGAAATAATTTTTTAAATTTAAAATTTAATTTCTCAAATGAGGCAGTAGAAGTGCTAAACATTTTTCATGCAGAGTATATAATGCATTAGATGACCAATGTAAACAGAAAATATATAACAATAACCAGAAGTCATATTTAATTCTCTAGCTTTTATTTGACCCAGGATTTGGAAAACCAAAAGCAAACAAAAAGACAGGAAGGGTTCTTTGAGGGTAAGGAATGCCATTGTTACTTTCATAGTACAACTACACGGTTTTGTATGGTATCAGGTTCTTTTTCACGCTCTTTTTTCCCCCTTGGTATGTAATTATATTATTTCTAGTATTATCAGTTCTTCTTTACATTACAGTGGAACCTCGGTTTTTTAACTTAATTTGTTCAAGAAAGTTGTTCGAAAACTGAAGCATTTTTTCCCATTAGAAATAACGTAAATTGAATTAATCTGTTTCAGACCCCCAAATGATTCCGTTTTAACCTTTCTTATATACAGTATATGTCTAATGTACTGTTTTGTCTATACATAAACACTTTAAAGACAAAAAGGACATGAAATATAAATGAAAATTTAACAAAAAAGGAAATAAAATGTACAGTAACAAATGAAAATATAATACTAATGAGCAAGCAAAAAAAAATCATGAAAATATTCACAGCACAATTTCCTGAGGCATTAACAGCGGTAGACGGACTCATACTTGTGCATTCTCTTCTTTGTCGTCTGAGAGTTGCGTGACTGATCATACAGGTATCAGCATGAAAGTGTTGTCTGGTTGAGGAGCCAATTGTTCGAAATGGGAGACGTTCTAAAACCGAGGTTTTCAAATAGACTATAACCAAAGGATTTTCATAAACTACATGTCTTCTGGTCCTGGAAGTAAAATCAAGTTATCTTATTCCCAAATACCACATTTATTCACACAATTCCCTTCCCTTTATGAACTTTTTTGTTCAGAAAAAAAAAAAAAACAGGAATGAAGAACATAAAAGCACCTGGGTTCTGATCATTGTAGTCATCATCTTTTACTTATTTTCTATTTTCAGTGACTGTAACTTGCTTTAAATATTTTTGTAATAATGCAGGATAAGTAATATAATAAAAACAAAATAAGTTGATAGCTAGAGAGACATTAAAACAAAGTAATAGCTAGATATAATAAATTCTACGGTACATTAATAAAACAGTAGATAAAATAAGTAAAATTTTTAAGTTCTAAGAAGGTATGATTTAAAGTAAAAGTCAAAGCGAATATATGCATAGCCCATGGACACAGACAATAGTTTAGGGAAGGCCTGGAGTGGGGTAGGGCCTGGGTAGAGGGGTTAAAGGGGGGGAATGGGGGGCATTTAGGCTTTACATAGTACTTTATTAAAGAAAGAATATATTGAGGCTTTGTGGTGGGCCTCTGTATTTTGTGAAAGAAATTAATAAAGGGAGATAATTTTCAACCTGGTGGTATTTTGTTCCAGGAGATGATGGATCAATTAACAATTAACAGCTATAGCTTACTGTTTTTCTCTTCCCACAAGGTGAAAAGTGGGGAAGTGTAGATAGTAACTGCTAATGTGTACATACGGGGTATTTTCATAGGATGAAGAAGATATTCTAAAACTGTGGTGATGGTTTTACAACTTTCAAATATACTATAAACTGTTGTACTGTGTAGTGTTTAAATGGGGTAAGTTTTAAAGTACTTGAATTTTCTCAATAAATTTGTTTTTAAAAAATAAAAGACCCAATAGACACATGAAAAAAAAAAAACTGGAAAAAAAATAGTTGAATACTACCACAGCTCAGGGAAAGTAAGATTGGCTTGGGGGTGGCAGAGAGAAGAAAGGAGGATTGCTCATTAGTTCTCCCCTCTTCCAGTCTAGTACACGTGCACACATGCATGATGCATGGGCATGTGCACACACACACACACATACACACCATATACTGTGGCATACACGCGTGGCACACGCATGCATGCACACACACAAACACACATACACACATACCATATACCAGTGATAAGCTCCTGGCTGCTTTTTTAATGTCATGGGTAAAACCATAACTGCTTTGTTTCTTGAGAACTCCTTCTCTTGTAAATGTTGACCTTACTTGTTGACTATTTGATCTTTGGTAATTAGGTTTTTTCTTCTGCTTTTTGCTTTTTAAAAGCGCATTTTAGTAAGTAGTATATAGTCAGTGTCACATCTTCTTTTTTATCTTTTGTACATGTAAAGTCATACTATATGTTATCTATAAAGTCATATTCATTTTATTCCGAAAAATATCAGCTTCTGGGTCCTCGTCAGTGGATGTATTTTAGTTATTTGTCTTATCCAGTAAATATTTATTTTAGTCAGTCTATACGTGTTTAAATGTTGAACTCACTTCAGGTCTTCTCTTCGCTTTCTTTTATATTGGTTCATAAACAGTAGCAACTTAATTTCAACAAAAATATATTTTCATAAGGAAGTAGATGGAGCTGTAAGTTTATTAACTGGCAACAATTCACTGTTTTAAAGTACAACATTTCCCAAACTATGTTTTAAGTCTTATTGCCTTGTTTATTATGTCCTGAGAAATGGAATCAGAGTCAGGGGTTATCATTTACATAGTGTATATTGATTAGAAGACTGCCCTCTTGTGAAAGAAAAGCAGTTTCCTTAAGAGAGGGATGAGGGAAAACTACTTCCTTTTTTCAGTTTGTATTCTGGCTTTTCTCTTTATCCTAGACCCCAAAATGGGACTCTGGTTATCATCTTGAGGCTTATCAGCACCATACCCTGTTGCAACTGTAGATTCATTAGTATTCTTTCTCAAAGACGATTGCTTATCAGAAGGTATCTTGTAGCTGCCATCTCTCTCCAAAAACCCAATGTTATAACGAGGAATATCAACAGATAATCTTTTCCTACATGAAGTATAGTCAAAAGGAAATACATTTGAAGATACTGTTTCCTTTTTCTCTGTAAAAGAGTGAAGTGAGAATCTATTACTATCAGGCATATTTTCCTCTGAAGTTTCAGATACCACTTCAATTGCTGGGTTTTGTTCTGTAGCAGAACTGGAAAAGCTCCAAGGGAAGTCCATCTGAGTAGAGGTCCTCTGTGTGGAGGTCTTGTGTGTAAGTGTCTGTATCATTTTTGCCTGACCAAGCTTGTCTTCAGAAAGGTTTGAGACAACCGGAAATTCATGCTCCCTTTGAGTGCTCTGTGTATATATAAAGGGAAAATTTATAGGTGAGTTCTGGTTGGAAGTACCTCCGGTGGTAGGCTTAATGGTATTAAAAGGAATATCCTCAAAAGAGGTCTCTGCCATGTCAAAGAGGTCCTGACTATGAAGTGGAATTAGAAACTCTGGATTTTGCTCCTCTTCCTTTTCTCCAGGTTTCATCTGTTCAGTATTAGGCATAGTCACCACCTGATAGTCTTCAGTAGGATCTCTGACTGTAAAAACTGACCCAGTCTTTTGAGCACAAGGAATGAAATCATCACTCTCAGAAGAACTAAACTTTTGCTCAGTCACTTTAAGCTTTTCAGCAAGTATTTTATTTTCTTCTCTTAGTTTATTCCTTTCTGCAGTGATCTCAGTAATCAACTTAAGGTTTTGTTGTTGGATATCGTAAAATTCTTGCTGTAGTGTACTCCTGTATGTTTCATTAACGGAACAGCGGTCACATGTTTTTGAGCGTAACTGTTCTCGTAAGGCTTGAATAGTTGCATTGAGAGCTTTCTGTTGCTCAGTCAACTCTTTAATTTTGGCTATGGAGCCTGTCCACCTCCCATCTGACAATCGCTCTTTCCTCAAACTGGTTAATTTTGTCTGTAAACGATGTAGCTCTTTGTCATGGAGCTCTTTTAGTTTTAGCCAGGTTTTTTTAAAGTTATCAGTCGACACGTCACATACACTTAACTCAAATTTAACAGTTTCTGGAGGTGTCTTATCACCTTTCCTGTCTTCTCCACCCTCGTTCCCTGCCTCCATCATGTCTCACCGATTTGGGATCTGGAAACGGTTGAGACAAGCCAGCGGCTTGATGACGCCGCTGACGAGAAAATGGTTGAAGAGTTTCTGACTAAGTGTTAGGCTGTGGCAGGGATGAGCCCGTTTTACAGACCTTATGCGAAGCTGCTTCAGGGCACGGAATGGGTGTGAGGATGGGTCAGGCGTCCAGATTTTTGGTGGAAAGGAGGTACCAGCCTTTCCACAGAAAAAGCCGGTGCACAGGAGAGAGAAGATGGCGCCTTCACTCAACCGTTTTTGAAGAGGCCGGAAACCCGGTGGCTTCTGGGAGCCCAGCTTCTCTGACTGAAAGACTTCCAAAGGCGGGATGGGGGGGACCGGAAGTCACTTATAGCTTAATTTTAAAAAAACAAATCTAATTTTACTCAATTCTAGCATTTTTATTTTTGATTATCAGTGTTTTGTAATCATTGGAAAGTATTCATACTACTGGTCTTTAAAAAATTAGAAGTAAAGTAAAAACTCCCACACTCCTCCCCCTCCATATGGCGAACATTGCCTAGTCTTCCATGCTTATCCTGAGGAGGCTCTAGCTGGGCTTGCAATCCCATTGTTTGCCTACTGCCTACGTTTGCAATGCCGACAGGATGTTTTACATTTATAAGGGGGTCTGCTGACACCATTAGCTATATCTGAGTAGGATGAAAAGGGATTGGGAAGTTGAGAAACGGTGATTTCCTTTTAAAAAAATCTCCGTAAGGTGTGTTGGAAGTAAAGAAATAAGTAAAAATATAAGTACATGTGATAGATTTAAGGGACTTTTATATCTGAATTAGTTGGTGTGTGTGTGTATTGCCAGGACTTAAGAGTTTATTAACCCAAAGGCAAAGAAGAGAAAAAATTATCTGTCTCCTCTAAAGTTTACAGTCGTCAGTCTTTTTGGTTCAGAGAACCCTTTGAGTAGCAGGCAAAGGTACTTGAGACCCCCACCGTTCAGAAAAATACACAGAAATGCACTATCCCATGGACTGAGACGTCTTGGTTCTCTCCCGTCAGGGAACAACAGGTCCCGGTTGTGGGCTGACTGCCAGTAAGGGCGTGCAGGGGGCAGCGAATGGATGTTTCAATCTCACATGATGTTTCTATCTCTCCCTTCCTCTCTCTTTAAAAATAAAAACAAAAAACATATTAAAAAAAACAAACAAACAAAAAAAAAAACAGAACCAGGTCTGCTTCCCTTCCTTTGTTTTCAGGGATGACATGAAGATTGGGGTGAGCGATCCAAAAGAACATTTACAAAATAAAAATGTTGAAATGAAAATAATTACAGATTAAAAGATATATTTTGAATTAATTCAAAAGAATACAGTATGTGTATTGGACAGAATTGGCCATGAGTTGATGGTTGTTGAAGCTAAGTTATTGGTACTTTGGGGTTCACAGTGCTATTTGCTCTAATCATTTCAAGATTTAACACTGTATTTTTTCCATTTTCAGATACTCTCTTAACTTATTGGAATAAAGTATCACCTCAGGAGCTCATAAACATTCTCATACTTTTAGAGTAAGTTAACCTTATTTTCATAAAATTTCCCCTTATTTTGAGGAGCTTAATTTTTATATATAATAAAACAGTACCTTTTTTCCTGGTTTCAACATCTTATTTGCTAATAATGTAGGAAATTTTAAACTATTTTGATAATAGAGATGCTGACATATATAGGTTATTCACACATAGAGGAAAATCATGGTGATGGAATACCTGTGATATTATAGAAACCCCCAGCTAATAATAGACCATCCTTATAGCCTATAGCAGGAGGCTTTCTGTGATCTGGAAAACGAGAAGAGGCATCAGCTGTCTTAAATCATTCAGAGCAGATGCCAGCTTAATAGAGTCACCTACATGAGTGGAATTTGGAATTTGTACTCTAAGGTAGAGCTGAGTAATTCCACCCACTTCAGAAATGCATAGCTAGATTGACTGATTGATATAGATATCTCCATTCCAAGGCGCTTGGGGAAAATCTGAGCTATTTTTATATTAAGTGAAAACTAAAAGAAAAATTAGAATGAAAGGTAGGAAATTTTAAAATAAATAGTACACATATATGACATTATATGTGCGTGTCTACCAAAACACAATGAGGATAATTCATAAATACTTATTAAAGTCTTTCAAAATTTTACAGAAAATGGCAGGAAACAAAATAGCAGTTAGGATTAAAAATAAAATAAACTACTCTAATTATATTGAAATATTTACTGATGCAAATATATGATGTTGGGGATTTACTTCAAAAACTATGGGAGGTAGGTAGGGAGAGTGGAGGGGAAAGCTGAGGACCTGTTCAGGGTAGAGATTAAACAAAAATGGCTATGAATTGATGATTGTTGAGGCTGGTGGGTGCTGGATATATGGGAGGTTAGTTATGCTATCCTCCCTAATTTTGTATGTGTTTGAGAATTTCAGTAATAGAAAGTATTTTAATGACATTATAAAAAAGCCTAGCAATTACCCCCATTTTTAGAGCTTAAGAACCTTTTTAGGTATTAATAATTTTGCTAAAGACCTTTGCTATGATATGTTAAAGAACACAAAGGATGATTTACATTAATAGGTATTTTTTATGTTGTTAAAATTGTACATGAAGACATGGACCTTTTTGATGCTAATGTGACTTTAGCATATAAATGTAGAAAGATATAATATGGCAAGCCCTCAAGTAGTTATGTGTATATTTATTTCTGTCCACCAAAACATACATTATAATATGACTTAAGTAGTCATTCTTTGTAACACATGACTTTTCATATATTACTTGTTAAATTGCAGAGAATGATATTACTTTACTAACATGCTACTTTTTTCTTTCTAGAGTATGTTTGTTTCACTTTAGATACATGGGGAAAAGAAACATAGCAAGGTAATTCTCATAGCATGGCAATTTCCACATTTTTCTTTTTCTTCCAACAGAGGGCGGTCTTGATCATGCTATGTAAAAAGTAGATTATTCATTTTGAATTCTTTTGAAACCTATATAATTTTATTAACCAAGGTCACCCCAATAAATTCAGTAGAAATTTAAAAAGGGCAACCCACGATTTATATAACATACCTCAACTCAAAGTTTAAATTAAACTAATGTGAGCTGATACATTTAAGTTTTCTAAAGGGTAATGGTTAGCCCTATATGCAGTTTCTGTCCTAATCCTGGAACAAATACTGTCTTTTCTAAAGGATGTGTGAGGAAGGGCTAGATCCAGGAGAAGGCAGGAAACTATAAACTGAGGACAATTGTAAGGTCTGTACTTTTATCTACAAACTATCAGTACTCACCTCAGTTGCTGAAGTAAACAGAAATGCTCAACAGTGATTGAGATATACATTATAAATTATCAATTTCTTCTTTTTGCTGTTTAAGTCTTAGTGAAGTAAATACTTAAAAAAATGTTTGTGGGCCCTGCTGGTGTGGCTTAGTGGATTGAGCATTGTCCCATGGACTGAGAGGTCCCAGTTTGATTCCCGGTCAGGGCACGTGCCTGGGTTGCCAGCTTGATCCCCAGTGGGGGGGGGGGGGTGGGGGGGGGCGGAAGGCAGCCAATTGATGTTTCTCTCTCACATCGGTATTTCTATCTCTCTCTCCCTTCCTCTCTCTCTCTCTCTCTAAAAAATAAATAAAAACCTTTAAAAAATGTTTGAGGGACCCTAAAGAAAACATTACTTGCTTATTTCAATGAGATAAATTTTAGGGGTAGAGTTAGTAGTCATTAAAGGAATACAGAGTTCTTTTTTTTTTTTTATCCTCACCCGAGGACATTTTTCCATTTTTTGTTCAGATAGAGTGGGAGGGAGAGAGAGGAAGAGGGAGAGAAACATCGACATGAAAGGAACACATTGAGTGGCTGCCTCCCGCGCGACCAAACCAGGGCCGGGGACAAACTGCAACCAAGGTACATGCCCTTAGCAGGAACCAAACCTGGGTCTCTCTGGACCGCAGGCCGACACTCTAACCGCTGAGCCAAACCAGACAGGGCCAGAATTCATTTTTTTATGTTAAATTCCATTGCACTTCCAAAAACTGAAAAGGCTGTTTGGATAAGGTTTATGATTGCTGAATCTCTGGAACATCCTCATAATATGTAATTCAGGTGACAATTTCCACTATCTTTCCCCATGACTTGAAGCTGGCATGGTAACTACCACCATGAGCCTTTAACCTCTAACATTCTACTGACTCTCCCACTATGTTTCCTAGAGAATAGATAAACTCTTATTCTTTTTTTTGTTCCTATATGACCCAGTTGTAATATTTTAATGGAACCTTAATATTAAATAAAATATTTTTCAAATTCATGCAATAGACATGTTTAAAGACTAAAAATGTCTGGTCCAAGTTTAACTCAAATTTAGAAACATTTGATTGACATTCATTCTTCAACATTCAGGAATCCCCCCCACCCCCACCATTTCAACTCTTGAGCAGCCCTCTCACTGTTTTCATTGACTTTTGCCATTCCTCACCTCCTGAGAAAATACTGAATCTGATTAGAATGTTGCCTACTTTGCCCTGATTTTTTTTTTTTTTAATCCTCACCCGAGGATATTTTTCCATTTAACTTCGGGGAGGAGGGGGGAGGTGTGGAGAGAAACATTGATGAGAGAGAGATACATCGATTGATTGCCTCCCTCACGACCCCGACCAGGGCCGGGGACTGAACCGCAGTCGAGGTACATGCCCCTGACCGGAATCGAACCTGCGACTCTTTGGTCTGCTGGCCGACACTCTAACCACTGAGCCAAACCGGCCAGGGCTACACTGATGTTTTTGATGAGAAGGAAGGAAGTAAATAACTCTCTAAATTCCTTAATTATATTCTTATAGTATCAGCTCTTCTAAGTATACATTAAAACTTTATACAATTTCCAGTGACATCTCATTTAAGCCAAGTAATAGTTGGAAGAATATTGATCATAGTATAGTGTTTATTTGGAAGCCTAATTATTTTTTTAGTTAAAAAACAACCTAACATTGAGATATAGTATTAGAGTGTTCCAGTTCCTAACTTTAAATTTTATTTTAGGGTACATGATGCCTGGCTGTCAAAACACTTTGGAGTAGACCGAAAATCTCAAACCATGCCAGCTCTTCGAAACAGATCTGGAGTAATGCAGGCCCGGCTTCAGCATCTTAGTAGCCTGGAAAGTTCATTTACACTTAATCACAGTAAGTGCAAATGTGTGTAGGATACCCATTTGAAACAGACATGTAATGCTATTTAACCTTAAAGAAGTTCTGGTTTAAATAACCAATATGATTGACAATGATTTCACATACACAGATCTATTTGCATATTTGTGTATTTTTATACCATCATTTCATCATACATGACCATAATACGCGTGTATTTTTCAGCAATTTTAGGTAATGGTATTTTTTTTCTTAGTTCAGTATTAAAGGAATTAGTTTTTTTCACTGAACTGTTCTTATTTACATTGACTATCCTTCATTGCTACTGTTAAACTTGTTTTTTAAGAATAGTTTATTGATTTTTAGAGAGAGAGAAAGGGAGAAGAAGAGAGAGAAACATCAGTGTGAGAACACAACATTGATTGGCTGCCTCCTGCCTGCCCCCTACTGGGGATTGAGCTGGAAACCTGGGCATATGCCCTTGACAGGGAATTGAACCAGCAACCTCCTGGTGCATGGGACTATGCCCAACCAACTCAGCCACACTGGCCAGGGCTCTACTGTTAAACTTTAATGCAAATAATAGCATAATAATATAACATAATGGTGTATGTAATATTTATTTAGAGTTACTATTGTTCAATGATTTTAAGGGATTATACATATTGAGCTGACTGCAGAAATTAAAGAACTATAAATACTATTTTGACAAAGGTGTATTTTACACAGGTTGAAGTATTGACAAGGCAAGTAGGACAAGGAGAAAAGTTTTGCCCAGCTGGGAAAGCTATAGAGGGTTACATAAATGGAGGCTATACTCTGAAAAGCAAATATTAATAAAAAGTTAGAGTGAGAGCCCTGGCTGGTTTGGCTCAGCGATTAGAGCATTGGCCCATGGACCAATGAGTCGCGAATTCGATTCTGGTCAAGGGCATGTACCTCGGTTGCAGTTCGTCCTTGGCCCTGGTCAGGTTGTGTGGGAGGCAACCAGTGGATGTGACTCTATCACATCAATGTTTCTCTCTGTCTCTCTCGCTCCCACTCTATCTGATGATAAATGGAAAAATATCCTCGGGTGAGGAATAAAAAAAAAATTAGAGTGAAAAAACTTTCATTTCCATACAGTCCTGTGGAGGTTGCAGAGAAAGAAGCCAGCAAAAGTGGCCTTGTGATAAGGACTAATAATAAAAACAAATGTCTTAAGCAGATGAGTCCTGAGCTAACAGATTTAGGAGCTTTAAAAAATGTGTCTTATAGCCTGCACAGACTAAAATACCTCCCACATTATTTCCGAGTTACACCGCCATAGTTCATCACTGAAATCCAAAGAAGTGGGCACCTAATTATGTGTGCAGAACTGTTGATATACAACTGAAGTGAAAAGTAATAGACTTGATTAACCAAGACCATATTTGCTTCAGGAATAAATACAATGAAACTCATTAGGTCTGCAAGTATTGAGATCCTCCTTTCTTCTTTTTTTTTTTATCCCCACCTGAAGACATTCTTGCATTTATCTTCAGATAGAGTGGGAGGGAGAGAGGGAGGAAAAGAGAGAGAGAAACATTGATGTGAGAGAGACACATCGAGTGGTTGCCACCCACACAACCCCAACAGGGGCCAGGGACAAACTGCAACCGAGGTATGTGTCCTTAGCGGGAACCGAACCTGGGACTCTCACCCGCGGGCCGACGCTCTAACCGCTGAACCAAACCAGCCAGGGCTCCTCCTCTCTTTTTGCTCGTCTCTGAGTTTTTGGGGAAAAATCATTCAAAACGGTTATGTTGATTCTCTGTGTTTGGCAGTTTTAATTAATTTTTTTTTTTTTTTTAAATCTTAGGTTCTACAACAACTGAAGCAGACATTTTCCATCAGGCACTTCTTGAAGGCAATACTGCTACTGAAGTTTCTTTAACAGTACTAGATACCATATCGTTTTTCACCCAGTGCTTCAAGGTAAAAATGAAGGGTTAAAATTCAGCTGGGGTCATTGCAAAGAAAACATTATACAAAAAGTAACCTGTCAGAGGAGGCTTAGTGTAGTGAAAAAGCCCCAATGAGCAATGAGGAAACTTGGATAGCAGGCAGAGTTTGGTTACTGTGTGACCTTGGGAATTCCCCGAGACTTACTTGCCACATCCAGTTGTTTTATGTTTTTGTTTAAAAATAGTTCTCTTTCATTAAAATATCCATTATGATAGAATCTGTTTGCTCAAATGCCCATTGTGATGTGTCTTCTTAGGTTAGATGATGTCCAGGCAGCCTGGCTGGCTTCCCTAGTCAGGCGCTTAGTGTTTTTTTCCTCAGATGTTTGCCTCTCAGAACAAATCATTATTGCTATGATTAAAAAGAATAAGGTAAAAGCAATGACCTTGCAGGGTTGTTAAAGGAGTAGACTTGGATAATAGATCTGTTTGAAGAGTAAAAACTATGTAACTGTAATGTAACATCAGTGGGACAACTCAAAAGGGAAAAATCTTGCTTGCTTTCACCTGAGCTATA
Organism: Tadarida brasiliensis; assembly: GCA_030848825.1. Classification (NCBI taxonomy): domain Eukaryota; kingdom Metazoa; phylum Chordata; class Mammalia; order Chiroptera; family Molossidae; genus Tadarida; species Tadarida brasiliensis. The sequence goes on from CM061280.1 coordinate 44,450,626, forward strand.
CAGATAATTTTTTTCTTTTCTCCCCCTTCTATACTTTTCGAAGAGGCTCATAAAGGAAAACTGAATTAGATACTAATAAGAGATAGGCTTCAGAATCCCTTTATGAAATACTAAGCTTGTTCTCATTAAAATGCAAACCAAATTTATTTTTCATTGTGCCAATAAATAAGGATATTTGGTCTCAAGGTTTACGTTGAATTCCTTCCTCCTGTTTAGATGCTTCTTATTTATTTAACAAATGTACCTTTTGGTAGATGTCAGGCACTATCCTATGTGCTTTATGAATATTAACTCAGTTTTTTATTGTGGGACTGGTAGGGAAAGGGGGATGATGGCAAATGGGCACAAGGGATGCTTTTGAGGTGATGGAAATGCTCTAAAATTGGATTGTGGTGGTTGCACAACTCTGTAAATTTACTAAAAATAATTGACCCATACACTTAAAATAGGAAAATTTTGCCCGGCTTGTGTGGCTCAGTGGTTAAGCATCAACCCATGCACCAAGAGGTCGCCAGTTCAATTCCTGGTCAGGGCATGTGCCCAGGTTGTGGGCCAAATCCCCAGTGGGGGGCATGCAGGAGGTGGCCACTCGATGTTCTCTTTCATTGATGTTTCTCTCTCTCTCTCTCTCTCTCTCTCTTTCTCCCTTCCTCCCTTCCTTTTTCTCTAAAATCAATAAAGAAAAATAATAGACAAATTTTATGGTATGTAAATTATACCTCAATAAACTTAAAAATACAAATATGAACTCACTTTTAGTCTTCATGATAGCTTTATGATATAGATACTATTATTATTCCCATTAAAAATGAGCAAACTGTGGCTAACAGGGAGGTTAGCGTCATATAGCTGCTCAATGGCAGACTCAGGATTCAGATCTAGGCCAGTTATCACAAGGGTCTATGCTTCTAACCATATATCATGCTTGGAAGTAGACTAAGGAAAGAGCCAGAAAAATCTAATACCCTTCATGAATTCTGGCTGTCGATGTTACCATTAGATTTGTCACAATTTTGCATATTATTTTATTTTTTGTTGTTGTCTTTGGCCAAGTTGTAACCTGGTAGTATTTTTGAGGAATAGGAGAATAGGCCTAGAGAAGTTAACCAATGCTTTTTTTATAATAATGGTTCACAAACCAATAGATATTTCTCTGCAATTTATTGTTTCATTTATGTGTCTCTTTGCAAGGAGAATTTAAACAATTTACATAGTCTGTTCAATTGTGATACCTGTTATTATCTCTACTCATAGAGGATTTAATTTTGCACCAGTGGCTAAACATATCTTATACTAAACATACTTTAAAAACTAAATTAGATAATAGACTTTTAAAATAGGATTGATATTTTTCTTAATTCTTACATTATTTAGTCTTCCTCAAAGAAATACAAAGGCCAGTTGCCTTATATCCATTTATTTTCAATGTACTGATTTCTTAACTAGGAAGTAACATGGTTAGGTTAATAGAAATTACTCTTCCCATACTAGTTCCGTATTTGGCATGTTACATTGGAAAAATAATTTTTTTTATCCATGCTTAAAATGATGGAATCAAGTATAGATATAGTTTATGTAGTATTTTGAGATTTCCAAGTTGAAAGATGGCATAGATGTTTTAATCTTTTTTGTTTTTCTGAAACTTTCAGACAGTGGATTGATAAACAGGTATTGGTCAAGTCAGATCTCTCATTCTGGGGGGTGGGTGGCATAAACTATTTCTACAAAATGTATTTGTTTTCATGTTTTTTAGAGTCAACTTTTAAATAACGATGGCCACAACCCTTTAATGAAAAAAGTATTTGATATTCATCTTGCTTTTCTTAAAAATGGACAATCTGAGGTGTCGTTGAAACATGTATTTGCCTCATTACGAGCTTTCATTAGTAAGGTAAGGACAAAAGGTTTATAGCTGCTAGTGGGCTTGCTTCATGGCAAGAAAAGGTTTGGGATGACATCTACAAATCCCAGGTACTGAACCCATTAAATCTGTACAGTAAAACCTTGATATAACAGACTAATTCAGGTGAGGGGGTGTCCATTAAAGCCAAAAGTTCGTTATATAATAAAGTAGGTTTTCCAAATGCATATGTTAAAAAATTGACGTTAGTTAGTTTACCTGTTTTTACTTATGTAGACATGTTTGTGTAATTAAAATTAAGTGTGTATGAAAAGTTTAATTTCACAGAAGTTTTCTATATGTATTACTATAATTTTAGATTTATACTGAATAGGTCTAGTAAATGCATGTATTCACCAGTCACTGCAAGTAAACAAATGCACATGGCTTAGTGCACGTGGAAAACCGAGTTAAAACTGCTGCAGGGCCCTAGCCCATGTGGTTTAGTGGATAGAGTGTTGGCCAGAGCACCAAATAGTCGAGGGTTTGATTCCTCGTCATGGGCATGTACCTGGGTTGCAGGTTTGATCACCAGCCCAGTCAGGGTGCATATGGGATGCAACCAATCAATATCTCTCTCTCACATCAATGTTTCTCTTTCTCTCTCTCTCTCTCTCTCTCTCTCTCTCTCTCTCTCTCTCTCTCTCTTCCTCCCTCCCTCTCCCCCTTTCCTTCGCTCCCCTCCTCCCCTTCCCTTCCACTCTCTAAAATCTTAATGGAAAAAATATCCTCAAGTGAAGATTAACAAAACTAAATAAAATAAAATAAACTGCTCCAGAAAGTCACTCCACGAGACAACAGAACCAGTTACCATGCACCATGTGGTGTGATCTCGTGCTAATCATTCTCCCAACACTGCTTACGTGCTGTGATTCTTGGATTTAAATATGTAGACTATAGCTGTAGATATGTAATATTTATTTATGTTGGCAAAATTACTACAGTGTTTTTTCCAACATTGCTAAAATTTGTTAAGAAGAACAGTGAATTAATAACAAAACAATAACCTGTTAATTTAATTATAAGCAAATCTTGGTTAAAAGCATTTAAAAATTAACAAGATGTTAATTTTCACATGACATACAGATGGGAAATTTTGTCCATTAAATCCAAAGTCTGTTAGATCGAGGTCTGCAAAATCGAGGATTTACTGTACTGCCTTTGTAAATATAGATACAGAACAGCCAAATACATAAAGAGGGTATGAACAAGAATCCCCTAAAATCAGAATGTGCATTTTATTTCATTTCACCTTGTCATTGCTGGACTTCTTTTAAGTAAGTTCCTTTGAAAAGTACCATTTTCAAATTACAACTTTGCCAGTTTTTGTTCTGTTTTGCTTCTTTTTAAAGTATTATGCCCAAAATATGTAAGCTATTAGTGCACTCACGTGTATACTTTGACAGCAGAGGCTGAGTTTTATAACCCCCAGAGGTCTTGTGTAATATCTTGCAAATGTTAGATATTCAATATGGGGTCAAATGAATGAGCCCTTCCTTTCAATGCTAATCGTATCTGTGGGCTGTAAATTTTCAGGCTACTTACCTCATTTAAAAAACAACAACCTCAGGCTAGACTTTTAGGAATAAATATGACTGAAACAGATAGCAAAGATTTATTTCTGATCTGTTTCTGATAGCTTTTAAATGTAGTAAAAAGCATCATATCCCGGCCAGTGTAGCTCAGTGGATTGAGCGTTGTCCCATGCACTGAGAGGTCACCGGTTCGATTCCTGATCAGGGCATGTGCCCAGGTTGTGAGCTGGAGGCAGCCAATCAATGTTTCTCTCTCACTGATGTTTCTCTCTCTCTCCCCCTCTCCCTTCCTCTCTATCTAAAAAAAATCAATAAAAAATACATATTTTTTAAAAAGCATCGTAAACCAAGATGGAGTTAAAATTATGGACAGGCATAGTTCAGGCCTTCCCCTCTGGTGTGTATAACTCCAACAAGATAAAGGATTTCAATTAATTGATTTGTATAATAGGATAGCTAAGCATGGAAAACTTTTTGTCGTCATTAGGCATTGCATTTAATTGATATAGAAATTAGGTGGATTTGAAGGTTGTTTTTTAATTGCTATTCTTTAATTCAATTTGTGAATAAAGAAATAAATGGAAAACTGAGTTCATTACAAGCGTCTTATAAGAAACTAAGGGAAAGAGATTCAAAATAGTTTATTTAACAATTACTGGGTAGGTTCTTACTGGTGTTAGATACTGTGTCGGGGATATAGTCTGAGAGCTTATTGTCCAGTAGAGGGAAGTGCATGCGTGTGTGCGTGCCCACACATACCCACCCACACCCACATCCACAAATACCATTAGGATAAAAGAAGTCTATATAGAGAACTGAGGGTGGGCAGAGAAGGAGCTAGTGGGATGAAGAGGTAAATGCGGACCAGATAAATATGTAGTCATCTTAGGAGTTAGACTACATCTTTCAAACATCAGGGAGTATCGAGGTAATGCAGTTAGATTTATACAGTATTAACAGAATTGGTGTGGACAGGGAAAAATCTCTTTAAAAACTAACATGGAAGATGGATTGGTGATGATACTAAAGGCAGTAAGAAGATTTATTTCAATGGGCTAGATAAAAATGAGGGCCTAAAGTAAGGCAGTGGCAGTAGAAATGGATAGTCAAAGGGAGATAGAAAACATGGTAAGGATATAGAATTTATAGGATTTGATTGTTAGTTTAGTAATTGTATAGTGAGTCATGGTGGCTGATATAAAATGTAGAGAAAAGACTACCTTTGGGTTAAAGGTAATGAGTTCTGTTTTGTGGACCTGTTGAATTTAGGGTGCCTAAAGGATATCCCATTAGAGCTGCTAGATTGACAGTTGGATATGTAGATCTTTGCTCTGGAGAGAGATCTGGGTTAGAGAGCTGAACTTGGAGTCATCATCTACATTACATTTATTGAACACCTTCTGTCTGCCCAGCACTGTAGTAGGTATTGGAGGATACAATGGTAGAGATGTAAAAGAAGAATAGTTTTACTTTCATAAAGTTTTCAGTACAGTGAGGGGGGAGGTAAAAAATAAACAGGTAGATAATAATTAAGAGAATTTCTAGGAAGGAACCAAGGTGCTTGTGATAGAGAATAATGATTTGTGAGAGATTTCTTACTTTATATAGGTTTGTCACTTTTAAAATGAAACATGAAATACGAAAAAGGGCCAGCCATTTGAACAGCTCAAGGAAGAACACTCTAGGGAGAAGGACATGCATATGCAAAGGCCCAGAGTTGGTAAAGAGCTTGAAATTCTGGCGACTGAAAGGCCCAGTTTAGCTAGAGCATAGTAAACTAGAGAGATCATCAGCATATGAGTGGTAGTTGAAGCCATGGGAATGATTTAATTTCTCCTGGAGTGTATGTAGAGGAAGAATCGAAAAATAGGTCAAGAGTAGTACACCGGAGTAAAATAACATGGAAGGGGTTAGAAGAGAAATCTGTAGAAGAGATGAAAGGGAACAGTCACAGAAGTAGGAAGAAAGGCAAAGAAGAAGGCTATCGTGGAAGCCAAAAGAGAAAAGAGTGTCAACATTATTATGAGATACAGAGTGGTCTAATAAGATAAGGGGGAAAGGAAGTCCATTGGAATTGACAGTAGTTCACCAATGATTTTGGCCATTGCCCACTCAGAGAAGTGTTGTGGGTAAAAGACTTACTATAGTGAATTAACTACATTACAGCTGTGTGCCCTCCCATACACCTTTATTTTCATACTAGAATATCTTGTCCAGCAAGATTTGTTTTCATCTGGTGAAACTGTTAGTGAGATTTCCTGGTGGCCAATCAGAAAACATTTATTAAACATTCATATCTGTATAGCATTGCACTTGGTGTTAAGGTAATTTTAAAAAGATAGATTCTTACATGGGTTTAAATTCAAGATTCCCAAGAAGTGATTTTGAAAAGGTTGGCCCTCTAGCTTCACACTTCCTGAAAAACGCCCATTGTGTACCCGAAGCAGCTTACTTACTCCTTGCTTGCCTAGACATGTAAGCAGGAGAGATTGTCACAAGCCTATGTTGTATGTATAGTTTATTTTCCACAAAGTAGACTAATACATCCTCAAAGTAACAGCCACTTGGCTGTTTTGAGTATTGGATAGTCACTTTTGTACTCTCTTTCTATGCCAGAATATATCTTTTTAGAGTATAGTTGACATATAATATTATATTACTTTCTGGTGTACAGCATAGTGATTTGACACATATTCCTCAGATGTGATCACCACAATAAATCTTGTAACCATCTGTCACCAAAGTTTTTATGATAATATTGACTACTTTCCCTATGCAAAATGTATCTTAATTAACACTGTTTATGAGTAGAGGATGCATGTATATATTTGTATGTGTACACTTCATCTATACCCTGTTTTGTTAAAAGATAACTTTACTTGCTCAGTAGATCCCCACTATCATTTTCTCAGCATTTGGAAGTTCATAATATAATGAACTGCTTAAATATAAAGCACAAGAATTAAGTAATGCAGATTGTCCTTCCCATTTTTAAGGGTCAGATTGAGACTCATCAATCATTCATCATTTCAGTCATTCATTAATTTAATGCATATTATCGAGAACCTATGTATCATTTTTTTCCAGATCATAATGAGCTCTTCTCAGTCTATACCATTTATTGTCAGTACCTCACATTTTTGTAGTGACTTGTATACAGACTTGAATTGTTTTGTCATTGACATATGCTGGCCTTTATGTGTTTAACTAATTCAGGTTCTCTAGAGAGAAGCTCTAGTCTTAAGTTTATATGTATCTTCAAAGCACATAAGCTAGATTTAAGTGAGAATAGAGTTGGCATTTGATAGTTGATTGATTTTTATGATTGAGTTTTCATATACTTATTTATGTTTTTCCTGTTCTTTAGTTTCCCTCAGCCTTTTTCAAAGGAAGGGTAAACATGTGTGCTGCATTTTGCTATGAGGTTTTAAAGTGCTGCACCTCAAAGATTAGCTCAACCCGGAATGAAGCATCTGCACTTTTGTATCTTCTGATGCGAAACAACTTTGAATATACCAAAAGGAAAACCTTTTTGAGGACACATCTGCAGGTCAGTGAAAAATCAAAGCTCCTCTTCTATTCAATCTTTAGCCTCTAGATCAAGATCTAGAGCTACCCAGTCCAATACAAATAGCCGTTAGCCACATGTGGCCATTTAGCACTTGAAATGTGACTAGTCCGATTTGAGATGTGCCATAAATATGGCTTTTGAAGACTAAGTACCAAAAAAAGTAAAATAGCTCAATTGTTTTATAATTACAATAAGTTGAAATGGTATTTTGGATACATTGGGTTAAGTAAAATATATTAAATTCACCTGTGTCTTTTTACTTTTTAATGAAGCTACTAGACAATTTAAAATTACATGCATGGATCACATCATATTTCTATTGAAAAACACTACTCTAGAGCATAGATGTTAAGGGTGTAGACCCTAGTTGAGGTTCCAGGACTAACACAATGTGTGCCTTTAAGCAAGTTACTTCCTTAGTCTGTCCGTGCCTCAGTTTCTTCATATGTAAAATAGTGGTAAATATTTGTACCAACTCATAAGATTGTTTTGAGGATTAAATGAGATGAATAAATAGCAAACAAAACACTTATTAAATATTCCATAACAGATAATATAGTTTGTGTTTTTCATGTTCCAGCATGACCAGTAAGTAAAAAATGAAAGAAGTCTCAAGGTGTAGTGGAAAGAATGAACTTTGGAATCAGACTTACCTGGGCTTGATCATAGCTCAGCTACTTACTATATGACCCTAGGCAAGTTTCTGAATCTGTCTTAACTATTTTCCTCATCTGTAAAATGAGGCCAAGTATATTTAACCTTGCAGGGCTATCATGTGGGATAAAAATAAAGTGTGTGTAGTGCCAGGCATAATGGCTAGCACATAATAGACACTTAGTACATGGCAGCTGTTATTCAACATCTCTATATTTTTCTGCTTATTTGATGAAACAGCTCTGAACTAAAACACAATTGGGACTTCTTAGCTTAGTAGATCTCTTTGTAATATGGGAGACATCCTTGGTCATATTTATATCTTCATTGCCATGGTCTGTCCCATTGGAGTTGTTTATTGGAAATGGGTTCTAAATGGGGAAACAACTATAAGCAAGATTTTAGAAATGTCATCAGTAATGTGGAAAACCAATGGAAGTGTATTTTTTCTGTAAAAATCTGCTACATAGTTACTTTTGGATACTAGGGCCAGCATTATATATTAGGGTTTTTATAATTCATCTTCATATGGGGTGTCATTTGAATACCATCTTCCCCCAAAACATTTCTGCAATTAGTGTGCCTGAAATTCCCTATTAGGGTCTGTTCTTTTGGGTCAAAGCATCAGTTCTCTCAAGTTCGTTATTCAAATATAAATGAATTTATAAATGTGAAGACTTAGAACCATGTCTGGCACATAGTAAGTGCTCAAAAAAGGGTTAACTAGTATTATTATGGGTATCATCTCTTTAATCCTCAGAATAGCTCATTCCCATATTACAAATGAGGAAAATGAGGTACAGAAGGGTTAAATAGAATTTCCAAAGCCCCACAGTGAATAATTGATAAACTCAAGATTTGTATCTAAAGCAGTTTGATTCTAGAGCCTGCACTCAGTATCCTGCTTCCCAAGACCAGAGGTAAAGCATCCAGCCATTAACACCTTACCATGAATCATTTAGGCATTCCTCAAAGGGATCCTGAGAAATTAAAAAGCACCATCAAAGGCCGTTACATATACTGATGTCTAAACTAGGTAGGTAGGTCCTAGTCAGAAACAAAGAAGGGAGCTGAGGTGCTGGAGTTGGGAGTTCAGGACACTGAAATAGGCTAGTGAAAAAGAATGAGAAACCATTGAAGAAAATGTCATTTATTCCCGACTTTGCCATAGCTACTACCTAGCAAGCCTATTCAGAATGGAGACCTGACTACTGTTGTTTCAGTTCACTATTATGAAACAGTTTGGGATCTAGCTGCACCATGAGTTTTGAAAAAAATTTTCACGTCTTATCAAGAAAAGTCTCAATAAAATTTGAAATTGGAACCTTTGAAGTTGCTATTTCAGTAGAAGAATTTAAACTCCTCGTGTCTGAAGAAAGTAAATTATGGTGGAACTGTGTAGAATCTTTAAAAGAAATACTTCATATAAGCCTGGCCGGTGTGGCTCAGTGGTTGAGCATCAACCCATGCACCAAGAGGTCGCCGGTTCGATTCCCAGTCAGGGCACATGCCCAGGTTGTGGGCCTGATCCCCAGTAGGGGGGCATGCAGGAGGCGGCCAGTTGATGTTGTCTCTCATCGATGTTTTTCTCTCTCCCTCTCCCTCTCCCTTCCTCTCTCTAATATCAATAAAGAAAAAAAATTTTTTTAAAGAAAAAGAAATACTTCATATGAGTGTTTATGGGTTTATACATGATGAAAATAAACAGCATTTGTTCAAAAGACAACTGAAAAACAATGTTTGCTTCTTCCCACAGATAATAATTGCTGTAAGTCAGCTAATAGCTGATGTAGCACTAAGCGGAGGATCAAGATTTCAGGAGTCTTTATTCATTATCAATAATTTTGCTAATAGTGACAGACCTATGAAGGTATGTTCTCATTTCAAGTAATAAATTAGAAGCACCTTCACTGTCAGGGAAGTTTACATTCCTAGACTTAAACTGTTCTTGGATTTACGACTTTCGATAAAGTGGAATATATAGAATGTAATCTTCATGAGTCCAGGCTTTGTCTTGTGCATCACTGTATCTCTAGCACCTAGACCACTGCCTGTTACCTAGCAGATAGTCAATATTAGTTGAATGGATGGATGATTGACTATACTGTATATACATAGTTGTTATGGTTAGTAGGATTTGAATTTTTTCTCGGCTTGATTTCTAAACTTGCTCAGAATATGAATGGATCCTTTCTTTCTTAACAGTTGTTAACAATTTATAATATTGATTAATTAAACACTGAGTTTGAAATTTCATAAAAATCTCACTTCTTTAAGCAGTTAACAGCTGCCTGATCCACTGCCAACAGATGAGGAATGGCACAGAAGGGATTTAATATTTGATGAGTTTTAAGAATCATCTTTTAACTGATTGTGGCTTGCCATTGATATTTTTTTCCTTTTTTTATTGAATTTATTGGAGTGATGTTGGTTAATAAAATTATAAAGGTTTCAGATATACAATTTTACAGTACATCATCTATATATTGTATATTTACCACCCCAAGTCAAGTCTCCTTCCATCACCATTTATCCCCCCTTTACCCTCTTCCCTTTCCTCTGGTGATCACCATAATGTTGTCTGTGTTCATTAGTCTTTCTATTTTTTTCCTTTGCTTAATCCCTTCACCCTTCTCATCTAGCCCCCAACCCCCTTCCCTCTGACAGCTATCATTCTGTTCTCTGTATCTATGAGTCTGTCTCCACTGTGTAAGTTTATTTTGTTCATTAGATTCCACATATAGGGGAAATCACATGGTACTTGTCTTTGTCTGACTGGCTTATTTCACTTAGCATAGTACTCTCCAGAAGAATCCATGCTGTTGCAAAAGGTAAGATATCCTTCTTTTTTACGACTGTGTAGTATTCCATTGTGTATATGTACCACAGCTTTTTTATCCATTCATCTACTGATGGGCACTTGGGCTGTTTCTAGATCTTGGCTATTATAAATAACGCTGCCATGAACATAGAAGAACATATATTCTTTCAAATTAGTTTTTCAGATTTGCCATAGATACTTATTGGCATACCCACAGACCCTGAACTCCATTCCTCTTTGTTACATACATGCTTAAAACCTATGACATTGTCAAAATTCATTTGTTCTTTTGTTGCATGGTGAGCAGGTTGTGATCTTCAGTGATATATGTGTACAAGGGAAGAGGAATCCTTTGCCAATAAAGGACTTTTCCTCCCAGAGGAATCATCTCCATTCTTGGGAAAGGTCATCTTCCAGCATAATTTGACAATATGTTTAAAATCTGAAAAAAATAAAGCTCACAATCATAGCATACTTGATGTTTGGGATGTGTAGAATCTATGTAGCAAAAAATATTCCCACAGGAACATTGTTTAGACTTTTAAAAAAGCACTGTTGGGCTGGGAAAGTTTGCTTTCTAGCCAGTTCTACTGGTTCCCCAGAAGATAAGTATATGCTCCAACTGATCTCATGAGCAGAGAAACAGCTTCTGTCATTTAGGTGCTTTTATTCATACTCTAAGAGTTCTTACCATCCTTATTTCCATGTTATATAAAAGTTGGATTAGCAACTTTTTCACAGTCAATGGAATCTGTTTTGGCTCTCCTTGATAGGAAATATTTTGCATGACTAATTTCTGAAATGACTTTGTTTTTTTTTCTGGTAGGTCAGTCACTACCAAAAAACCCTATTACAACAAGGTATACCTTACCCCCATTAAATGGAATCTCTCTTAATTTATAAGAAGGGACTTTATGTATATATGTACTTTAATGGAATAAAGAAGGCACTTTTAAAAACTATTTCCTCCACATTTGGTTCTATTCACATTGGAAAGCTCCCTAACCCTTATATTTGTTTCTTTTTCGTCATCTTTAATTATACATATAATTGTGATTACTCCAGTGGGGTTAAGAGAAAATGATTGAACTATCTTAATGGCCATAATAAAGCGGAAACTCTAACTACTGGCTTTGAGGGACAAAAACAACACTTTGAGAGAGGTTAATAATCTCTTTAAACTCTTTAGAATGTTCTGTGATTCATAAGCTCTAATTTGTAAAAGTGAACACTTTGTAGTATGGTTTTCACCTTAGTGTATATGGTAGTTGGTGGATGGGATATGTATGTTTGTCAGTATGGAAGAGTGGATAAGATCACTAGCTCTGGAGCCAGACTACCTGGGTGTAAACCCGGTCTCTACCAACCAACTGCGAGACTTTAGCCAAGCTACTTAACTGCTGTGGGCCTCAGTTTTCCATTGGTAAAATGAATTATGATAGTACTTAACTCACAGGATTGTTGTAAAAATTAAAACATATAAAGCACCTAGACCACTGCCTGATACAAAGTATACTGTCAATTTTTAGTTACTGTCGTAACTAAAATTACACAATAAAGGGAGTATAGATTACTCTTATGGCTGTAGAATTTAGTGGAGGAGCTGGGATTCAAAGCCACTTAGTATGGCTCCAGTGTCCATGTTTTTAGGTATTGTGAATATGCCGTGCTCAAGTTCTTTGGACATTTCCCAGGTAACGAACCAAGAACCAAATACCAAGAACTGTAACAAGGATTTAAAAATTGTATATTGCCCTGGCTGGTGTGGCTCAGTTTGTTGAGTGATGTTCCATGTACCGAAAGGTTGCTGGTTAGATTCCCAGTCAGGGCACATACCCAGGTTGCAGGTTTGATCCCTAGTCAGGGCGCATGTGGGAGACAGCTGATCAATGTTTCACTCTCCACATGAATCTCTCTCTTTCCCTTCCTGTCTCTCTAAAATTGATTTTAAAAAATCGTATGTTGTTCCCAGGATTAAATGCCAAGGTTTAGAGCACATCGATAATATTGATAAACATTTTTTGTTGTTGTTGTTTTGAAATTAGGCAACCGCTTTTCCCACAGAAGTCAAAGATTTGACCAAGAGAATTCGTACCGTTCTTATGGCCACTGCTCAAATGAAGGAGCATGAGAAAGACCCAGAAATGCTAATTGATCTCCAGTATAGTTTAGCTAAGTCCTATGCAAGTACCCCAGAGCTCAGGAAAACCTGGCTTGATAGCATGGCCAAGATTCATGTAAAAAATGGAGATTTTTCAGAGGTAACTACTTAAAGCTTTGTTCTAAACACAACCCTGCCAAAGCTCTGGAGCACATTCTAACAGTTCTTTCTTTGTCATCCTTTTTTAGGCAGCAATGTGTTATGTCCATGTAGCAGCTTTGGTTGCAGAGTTTCTTCATCGAAAAAGTAAGATATTTCTGTTATTAAAGATGGGGAGAATTTATGTTAGCACAATAGTTTTTATCTTTGTAGCTTGCAACCACAAATGTGATGTAATTGTACACAGAAAAACATGTTCACCTTTAGCCTCATTCAGTGTTTAACAGAAGTTGTTATTTTAAAAAACTGGTTTGTTCAGTTTGCCTTCTGCTTTCATTAAGAGTTAAATAGCATAGGGCCAAGCCTGATATCCAATGTTTATTTTCTGACACTGTCTCCCTGGAAGTCTGCCACAAATTAAATTCTTCTTGGGGCTCATGAGAAGCTCTGGATAATACCAGTCACTTACTTTCCTCATATCTGCCTCAAGTTCACCAACAACTGCCCACAGATTTGCTCTCCACAGCCACTTTAGTGCAACATTACCTTGGTGTTAAAGGGAGTCAGCACATCAGCAAGATGGCCAAATAAGACATCTCTTGTTTGTCTGTCTCCCCCACACCCCACCCCAACAACAATTTGCATCCATTCGTGGACAAAATTGTCTTTGTGGGAGCTGTGGGATCCAGTGCCATATGCCAAGGGACCTGGGAGTAATGTTACTCACCTCTGCATTAGGTAATAGGCAGACAGATCTCGGTCCTGGCTGTTGATCCTGCAGTGGCCCATGAACTGGCACCAGCCCCTCCCAGCTGCAGTCTAGGAGCCTCTGGAGAATGTTATCTTAGATAATCACCCATGAACAAGAAAGCCTTGGTGGGAGTCCAGGAGTCTGGTGGAGAAGTTCCAGCATGCCACTGGAGGGAAAAAAAATTATATATATATATATTTAGATGCATTAGAGAGGGTAAAGTTTGACTTTACTTGTGTTACCCCTTCCCCAAGGAGGCACAGTTCAGTGCCAAGAGAGACCTCTTGCCTGTGATTTCTTCCACGGGGAAAACAGAGAGCATGTGAGTGGGCACCTGGCTTCCACCGCTGTGCAGGATGCTGCCAAAGAGGCCCATTGCTCCCTTGCCCCATCCAGACTTCTGAGTTGTAAACTTCATGACTGGGGGAGGAGGCAGGAAGAACCTGGGAGAGTGACAGGACTCTCAGAAGGCATTAAAGGGACACAGATTATATATTATATCAAGAAGCCCACCAACAAGCTGCTAGGGACATTTAGCCCGTGGATCTCTCCACATGGTCCATAAGAACCCCCAGTGCTCCATGTGCCTGAACCACACCTCTCCTATCCTGTAGCCAGTTCTCTGTGCATGCTCCTGATGGCAGCAAGAGCAAGCTTTAGCAGACAGCTAGTGAGCATGAGCAGAAAGTTGGCCAAAATCTGTGGACCAGGGAGAGACCACAAACTTGAACTTTAGCACCACTCTTAGGAAAGCAGAAAGGGAGGCTCTTAGCACTTGACCTAGTGTGTTTCATGATGGAGAAAAGACATACAAGCTTAAGAATTCTGCCACAAGAAGGAACAAGAAGTATGGAGCAGATGTATCCGTAGAATGTCTGTGAAAGCCTCAGAATCGCTAACAAGGCAGGTGGAAGGCATTTCTCTCCCAAAGTCAGTCAGTTAAGATGGTTGGAAGTGACTGCTACTTCAAATGTGAAGACAGCAATGAAAGACTTAAAGGAACATCAAAAATGAAGGAAACATGACATTACCAATGGATCACGATAACCTTCCAGTAACCAAACTCAAAGACATGGAGATCTGTAATTTACCTAATAAAGAATTCAAAATAGTTGTTTTAAGGAAGCTCATTGACTTACGATAAAATAGAAAATTCAATGAAATCAAGGAAAAAAAAAATACATGAACAAAAGGAGGTTAAACAAATAGTTAGAAATAATAATAATAAAAAAGAACCAAACAAACTCTTGAGCTGAAAAATACAATGAAATGAAAAATGAAATAGCATTACCACAGGATCAAGCAGAAGAAATAATCTGTACATTAAAAGGGAAGACCTTTAAAATTACTCAGAGGAAATCAAAGAGAAAAGAATGAAAAAGAGTGAAGAAAGTGTCCACATAATAAATGTCCAACCCTGTAAGAATTTTTATGAGTTTATTTGAGGCAAACTGACGACAATTGCTGGGAAGCAAAACCTCAACGGACTGAGTAAATGCTTCAGAAATTGGCAGTTTTGCACCTTATTTTATACATTACAATCAAAAGAGGATGCATAAGTGGGGATCCATTGGTGATAGATTAAGGAGGGGAAAGAAAGTAAAGCAGTGGGGGCGGGAACTTCTGGGATTGGATAAAAAGTAAAATGATAAACACATCTTTTATAAATTTGATTATAGGATAGTTAATGGTCAACAATGAACACATAACAATAACAATAAGGGGATTTATGGTCTCTATTGTTGTTGTGCCTAGAAGGGTCCAGCAAAAGGGAAGTTAACCTTGACATTCCAAAGGTCTGTTATCTTGGATGCAAAAGACAATGGACAGACTCAATTAAGTAAAGATTGACTTTTGTCAGGGATGATAGCCTAGGACAGGACTACCTGCCATAAACTGCTTTTAATTAAAAAGTTTTAATTTCAGACCATCCTTTGTGGTTACTTTTGGTCTCTGAGTTTGTAAGGCCGCTATGCAGGCCTCTCCTGAGCTTGTCAGGTTTACTATGTGGCCCCCTTTTCATCCGCATAACTTACAAGGGAACCCCCATAAGGCTGTCAGTGGATTTCTCAGCAGAAACCTTAGCCAGGAGAGAGTGGGATGATATATTCAAAGTGCTAAAAGAATAAAAACTACCAACCAAGAATGTTCTATCCAGCAAAGCTGTCCAGAAATGAAAGACAGATAAAGACTTTCTTTAGGTGAACAAAAGCTGAAGGAAGTCATCACCACTAGACCTGCCTTACAGGAAATACCAAAAGTTCTTGAAGCTGAAATAAATAAAAGGATGCTAATTAGTAACATGAAAACATGTGAAAAGGATCTGTGTGAATGGATAAAGATGTGGCATATATATAAATATGTATTATTGAGCCACGAAAAAGAAATTGTTGCCATTTGTGACAGCATGGATGGACCCCGAGGGCATTATGCTAAGTAATTTAGACAGCGAAAGACAAATTCTGTATGATCTCACTTATATGTGGAATCTAAAAAAGCCAAACTTATAAAAACAGAGTAGAATGGTGGTTACCAGGCACTGAGGGAAATGAGATGTTGTTCAAAGGGTACAGACTTCTCATAAGATGAATAAGTTCTGGAGACCTAATGTACAGCATAGTAATTATAGTTAACAATACTGTATTATATACTTGAAAGTTACTGAGAGAGTAGATCTTAAATGTTCTACACCCTCCCCCCAAAAAAGGTAATTATGTATGGTGATTAACATTATTATGTTAATTTTGCAGTGTGTGTGTATGTGTGTGTGTGCATCAAATTTGCACATGCACTTTAGATTCATACAGTGTTGTATATCAAAAAATGATTGGCAATGGAACATTGCAACGAAATCTCCCACTATCTTAATGGACAAGCTACTTCCTTTAAGGCAGTTGAATGAGTAACCTTAGGTCAAAATGAAACCATCTTTTGGGAATCATATCATTCTGGATTTGGCTATGAGAATACAGCCATGTTTTTTTTTTATCCTCACCCGAGGACATTTTTGCATTTATCTTCAGATAGAACGGGAGGGAGAGAGGGAGGAAGAGAGAGAGAGAGAAACACCGACATAAGAGAGACACATCGAGTGGTTGCCACCCACAGGACCCCAGCCGGGGCCGGGGCCAGGGCCAGGGCCAAACCGCAACCGAGGCACACGCCCTTTGCGGGAACCGAACCCGGGTCTCTCTGGTCTGCAGGCCAACGCTCTAACTGCTGAGCCAAACCGGCCAGGGCTACAACCATGTTTTGTTTTTTAATTACAGAATTCCTACTAGTAACTATATATCTTTCATTTTATATTTAAAGCTCAGGGTCTGATTGCCTCTGTTAATACCACTCATGTGGAGAATCTTTTTCTAAAGAGTCTTCCCAAACATGGTATCATGATTAAAATGTCGATTCATTTTACTTATATTTTAAGTTAACACTTTCTGTTTGATACTGAGAATTTTTTGAAAAATGCATTTGTTTGAATTTGGTATACTCTAGTTTTCTCCTTTTGGTACACATATAGCTTTAAAATGGAGAAAAAGACTATCAACAGAAGGTCCTACATTACTGGTCTGCCTGTGAAATTATAGTAAAAATTAATATTGAAATTGAACACCTGCAATTCCAAATAAACTAACAGATATGAGAGCCCTAAACACAGTACTAACTAAATTTTAGCTATATCTGTCAGAGAAATTAGGTTAATATTATCATCTTTTTAATTAGTGGACATCCAAAATAAAAGTTTTATGTCCACCAAGTATAAAACTATATTATTTACGTATTGAAACAGTTAAATATATTAAAATATTTTCTTAGGATAATTTTTCAGAAGTGCAAAGACCTCAAGACCAAACAAAAATCAAGAATTATTTATCTCCATTATCAATCCTTAAGCCTTAGGAATATAACTGTAGGATTAGACAAAATAGCAACTAATATAGAATATACATATTGCTGTGGGTTTTTCGGACATTAGCTTGAGAGAGCTTGCCTGAACACCAAACAGTATATGTTTCAACAAGTGGAAATAGTGCTTTTAACTAATGATTTAAGTATTTATTTCATAATTCCTTCAAGATTTTTTAGAATGTATACTTCATAGAACTCAAAGAGCCCTGTCTGAGTAGGGAAAAGTGGTGTTTTATATTTTAAACAAAAATAATATTAAATTTGGGAGAAGTTTGCATGTTTATTTATAGGTACTATCTGTTTTTAAATCTGGAATATTCTACTTGCTTAAACTAGAAAAGCTTTTTCTAAAATGGTGGCAATGGGAAAATCCTCAGGCTTTTTTCCCTTAGATTCAATCATTGAGATAATCCAGAACACCTTCTTTTGTTAACTATCTGATCAAACTATGATAGTTATGCTAAAGTAGACTACTAATTTAAAACAAGTTAAAAACGGAATCTGTTAACCTGTTGTCCAGTTGGAGAACTCCATGATCTAGACAAGATCTGGATATTCGCAGAATAAATGAAAGTATATTTGAGTGCAGAACTGAAAAAAAAAAGTTTTATTTATACTTTTAAGACAAACTTATTTAACAAAAATAATTGAGTAATTCTGGAATCCTTTGTTTTCTATCATTAAGTGTCCTTTGATAACGAATATAAAAGGAAAGGAGAGCCCAGCCGGTGTGGCTCAGTGGTTGAGCATTGACCCATGCACCAAGAGGTTGCCGGTTTGATTCCCGGTCAGGACACATGCCCAGGTTGTGGGTCCAATCCCCAGTGGGGGGCATGCAGGAGACAGCCAATTGATGTTCTCTCTCATCGATGTTTCTATCTCTCTCTCCCTCTCCCTTCCTCTCTCTCTAAAAATCCATGCAGAAAAAAAATAAAACAAACAAAAGGGAAGGAGAGTTAGCTGTATTATAAATCTCTGGCATATCAATTGCCAAAATTTTTGTGTTTTCTCAGTCTTATTTCATTTCTCTTGAAGTCATTATAAAGCATTGTTTAAATCAAGATGGAATGAAATGCTACTGACCAGCTGATGCACTGGAGACATTCTCCTGTATCGAGTTTTTAAGAAAAAAAATAATTTGTCTCATTGGGTGGTTGCCTAAACAAGCAAGGACTTGGGCCTTTGCCCCCCAGGGGTTACTACAGATATTTTTTCTCATGTTTCAGACACTGAACTGAAAGGAAAATGGGAGGGAGGTGTGCAGTTCTCCCTGCCCCGCCCCCAGGCTCAAACTTCTTTCAGACAGCCAGAGCTCTTGTTCTTTCTGCTAGAGGAAGCTTAAGGATTATTATTCTCTTCCTTTTACCACAGTTACCTTGAAGTGGTGATACTGGGTGTTATTCCCACCCCAAAAAATGTAAAATAAAAAAACAGATCTAAATTTATTTTATTTCTGTTTTGTCTGAAAACCTCAAAATGTTCTCTAGATCTCATTCTCTGGAGGGCAGACTTGATGTATCACTTCCTGAGCATCGGCAGAACTGTTTTACCCCAGGGAAGACGAGTCAAATTTTTACATTCTTCCACCACCACACAGCACCCAAGGTTCAGCAGAGCTTCAGGCCTGTAGGGCTTCCACATCAACCCTGAAAAAGAAACGTTCTTTCCCAGAGAGTCTGTTGTTTTCATTCCTTATAGGGTAATGTTGATCCCTTTCCCAAGTTCTTGTACTCAGGATCTGATAGCTTAAGTTCTACAAAGCTTTTTATTCCCCAATTCCTTCCCAATCACAGGGTTTTTCCTTTTTTGTGCCCCCATCAGAACTCTTACCTCTTACCCTTTTTCGGACTAGCCATCTTATTTTATCAAGGGATGGACAGCTTCCCCATCCTCCAAACTCCACCCCACTTTTTTATGGGAGAATTCGTTCTCAGAGTAGTGGTCTCTTCTTACAGTTTGCATCTTGCTTTCCCTAGGATAACATTCAGGAATACAGAAGCTACAGCTGTCTATGAATGGCAAGGTCAGGAATCCAAGTCACATATCAGAAAGACTGATAGATTCTCCAAGACCACTTTATATAATGCTACATAGGGTTATGTGAGATCCCTCAAACACATACGTCCCTCTCTTGGGATATATACACTGGCCACTTCTAGATTCAGTAACTTGTTTCATCTGAAAATCTTTCCAGAACTAAGGGGAACATAATTTCCCCCCAAGTATTTTAAAGACCCTAACAAACAAAAGGGTCCTCATATTATTGGATAGTTTGGTGGGTGTTGATAACTTAAGCAAACAAGGAGATAGTGTCTCTTCTAGGTAGAAAGATGTCATCAGGCATAGGAACCAGATAACACACTTAAGCAAAAATAGTGGACTCTGAAGCTGAAAATCCACACTAGAAGTCTTTTTTAAAAATATGTTTTTATTTATTTTTTAGAGAGAGAGGAAGGGAGAGAGAGATAAAACACTGATGTGAGAGAAATACATTGATCAGGCTGCAACCCGGGCATGTGCCCTGACCGGGAATTGAACTGGGACCTCTCAGTCCATGGGACAATGCTCAATTCACTGAGCCGCACTGGCCAATCACACACTAGAAGTCTTTATACCAGATGATGCAGATACAACTTCCAAAAGTAAGTGTTGACCTGTTTCTGCGAAGAAACATAATTACCCTCCTTCTAAAAGTCTCTCTCCCGAGATGCTTTAGCCTCATCTGATCTCAGGCATTTTATCCTCCTCTAAATCACAGCATTTTATATACATCGTTGAAAAAGATGATGAAAAACCCTAGATTTGGGAATCACCTAAAATAATAATCTCATAGCAGACAGGAATCCCCCCACCCCCCATGAACCTAGCAGCCTGAGGCCTTCAGGGATTGACCCTGTTCATTGTTAAGGGCTACATTCTTTATCTCTTCATTCAAGTGTTTTTTTTTTCTTTCATAATTGAGATTTTTGGTTGTTTTGAGGATAAGTACACAGACATTTCAGTTTGTACACAATTCTTATGTACCAAAAACCTAACAAATCATGTGGTTGTGATTCTTTTCTAAACAGTTATTTCAGTGATTTTGCAGCTTAAAATTTGAGGGCTAATTTTCCTTACTAGAGTATCAAGTACCAATATCTTCAAATGTTGATATGCTGCTATATCAGTACTACTAATTCACAATTTAATACCAAATATACTACATAATCAAAATTTCAAACTTTCACAGCACATTAATAAAGGAAAACTGAACTACCACACCAAAGATGTTAGAGTGCACGAAATTCTGACAGGAGGAGGCCAAGATCAAGGAGTGATTTTCTTTAGGAAACAGTTCTACCAAAAACATGAAATAGAAGTCACTTAAAATGCTCAAGACCTATTAAGTGCACAACTGAGTCCAGATTGCCATTTAGTATGCTTTGTATTATAGGATATAAAAACTACCCCAATCTATGAAATATTAAGCTGACACCCAAGACAGTCAAAGCCTGCTGTATTCAATATCCCACTATTTTCTGGTTGCACATAAATAAATAAATAAATAAATAAATAAATAAATAAATAAATAAATAAATAAAACACCCAGCAAATGATTTCACCTCTTAAAAAGAAGCTAAATTTATACTTTAAAAATGGGATGAGGTAGAATTTCCAACTAATTAAAAATGTTTTTAGAGCTACTACAAAGTTGCATGTACAAAATAGTTGATAAAAAAATAGTTCTCTAGATTGTACAAGAAGGGAGACAGGCACCACTGATAAGACATGGTATATGATATTAATCAGACTTGGCTTCTTTTTCTCCTGCTTCATCCGAGGCTGGATTCTCCTTGTTTTTAGTTTCTCCGTTTTCTGCAGGTAGATATTTAGGTTCCTGGTTAGCCACTTCGGCCTGTTTTCCCTTTGCTCCCCTTTCCTTTTTTAAAAAAATATATTTTTAGAGAAAGAGGAAGGAAGAAGGAGAGAGAAATAGAAACATCGATGAGAGAGAACACCGACTGGCCGCCCCTGCACGCCCCCCACTGGGGATTTGGTCCACAATCTAGACATGTGCCCTGACCGGGAATCGAACTGGCGACCTCTTGGTGCATGGGTCGACGCTCAACCACTGAGCCACACTGGCCGGGCCCCTTTCCCTTTTGTTTGCACTTCTTTGTCTGCAGATTTATCCTTTCCTACGACCTTTTTCTTTTTTCTTTTTTTTTTTTTTTGGCTACGTTTCCACTTTTACAGGAGCTAGTTTAGTTGACAACCTTGCTGATGTCTTGGGGCTCCTTCACTGCCCTCTTGGCCGAGCTGGTCTTCCTTTGGGCATTATGGCCAGGGGGCGGGGGTGCTGTGTGCCGAGAGCCTTCTCTGAGTTTGGACCGCCTAGCTGCTGCCGCTTCTCCCACAACCCAACCCTCCACAGGAGTGGTTTCACTCAAGTTTTGGGGCCCTCTTTCTTACTGCTCAGCTCTTAATTTCATAGAGATTATCAAGTGGAAGGTTTTCTCCTAAATTTTGCAAAGTTCTAATGCACTACTACTCAGTGGCCTGTGGACCAGCTACCAGTCTGAGACCTGTTTGTTCACTAGTCCACAAGATGGAGGAGTATTGTCCTGAATGTATATCAACTGTGTCACCAAGTGCAATGTTTAGTTCAGCTGACTTTCTTTTTTTTTCTTTTCATGGAAAGACTTTGTCGAAGAAGGAAATGAATTGATGTACATTCTAGTGCAGGGTCCTTATGTTGTCGTGGTGTAGTACTTGAATAGAAGTCTGTAACAGATCATTTTAGGCATGCTTATCTTCAGAAATGAGGTGTGTCATGCTTTCAAAAGAAGTATGTCATGCACTTTCTTCAGTGGTTTTTATTACCGGGGCCGGGGATCAGTCCTGCAACCTAGATTCATGCCCTTGACCTGGAATTGAACCCGAGACCCTTCAGTGCATGGGCTGACACTCTAACCACTGACCCATGCCGGCCAGGGCTCTGTGTTTATTTTTTAAGGGTAACCAATCACTATAAGGCTGTTATTTACAGTATACTTTCTTATATAAATTTACTTCACTATTTTTTTATTCACACAGAATTATTCCCTAATGGATGTTCAGCCTTCAAGAAAATTACTCCCAATATAGATGAAGAAGGAGCAATGAAAGAAGATGCGGGAATGATGGATGTCCATTATACTGAAGTAAGATTCCAGGGCCTGCATTGCCAATTATATAAATTTAACTTCTTAAAATATATTTTTATTTAAAAATTATTACAACTAACTTAATTTGTAAGGTAACTAAGGGTTGATAACTGTAAGTATTAAGACTGCCCAGAGCAGTTAGGAATGTGGAGAGCCTTGTCTCTGGAAATCTTCCTATTGTCTGGTTTTAGAAACGCACCATTTATTATCCTCAAATCACCATCACAAGTAACCAGATCAGGGTCAACATACTTTGGAAAAATTTCCATTAAAAATACAGTTAAGGTAACAGCTAAGCAGAGTATGCATACAAGTATTTTTGACATGGAAAATTTCTATTCTAAACTTTATATGGATAGCAAATAGCTTCAGTTGTCACACAGTCAACAAATATTTACTGAGCTCTGACTTATGAGCAAGGCTCTGGACTTGATGACATAGGAGCTATCAAATAATTGAACATGTCTGATCTCTGACCTCTAATGTCCATCTGAGAGATAAGACACTATCACAAAATGGAAATAGGCAAGACAGTGCTGTTTAAGTAATATAAACAGTATATTTCATGCAGAGTCAAATGTGAAAGAGATGCCTTTGAGCTGAGGTAGAACAGAGGAGGTATTAGATTAGAGAAGGGTTTGAAGAATGAGTTCATCCTGAAAACATTCTAACAGGAGAATAGCAGGGACAAAAGTTAAGAGGTGGGAAAATAAAAGGCATGTTTGGGGCACAAGTAAGTGGATCCTTTGGACTAAACCAATGGGTTCACATAAAGAAGAGTAGTAGCTGAGGTCTGATTTTGAGAAAATATGAATGTTTGGGCTTTATTCATTAGAATGTTGAATTGTTATCAAAGATTTTTGAGCAGAATAGTGACAAGATGAAAGTAAGGAAGAGGAAAGGTAAATGTGGGAGATGTATTGGAGGTAGATGGATAGGGGCTGGAGGCAGAGGCTAGAGAGCGGGTTGCCCTAGGGATCCAGATGTGGGGCCGTTGGGGCCTAAACCCAGACAGTGACAGATTCAGGCAATGCTAAGGCAAAAAGAGGAAAATTTGCTGGTTGTGGGAGGGGAAGAGTCAAAAGTAGCTCTGAAGTTTCAGGTTTGGCTCACATTTGGATATTAGAGAAAGATGACAGATGGATGATTTTACAAGGAAGATGATGGATTCAGTTTTCAACGTGTGTTGAATTTGAAGCAAGAAGGTTATCGAAATGGAAATAACGATTAAGCCATGAGAAATTCAGAACTGAACCTAAGCAGAGAGATCAAGGTTGGAGATCCACATCTGGAAGTCATATCTAAGTGAGAACCAAGGCAGAGTGAGGATGGGAGATAATATAGCAAATGAAGACCAGAGGACCAAGGACTGAACCATAGAGCAGTTCACAATTAAAGAATGAGAACATGAAAAAAAGAAACAACATCAAAAGCAGAGAGATTTAAAGGATTGTAGTCCCATAGAATTACATCTGTTAAAGCTGTATTAAGAAACACAAGAAGCAGTCAGATTAAAGTGATAGAGACACACTTTATAAATACTTTATTAATTGTTTTTTAGAATACAAGCAAATCTCAAGTTAGGTCTGATTTATTTAGTTCAAATGATATGCCTGAAAGCTTTACCTACTGTTTCTGTATGGGTCTCTCTCATTAATAAAATAAAGACAGTAATACTATCCTGGTCACTTCACAATAAATCTAAAGGCTCTTTATAAGTCATTAAATGCTACATAAATGTCAGGCTTTATCACTGACTTACTTGATGGTGAGGTTTCCTTTTACTCCCAGAATCTAGCAGAGTAGATATTTAAAACATGTTTGCTGAATTAATCATAATAGAGAATCAGGATACTTGAATTTTAATTCCAGCTCATTATTTGACTATAGATCTTAGATGATTTTCCATAGAACTCCAGTTTTTATGGCTGGCAGCAAAAAGATTCCAGGGAGTTCTTGAGAGATAAATGATCAGCACAACTGAAGTTTCATCCCTGCCTTCCAAAAAGCAGCTTCAACTTATATATACAAATGTCCTTGACCCTGACTTGTTTATACTCTCAAGGAAAGCAGTAATGTTTCTTATTAGTCAAGAACTATACTCAGTATTCTGTGTAAACACATTTGTTACAACTCGTTTGTGATCTACAGTAATAATTTATACATATTTTATTTGATGTATACAGATAGAATCATGTTCTATGAAGTGCAATTTTATGTTTTAGTTTACATAATAAGGCTTCTTCCTTATGCCCTAACCAACAGAAAAAAAAATTACATTGATTTCCAATTTTTAAAAAATGAAAAATACAAATGGTTGTCCATTTAGTGACTTTATTTAAATTCATGAGTTAAACCAATAGTGAAATGTTTGTTTTTTTATTTTAATTTTATTTGTTTTATTTTTTCCATCACCATTTATCCCCTCTATGCCCTCTTCCACCCCCTCCCTACAATAATTACCACACTGTCGTCCATGTCTGTGAGTTCTCTCTTTTTTTTCTTTTTTGCTCAATCCATCCACCCCCGTCAATGCCTGCCTCTCACCAGAACTGTCTTCCTGCTCTCTATCTATGAGTCTGTCTCTATTTTGCTTTTTAAAACTGCATTTTTGACTTTTGATTTGTCAGAGTTTTTAAAGATGAAATTAACATACAATAAAATGCACATGATTTTAAAATTTTATTTTTCAATTACAATTTACATTCAATACTACTTTGTGTTAGTTTTAGGTGTACAGCATAGTGGTTAGACAAGCATATACTTTACAAAGTGTTCCCCTCTGATATTTCCAGTACCTACCTGACACCATACACAGTTATTACAATATTATTGTAATTGACTATATTTCCTATGTTGTATTCTACATCCTCCTGACTATTTTGTAACTAACAATCTGTACTTTTCAATCCCTTCACTTTTTTTTTACCCAGTCCCCTACCCCCTCTCCTCTCTGGCAACCGTCAGTCTGTTATCTGTATCTATGAGTGTTTCTGTTTTATTTGTTTGTTTATATTGTTCTTTAGATTCCACATGTAAGTGAAATCATATGGTATTTGTCTTTCTCTGTCTGACTTATTCCACTCAGCATAATACCCGCTAGGTCCATCAGTGCTGTTGCAAATGTAAAGATCTCATTCTTTAAGGCCGAGTAATATTCCAGTACCATGACATTTTTATCCACTCATCACTTGATGGGCACTTGCATTGCTTCCATATCTTGGCTATTGTAAATAATGCTGCAGTGAACACAGGGGTGCATATATCTTTTATAATTAGTGTTTTGGGTTTCTTCAGATATATACCCAGAATTTCTGGGTCATAAGGCAGTTCCATTTTTAATTCTCTGAGGACCCTCCATACTGTTTTCCATAGTGGCTGCACCAATATGCATTCCCACCAACAGTGCACAGGGGTTCCCTTTTCTCCACATTTTCGCCAACACTTGTTTGTGGATTTATTGATGATAGCCATTCTGACAGGTATGAGGTGATATCACATTGTGGCTTTAATCTGCATTTCTCTAATGATCAGTGACATTGGGCATCTTTTCGTATCTATTGGCCATTTGTATGTCCTTTTTGGAGAAATGTCTATTCAGGTCCTCTGCCCATTTTTAAAAATTGGATTGTTTGTTTTCCTGGTGTTGAGTTGTATGAGTTCTTAAAATTTTGGATATTAACTCCTTATCAGATGTATCTTTGGCAAATATTTTCTCCCATTCAGTAGGTTGTCTTTTCACTTTGTTGATGGTTTCCTTTGCTGTGCAAAACCTTTTCAGTTTGATGTAGTCCCATTTGTTTATTTTTTCTTTTTGCTTCCCTTAGCTGAGGAGATACCAGAAAAAATATTACTAAGAGAAATGTCAGAGATTTTACTGCCTGTGTTTTCTTCTAGGAGTTTTATGGTTTTGAGTCTGACTTTTAAATCTTTAATCCATTTTGAGTTTTTCTTGTATATGGTGTGAGGAGGTGGCCTAGTTTCGTTTTTTTAACACCACTTATTGAATAGACTATCTCTACCTCATTGTATCTTCTTGCATTCTTTGTCAAATATTAATTGCTCATATTGGTTTAGGTGTATTTATGGGCTCTCTATTCTGTTCTATTGATGTATATGTCTGTTTTTATGCCAGTATCATGCTGTTTTGACTACTATGGCCTTGTTAGTATAGTTTGATATCAGGTAGTGTGATACCTCCAACTTTGTTCTTCTTTCTCAAGATTGCTGTGGTTATTTAGTGTGGTTCCATATAAATTTTTGGATTATTTGTTCTAGTTCTGTGAAATATACCATTGGTATTTTGGTAAGAATTGCATTGAATCTGTTGATTGCTTTGGGTAGTATGGACGTTTTAACGGTGTTAGTTCTTCCTATCCATGAACACAGTATGTGCTTACATTTATTTGTATCTTCTTCCATTTCTTTCTTCAATGCCAACTGAGACCTCCCTTTGGGTGTTCTGCTTGTCGAGCTAATTGGGTCATGCTCTGTTGTGATCTGAAGCTACCAGTTGTGTTGTCCTGAGGGCTGTAGAAAGGGACTCTGATGCAGGTCAATGTCAGATGCTGCCTGTGACCAGCCATGGGCTACCTGTTGGGAGCTACAGAGTGATCCATGGTTGGTGGCTGCCTGTTCTGGGCCTTGGTTGCATGGAAGGGGCCAAGCTGTGCACCAAAGCTGGCTGCCACCGGTTCTGGGTCTGGGGCATGTCAGCAAAACACTTAAGGCACCCCAAGATCCACTGATGGCTGCCCATTAGGCTAGATACTGAAGGAACCTCAAGGGATATGAGATTTACATGAGGCAGGTTCTTAGGGAGTTACCAGGCAAATGCTCACAGGTTAATATTCAGAGTGGGACAAAAGTAGGTTTGCAGTTATTTGTATGGAAAATAATACAATAATTAATAAGTAATAACACAAGAATAAACTCGGTGTTTTGTATACACACAACTATAAACCTACTTTTGCCCCACCATGTAGATTCAAACTGAGTGACAGCCCTGGGTCTCAGATCACTCAGAAAAAGTCTCAATGTACCTTGAGGTCACCTGCCACCCACCTGGGGCCTGTGAACATTTGCCTTTGGGTGGGGTCTCAGGGAGTTGTCAGGGTGTAGCTAACAGAGTTCATCAAAATAAAGCAGATCAAAATTTGGTCGTGTGGAAAAGGGGCTCTGCACAGGAACAGTGGTGCCTGTCAGTGGTGCTTGTCAGCCACATGGGAAGACGGCCCTCTCCCTAAAGCCACACAACTCAGTCTCTCCCCGTGTGTCCCCAGCATACCCACTCCACCCCCACTGCCCTGCTGGGCTTGCCTGGAATTTCTTGAGAGTTTTTCAAGATAGACTGCAAGGAGAGCCCAGGCTGGCCACCACCCACAGAGCCCACAGCTGTGTGTGAGCTTGGCAGGGTAGGGCCTCCGAGAATCATCAGGGTGGGGCTAGTATAGCTCCCCAGGCTAATGCTGTATGGGGGGAGTACTCAACCCAGGAAAAATGGCCCCTGTGGGTGGTGTAGGAGGAAGGACGCAACACAGGGATGATGGCAGCTGTCCCTCCGGCCCTCTTCGTGAAGCCACACAACTCAGTTTCTTCCTGTGTGACTTCGGTCTTCTCCAAGTCACAGCCCCTCTGCTAGAGCCCAGGGTGCATGTCTGCCAGTGAGATTTTGTGTGGTGTCCCTATAAGAGAGCACCTGGGTTTCCAGCTGTCTCCCCTCTCACCCAGGCAGACAGAATTGCTGCTGATTTTCACAGCCAGATGTTATATGGGGTGCTTAGTTGAAACCCCTAACTCCTCAGGTGGGATCTCTGCAGCTGAGATATCCCTCCAAATTCTCAACCACTGCATGTGGGGAGTGAGGCCAGCCATTTTTGTGTTTCTGCCCTTCCTACCAGTCCCGATGTGGCTGCCTCTGTAAGTCCTTGATTATAAGACTTCTGTTCAGCTAGTCTTCAGATGACTATCCAGGTTGATTGTTCTATAATTTAGTTGTAATTTTAATGTGGTCATGGGAGGAGATGAGTATACCTTCCACCTTCTCTGCCATCTTGGATTCCCTTCAAAATGCACACATCTTAAGTGAACAGTTTGATGGATTTTAACAATTGTATATACCCATGTAACTTACCACCAGAAACAAAAACAAAAAAATAAAACACGTCCATTCCCCTAGAAAGTAGCTTTATGCCCATTTCCAGTCAGTCTCCCCACACCCACCATCTGAATTCTATCACTATGGATAAGTTTTGCCTGTGTTTTGGCATCATAACAATGAAATCCTTCAGTATGTACCCTTTTGTATCTGTCTTCTTTTGCTTAGCCTAAAGTTTTTGAGATGCATCTATGTTGCTGAGTGTATCTAAAGTTTTTTTTTTCATTACTAGGTAATATTCCATTGTCTTGATATATTATTTTTTAATTTTTTTTCTTTATTGATTTTAGAGAGAGAGGAAGTGAGAGGGGGAGAGAGATAGAAACATCAATGAGTGAGAACATCGATTGGCCACCTCCTGCATGCCCCCACTGGGGATCGGGCCCACAACCTGGGCATGTGTCCTGACCGGGAATCGAACCAGCGACCTCTTGGTGCATGGGTCGACGCTCAACCACTGAGCCACACTGGCCGGACTTGATATATTATTTTTTAATCCATTTTCCTGTTAACAGATTTTGAATTGTTTCTAGTTTGAGACTGTTATGAATAAGGCTGATTTAAACATTCTTATCTATTACCTCTTGTGGATGTATGCTTTTATTTTTCTTGGGTGAATACTTAGGAATGAAATTGCTAGATCCTGGGGAAGTTGTTTCTTTTAACTTTATAAGAAATTATTGAAGAGTTTTTCAGACTGGTTGGACCATTTTATACTCCCACCAGCAGTAACTGAGAGTTTCAGTTGCTCCACATCCTCACCAACATCTGATGTTGCTAGTCTTTTTAAATTTTTGCCACTCTATTAAGCATGTTTTCTATTTGTATTTCACTAATGATGTTGAGTACTTCTTTATGTGCTCCTTTGCCTTTCATATAGATTATTTGGAACATTTGTTCAGGCCTTTTGCCCATTTTTTAAAAATTGCATTGTTCTTTTTGTTGTTAGTTTGTAGTTCTGTTTTCTGAATGTAAGTCCTTTGTCAGGTATATGTGCCTCAAATTTATTTACTAGTCTTTGATTTGTTTACTCATTTTCTTTTTCTTTTTTAAAAATTTATCTTTATTATTGAACGTATGACAGCTATCCCCCTTTTTTCCCTCATTGACTGCCTCCACCCTGCTCCCGCCCCGCCCCCATGCCTTCGCTGTAGTATTGTCTGTGTCCATTGGTCCATATATACATATAAGTTCTTTGGTTAATCTCTTCTCGCCCCCTCCCCCCTTCTCAATTGAGTCTTTTATTGATCAGAAAGTTTTGGTTTTGATGAAGTCCAAGTTACCATTTAATGGTTGTTCTTTTTGTGTCTGGTCTGAAAATTATTTGCTTACCTCAAAATTATGGAGATGTCTTATATTTTCTGTATACACTTTGTTTCTGAGTTTTATGTCTATGTCTATAATCTGTCTATAATTAATTTGTGAGCATGGAATGAGATGGAGGCCAGATTTATCTTTTTCTGACAGATATTTAGATGGTCCATACCATTTGGGGAAAAAAAAAAACTTTCCTTTTGCCCCATTAATATTACTTTGGCTCCTTGGTCAAATTTCAGTTCTTCATTTATGTGTGGGCTATTTCTGGACTCTTCTGTAACACTGATCTGTTTGTCTGTCTTGATACCAATATCACACTGTCTTGATTATTATAAATTTATAAGTCTTAAAATAACACTTAAGTCTTAGTGTTGTCCCTGCAATTTAATATTTTTTCGAAGTCATTTTGGCTAGTCTACATCCTTTGAATTTCCATATTAAATTTAGATTCCTCTTTTCTATTTCCTCAAAATAGCCTGCTAGAAGTTTTTAAGAGATTTTGTTAAATTTGTATGTCATTGCATGGAAAATGGAGTATTTTAATGAATGAACATTTATTTAGGTAGTCTTTAATTTCTCCCAGCAATACTTTGTTATTTTCAGGATAGAAATCTTTTGTTGCATGTATTGTTAGATAATTGATGTTTTGGTGCTACTGTAAATACTATTGCTAGATTTTTTTATTTTTCAATTTGTTGTTGGTAGTATATAAAAATAATTAATTTTATATGTTGATCTTATAATCTACAACCTTGCTAAATCTACCTATTAGTTTTAGTATACAATCATGTCATCTACACAGAAATACAGTTGTATGTTTGCCAATCTGTATGCCTTTTCTGTCTTTTTCTTGCCTTGTTGCACTGTCTAGGACCTTCATTCAGCATAATGTTGCATAGAACTGGTAAGAGCAGACATTCTTGACTTTTCCCCAAATTTAAAACAGTGTTTAGCCTATAGGTTTTTAGTAGATGCCCTTTATCAGATTGAAGATCTCTTCTATTCCTAGTTTCCTGAGAATTCTTTTTTAATATCATGAAGGGGTGATGAGTTTTTCAAGTGCTCCTTCTCCATCTATAGCTGGAAATATCATTTTTCTCTTTTATTCTGTTTATGTGGTATATTACATTGAACTTTTCCCTAATTGTAAACCAACCTTACATTCCTAGGACAAACCTCACTAGTTTGTAATAAATTTTTAATTCCTGGAAAGTTATTCCTTCCCATTGTTGCTGGAAATTTTAATTTATCTGTTAACTGTTAATATAACAGTTGAAGTAGCAACATTTAATGAACATCTATGCACTGCCATTATCAGGGTGTCTGAAGAAGCCAATATAAATTAGATGTTGTCCTTACTTTTGAAGAATCACAGCCTATTTGGGAAGTCAGATACATAGATAAAGGCCAAGTTTAGTGATACATATCCATCCAATGAATTAGAGTAGGAAAAAAACGTGTCTAGTGTCTTGCTGCTCTGTGTTGATCAGGAAGAGGATCCTGGAAGAGGTGCTACCTAAGCTGTTTTAAAAGGGTTAACCAAGTGAAAGGGATTAAAGAACAAGGGGGTACAGCATGAACAAAGGCACAAAGTTAAGACACACCATGGTGCTTCAGGGGAACTACTAGTAGTTTTACTGTTGTTCGAGAATAAAGTATAAGACTGGGTGTGATGAGATTATAGAATTATCAGCTAGATCATTGCATGCCTTGGATGCCAAATGAAAGAACTTGAATGATAGCAGCCATTGTGAGATTTTAAGGAGAGAGGGACATCATTTGGTTTGCATTTTAATCAGAACCCTATGGCGGATTTGTGGATGATAAATTGGAAAGCTCCAAGGCTGGAGGTAGGAAGATCAATTAGAAAAAAATAATGAGGTCTTGAACCTTAGCAATCAGAGTAGAGATAGACAGGAAGGGCCAGTTTGAAAAGTTTTCGGAAGTAAAGCTGGCAAAACTTGGTGATGAACTGATTAGGGGATGAATAAAAAAAGAGAGTGTATTAGTTTTCTAGGCCTGCCATATCAAAGTACACAAACGGTATGGCTTAAAATAACAGGAATTTATTGTCTCACAGTTTTAGAGTCTAGAAGCCTGAAAGCAAGGTGTCATCAGGACCTGTATCTGTCTTAGACTCCGAGTGGAACTTGACTTGACTCTTGATTTGACTCTTCCAACTTCTGATGGTGGCTGTTGATTTTTTGTGTTCCTTAGCTTATAGCTGCATTACTCCAATCTCTGCCTCTAGTGACATGGTGTTCTCCCTATATGACTCTTCTTCTAAGGATACCAGTCATATTGGATGAAGAGCCCATCCAACTCCAGTATGACTTATCCGTAACTAATTACATCTGCAGTGACCCAATTTCCAAATAAGGTCTGAGGACATTCTGAGGTCCTGAGGGTTAGGGCTTCAACTTTTTGAGGGACAACTCAACCCATAAAGGAGGGTAAGGTAAAAACTGTTCTTAGTTTTCTAGCTAAGGGTTTATAGGGGTTTCCACTGGCTAGACAAGAAACACAAGTGAAAGAGCTACTTCAGAAAGAAGATGTGTTTAAAATTATTTAAAGGACATACAGGAAAAGCCATTTTAGTAATCAGTTCTATAGGTCTGAAGTATATCTCTTTAAGATTGAAATAAACTGTGAAGACATGGATAGCATCAGTAATTGGCTTCACCATTTTATTGTTGAAAACATGAAGTGTTGGCTCACAAAATGTTTGTTTAATAGCAGCTATTACCATTCTGGCAAAGTCAAAGATCTCTATCTTGAGCTATTACCCATTATTCTCACTAATTTTAGAACCAACAGTCAGGAAGGAAGCATTCTTTACCAAAATCACATCATTTTAGTAAGTACCTAATCACTAATGCAACAGCTTAAGAGTTGCCAAATTTTCTTAAGACTATTATATTTTTTATATAATATAAATTCAATGTAAAGGAGAAATAATGGACATTTATAGGCTTGGGGAAATTTACCCTGTTAGACATCCAGACATTCTCAGTTTGGAACAATTTATCCTCTTTTAAAGATTATCCTTCTCAATGTATTACCATTTGTAAGTATAGTCAGCATCTTCATTATATGAATAAACAAAATAAATGGGTAGAGTTTACTATTGTCAACATTAATTTCATATTTTTAAGAACAGTTTCAGTTTCAAATATTTCAGGTATTTGATTTCAAAACTATAGTTACACAAATATAATCCTGTGCATTTCATTTAAATTAGCACATACTGCTTATTGTTTATTAACTTGAAATGGTTCAAAATTTATTTGCCCAGAGCTCTAATAAAACTATTTTTAATTCCTGATTACATTTTTCTCTTAATGCAGGAAGTTTTGCTGGAGTTGCTAGAACAATGTGTGGATGGCTTATGGAAAGCAGAACGTTATGAAGTAATTTCTGAGATTTCCAAGTTGATCATTCCAATTTATGAGAAACGCCGTGAGTTTGAGGTAGGTAGTTGAAATATTTGTATCACTACCCATTTGTTGTTGAATTGTGAGAGTTCTTTTTTTAAATTTATATATTTGTATCTTTATTGTTGAAAATATTACAGATGTCCCCCTGTTTTCCCCTATTGACCCCTTCCTCCCCATTCCCCTTCCTGCCTTCACCACAATGCATATAAGTTCTTTGGTATATCTCTTCTCGCCAACCCCCACCCTTCCCTTTGAGGTTTGTCAGTCTGTTCCCTACTCCCATGTCTCTGAGTCTATTTTGTTCATCAGTTTATATTTTGTTCATTAGATTCCACATATAAGTGAGATCATGTGATACTTGTGCTTCTTTGATGATTGGCTTATTTCACTTAAATTTTAAGAGTTCTTTATATTTTCTGGATATTAAACCTTTATCAAATCTGTGATTTAATATTTTGGTCTTGGAAAAAATAGTAATACAGTATATGGTACTATCACTCTACTATGTGACCTCTGAAGAATAGAAGGTTAATTATGTTATGACATTTGTATTTTATCGTAGAATATAAATACTTAATGTATCACTTTGAAACATTTGTCCAGTTGGAAAGTCACAATCCTTAAAAATGCTATTCAATCCTATAACTATCCTACCTTATAATTCTATAAATGCTTCAATTGAAATTAAGGGTAAGACATCCAGAATATAAATTTAGATTATACCAGTGGTTCTCTCTAACCATCTCCCTACTTTACCTCAGGATATTAAAACAAAAAAATCAGTGTTGACTTTACCAAACCTTCACTTTAAAAAGGTATTGAATTTACATGTTACCCCAGAAGAGGCATAGACTTGATTCTGTTCTTTGCAATTACATGGGGGAGATTAAAGGTGCTGGCAGATGACAATTGGGGAGGTAATAAGACACTAGTAATAGTTCTATTATGAATTTTTCCAATTTAGTTTGCCAAGTAAAGTTGTTGATAAAGGGCAGTTAATAAAGAACAGTAGTATAATGGACAGCTGTTGCCGCCAACATTAAACAGGATTTTTTTTTATATTTGAGTCTCTGAGTCCACATCATAATTTCTTTTTTTTTTTTTTTTTTTTTTTTTATCCTCACCCGAGGACACTTTTCCATTTTTTGTTCAGATAGAGTGGGAGGGAAAGAGAGGGAGAGAGAGGGAGAGAGAGAAACATCGACGTGAAAGGGACACATCGAGTGGCTGCCACCCACACGACCAACCAGGGCCGGGGACAAATTGCAACCAAGGTACATTGCCCTTAGCGGGAACCGAACCCGGGTCTCTCTGGACCGCAGGCCAACGCTCTAACCGCTGAGCCAAACCGGCCAGGGCCACATCATAATTTCTATCTCTACTGTGCTGCGAAGGATTCATTTAGGATTCAAGCCATTTAAAGATATATAGCAAGCAGGTACTTACTATAAATAAATAAATAAGTAGAGAGAGAGAGAGAGAGAGAGAGAGAGAGAGATAGCAGGTAGTCTTTCTTTGTTGAAGAAGTTTCCAAGAGTGAGAACACAGGTACTTAATATCATCATCTGGATAGTGTTCTAATCTCTGCTCCAAAGTGACTCTGATCAAACTTACTTTCCCCCCCGCCAGGTTCTGGGTCTTTCTTTCTTTGCCATACTTTTGGTGAATATGGGGCATGCCTGAAAAATCATAGTGGAGTTCAAGTGATTGTGTTAATAAGCAGCAGTTAAAGAAATAAATCTAGGTCATATAGATGGCAAAGAATAGCCTATGGGACAAGAATTGGCATTACTCCTCCTATCAAAACATTACATCCTAAGAACCTTTGTAAAAAGTTTCAAAATACCTACTTTCTTGCTCTTAGGTTAAAGATTAAGCTATTAGAAACCCAGGGAACACTTTGCTATTCAATCAACTAATATCAAAGGAAGGAAAATATATCTTCCCTACACATTAAAGGAAACAATATTTTTTTTATAGGGAATGACTCCTGTTCCCTTGTAGAGATGTAAGGGCCTATATAGATCCCCATGCATTCTGCATGTGATGAAATAATTGTTTTTAGGATGCCACTGTGTAATTTTTCAATGTATCTTTATGGGATAGGCTAAAAAGTGTCAAAGATAGTAGCCATAAAGGTAAGGAAAATTTCCCCCAGATTGAGCTCAACTGCAGGAAATAATATGGAAAGAATTTTAGAGAAAGAATTTCTGTTTCCATGCTCTCCTTTTTTTATTTAGATTAAATTCACATAATATACAATTAACCATTTTTAAAGTGCACAATTCAGTGGCATTTAGTGCATTCATGACATTCTGTACCCACCACCTTTCTCTAGTTTCGAAATGTTCTCATCACCCTGTAAAAAACACCCCATACTCTTTAAAAAACCATTGTTCACCCCATCCACCATCCCCTGGTAATCACTAATCTGCTTTCTGTCTCTATGGATTTACCTTTTCTGGATATGCTGTAAAAAAGGATTAATACAAGATGTAACCCCTTGTGTTTGGCTATTTTCACTTAGTATAATGTTTGTACATGTATGAGAACTTCATTTTTTTTTTTTTATGGCTGAATGATATTCCACTATTTGTTTATCCACTTACCCACTGATAGACATTTGGGTTGTTTCCACCTTTTGGTTATTAATGAACAGTGATGTTGTAAGCATTCGTGGGTAAATTTCTGTATAGGCATATGTTTTCATTTATCATGGGTATATACCTAAGAGTGGAATAACTGGGCCATATAATTTTTTGCTTAATTTTTCAATAACCACCAAACTGTTTTCCCTTTTACTTTCCACCAGAAATGTACACATGCCACATCCTGACCAACACTTGCTTTTGGTTTTTTATTAAAACCATCCTGGTGGATGTGAAGTGGTATCCCATTGTGGTTTTGATTTGTATTTCCTTAATGATCAATGATTTTGAACATCTTTTTATGTACTAGTTGGCCATTTGTATATCTTCTTTGGAGAAACGTATATTCAAGTCCTTTGCCCATATTTTTTCTTTTATATATAATTTTATTAAGGTATAATTGACATAACATTATATCATTTTCAGTGGTACAGCATAATGACTCAATATTTGTATTGCAAAATGATCACCACAATAAGTCTAGTTAACATTTATCACCATATATAGTTATGAAAAATTTTTTTCTTGTAATGAGGACTTTTAAGATCTACTCTCTTAGCAACTTTCAAATATGCATGCAATACAGTATTATTAACTGTACTCACCATGTTGTACATTACATCTCCATGACTTAATAATGTTATAATTATAAATTTGTACCTTTTGACCTCCTTAACCCATTTTGCCCACCACCCACTCATTGCCTCAGGCAACCACTACCAATCTGTTTTCTATATCCATGAGCTCAGTTGTTTTGGTTTTTAGATTTCACATATAAGTGAGATCATACAATATTTATCTTTCTCTGTCTGACTTATTTCACTTAGATAATGCCCTCAAGATCCATACCTGTTGTTGCAAATGGCAAGATTTTATTCTTTTTTAAAATATGTTTCTGTTGATTTTTTTTTTTTTTTAGAGAGAGAGAGAGAGAGGAAGGGAGAGAGAAATAGAAGCATTGATGTGAGACAGAAACATCTATCAGCTGCCTCCTGCGCTACCCCTACTGGGGATCAAGCCTGCAACCCAGGCATGTGCCCTGACTGGGAATCAAACCGGGACCTCTCAGTCCATGGGACACTCAATCCACTGAGCCACACCAGCCGGGCAAGATTTTATTCTTTTTATAGCTGAATAATATTCCACTGTGGATACACACACACACACACACACACACACACACACACATACACACATATCACATCTTCTTTATCCATTCATCCATTGATGGTCATTTAAATTGTTTTCATGTCTTAGCTATTATAAATAATGCTGCAGTAAACATGGTGGGGTGCATATTTCTTTTCGTATTCTTCAGATAAATACTCAGAAGTGGAATTGCTGTATGAACCTCCATACTGTTTTCCGCAGTATCTGCACCAATTTATGTTTCCATCAATAGTGCGCAGGGGAGTTCCCTTTCTCCAAATCCTCACCAACACTTGTTTCTTGCTTTTTGATAATAGCCATTCTAACAGGTGTGACGTAGTATCTCAGTGTGGTTTTGATTTGCATTTCCCTAATAATTAGTGATGTTGAGCATCTTTTCATGTATCTGTTGATTTCCTCATTTTAAAATTGGGTTGTTTGTCTTTTTTGTTGAATTGTGAGAGTTCTTAATATTTTCTGGATACAAAACCTTTATCAGATCTGTAATTTGCGAATATTTTTGCCCACTCTGTAGGTTGTCATTTCACA
Source organism: Tadarida brasiliensis (assembly GCA_030848825.1). Taxonomy (NCBI): domain Eukaryota; kingdom Metazoa; phylum Chordata; class Mammalia; order Chiroptera; family Molossidae; genus Tadarida; species Tadarida brasiliensis. The sequence goes on from CM061280.1 coordinate 44,488,470, forward strand.
TTCTTTTTTTTTTATCCTCACCCGAGGACATTTTTCCATTTTTTGTTCAGATAGAGTGGGAGGGAGAGAGAGGAAGACAGAGAGAGAAACATCGATGTGAAAGGGACACATCGAGTGGCTGCCTCCGCACGACCAACCAGGGCCGGAGACTAATTGCAACCGAGGTTCGTGCCCCTAGCGGGAACCGAACCTGCGTCTCTCTGGACCGCAGGCCGACGTTCTAACCGCTGAGCCAAACCGGCCAGGGCTCATTTCACATTCTTGATAATATTCTTTCCACAATGTGTTCTCCTTTTCTGGGTGTGCAGAACAATATATACTTTGAAAACATCTGTGAACTTGTATAAAAGCAGCCCTCACCAAGGCTCATACTATTACTTATTTTTGTATCTGCATTTCATTTTCATCTCCAAAAGTTTTTTGCATGAATTGTTTATTCTCTCTCTCCATGTAAGGGTTCAAGCAAAGCATTTTGCTTCTGTTTCAGTTTAAGTAATTCAGACATATCGAAAATAGTAGTCAGTAGTAATATAGTATTTTTAAAGTGCATGTTACCATTGAGATATTAATGAAATAAAGCATACTTAAAAATGTAGTGTCATTTGAACGTTTTTAGCTCTACCCTTGGACCTAAAGTTGTTTAAGAATTTTACCTAATTGTGACGATAGGAGAGAGGTTGTGAATGACCCCAACAAAACCATTTTGAAAAGGAAATGTTGTCTTTTTCCCCTGGGCATTTATCTTAAAGACATTTAGTAATTAACCAATAGACAAAGCTGGTTTGTGTATTCTCATTTTTCAGAAACTTACGCAAGTTTATAGAACTCTTCATGGAGCTTACACAAAAATTCTGGAGGTTATGCACACCAAAAAAAGACTTTTGGGCACTTTCTTCAGAGTTGCTTTTTATGGCCAGGTAAGTACACTTTGGTTTATAAAGTTGTTTTTCTTTTTAAGTATTTACCTTTGGATTATTAGATAACTATAGCAACAGTTACTGGATCTGGAATTCTGTCCAGGTAGAGTGCCTATTACAACAACAGGAAGCCTGTTTTGTAAGTGTAAAGTTCACTTTGGCTCTCATATCTAAATCCATTAGGTCAGAGTACAACATAATAGCAAATAGCATTTGAAATTTTCCCTCACTTTCATTTTCTGTTAAGCTTCTAAAAGTACATATTTAATATCTAGTAGTTCAAGCTTTCAAATAAAAAACAGGTAAGTATACTGGGAACAAGAAAAGAATCTAGTGTGGAAATCTTCAGGCCAATCATATGTTCATATGACTATGAATTTGAAATTCTCATTTATCTGAAGTTAAAAAGGGGAATATGTGGATGTGTCTTTTAATACTATTATTTTTAATGTATTTCAAATGCATTATTGGTAGCTATTTAGATTTTCTTTAAATGCTGTTTGCTCATACTATTTATAAATTATTGTATTTAAAATAGTCGTTTTTTGAAGAAGAAGATGGAAAGGAGTACATCTACAAAGAACCAAAACTCACTGGCCTCTCGGAAATTTCCCTGAGACTTGTTAAACTTTATGGGGAAAAATTTGGTACAGAGAATGTGAAAATAATTCAGGATTCAGACAAGGTAACTCTACCCTGCGTTGTGAAATCATTATTTGTTAGTTCTAAGCATGATATATTGCTCCTGACTTTTCCTTTTTATTAGCTGGTGGAGGAGAAGCATGGAAATAAAGCCTTTCCAAATAGTGGAAGAAAGGACAGGGGCTTTGGAGTCAGAGAGAACAGGATTCATATCTCCATTCTCTGTCATTTACTAACTCTGTGACCATGAGGAACTTCCTTAACCTCTCTGTGCCTCATTTTTCTCATTAGTAAAATGGAGATAATAGTAGTGCCTTCGCCCTGGCCAGTGTGGCTCAGTTGGTTGGAATGTCATCCCGTACAATGAAAGGTCACGGGTTTGATTCCCAGTCAGGGCACATACCTAGGTTGCAGGTTCAATCCCTGGTCAGGGTGCATATGGTAGGCAACTGATCGAAGTTTCTCCCTCACTTCGATGTTTCTCTTGATCTCTCCCTCTCTTTCTAAAATCAATAAAAAGCGTGTCCTCTAGTGAGGATTACAAATAATAATAATAGTAATAATAACAGTGCCATACTTACCTGGCAGGGGAGACACCATGATCACAAAGGTGGTTTTCCCAGGGCGAGGCTTATCCATTGCACTCTGGATGTGCTGACCCCTGTGATTTCCCCAAATATAGGAAACTCGACTGCATACTCAGTGGTAGTGGGGGACTGCATTTGCGCTGTCCTCTATCAAAAAAACAATAATAGTGCCTTCCCCATGGAGTTACAGGGATTAAATGAGTTAATGTATGGAAAGTGATTAGAGTTCCTGGGCACATAAAAAACATTGATTAATAATAATAGAAGCCAGCATGCTTAATAAAGGTTAGCTATTAGTTTCATTGCTGTTGCTCATCATGACTCTCAGTGTTATACTTTATGATTAAAATCATCATGATGCACACGTTTTATTCTGAGATATCCTTAGTTCAGTATTTATATTTACAACGAAGTGGGTTTAGGAGAGAGATCTCGGGTCTTGCTAAGGATATCCATCCCACCAGGCCCTGCCAAGACAAGGTGAGAAAGGTTCCATCAAGAGAGGCCCTTTCTGCCCTGGCCAGTTTGGCTCAGTGGTTAGAGAAGAGCATCGGCCTGTGGACCAGAGAGTCCTGGGTTCGGTTCCCGCTAAGGGCATGTACCTTGGTTGCAGTTTGTCCCTGCCCAGGTTGGGGTTGTGTGGGTGGCAACCAGTCGATGTGTCTCTCTCACATCGATGTTTCTCTCTCTCTCCTCCCTTTCCCTCCTGCTCTATCTGAATATAAATGCAAAAAAATGTCCTCGGGTAAGGATTTAAAAAAAGAGAGAGAGAGAGCGGCCCTTTCATAGGAAATGCATAAGTCCCTGTAGACAGAATTTCAGGAAAGCACATCACGAATGCCTGACCATCCTTAGTCACCATGGGGGTGCCCAGGATGAGAGCTGATTTTTTTTTTCTTGTTTTTATTTTTTTTCAATTTTTTAAAATTTATCTTTATTGTTGAATGTATTACAGATATTCCTCATTTTTCCCCTATTGACCCCCCTCATCCCCACTCCTGCCCCACTCCTGCCCCCCTCCTGCCTTTCCCCACACTGTTGTCTGTGTCCATTGGTTATGCATATATACATATAAGTTCTTTGGTTTATCTCTTCCCACCCCACACCCCCCTTCCCTTTGAGGTTTGTCAGTCTAACAACCAATTGTACTTCTTAATCCCTTCACCCATTCCCCCAATCCCCTTCCCATCTGGCAACCAACAAAATGTTCTCTGTATCTATGAGAATGCTTCTTCTGTTCTTCCTGTTCATTTTGTTTGTAGATTCAACTGTCGATAGATATGTATTTATTGCCATTTTGTTTGTTCATATTTTTTATCCTTTTCTTCAAGAAGACCTTTCAACATTTCATATAATAATGGTTTGGTGGTGATTAACTCCTTTAGCTTTTTCTTGTCTGAGAAACTCTTGATATGTCCATCGATTCTAAATGATAGCTTTGCAGGATAGAGTAATCTTGGTTGTAGGTTCTTGCTTTTCATCACTCTGAATATTTCTTGCCACTCCCTTCTGGCCTGCAAAGTTTCTTTTGAGAAATCAGCTGACAGTCTTATGGGAACTCCCTTGTAGGTAACTAACTGCTTTTCTCTTGCTTCTTTTAAGATTCTCTCTTTGTCTTGAACGTTTTGCATTTTGATGATGATGTGTCTTGGTGTGGGCCTTTTGGGGTTCATCTTGTTTGGGACTCTCTGTGGTTCCTGGACTTGTATGTCTGTTTCCTTCACCAAGTTAGGGAAGTTTTCTGTCATTATTGTTTCAAATAGGTTTTCGATTTCTTGTTCTCTCTCTTCTCCTTCTGGCACCCCCAAGATGCGAATATTGGCACGCTTGAAGTTGTCCCAGAGGCTCCTTACACTATCCTCATTTTTTTGGATTCTTTTTTCTTTTTGCTGTTCTGATTGGGTGTTTTTTGCTTTCTTATATTCCAAATCAATGGTTTGCTTCTTGGCTTTACCTACTTTACTATTGAACCTGTGTAAATTATTCTTTATTTCAGTTAGTGCATCCTTCATTTCTGACTGCTCCTTTTTTATGCTCTTGAGGCCCTCACTAAGTTCATTGAGGTTCTCACTAAGTTCATTAAACATCCTTATAAGCAGTGTTTTGAACTCTGAATCTGTTAGGTTGCTTATCTCCATTTCGCTTAGTTCTTTTCCTGGAGTTTTGTTCTGTTCTTTCATTTGGGACCTGTTTCTTTGTCTCCTCATTTTGGCTGCCTCCCTGTGTTTGTTTCTATGTATTACTTAACGAGAGGTATGGGGCTACCTGAGACCAGATGCTGCTTGTTTGAAAGAATTTAGGAAAAGCTGAAGCAGGATCCAAGACAGGCCAATCCTATGGTCAAGCAACTGGCAACAGCTTGGCTGGGCCTGAAAGTTGGGTGGGGCGGGGCCTCAGGGAATCACCAGGGCGGGGCCAACAGTGTGAGCCAGGTTGCTGGAGTCCTAGATATGGCAGCTGTCTGCCGCCCCAGGGAAGGGCTCACCAAAGGAACAAAGGCCTCTAATAGCACGTCTGTCCAGGAGAAAGCTGCCTCTCCAGCCCTTGTTCCAATGCCAAACAACTCAGTTATTCCCCATATGTCTCTGGTGCCTTTCAAGCTGCCTCCCCCACGCTGGAGCCTGGAGGGAGCGAGTCCGAGTAAGTCCGTGCGCGGGCCCTTTAAGAGGAGCTGCGGGGGACTCCAGCCACCTCAGCCTCAGTTCCTGCTGGTTTTTCTAGCCAGAAGTTATGGGGACTCCTCTTCCTGGCACTGGAACCCTGAGCTGGGCTCCTGGTGTGGGACGGGGACCCCTCACTCCTCAGGGAGGACCTTCACATCCGAGGTATCCTGATTTTTTCCGCCACACGTGGGTGTGGGACCAGCCCGTCCTCACCTTCGCCCCTCCTACCAGTCTCAATGCGGCTGCTGCTTTAATTTCATAGTTGTAGGACTTCATTCAGCTTGATTTCAGGCAGTTTTGAATGATGGTGGTTCTGTAGTTTAGTTGTAACTTTGATGTGGTTGTGGGAGGACGCGATACCGTGTTTACCTACACTGCCCTCTTGACTGGAAGTCCGAGAGCTGATTTTTATGGTAGAAAGGACCTTTACTGTTAGGATCTGTAGGCCACAGCTGTTATTTACTGAGTAACTGATGGGCATGGTGCTTTGCAAAGCATTTCAAAGCTAGTAGACAGCATTGCCAGAGTGTAAAGCCCAGAGCAATGGTGAAGACTTCACTGTCTACTTTGAAAATGAGCTCTTCAGTTTGTAGACTTACCTACATCTCTTGGAGATGGTTTTATCTTGACCCTTAGATATATAAAAATAGATTTACTGGTAGGTCCAAAATTCATTAATATTTGGCAAAACCGCCCTGCTTTTTCCTTACCAGTTTTAACTATTTTGTGGGTTTTTTTAAATCCTCACCCACGGATATTTTTCCATTGATCTTCAGATAGAGAAGGAAGGAGGGAGGGGGAGAGAGAGAGAGAGAGAGAGAAACATCAGTGTAAGAGAGACACACTGACTGGTTGCCTCCCGCCTGACCCCGACCAGGGCCGGGGACCAAACTGCAACCGAGGTACATGCCCTTGACTGGAATCAAACCTGAGACTCTTTGGTCTGTAGGCTGACACTTTAACTGCTGAGCCAAACTGTCCAAGGCCAACTATTTTGTATATTATTGGATTAAGACAACAGAAGATTTTATCTCCTTGTCGCCAGATAGTCTTAGGCTTGCTGCCACAGTACTGATAATGTAAATGGGAAATTAATGGAAAGCCAGGCTTGCTGAACAACATACAGTTTTCTGTTTTATTCTGCCTCTGGAAACCTGGCCAACGTGTGCTAGTGAAGGCAACAGATGTCATAAGAAGTTGCCACTTTAAACATCCTTATTTATTTCTTAATGTGTGAAAGTAAAAATTAAAAACACTCTTTTACCTTGCCAAAGAACAAAATCTGCTTAAGAGCACAGACAATGTAAAGAGCAGTTTGGTAATATATTCCAGTATTTTGAACTGTATGTGTCCTTGGACCCAACAGTTTCACATTTAAGATTTTATCTTATAGATGTACACACATAAAGATGTATGTTTAAAGGTGTTTATTGCTGCAAAATTTATATAGCAAAAACCTGAAAGCCATCTAAATGTCCATATGGCTAAAGAAATGGTGGTACACCTGGCTGGTGTGGCTCAGTGGTTGAGGCAAGAGGTCGCAGGTTCGATTCCTGGTTAGGGCATATGCCCAGGTTGTGGGCCAAATCCCCAGTGCGGCACATGCAGGAGGCAGCCAATCGATGTTCTCTCTCATCGATGTTTCTATCTCTCTCTCCCTTTCCCTTCCTCTCTCTAAAATCCATAAAGAAAAAAGGATTATAAAAAAAAAAAAAGAAAGAAATTGCCCTGGCTGGTTTGGCTCAGCAGTTAGAGCGTTGGACTGCGGACCAGGGAGTCCCGGGTTCGATTCCAGCCAAGGGCACGTACCTCGGTTGCCGTTGGTCCCTGGCCCCAGTTGGGGTCGTGCGGGTGGCAACCAATTGATGTGTCTCTCTCACATCGATGTTTCTTTCTCTCTCTCTCTCCCTCCCTCCCACTCTGTCTGAAGATAAATGTAAAAAATATATATCCTCAGGTGAGGATTAAAAAAAAAAATGGTGGTAGTATTACCCACAAAATCGATATAGTAACCTAGGTGTTAAGAGTTTCATATCAATACTTAGAAATCTACCAAGATATATTTCTTAGGGGGGAAAAAAGATGAGGTATGAGACTGTATGTATAATATGATCACATTTGTGTAAAAACTTATTCACATGCACTCAGTTGAATAAGCTATGCTTAGGAAATTTCTGGAATGATACATATAAAATCGTTAACCATGGTTACCACTAAGGAGAGGAACTAGAGTCTTACATGGGAAGAAAGAATTTAAAAAATTTTTTTTTCTTTACTGATTTTAGAGAGAGAGGAAGGGAGAGGGAGAGAGAGATAGAAACATCGATGAGAGAGAACGTCAATTGGTCGCCTCCTACATGCCCCCCATTGGGGATTGGGCCCACAACCTGGGCATGTGCCCTGTCCGGGAATCGAACCGGCGACCTCTTGGTGCATGGGTCGACTCTCAACCACTGAGCTACACTGGCCGGGCAAGAAATAATTATTTTACTTTTCATATATACCCTTGTGTACTATTGGAATGATTTATCACCCACATAATTCACTTCTATAAAATTAAAATCAGGCTTGACCTTTTTTATTTTCCTTCTATGTTTTGTCTTAGCCAGATAATTACCTCAACTATCTCCTGAGGGCTCTCTGGAGAGATCTAGTTTTTTAATGGGAAAGAAAAGAAGGTTAAGGTTTCTGGAGAATAGGCTTTTAGGTTTTTAGTAAGAACAAATAGAATGGATTTGGAGAAGTTAAAAGATGCTAAGAAACTTTCTATCCCCTGTCCATCCTGTATATATGGACCAGGGGAAAGGTTAGGGGGACTGTTTCTTAGGAGGTTTCTGTTTGTTTGTTTGATGTTTTGTTTCCTACACTAAGCACAAAAAGGCCTGACTGTCATAAAATGCAAGGATATTGACAAAGCACAAGTCAACTTTAGTTATCTTAAACACTGAAAGAGGGTCCTGGGCATCATCTGGAGTTAATGGAAAGACTGCTGGAGGGGAGGGTTGTTAGAGCCTACAGATTGCAACTACAAAAGGCACAGTACTGGGATTGCCTCCAGCATCATAGCTTCTTAATGTGGAATTTAGGCTCTTCATGAAATGGTCCAAAACACCAAAATTTTATGTCTCTGGAATAGACCCATTGTTCTTTCCTGAGGTCCCCTTCCTCCATAGGATAGAATTAATACAGTCAAAAGTACCCATTCTTACAATGTCAAACACTGCTGTGGATGCACAAATTGATAAGCATTTCTGTAGGGTAATTGGTAATATATATCAAAATCCATAAGAACATGTAAATATTTTAACTAAGCAACTTTTCTACTAAGAATTTATCCTAAGGAATAAGTTAGGGGAAAAAATACACACAGTTATAAATGCAAAGATGTTCATTGCAATATTATTTGCAATAGCAAAAAGTTGGAAAACAACCCAAATCTATTAATGAGAGACTGATCCAATAAGTCATGTTTATCCATACAGTCATGAAAAGTCATGTTGATGACTACAGTATAGAACTATAACTATGTTTTTATTGTGGTAAAACGCACATAACAAAATTATGTTAACCGTTTTAAGTGTACAGTTCGCTGATATTGACTTCATTCACATTGTTGTGCAGCTATTACCACTGTCCATCTTCAGAACTCCTTTTATCTTGTAAAATGGAAGCTTTCTACCCATTAAACAATAATTCCTTCGCCCCTCCCCTCAGCTCGTAGCAACTACCATTCTATTTTCTGTCTCTATGATTTTGACTTATCTAAATACCTCATGTAAGTGGAATTGTTTTTTTTGTGACTGGCTTATTTCACTTAGCATATCTTCAAGGTTCATTCATGTTGTAGCATATTGTGGAATATCCTTCCTTTTTAAGGCTGAATAATATTCCGTTGTATGTGTATACCACACTTTGCTTGTCCATATGTCAGTGGATACTTGGGTTTGCTTTCGTGTTTTTGCTGTTGTGAATAATGCTTTTCCAGGAACATGTGCACAGCTGCCTGACATGGGGCTGAGGTGTGGTATATGATTGATTGGCTGCCATTGTGCCAAGAGCAAAACTGACCAAAATCAGCTGTAATTTTCTGTTCAAATCTTCCCTTAGAAGTTGCAAGCCTTCAAGAGACTCTACAGTTCCAATATATTATATTTACATCAGACAGATTCTGCCAGTATAACTGTTGTCTAGATAGGAAGATAGATTTCTGGTGCTCTGTCATCTTCTCAGAATCCTCTCTTTAATAAATGTTAATTGAGGTGGAATTCAAGTATACAATTAACCATTTTAATATATTTTTAAGGATTTAGATTATAAAACAATGATCTCAGTTTTGTAAATATATGTGCATAGAAAAAAGATTGGAAGGAAATATATGAAAATGTGAAGAATGGTCACTACTGAGTGGTAGGATTACAGTTTTTATCTTCTTCCAACATTTCTGTAATCTCCAAATATATTTCTGTAACTCCCTTATAAGCAGAAGGAAATGATCCCTAAAAAAGAACAAAGACCTCCTCCAGGTGTATTCATTTGGGAACACAGTCATAGTGGCAATGTTCCTCAATTGATCTCAAAAGAGTTAGTAGCTTACCTGTACCCCCTTTTCCCTTTTATTGAGTAAAAAACAAAACTTTCTTATTTCTAGGTAAATGCCAAAGAGCTTGATCCAAAGTATGCTCATATTCAAGTCACTTATGTGAAGCCCTACTTTGATGACAAAGAACTCACAGAAAGAAAGACTGAGTTTGAAAGAAACCATAATATCAACAGATTTGTTTTTGAGGCTCCTTATACATTATCCGGCAAAAAACAAGGCTGTGTAGAAGAACAGTGCAAACGCCGTACGATCCTGACTAGTAAGTAGGATTTTGCATAAAACTTGTTTGACTTGGTCCTTTGTGATAAACACAAGCAGCAGCTGGCCAGCCAGAAACTGTAACTGAAATTTTAATCATTTATTGTTCTGTTCCGTTACTGGCTTGCACAAACATGGGTATGTGATAAATCATAGTTTTCCTGTATGTAATTTGTGATTGTTCTGAGGTGTCCCATAAAGATAATTTCTTCCTCAATCCTGAAGTAATAAGGTGCTATATGGTACCCTAAGGTAGTATCTAGAGAAGGCATGAGGAAAATTAAGCACAGTGGATTTTTAAAAAATAATTTCGCTGTTTGAACAAATGATATTTTAAGATAGTAAATCAATCTTAACATTTTAATAGCTTCAAACTCGTTTCCATATGTGAAGAAGAGGATCCCTATAAACTATGAACAGCAGATTAATTTAAAGCCAATTGATGTTGCTACTGATGAAATAAAAGATAAAACTGCAGAGCTGCAAAAACTTTGCTCTTCTGCTGATGTGGACATGATTCAACTCCAACTTAAATTGCAAGGCTGTGTTTCAGTGCAGGTATGTTGGTTGCCAAACATGTATTAAATGTTTATTGATGCTCCTCTTGCTTTCCTAAGGGCACAGGGCAAGCATTAATTATAATTGTGAGTTATAGTCTTATTGAGTGCAAACATCTGTGCATTATTTTTTATTAACTCAATACAGAAATTATGTTCAGTTTCAATAAATTTTGTGTTATGTCAGAGGATTTTAACATAAATCTCTCTGAATATAGCCAAACTCCATATTTACATATCGGAAATCATTAACTAATTTATTAGAATTTCACCTTTGTTAATCATTTTTCAAATAAACTTTTAGTAAGAATAGTAAATATGTTTCTCAGATGCAGACTTTTAATGTATTTGGGTTTTTTTTTTTTAGGAGAAATGCAAATTTTACTTTTTATTATATTCTGACAACTTTCATTTTTCTTCTTTTGTAATTTAGGTAAATGCTGGTCCATTAGCATATGCAAGGGCTTTCTTAAATGACAGCCAAGCTAGCAAGTATCCACCTAAGAAAGTCAATGAGTTGAAAGACATGTTTAGGTAAGTGCTTTGTGGTGTTCAGATCAGACCTCTATTCTTTTACTCCTTTTTCTTCTAAAAAAAAAAACCCAAAATATTCACCAAATAATATCCCTCCGAAAAAGGACGTGCTCTGTTCTCTTTTACAATATTTAAGTGACCTCCTAAGGGTACTTTAGTGAGTAAATGTGGGCTCTCTTTCTTGCTGCAGGACATTGACAATGTCCTAGTGACCCAAGAGATTAAATATACCATCTTACTTTATTGCCTTGGATGTTGTGACACAAACACAAGCCTAAATTCATTACCCATATTCCTCCTCTGCCCCACTGAACTCATGCCACAACATTTTCGACCATTTAGGGTAGAAATAAAAGTGGAACTGGACGGCTTGGAGGGGCTTGCCTCCTGTCCTGTGTCCTTAGTTCCACTTGGATTCTGCCAGTCTGGGACATGTAATAGCTTGTCTTGAGTGAGCATCTCTGTAAGCTAAGGGATGTCTGAATCTGTTTAATATATAAAAGAGTTTACATTCAGAATAAGAGAGACAGTTGAATAAAATAAACTAAAGAGAAAGGTGATATCTTACCCATTCATTTGCTCCCAATTTATTTTTCCTGTCTGTGTGTTATTAGCTGTTCCAGATTGCAGAGTAATCAGTAGTCATTCATTCACCAATATTTATTAGTGCCTGACATGTACAAAAAGATTCTACTAGTTGCTATGATGGGGATACAAAACAGATGCGCAATAAGGTGTAACTTTGTCTCCTAAGACTTACACTCTAATTAATGCTGTTAAACACAAATACAGCCCTGGCCGGTTTGGCTCAGCGGTTAGAGCGTCGGCCTGCGGTCCAGAGAGACCTGGGTTTGGTTCCTGCTAAGGGCGCGTGCCTCGGTTGCAGTTTGTCCCCGGCCCCTGGTTGGGTCGTGCGGGAGGCAGCCACTCGATGTGTCCCTTTCACGTCGATGTTTCTCTCTCTCTCTCTCTTCCTCTCTCTCCCTCCCACTCTATCTGAACAAAAAAATGGAAAAATGTCCTCGAGTGAGGATTAAAAAAAAAACAAAAAAAAACCCAAAATACAAATACATGAAATAATGGAAAAGTACTTTTATGATGTCATCAACTCTGTCCCCACTCTTAGGAGCCATAGGCAGATACTTCAAAGCTACAGTACCTAGCACTGTACTGGGTAAATAGTAAGCCCCAAATAAATTATTTTTAAATGAATGACTCATTATCTACAGATGCAAATTAACGTTAGCACAAATTTAGCTGATATAGTATCAAGTAAATGACTGAGCAAGTAGGCTTCCTAGAGGGTATACATTTTGAATCAGATTTTAAAGGACATAAGAAACTTGAGAGAAAAGACAAAAAACAAAGGAAAGGGTATTTCAGATAGGATGTAGCATTAGCAAAGGCACAGTGAGAAAATATAGGATTCTAATCTTCCTTCTAGGCAAGCAAGCCGTGGTTAAAGTTAATATCAAAATGATTGTCAGTGACACTTTCTGGGAGTAAATAACAAAACCTTTATCTTTGATCTTCATCCATAGGAGATTCATACAAGCATGCAGCATTGCACTTGAACTAAATGAGCGGCTAATTAAAGAGGATCAAATTGAATACCATGAAGGGCTAAAGTCAAATTTCAGAGAAATGGTAAAAGAATTGTCTGACATTATCCACGAACAGGCAAGTATTAGGGTGGTTGAACATGAAAACATGATCTTGGGTCCTTAAATTGTTACTTTACAAAATCTGTTTGAAATATATTGCCTTGAAATTATTCTGTCTGTATTTTAAAATTTGCTCATATTATCATTAATCATGTAAATGACATAATGCAAATCAAATTTAAAGCAATTATCTGAGGCAATTGCTAAAGCAATTATCAGATATAAATCATATTGTTCTTTGTGCCACAATGCCATTAGAAGTGAATAGCTGAACAAGTCTGAATTTATCTACTGTGAACATGGATAAAAGTCTCTCAAGAAGGGTCCTAATGAAGTTAATGATTGGCTCAATAGCCAGATTCCTAAATGAATATCCCTATCATGGCTTTAAGAAACTAGATACTGTCGTTTAGGTGAGATCCTGAGTGATTTCCAAAATTTGGAAATTATCAATACCCACACAGCCTATATAACTCCCTGTTTTTATCAAACTTCTTAGCATTTTACTCTATGACTGAGTGTTAATGACAATTATAGCTAACTTAGTAAAACCTAACCTGAAAAGTATAGAAGCGAAGACCTATTATTCATCACTTAGAGCCACATTATGCCATTAAACTACAACCCTTCAGAGAATGCATCCTTAAAGCTGGTTCCAGAAAGGAGACCTTTATCCATCCTGCTCTCTGTATTTCAGTGATTACTTGAAGGCACTCACCCATGTGAGACTGTCACACAAAGGGTGTACTTACAAACAGGCTGACAGTGATTAGTATCTAAAGAATTGCAGTGTGATGATGGAGAAGAGAAGAGTTTTTTTCTAGGAAAACAAGTAGTTGACCTTAAATCAAGCTGTACCTCTGAATTTATTCCATCTGCTTTTTCTAAGAATGAGTGATGAGGAATTTAGTTGCTATTAGCCCAAGGCTGCACTGAGCGACCAGGAGTCTAACTTTCCAAACATTGTCATCTTCTCAGTATAGAGAATCCAGTCAGCCAGACGTTCATTATCCCATCCGTTCAATGACCAGTTGGTTGTCCCAGTCTCCTACTCGCCCTTCTCTGTGGCTGGGAATCTTGTTGACTTGAGGAGTCTGGAATCAGTGTTCTTTTTCTTCTTTTTCCATCTTTACTTCTATTAGCCCCCTTAGGAATGAGTACATACTGTTCCAAGGTATTCCTCTGCTGCTCAGTTTTCAGAGGCCCTTTTTTCTCTTTCTCAAAACAGTCAGGTGATCAAGACTAGGAAGGTGGGGAACCATTCCACTTTCTTTATTGTCTCTATCTCAAGCTCAGCCCATGAGTACAGTGGGGATATACCTTTCTTTACCATCACTTTTCTGAGGTATATTTTATCAAATAGATAACATAATTTATTCCTAGAAACTGTCCAGTTTATGGGTTTCTGTTCTTCATAATCCATGGGGGGGGGGGATGACAGCAAAAGCTCGTCCTTCACAAAAGATATAAAATAATTACACGTCACTTTAAGCCAATGTGTACTATATTAAAATGGTTTAATTTGCATGCAGCTGCATGACCTAGCTTCCTGAACTCTAGGTTATTCAAATTGAAAACAAATTTTTCAGTTTACTGCTATTACTGTGATCAAGATATTTAGAGCAGTCATTTTATAGTTTTTTGCCCCTGAACCATAAATTTTACAAATCTGCTCACATATTTCCCACCTGTCTCATTCAATTCCCATAAATCTTGACCATTTTATTTAGTTGTAGAGACCAATATTTTAGACCCTTGCTAGCCAACCAAGAAAAATTTTAGTTTCTATTGGTTTATATTTATGCAAGCTCTCTTGTCATAATACATCATATTCAGATATGCCTTAGTTGGGGCAAATATTGACTTTATAATGAATTTTTGTAAATCAATATTTTCTATTACATTCTCATGAACGAGCCCCTTTTTAGTCATATACATTGAGATGCATTATTTCCCAAAGGAAAATATAATGCAAAATAAAATAAGCAGTAAATGTGTACTGAAAAATGAATTATTCTGTATAGCTCCATGTAAATGATTACTTAACAAAAAGTTATGGCCTGGCTATTTCTTTTCAATATAATCTGTTACAGTGTGCCAAAATATAGTCCTTTTACAAACTTCTTCAAGCTGTTGACTTTTATTTATTTATATATTTATTTTTTAAATATATGTTTTTATTGATTTTCTTTTTAGAGAGAAAGGAAGGGAGAGAGAGATAGAAACACCAATGTGAGAGACATACATCGATTGGTTGCCTCCTGCACACTCCCTAATGGGGATCAAGCATGTGCCCTGCCTGAGAATCAAACTGGCAACCTTCTGGTGCATGGGATGACACCCAGCTAACTGCGCTACACCAGCCAGGACTAAATATAGGTTTTTTAATTAGATAGAGTTTTTGGTGGCCGTTGTAGTGTCTGTTTGGTGTGTTCTTGTCTTTACACTGGTCACATCTGAAAGGTGTGTATAATCAATCAGTCATCTCTTAAACCTCTGTATGCTTTTAGATTTGTGTCATGAGTGATGCTTGTTGTAAAGAGAAATTGTCTCTATCATAAGACATGATTTGTAGCAACATAAGTGATAAGATACATTACTGCCACCATAGACCAATTTGCAGGTTTAATACTCAAGTTTCAGAGCTAACTTAAGAGAAACAAGTATTGAAAACTTGAAACCTAAGTTGGGACAGTATAGTGAAGAGGTTGGATGTTATGTGTATCCTATTCTTTTTTTTCATCTAATCTAAACATAAAATCTGTTGCTTTTGATCCCATAAAATAGATAATTTAAAAATATGTATACTGATATGAATATATATATGTTTATATATTTATGGGATATAAAATATATTTTTATGAAGTTCTTCATTTCCATAAAAATCTTATATATTAATTAGCTTGCATAATTATAGTGCCTGTTTAGAAATATGCACTTATGACTTTTCTCTTCATTTATTATTATTTCCCAAGTCTCCAGGGAAGGTGCATGGGTATCTACATGTTTGAAAAGCTCCACAGGTGATCCTGAGAACTGTTGTGTTAGAAGATCGTCCATAAACTTATATCAAATAGTCCACTGTTTAGAGCTCTTGTTATGACCATGTGTTAAAAAATATTTTAAAGATTACATTGCCTCTCACTTCTTACTGAATTTTGCATTTTATAATCTTTTGTTTTTCTTAATGAGTAACCAGATCTTTTCTGCTTTTTTGCTATGCTGCCTTTGTAATACAGCTTTGAAGACTTAAGTCGGTAATGTTAATTTTTTGCTTTTTGCTTTTTTTGTCATTTTAAATAGCTAAGTGGCATTGATAAATTGAAATATGCCTGAAATTTCACATACATATACTTTTTGGCAGTGGCTATTTTGCTTCATGATAAACATGCAGATTTCCTTTGTTTTAGATATTACAAGAAGACACAATGCATTCTCCGTGGATGAACAACACATTACATGTATTTTGTGCAATTAGTGGTACATCGAGTGACAGAGGTTATGGTTCCCCAAGATATGCTGCTGAAATATGAGGACCCGCAGATGTAAAGTGAGAATGAGACTGGCCTTTCTCAGGAATATTTGGAGCTGTGCAAATGTTAAAATTTAAAGATTTGATACATATGGAGTGTTTCCTTCTGACACCAAAATTTTCATGCTTTCAAACAGGGTGCTTACATATTTGTAAATATTTAAGCAACGTGGAAGTGCCTGGAAAATTGCGCCCCTGTGCTTGGTTTGTACTTTTTTAGGTAAATCTATATACTAAGAAATAGAGCTCAAAAACATAAATTCAAATTGCTTAATTATTGCTTAAAATAATAATGGTACTATGTAAAACTGTATAATGGAACACAATAAAAGGTAAAACATTTGTAATTAGAAGTGAAGGAAATAATACTTTGAATTTAGCATTATTCTTGACAGGAAGCTCAATTCATTATACTAATCCTTGGAGAAAAAAATGGTCAAATTTCTATAAAACATGGATATTTCAGATTGGGGAGATAATATGAAATCTTGCCTACTGGTAGTCAAGGCTGGGCTAAAAGAAACAAAAGCATTATTTAAAAAGGAAAATTTCACAAAGAAAGTACATACATAGAAATACTAAAGTTACTGTTCCTACAGGTTTTGATCTGATAATGCCAGGTAATCAAGTTGGTCTCCTCCAACACAAACATGAGGGATTCACATGTGGCATGGGTTTCCCCAGCAAGTGGCATTTGCTGCCAGAACTTTATCATCTGAGGCTATCCATAAAGATAAACAAAATATTTCTGAGAATTTGCAGTCAGTGCATACTATGCA
Source organism: Tadarida brasiliensis (assembly GCA_030848825.1). NCBI lineage: Eukaryota > Metazoa > Chordata > Mammalia > Chiroptera > Molossidae > Tadarida > Tadarida brasiliensis. Next base: position 44,505,203 of record CM061280.1, read on the forward strand.
ACTCCTTAGCTTTAGCAGCAGAGTCTGAGGTAGGAATTTGTAATGATTATTTTCTTCAGTTTACGAGGTTAAGAAGCATTTTGATAGAACTTGATGGCTGCAGCATTTCTTGGGTCAGTATACATAACCACTGCAGACTTAGCAACTGCGAGCTTAGTATTACATTTCTAACAATGAAGAAATCTCAGACTACCTAAATAATTCAGGAGAAACCAAGATGTGAAAAACTTTTTTAGCTTGAATTATCCATATAATTTTGGCTGCCTTTCATGTAAATTTTAAGTTTTAGATTTATTTTTCTTATGTAGGTTAGCCTATTTTACAGATAAAAAAAAAGACACTGAAATATAAATGGATTGTATGGAGCCTTGGCTTTTTGAATACTTTGTGATCAAGTAAATCTTTGAGATTATGCATCTGACTGGCCATTTTTCTTTTATAACTTTATTTTCAATTACAGTTGACATACAATATTATATTAGTTTCAGGTGCACACCTCAGTGATTAAACATTATATAACTAAGTGATCATCCCGATAAATCTCATACCCCTCTGACACCATACACAGTTATTACAATATTATTGACTATATTCTCTATGCTGTACTTTACATCCCTGTGACTGTTCTATAACTACCAATTTTCACTTCTTAATCCCTTCACCTTTTTTACTCATCCCCCTAACCCCCCTCCCATCTGGCAAGCTTTAAAGTGTTCTCTGTATTTCTGAGTCTGTTTCTGTTCTGAATGTTTGTTTATTTTGTTTTTTAGATTCAATTGTTGATAGATATGTACTTATTGCCATTTTATTATTCATATTTTTATCTTTATTGTTAAAAGTGTCACAGATGTCCCCCCTTTTATCCACCATTGACCCCCTCCTCTCTGTCCCCATGGCACCCCCTGTCTTTACCACACTATTCTCTGTGTTATGCATATATGATGAGTTCTTTGGTTTATCTCTTCCTACACTCCCCCCCTTCCCTCTGAGGTTCCTCAGTCAGTTCCCTGCTTCCATGTCTCTGGATCTATTTTGTTATAATTTTTATCATTTTTTTTTTCTTCTTCAAGAAGACCCTTCAACATTTCATATAATGCTGGTTTGGTGGTGATAAACTCCTTTAGCTTTTCCTTGTCTGGGAAACTCTTTATCTGTCCTTCGATTCTAAATGATAGCTTTGCTGGGTAGAGTAATCTTAGTTGTAGGTCCTTGCTTTTCATCACTTTGAATATTTTGTGCCAATCCCTTTTGGCCTGCAAAGTTTCTGTTAAGAAATTAGCTGACAGTCCTATGGGAGCTTCCTTGAAGATAACTAACTGCTTTTCTCTTAATGCTTTTTAGATTCTCTCTTTGGCCTTGGCTGGTGTGGCTCATTGGATAGAACTTCGGCACACAGTTCAATTCCCCCGCCCCCCACACACACACTCTCTAAAACTCAATGGAAAAAATATCCTTGGGTGAGGATTAACCAAAAAAAATGTTTTTCTCTTTATCGTTAACCTTTTGCATTTTAATTATGATGTGTCTTGTTGTGGGCCTCTTTGGGTTCATCTTGTTTGGGACTCTGCACTTCCTGGACTTGTATGACTATTTCCTTCACCAGGTTAGGGAAGTTTTCTGTCATTTTCTTACAAAAGATTTTCAGTTTTTCTGGCACCCCCATAATGCAAATGTTGGTATGCTTAAAGTTGTTTCAGAGGCTCCTTATACTATCATATTTTTTTTTCTCTTTTCTTTTTGCTGTTCTGATTGTTTTCTGTTTGCTTATCTTCCAAATCTCTGATTGGATCCTCTGCTTCATCTATTCCACTATTGATTTCCTGTAATGTATTCTTAATTTCAGCTAATATATTTATTTTTGACTGGTTCCTTTTTATGTTTTCTAGTTCCATTTTATGTTTCCTATCTCTTTGTTGAAGTTCTCACTAAGTTCATCTTCTCTTCCCCTAAGTTCATTGAGCATCTTTAGAACCAGTGTTGTTTTTTAATCCTCACCTAAGGATATGTTTTTACAGATTTTGAGAGAGAGAGAGAGAGAGAGACACAGAGAGAAAGACCAATATGAGAGAAAACATCAATTGTTTGCTTCCTGTATGCACCCTGACCGGGAGTTGAACCCACAACCTTTTGGTGTACTGGACAGTGATCCAACTGTCTTAGCCAACCAGTCAGAGCATAACCAGTGTTTTGAACGCTGCATCTGGTAGATTATTTGTCTCCATTTTGTTTAGTCCTTTTTTGAGTTTTGTCCTATTCTTTCATTTGGGACACATTTTTTTGTGTCCATGTTTTAGCTGCTTCCCTGTGTTTGTTTCTATGTATTAGGTAGAGCTGCTACATCTGCTGGGCTTGGTAGGTGGCCTTATGTAGTAGGTGTCCTGTAGGGTCCAGTGGCACAGCCTCCCATTCACCTGAGCTGGGCACTCCAGGTGCACCTATCTTATGGACTGTGTATACTCTCCTGTCACAGATGAGCCTTGATTGTTGTTGGCACATCTGATCAGCTGCAAGAACTAGCTGTGGCCACCACGGAAGAACTGTTATGCAGGGGCCCACTCCAAGGAGCAGGACTTAGTCTGCCCCTTGAGTGGTTGGGTGGTGCTTCGACATGGTCTGAAGCTGTCCACTGGGTGCACTGGCTCTTGGGCCTCCCCGGAGATGTAGGCCAAGGTCAGCCACCACCTGTGTTCTGCCTTGGGTCCATTCAGCATGAGCTACAAAGTGATCTGTAGATAGCTGCTACTTGTGCTGGGTTTGAAGGTGCCCCAGCAAGGCCAAGCTGCAAACCGAATCCCACTGCCCCTAGTGCTGGTCCTGGAGTCAATTAGTAAGCGGTACGGGACATGTCGAGGCCAGATGCTGTCTGAGAGATTTTAAGAAAGTCTGAAGCATGAGCCAGGACAGGCCATTCATTTAGAAAAGACACGGGAAACAACTTGGATGAGCCTGCAAGTTGGATGGATTGGGGTCTCGGAATCACCAGGGCAGGGTGAACAGTGTGAGCCAGGTTGATAGATACTCAGATATGGCGCCTGCCTGCCAGCTGGTTGGGGGAGCTCAGGAAAGGAACAATGGCCTCTGCCAGCACTTCTCTCTTGGGAAAAGTTTCCCCTCCAGCTCTTGTCCTCATGCCAGACAATTCAGTTCCTCCGCATATGTCCCTGGTGTCTTTGGAGCTGCTTCCTCAGCACTGGAGCTCAGCAGGAGTGAGTCCAAGTAAGTCCATGCATGGGCCCTTTAAGAGAAATTGCCTGGGACTCCCTCAGCCACAATCCCCGCCGGTTTTTACAGCCAGAATTTATGGAGACTTCTTGATGGGCTTGGACCCCTCACTCCTCAGGGGAGACCTCTGCAGCCAAGATATTCCTCCTGATTTTTATCTGCCTTTGGGTGTGGGACCAGCCCATTTTGTGGCTCTGCCCCTCCTACCAGTCTTGTGATCACTACTTTATATCCTTAGTTGTAGGACTCTGTTCAGTTAGATTTCAGGCAGTTCTGAATAATGGTTGTTCTGTAGTTTAGTTGTGATTTTGATGTGGTTGTGGTTCTCGACCCAACAACCCTTTCCTGCTGATACCTGTATGACAAACAAAGGAGAGAATGTGTAAGTATGTGTAAGTATGACTCAGTTTACCACTAAACCTTAGAGAATGTGTAAGTATGACTCAGTTTACCACTAAACCTTACATTGTTAACATCTCAAGAAATTGTGCTGTGAATATTTTCTAATGGGAACAAAATGATTCAGTTTTCGAACACATCGCTTCTCAAACAGCCTTCTGGCACAAATTAAGTTCCAGAACTGAGCCCTGGCTCAGTTAGAGCGTTGGCCCGCGGGCCAGCGAGTCCCGGGTTCGGTTCCTGCTAGGGGCACGTACCTTGGTTGCAGTTTGTCCCTGGCCCCAGTTGGGGTCGTGTGAGTGGCAGCTACTCGATGTGACTCCCTCACATCAATGTTTCTCTCTCTCCCTCCCGCTCTATCTGAAGATAAATGCAAAAATGTCCTCTGGTGAGGATTTAAAAAAAAAAAAAAAAAAAAAAGTTCCAGAACTGAGGTTCCACTGGCCCCTGCGCACAAGGAACTTGCAATCCAGTTGAGGAGGCAAGATATATACAGGTTACCGGTGTAAAACTTAATGAAATCAGTCATTTTGCCAGTCTCCACATCAATCTTAATGACGTTGTTCACCTTGATGAGGGGATCAGGGTAGCAGATGGTGTGAGCACATCATGGGTTTTCTAGATGAGGGATTTTTTGTGTGTATGCCCACAAAGATCTTCCTCATTTTGCACAACTTGTACTTGGCTTCCCTAGGTATAATACAATGAACAGCAAAGTGACCCTTGGTAATCATAGATAGGATGGAAATTCTCTCCGGTGCTGTCAATGCTGATATCCATAAAACCAGCAGGGTAGGTTATATCGGTTTGGACCCTACCATCAATCTTAATAAACTGCTCCATGCTAATCTTCTTCACTTCATCTCCTGTTAGGGCATACTTAAGTATGTTCCTTAGGAGAATGATGAAAGGGAGACCTTCTCTCAGCTTGTGGGGACTGGTAGATGGTCGAGCAGCAAACACACCAGTCAGTTCATCCAGCATCCAATGCTTTGGAGCTGCTACATGCTTCAGATGCTTCTTGGGATCACAAACCATGGCTCTGCTAGGCACGGACAGAGCTCATTGTGGTTTTCGTATGCATTTCCCTGATGGCTAATGATGTTAAGCATTCTTTCTTGTGCTTATTGGCCATTTTATATCTTCTTTGAAGATATATCTATTCATATTCTTGACTCATTTTTTAAAAATTGGGTTGTCTTTTTATTGTTGAGTTGTAAGAATTCTTTATATGTTCTAGATGCAAGTGCCTTATCAGATATATGATTTCGATGTATTTCTCCTATTCCGTGGGTTGCCTTTTCATTTTCGTAATAGTGACCTTTGAAACATAAATATTTTGAAACATTTTTAAAATGGATTTTTAGAGAGAGAGAAGCATCGATGGGAGAGAGAAACATTGATTGGCTGCCTCCTGCATGCCCCCTACTAGGGATCGAGCCCACAACCTGGGCATATGCCCTGACTGGGAATCGAACCAGCAACTTTTCAGTGCATGGGATGATGCCCAACAAACTGAGCCACACCAGCCAGGGTGAAACATAAGTTTTCAATTTTTATGAAGTTCAATTTATTTGGTTTCTTTTGTTGCTTGTGCTTTGATGTTGTATTTGAAAATACTTTGCCTAATTCAAGGTCATAGAGATTTCCACTTTTTTTTGTTTGTTTGTTTGTTTTTGAGTTCTATAGTTTTAACTCTTACTTTTAAATCTTTGATCCATTTCAAGCTAATTTTTGTATATACTGTGAGGTGGGGGTTCAAAATTCATTCTTTTGCATGTAGATATCCAGTTGCCTTTGCACCATTTGTTGAAAAGACTATTTTCTTCCATTGGCTTGTCTTGGCACCCTTATCAAAAATTAATTGACCATGAGTGCATAGGTTTGTTCTGTGCTCTCAGTCTATTCCCATTGATCTATATGTCTGTCCTTATGCCAGTACCACATAGTTTTGATTACTGTAGCTTTGCAGCAAGTTTTTAAATTGGGAAGTGTGAGTCCTCCAAGTTTGTTTTTCTTTTTCAAGATTGTTTTGGATATTCTGGGTCCCTTGCACGGATTTTAGACTCAGTTTGTTGATTTTTTGCAGAAAAAGGTAGGTGGGATTTTGGTAGGATTTACTCTGAATAATTCAATTTGAGGAATATTACCATTTTAACAAATTAAGTGTTCCAATCTGTGAACACAGGATTTTTAAATTTTAATTAGTTTTCAGTGTACAAGTCTTGTACTTTGTTCAATTTATTCCTTAGTATTTTATTCTTTTTAATTCTACTGTAAATGGAATTGTTTTTTTTAAATTTCATTTTCAAATTGTTCATTGCTAGTTTATAGAGATATTGCTGATTTTAATATATTGACCTTGTATACTGAAACCTTGATGAATTAATTTATTAGCTTTAAGGTTTTTTTGTGTGTGAATTCTTTAGCGTTTTCTATAGAAGATCATGTTATCTGAAAATACAGAGACTATTACCTCTTCATTTCCAATCTTGATTCTTTTTATTTCATTTTCTTACGTAGAACCTTGGTAGTAAAATGTTGAATAGCAGTGGTGAGAATAGACATCCTTTTCTTTTTACTGGTTTTTAGGAGAAAGCTTTCAGTCTTTTACCTTTAAGTAAGGTGTTAGCTGTGAGGTTTTCAAGATGCCTTTTATCAGATTTAGACAGTTCCCCTCCAGTGTGATTTGCATCTGTGTTCTGATTCAGTTCTCCCAGTAATCATATGATTCCTATATGGCATATAGGGAAATAGATGACAAATGGTTAAGAAATGTATTCAAGATACACATGAAATTAGATATGATACCAAGGTATCCTGCCTGACACAGTTCACAGTGTCTTCAACTATTTTATACTATATTGTATGGTCTGCTGCCACTTTCTGGGGAGACCAAAAAAGGTTAAATTCTTCTATTTTTTAGAACCTAAAAGTGCCTGGCATAGAATAAGTGCTTGGGTGGTCTCAAGGAAATAAAGCCAGTATAGACAAGTAGATACTTCTGGAGCCTTCACTTTGTATAAGGCAATATGGAAGGTATTGCAGCCCTCAAAGAGATTGTGGTTGGGGGATATAAGATATAGTCATATAAAAGATAACAAAGAGATCTAATAGTAAATCAGTGCTAATGACAAGTGTCTATGTAGGCAGACCCCTTCTAGATATGGAATAAAATAATCTTCGTGGAGGGGATGGGCATGAACAGAGCCTTGAAGGATGGGTAGGAACTAGCATGCATGTTTGTGTTGAGGAAGTACCTTAGGCAGAATTTTTGACAGGAAGTTAAAAATTAACTTCTTCATTTCACTATATGAACTGACCACTACAACATGGGACTTGCAAAGCAAAAATAATAATAGAGTGCATATAAAATCAGGTAATATTCTCTATTTTGTTTTTCTCAGACTCCCTTTTCTTTTTGTCCAGAAAAACTATGCTCAATTTGCTTCACTTTCCTGATAGCAAACTTTTTCAGGCAACCTCAGTTTCTAAGCTATAACTTTTGTTCTTTTTTTCTCTTTATTTTTTTTATTTTTATATGACTTATCTTTATTGTTGAATGTATTACAGATGTCCCTCCTTTTTTCCCCCATTGGACCCCTCCTCCCCACTCCCACCCCCCTCCTGCCTTCCTCACACTATTGTTTGTGTCTATTGGTTATGCATATATGTATATAAGTTCTTTGGTTTCTCTCTTCCAGCCCCACCTCCCCTCTTCCCTTTGAGATTCGTCAGTCTAACAACCAATTTGTACTTCTTAATCCCTTCACCTTTTTTACCCATCCCCCCTCTCATCTGGCAACCAACAAAAAGTTCTCTGTATCTATGAATCTGTTTCTGTTCTGCTTACTCATTTTATTTGTAGATTCAATTGTTGATAGATATGTATTAATTGCCAATTTATTGTTCATATTTTTTTGTCTTCTTCTTCAAGAAGACCCGTCAACATTTCATATAATACTGGTTTGGTGGTAATGAACTGCTTTAGCTTTTTCTTGTCTGGGAAACTCTTTATATGGCCATCAATTCTAAATGATAGCTTTGCAGGATAGTGTAATCTTGGTTGTAAGTACCTGCTTTTCATCACTTTAAATATTTCTTGCAACTTCCTTCTGGCCTGCAAAGTTTCTTTTGAGAAATCGGCTGACAATCTTATGGGAGCTCCTTTGTAGGGAACCAACTTCTTTTCTCTTGCTGCTTTTAAGATTCTCTCTTTCACATGGAGGCTGAATAACATGTTATTAAACAATGAATGGGTTACCGAGGAGATCAAGGAAGAAATTAAAAACTTCCTGGAAACCAATGAAAATGAACACACAACAACACAAAATCTATGGGATGCAGCGAAAGCAGTTCTGAGAGGGAAGTTCATAGCACTACAGGCCTACCTCAAGAAACAAGAAGAATTCCTAATAGACTATCTAACCTCACAACTTAAAGAACTAGAAAGCAAACAAAAAGAAAACCCCAGAGCAAGTAGAAGGAAGGAAATAGTAAAGATCAGAGCAGAAATAAATGACATAGAGACCAGAAAAACAATTCAAAGGATCAATGAAACAAAGAGCTGGTTTTTTGAAAAGATAAACAAGATTGATGGACCCTTAGCTAGAGTCACCAAGAAACAAAGAGAGAGAACCCAAATACACAAAATCAGACATGAAAGAGGAGAAGTAACAACTGACACCACAGAAATACAAAGCATCGTTAGCAAATACTATGAACATTTATATGGCAACAAATTCGACAATCTAAGTGAAATGGACACATTTCTAGAAACACAGTCTCCCAAAACTGGACCGGGAAGAGATAGAAAACTTGAACAGACCAATAACAGCTAAGGAAATTGAAGATGTAATCAAGACTCTCCCAGCAAACAAAAGCCCAGGCCCGGATGGCTTCACGGGGGAGTTTTACCGAACATTCAAAGAAGAACTAACACCCATTCTCCTCAAACTATTTCTAAAAATTTAAGAAGAAGGAAGACTTCCAAACTCGTTTTATGAGGCCAGCATAATCCTAATTCCAAAACCAGAAAAAGACACTACAAAGAAAGAAAACTACAGGCCAATATCCCTGATGAACGTAGATGCCAAAAGCCTAAACAAAATACTAGCAAATCGGATCCAGCAATACATAAAAAAAATTATTCACCATGACCAAGTGGGATTCATCCCAGGGATACAAGGCTGGTTCAATGTTCGCAAATCAATAAATGTGATACACCACATAAACAAAATGAAAGATAAAAACCACGTGATCATATCAATAGACGCTGAAAAAGCATTCGACAAAGTCCAGCACCCATTTCTGATAAAAACGCTCAGCAATTTGGGAATAGAGGGATCATATCTTGGTATAATAAAGGCCATATATGAAAGACCTACAGCCAACATCATACTCAATGGGCAAAAACTAAAAACATTTCCCTTAAGAACAGGAACAAGACAGGGATGTCCACTTTCACCACTCTTATTTAATATAGTACTGGAAGTCTTAGCCACAGCAGTAAGACGTGAAGAAAAAATAAAAGGAATCCAAATTGGAAAGGAGGAAGTGAAACTGTCATTATTCGCAGATGACATGATATTGTACATAGAAAACCCTAAAGACTCCATCAAAAATCTACTAGACTTAATAAATGAATTTGGCAAAGTAGCAGGATACAAAATTAACGTCAAGAAATCAATGGCATTCTTATACACCAATGATGAACTCACTGAAAAAGAAACCAAATAAACAATTCCATTTACCATTGCTGCAAAAAAATTAAGATACCTAGGAATAAACTTAACCAAAGAAGTAAAGGACCTATTTGCAGAAAACTACAGGACATTGAAAAAAGAAATAGAGGAAGATATAAAAAAGTGGAAACATATACCTTGTTCATGGATTGGAAGAATTAACATCATTAAAATGTCCATATTACCCAAAGCAATCTATAGATTCAATGCAATCCCCATCAAAATACCAGTGACATATTTCACAGAACTAGAACAAATATTTCAAAAGTTCATATGGAACCAAAAAAGACCCCGAATAGCCACAGCAATCTTGAAAAAGAAGGACAAAGTAGTTGGGATCACAATACTGGATATCAGGTTATACTACAAAGCTACTGTAATCAAAACAGCCTGGTACTGGCACAAGAACAGGCATATAGACCAGTGGAACAGAACAGAGAATCCGGAAATTGACCCAAGACATTATGCTCAATTAATATTTGACAAAGGTGGCAAGAGCATACAATGGAGCAAAGACAGCCTCTTTAATAAATGGTGTTGGGAAAATTGGACAGCTACATGCAAAAAAATGAAACTAGACCATCAACTTACACCATACACAAGAATAAACTCAAAATGGATAAAAGACTTAAATGTGACTCATGAATCCATAAAAATCCTAGAAGAAAATGTAGGCAACAAAATTTCGGACATCATACGCAGCAGAATCTTCACTGATACATCACCTAAGGCAACAGAAACAAAGGGAAAAAGGAACACATGGGACTACATCAAACTCAAAAGCTTCTACACAGCAAAAGAAACAACCATAAAAACAGATAGGGAACCCACTCTGGGAGAGCATAATTGCCAATGATAAATCAGATAAGGGGTTAATCTCCAAAATATATCGAGTGCTCATACAACTCAACAAAAGGAAGACAAAGAACCCAATTAAAAAATGGGCAGAGGAACTAAATAGACACCTCTCCAAAAAGGACATACAAATGGCTAAGAGACATATGAAGAAATGCTCAACATCCCTAATCATCAGAGAGATGCAAATTAAAACAACAATGATGTATCACATCACACCTGTCAGAATGGCCGCCATCAACAAACAAGTGTTGGCGAGGGTGTGGAGAAAAGGGGACTCTAGTACACTGCTGGTGGGAAAGCAGACTGGTGCAGCCACTGTGGAAAACACTATGGTGTTACCTCAAAAGATTCAAAATTGAATTGCCATTTGACCCAGTGATCCCACTTCTAGGAATATACCCTAAGAAGCCTGAAACACCAACCAGGAAGAATACATGTACCCCCATGTTCATAGCAGCACTATTTACAATAGCTAAGATCTGGAAACAGCCCAAGTGTTCATCAGTGGATGAATGGATAAAAAAGCCGTGGTACATGTACACAATGGAGTACTATGCAGCTGTAAGAAAGAAAGATCTCTTATCCTTTGAGACGACATGGAGGGACCTCGAGAGTATTATCCTAAGTGAATCAAGCCAAGCAGAGAAAGACAAATATCACATGATCTCACTTATCTGTGGAATATAATGAACATAACAGTCTGAGGAACAGGGCGGACCCAGAGATGTGGAAGTAGGGTATAGACTGACACTCCTCAGAGGAGGGGGTGGGGGGGAGGGAGGAGATAAAAAAAAAAAAAAAGATTCTCTCTTTGTCTTTAACCTTTTGCACTTTGATGATGATGTGCCTTGGTGTGGGCCTCTTTGGGTTCATCTTGTTTGGGGCTCTCTGTGCTTCCTGGACTTGTGTATCTGTTTCCTTCACCAAGTTAGGGAAGTTTTCTGTCATTATTTTTTCAAATACATTTTCAATTTCTTGCTCTCTCTCTTCTCCGTCTGGCACCCCCATGATGCAAATGTTGCTGTGCTTGAAGTTGACCCACAGGCTCCTTATACTAACCTCATTTTTCTAGATTCTTTTTTCTTTTAGCTGTTCTGATTGGGTGTTTTTTGCTTCCTTATATTCCAAATGTATGGTTTGCTTCTTGGCTTCACCTACTCTACTGTTGATTCCCTGTAAATTACTCTTTATTTCAGTTAGTGCCTCCTTCATTTCTGACTGGTCCTTTATTATGCTCTTGAGGTCCTCACTAAGTTCATTGAGCATCCTTATAAGCAGTGTTTTGAACTCCGCCTGTGTTGGATTGCTTATCTCCATTTCATTTAGTTGTTTTCTTGGAGTTTTGTTTTGTTCTTTCATTTGGGAAATGTTTCTTTGTCTCCTCATTTTGGCTGCCTCCCTGTGTTTGTTTGTATGTATTAGGTAGAGTTGCTATGTCTCCTAGTCTTTGTAGGGTGGCCTATTGTAGTAGGTGTCCTGTAGGGTCCAGTGGCACAGCCTCCCTGGTCACCCCAGCTGGGCCCTCGAGGTGCACCCCTCATGTGGACTGTCCACACTTCTGTTGTAATTGAGTCTTAATTGCTGTTGGCACATCAATGAGAGGGATTTACTCAGGCTGATCAGCTGGAAGACTGGCTGTGCCCACTGACCTCTGACTACCTTCGAGGGTCAGCTGTGCAGGGCCCACCGCACAGCGCAAGACTTACTTCAGCAGGGCTCTGATACCCACTGAATCCACTCCTTGAGTGTGTCACTTGTGGAGGTGGTTGGGTGGTGGTGCTTCGATGTGGTCTGAAGCTGTCCACCGGGTGTGCTGGCTCTGGGGCAAGGTCAGCCACTGCCTGTGTTCTACCTGGGGCCACCAGGCATAAGCTACAAAGTGATCTGCTGATGGCTGCTTCTTGTGCTGGGCTTGGAGGTATCTAGGCAAAACCAAGCTGTGGCCCAAGGCTGGCTGCTTCTAGTGCCAGGCCTGGGGCCACTTAGCAAGAGGTATAGGGCTTGCTGTGGCCAGATGCTGCTTGTTTGAGAGAATTTAGGAAAATCTGAAGCAGGAACCATAACAGGCCAATGCTGTGGTAAAGCCACTGGAAACAGCTTGGGTGGGCCCAAAAGTTAGGTAGGACAGGGCCTCAAGGTATCACCAGGGCGGGGCAAACAGTATGAACCAGGTTGCTGGAGTCCCAGATATGGCACCTGTCTGTAGGCCTCGTGGAGAAAGGGCTCACCAAAGGAACATCGGCCTCTGCCAGCACGTCTGTCTGGGAGAAAGCTGCCTCTCCAGCCCTCGCCCCAATGCCAAACAATTCAGTTCTTCCCCCTTATGTCTCTGGTGCCTTTCAGGCTGCCTCCTCTCCACACCGGAGCTCAGAGGGAGCAAGTCCGAGTAAGTCCGTGCATGGTTCCTTTTAGAGGAACTGCCTGGGACTCCTGCAGCCTCAACCTCCCTCAGCTTCAGTTCCTGCTGGTCTTTGCAGCCAGAAATTATGGGGACTTTTCTTCTTGGTTCTGGAACCCTGAGCTTGGCACCTGGTGTGGGACGGGGACCCCTCACTCCTCGGAGGACCTTCATAGCCGAGGTGTCCCTCCTGGTTTTCATCTGCCACACGTGGGTGTGGGACCAGCCTATTCGTGCCTCTGCCCCTCCTACCACTCTTGATGTGGCCTCTTCTTTAATTTCGTAGTTGTAGGACTTGCATTCAGCTTGATTTTAGGCAGTTCTGAAGGATGTTTGTTCTGTAGTTTAGTTGTAATTTTGATGTGGTTGTGGGAGGAGGCGAGTACCATGTTTACCTGTGCCGCCATCTTGACCGGAATTCACTCTAGTTCTTTGTTTATTGTAGTATTTTGTAATAACTGCTTCAGTAGATCTACAGTTGAGAATCTTAAAGGCTCTGGACTCCTCATCCTGCATGCTGCCCACTTGTTCCTTTGATAGAAAACTAATGGAAGTTATTGTGTGAGCAGGTCATGGCTGCAATCTGGCAGTTGTAGACCATTTATCACACATTTACTGATTACTCACTGTGAGCCAGGTATATGAATGATCAAAGCAGTATTCAGTGGACAGATAGGCAAATAAAGTGTTATAATCTAATAGATAATCCAAGGGTAGTCTTTTTCTGTCACTAACTGAACTGAATCTTCTGAATGCTGTATCCTTGAAGAGAAACATGTCTCTTTAAAGGATATAAATAATACTGTTTAGCCCTGATATATTTGAACATTTAATATTGAGAAGCAAAAGCAGAGCCAATACAGATGTGGAGTTATGTTCAATGGAAAGCTGACCAGGTCCAATAGTACTCATGGAGTAAATTATATCAGAAATTTTCTATGGCATAGTCAGGATTTGAGAGGCCTCCAGAGCCCCCGGACCAGCATGATAAAAGAACTATGTCCTCCTTCCTATTCCCAAACTAAAGCTAAGTACACAAACACACAAAGTAAAGGGATGAGTGGAAAACGGGCTGAGTTGACAAAGTTACCCCTAATAGAATAAGTGCAATGAAAATGAGAGACTTCCAGAAGGAAACTTTGTTCTACCACAACCCCAAAGTAGTCACAGGGTCAGCTGAATACATTTCAGGTCACATGTAAGACAAATTATTTTCATGGAAATAATTTTGGATATATATACAAAGAATGTTTGTTTTTGAAAATAAGGTAACCCACCACCACCACTTCCTTTGTTATGGAAACAAACCTCAATTAAAGTTTTAATCCTGGAAAGAGAATCTTCAGGAGGGAAAATTCTAGCACTGTCCTCATTGGTTTAACCATCTTGTGATTTTTGTCATTTCTCTTTGAATCACCACCACTGTGATGGCCCCCAGGGAAGTTTCATGATAGATCTGTGCTTACAGATGAGATTCTTTGGTGGGGATGGGCTATTTAGGGGCCCCCATATCTCCCCATTGGGCTTTGGCTACCCTATAATGATGACTCTCATTTTGAGAATTTTGACATTACTTCTATATAGTATCTAGTGGTTAAGTACACAGACTCTGAAGCTCAACTGGGTGGGTGAGAATCCCAGCTGTGTCATTTACCAAGCTGTGGGACCTTGGGCACATTACTTAACCTCTCTGTCTTCATTTGTGCATCTGCAAAATGGAGGTATTAACTGTACCTATTAACATTATTTTTAAAATTCAATGAAGTACGTAATGCATAGATAACACTACCTGGCACATATATAACTGGTAATATCTGTATACATGTCACCCCAAAGCATAGCAGAATTTTGCCAACTACCACATCTTCTATGTCTCTGGATCTATCCCTCCATTCCAGGTGGAAGTGGATGAGGGAAAATGGACAGGTCAAGGTGAGGCCAATTTTACCATTTGATATTCCACAGATCACCTCTAGCCTCACTAGATATCACCATATGATGGAGATCTTTGCCCCCACGGAGGGACAATATTTCCTGTATGGTACGGGTGCCGGCCAACATACACAGATGCTAGCTGTTAACAACCAGCGCTGCCAAACTGGTGCATCCTGGCTAAATATTAGCCCTGCCCCAGTGTCTGTCTTCCTGAACAGAAGCACTTGTTTATCTTCATGGGTTCCATACACATCTGAGCATTGACAAGAGGCCTCTTTATGCCCCCCAACTGTAGGGTCTTTCTGCTTACTGGCACCTCTTGACTTCCTTCCACTATTAGAATTACACATAGTGATTTTTGATTTGAGGTTGAACTGGTAGGACTTGCTCCTTCAGTATTCCCTTTATAGAATCTAAGACACAGCCTCATTCAATTGAGTTTAATTTATACCTCATTTGGATTTCAACTGTCAACGCTCACAGATAACTATTTTACAGCTCTCTTAAAATAGATTAGAAAGGTTTTCAGAGTTCCCCTTCCCCATCTCCTGTCCATTCCTCTGTAGCTATAGAAACTCTTTAGGGGAAATTTTGCCCAAATAACCCTATGTACAGACATTTCATTCTCACTTTAGGTGATGGGGGTTGGAGTTGAAGTCTACTGTCTCCTTGTATTCTAGTAAAATGCTGGCCCCTACCTCCCAGTGCCCTCCCCCACTCAATCCTTTTCTCTCTCCAGGAGTACCTGCATACTCCTGTGCTAGGCATTCTCCTCACACTAGGTTCACAATGCCCACTGTCTGGATAAATCAGTTTTCACAACCATGACCCATAGCTCCAGCCCACCTCACCTAAGGGCATTTCAGCAAGCCTCTACAGCTGCTGCAATGGGGAGAAACTGACATTTTGTCAAAATCTGACAAGCCTCCACTAAGTAAACATCTTGAAGTGAAATTAACTATAATTTCCCTCTCTCTGCCCAAAATCACATTTTTCTCAGAGATGGGTACCTCTCTTCCCTCAGTCTCCCTCATTCAAATGGCCATGAGCAAATGGGTCTCTGCCCCTGCTCTGTTTCTAAACCTGTGCTGATGCTGGGACAACCCTAGGAAATTGGCTAACCCACCATCCTGCCTCCTCTACCAGGATGTGGCAGAGTCAGGGTCGGTTATCTTGTACTGCCCCTTTCCAGGAGGCCAATTGGCCAAGACTTTGAATTGCCTAGACCCCAACCTTCACCACTGGCACCCTGCTAGTTGACCTCACATGCTAACATTGGTTGTTTGTTTGCTCCATGGTCTCTTAGATCTTAGAGCAGTGGTTCTTGATCAGGAGTGATTTTGCTCTCCCAGGGGACATTTGGCAATGTCTGGAGATATTTTTGATTGTCAAAACTAGGAAGTGGGGAAGCTACTGGCATCTAATGAGTAAGACCAGATATGATGCTACATGCCCTACTATGCACGGGCAGCCCCCTACAACAAAAATTTACCTGGTCCCTAATGTCAGTAGTGCAGAAGTTGGGACATGCTGCATGCTAAGAAGGACTACCTGCTTCACTGGACTCCTGGATGGCTATTCCACAAGATGGCTTGTCCTCAAGGACCCTTTACTGGTCATCCCACCAATAAGTCCATTGGGAGATCTCTCTTTCCTACTAATGGATATTTTTACCCTCAATTGCAACTATCTGCCCCTGGCGTGCTTGCATACCACAAGCAGTAGTGGTCTGGCTGACCTTCATTTCTATCTCAGCACTTTGTCTGTAGGTTGGCTATACTCAAGGACCTGAAGATCCTCAAGGTCTGCTTCATGATCTCTGTAACTATTCCTTCCACTTTCTGGTGAAGTCTTTCTCACTACTAGCAACCTTCCAACTTGCTAACAAGGCCAAATAATTCCAATTCTATTGCTGCCGCCACCTAATTTCTTTAATAAAACAAAACCCAAGACCTCTAAGATATTAGCCCTGAAGGAAGAGCAGTGAGTTGAGAGGACCATCTACTGAAGGATATAAAAATAAAGTCCTGAATCGATGAAGAAACATACTTTGTTATAATTATAAAGATGTGACTTCTTTTCTAAATATCTGTAAATTCGGTGCCATCCTGATCAAAACCCCCAAAGGGTTTTTTAACCTGACAAAATGACTCTCAAGTTTATCAGAAAGCATAAAAATGTAAGAATAGCTAATACCCAAAAAGGAGGAATAAGAAACAAAGACCCTAGTAGACATTAAAATGAATAAAATAACTAGTTAAGCGGGGACATTTACAGAAGAACAAAGTTGGAGGACTGATGCTACCCAACTTCCAGGCTTACTGTGAAGCTACAGTAATCAAGACAGTGGTATTGGTAAGAGAAGAGACAAATAGATCAATGAATGGAATAGAGGACCTAGAAATAGACTTACATGAATATAATCAACTGATCTTTGACAGAGGAGCAAAGGCAGTACAAGGGAGCACAGAGTCTTCAACAAATGGTACTGGAACAACTAGACATCTACATGCAAAAAAGTAAATCTAGACTCATACTTTACATCCTTCACAAAAAGTAACTCAAAATGGATCTCACAGATCTAAATGTAAAGTGCCAAACTATAAAACTCTTAGAAGATAATAGGAGAAAACCTAGGTGACCTTGGGTGTAATGATGCCTTTTTAGATACAACACCAAAAACAGATCCATGAAAGAAATAATAAGCTGGACTTCATTAAAATTTAAAACTTCTGCTCTCTGAAAGACAATGTCAGGAGAATGAGATGACAAGCCACAGACTGAGAGAAAATATTTTCAAAAAAAGTATTTACAGCCCTGGCCGGTTTGGCTCAGCTGTTAGAGTGTCGGCCCACGGACCACAGAGTCCCGGGTTCGGTTCCTGCTGAGGGCACGTACCTCGGTTGCAGTTTGTCCCCCCTGGTTGGGGTCATGCGGGTGGCAGCCACTCGATGTGTCTCTCTCACATCAATGTTTCTCTCTCTCTTCCTCCCTCTCTCCATCCTGCTCTATCTGAAGATAAATGCAAAAAAATGTCCTCGGGTGAGGATAAAAAAAAAAAGTTTTTACAAAGGAGTTTCACATTATATGCTATCAGGAAAATGCAAATTAAAACAATGAGAAACCACTACACAACATATTAGAAATGCCAACATCTGGAAAAACACAATACCAAATGCTCACAAGGATGTCAAGCAGCAGAAACTCTCATTCATTGCTGGTGGGAATGCTAAATGATACTGCCATTTTGGAACACAGTTGGGCAGTTTCACAAACTAGGTCTACTCTTACCATGTCATCCAGCAGTTGTGCCCCCTGATATTTACCCAAAGGAACTGAAAACTTTTGTCCACACAAAAACCTGCACATGGATGTTTATAACACTTTTATTCATCATTGCTGAAACTTGGCAGCAATCAAGATGTCTTTTAGTAGATGAATAGATAAATAAACTGTGGTACATCCAGACAGTGGAATATTATTCAGTGCTAAAAAGAAATTAGCTATCAAGCCATGGACAGACATGGAAGAACCTTAGATGCATATTACTAAGTGAAAAAGCCAATCTGAAGAGGCTGCATACTGTATAATTTCAACTCTGACATTCTGAAAAGGCAAAACTATGAAGACAGTAAAAATATGAGTGGTTTCCAAGGGTTGAGGGTGGGGAGGGAAGATAAAGTGGAGCCCAGAGGATTTCTAGGGCAGTGAAAATACTCTTTATGATACCATAATGATGGTTACATGTCATAGATTTGTCCAAACCAATAGAATGTACAATATCAAGAGTGAGCCATAATATAAACTTTGGGCTTTAGGTGATTATGATGTGTCAGTGTAGGTTCATCAAGTTTAGCAAAGGTACCACTCTGGTGGGAAATGTTGACAATAGTGGAGGCTATGCATGTGCGGGGGCAGGGCTATATGGGAAATCTCTGTACCTTCCCCTCGGTTGTGCTGTAAACCTTAAACTGTGCCTAAAGACATAAAGTTAATTTTTAAAAAAATTTTTGGCACTTACTAATATAGAAAAACACAGACAGAAGAATGTAACAAAATAGATCCAGGTGTATATAAAAATCTATATGACAAAGGTTGCATTTCAAGAAATAAATCAACAAATGGTGTTGGAATAATTTAGTAAATAGTGTTGGAATAATTAGCCAAGTATTTGCATGAAATGTAGGCATTTCTACCTTACTATTTACACAAAAATAAATTTCAAATTGATCAGAGATATAAATGTAAAAAGCAAGACCCTTAAAGAACAAAACTGAACATGTATTACTATGTGTACAAATTTGAGGTTGGGACGGTCTTTCTAAGAAAGACTCAAAATCCAGAAGTCAAAAAATAAAAGGAATTAATAAATTTGATTACATAAAGTATAAATTAAAAACATTATAGAAACTGATGGCATTCTTATACACCAATAATGAACACTCAGAAAGAGAAACTTAAAAAACAATCCTATTTACCATTGCAACAAAAAACCAAATAAGATACCTAGGAATAAACTTAACTAAGGAGGTGAAAGACCTGTTCTCAGAAAACTATAGGACATTGAAAAAAGAAATTGAGGAAGATATAAAAAAGTGGAAACATATACCATGTTCCTGGATTGGAAGAATCAACATCATTAAAATGTCCATACTACCCAAAGCAATCTACAGACTCAATGCAATCCCTAATAAAGTCCCAATGGCATATTTCACAGATCTAGAACAAATACTCCAAAAGTTTATGTGGAACAAAAAAAGACCCTGAATAGCCATAGCAATCTTGAAAAAGAACAAAGTGGGAGAGATCACAATACCAGATACCAAGTTATACTACAAAGCTATCGTAATAAAAACAGCCTGGTACTGGCACAAGAACAGGCATATAGATCAATGGAACAGAACAGAGAATCCAGAAACTGACTCAAGACAGTATGTGCAATTAATATTCGACAAAGGAGGCAAGAGCATACAGTGGAAAAAAGACAGTCTCTTCAATAAATAGTATTGGGAAAATTGGACAGGTACATGCAAAAAAATGAAACTAAACCACCAACTTACACCATACACAAGAATAAACGCAAAATGGATAAAAGACTTAAATGTAACTCATGAAACATATAAATCCTAGAAGAAAATGTAGGCAGAAAAATTTCAGACATCATATATAGCGGAATTTTCACTGATACATTGCCTAGGGCAAGAGAAACAAAGGAAAAAATAAATTGGACTACATCAAACTAAAAAGCTTCTGCACAGCAAAAGAAACCACCATCAAAATGAAAAGGGAACCCACTCTCTGGGAGAATATATTTGCCAACGATACTTCGGATAAAGGGTTAATATTCAAAATATATGGAGTACTTATACAACTCAACAAAAGGAAGACAAACAATCCAATTAAAAATGGGCAGAAGGTCTGGCTGGTGTGGCTCAGTAGTTGAGCGTCGACTGATGTACCAAGAGGTCGCAGGTTCGATTCCCAATCAGGACACATTCCTAGGTTGTGGGCCAGATCCCCAGTGGGGAGCATGCAGGAGGCAGCCAATTGATGTTCTCTCTCATCGATGTTTCCATCTCTCTTTCCCTGTCCTTTCCTCTCTCTCTAAAATCAAGAAAAAAAAAAATGGGCAGAAGACCTGAATAGACACTTCTCCAAGCAGGACATACAAAAGGCCAGGAGACATATGAAAAAATACTCATCATCTCTAATCACCAGAGAGATGCAAATTAAAACATACTATAAGATATCACCTCACACCTGCCAGAATGGCGGCCATCAACAAATCCTCAAACAAGAAATGCTAGCGAGGGTGTGGAGAAAAGGGAACTCTAGCACACTGCTGGTGGGAATGCAGACTGGTGCAGCCACTGTGGAAAACAATATGGTGCTTCCTCAAAAAATTAAAAATGGAATTGCCATTTGACCCAGTGATTCACTTCTACGAATGTATCCTAAGAAGCCTGAAATACCAATCAGAAAGAATATATGTACCCCTGTGTTCATAGCAGCATATTTACCATAGTTAAGGTCTGGAAACAGCCCAAGTGTCCATCAGTAGATGAGTGGATAAAAAAGCTGTGGTACATATACACAATAGAATACTATGCAGCTGTAAGAAAGAAAGATCTCTTACCCTTTGAGAAAACGTGGAGGGACTTGGAGAGTATTATGCTGAGCAAAATAAGCCAGTCAGAGAAAGACAAATAACACATGCTCTCACTTATTTATGGAGTATCACGAACATGAATAGGCAATTTGCTGAAGTGACAATGTAAATGGTTGATAAACATGAACCAATATGTCACAATATGTCAACAATAAAAATAAATAAATAAATAAATAAATAAATAAATAAATAAACAAATAAATAAGAAAAGGCCTTACATCCTAGGAAGACTGGAGATTAAACTGAAGATAACTCATTTCTCAAATAAATTATTGGAAGCTCTCTGTACTCTTTTTTTTTCCCCCTCACCCGAGGACATTTTTGCATTTATCTTCGGATAGAGCAGGAGGGAGGGAGAGAGAGAAACATCGATGTGAGAGAGATATATTGACTGGTTGCCACCCACACGACCCCAACCAGGGCCAGGGACAAACTGCAACTGTGGTACATGCCCTCAGCGGGAACCGAACCTGGGTCTCTCTGGTCCGCAGGCCGATGCTCTAACTGCTGAGCCAAACTGGCCAGGGCACCCTCTGTAGTCTTTACCCACTTTGTGCCACACCTTTAGGATTTTATAAGAAATTAAAGCTTTATGTATAAGCAAACACTGAAATTGAAGATAAAATTGGAGCTCCAAGCCCCCTACCAAGACAGTGGGAAGAGTCTATGGAAATTTGGACATTCACTTCTGGAGAGGGGAGGAGTGCCAATATTCACATACACGTTCTCTAGTGTGGCCTCTCTCCTGAGTTCTGGAGCCTTATACCCAGGTGCTTGCTGGGCTTCTCCCCTTGAAGACCCACAGGCAACTCACGATCACCATGCTCTCACCTCTTCCCTGGGAACCTGCTCCTCTTCTGTGTCTTGCATGTCAGTGATGACACCACCTTCCATGCAGTTACCTCGGCCAGAAACCTACAAATAAATCATCTAGAGTAGTGGTCTTTTTCCATTGAGGGCCAAATATGAAATATTTGAAGCTTTGCAGGCCATATATTCTCTGTCACAACTAGTCAACTCTGTCTTTGCAGGAAGAAAGCAGCCATAGACACTATGTAGCAAATGGATGGGGCTTTGTTCCAATAAAACTTCAGTTATGTGCACTGAAATTTCATATAATTTTCATATCTTACAAAATATTTTTGTTTTGATTTCTTTGTAACTACTTAAAAACAGAATCTGTTCTTAGGTCATGGGTTCATCTTGTAGAGATAGGCGGGCCAGATTTAGTTGCTCTGGGACCCTCACTCTCCTTCCTTCCCACATCTAATCAGGCAAGTCCTACAGAGCTGACTTTCTAAACAGTTCTGGAAGCTGTCCCACCTCTTCATCCACACTTACACTATTTTAGTTTAGGTGCTTGTCCATATTGCTTTTTGACATGGACAGTTAAGCTAAAGTGAAGACTACAAGGAAAGATCCTCTACAACCAAACACTTGGAAGTACACATGCTTCTCATGTTTTTAAGTTCCTCATAGGGTGAAATATAAGCTACAAATGAGTTTGCCTCTTCCTTCACCTGGCACTGGAGAAACAATATGTTATTGTGTGCCACTGTTTTCTGAGGTGGCCTGGAAGGAGAGTTAATGGTGCTCTGCAATCTGGGCACAGTGAAAGGGACTGCAAAGCAAAGAATGGAGAGAACTTGACCGCATGCTGGCTTTGTCTAACCTCAGGGGCTGGCTGGACTAGGTCTGGTCCCTTTCCTCCAAAGGTCTTCAGACTGGACATTCAGATCTACTTTAGCTTGGAGTCACACCATCTGCATGTAGCTAGGACCCAGCTAATCTGTCAAAGACATCTGAGGCATTTGCTCCTCAATTTCTAGTCCTCCGCTTTGTCTATACTTTCAGTGTGGCATTGGACAGTGGCAGCATTCTTCTCTGGAAACATGACGAGTGGCAAAATATCATGAGAATTCACCCTGTCTACATGATGACAGTCACCAAATCTTGCTGGAAGCAAGGTAAATCACTCTTTGATGTCACCCTTCAGGTGTAAATAAAGGGGAAAGCCAATCTAGTTCCTATTTTCTTGTATTCCTTTGCTGGAATTTAAGGAGCATTTTACCCTGGCCAGTTTGGCTCAGCGGTTAGAGCATTGGCTCGCGGACCAGAGAGACCCAGGTTCAGTTCCCGCAAAGGGCATGTACCTCGGTTGCAGTTTGTCTCCGGCCCTGGTTGGGGTCGTGTCGGTGGCAGCCACTTGATGTTTCTCTCTCTCTTTTCCTCCTCTCCCTCCCACTCTATCTGAAGATAAATGCACAAATGTCCTCGGGTGAGGAGAAAAAAACAACACATTTTATATTTTTGATTGTTTCTTTTTATGTTGTCTAATAAGTCAGTTTCTGAATAAAGCATCTTTTGGATTATTTTGGACAGGATGATTGTAAGTATCTACACTGTCTTTTAATTTTAAATGACCATTTTTTCCTCATAAAAATGAGTTATGACAGCAAAGTGATCATTGGAAAATGCAAAAATCCTTCCCCCAACAAACACCTAGAAATGCTTTATAAAATATAATATCACAAATAGTTATTTCATACCATCTCCCCTCTCCTCTAACCTCCCATTTCCTCTCTACCATCTCACTGTCAGCAATCTTTCTTCCGATTTCATTGAAAAACAAAAACAAAACAGAAGGAATCACAAGAGAATGCCCTCGTCCTCGTCCTCTCGGTTGCCAAATCTACCAGCCTCCCTGCTGATCTTTTTAATCTAATCTCATGGCCATAGATATGGTGATGGCACCCAAATTTGTATCACCAACCCAGATTTCTCTAAACTCAAAAATCCTATACCCAATTGTATAATGACCTCTCCCATTGTATAGTTCAAATTAAACCTGGTCAAAATAGGACTATTGGTTTCCACCCCCAAAACTTGCTCTTTTCTCAGAGTTGCCCATCTCAGTAAGTAGTGTCACTACTTAATCAGTTGCTCAGGTCAGAAACCTAGGAGGCCAATTCACCATCTCTCACACTGTGCATCTAATCCTTTAGCAACTATTTTTGGATGTACCTTCAAAATATACCTCTAATCTTACCCTTTCTCACCACCTCCATTACCATCATCATAGTCCAAATAACTTTCATCTCCTGCCTAGCCAAGAACAATAGCCTTCTAACTTATCTTCCTGAATCCACTACTTACTACATTCAAGTCCATTCTCAACTCAGCAGCTGAAGTGATCCTTTTAAAACATAAGGCAGATCATGTCATGCCCCTGTTCAAACCTCCCAGTGGCTTTTCTTCTCACTCCAATAAAAGCAAAAGCCTACGAAGCCCTGGCTAATCTGGCACTTTGGACCTCTGGAGAACTTCTGCCATCCTTCTCCACTTCCCTGGTCTGCTCCAATCACACAGGCCTCCTAGCTGTTCCTTGAACACACCATATACACTTCCACCTCAAGGCATTTACACTTGCTATTACCTCTGTCTGAAATGCTCTTGCTCAAAATAATGCCATAGCCTTCTTCATTTCATTCAGGTTTCTATTTAAATGTCACCTTATCACAGAGTCCTTCCCTGAATAATAACTTCTCATTTCACTCCCAGTATTCTCCATACCCTTATAACCTGCTTTATTTTTCTCCATACCAATTCACACCCGCTGACGTTATGGTATTGCATTTTCTTGTTTGTTTTTTTATTCTCACCCGAGGACATTTCTGCATTTGTCTTCAGACAGAGCGGGAGGGAGAGAGGGAGGAAGAGAGAGAGAGAGAGACATCGATATGAGAGAGACACACCGACTGGTTGCCACCCACACGACCCCAACTGGGGCCAGGGACAAACTGCAACCAAGGTACATGCCCTTAGCGGGAACAGAACCCAGGCCTCTCCAGTCCATGGGCTGACGCTCTAACCGCTGAGCCAAACCGGCCAGGGCTTCTTGTTTGTTTATGGTCTCTCTCTCGCAAGTAAAATGTAAGCTTCATGAGGGCAAGGTCTTTATCTTGTTCACTGGTGTAACCCCAGCTCTGAAAACAGTTCCTAGCCCATATTAGAAGCTCAATAAATATTTACTGAATTAATGGCTGAAAGGTACAGTTGAGATCATAAGCAAATAAGGTGCCAGAAAAGACGAGAGAACTAAAAACGAGAGTAGTGTACAGGTACCCTGTGATCTAGTGACATGAGATTTGACCACTATGGCCAAGACTGTCTGTTATCCCCCAGTATCCATTCTCCTCCATATCTATAGTAACAGAACTCCTAGTTTTTAGCTGGACAAATGACCACCCAGAATAAAGACTACTGTGACTAAGTTCTGACCAATGAGATACAAAAGCAAATGTCATATAGAAGCTATATAAAATCTTCCTTATAAGACAGCTGTTATATTCTGTCTTCTTGACCTCTTCCTCTTTCCTGCTGGTTGGAATGTAAAAGTAAAGGCTAGAGCTGGAACAGCCATCTTGGACCATGAGGTGATCTGAAAAACAGGCTACATAGAGTGGAACAACAAAATAGAAAGAACCTGGGTGCCTGAGAGCATGGTAAGGGCAAACACTCCATACCAGCCTGGACTGTCTTTCTCTGGACTGTAATGTGAGACACTGTTATTTTGGAGCTCCGTTGCTCTCAGCTTTCAGTACAATGCAAATACAGAGAGGGGAGCTGAGGTCCTGAAACTAAGAGCGTCACATATGTCCTGGACCCTCAATTAGTTACTCTCTTGGTGAAATGGCAAATTAGAAAAAAGTCCATCTGTTGGCAGAGGAGACTAAACGAAAGATTGGTTACCTAGAGTTCTGAGCAGAAAAACAGAACTTGAGAAATCATAACCACTAATAGGGAAGGATTTTATAAACAAAACATAAAAAGCAGAACCCAAAGGGGGAAATGATAAATCTGAACACATTAAAATAAAAGTATAATTCTAAATGACAAAAGACACCATAAATAAAGTTAAAAACATGCCACAGACTACATAAGCAACAAAGGATTAGCGCAAGAAAAATATAACCCGATAAATCAATAAAAAAAAGACAAATAACCTAGTAAAATCAATGGGGAAAGGACATGAAGAGGTAGTTCATAGAAGAGGAAACTTTAATGACCAGTCAACAAAGGAAAATGTACCCAATATCCATATTGATTATGGAAATGTTAATTAAAATAATAACTTACCCTTCTTGACACCCCACTGTACCAGGCACCATTCCAAATGTTTTACATAAGAGACTATTTTACACCTATCAAATTGGCAAAACTTTTAAAAGCACCACAAATAAGTTTTGGCAAAAATGTGAAGCAATGGAAACTTGCAGGCACTACTGATAAGAGTATGACTTTATAGGGCCATTTGGTAATACTGAGTAGAGTGGAAGATGCAAATATCCCTTCTAGATTGACACCTAGAGAAACTTGCATGGATGCCAAAAATTTTCATAGCAGCCCTATTTGTAATAGTGAAAAAAATGGAAACAATGCAAATGTCCTCCATCAGAATAGATAAGTAAACATACACACTCTGGAATATTCTACAAGGAAAATGAATGAACTACAGCTACATGTGTTAACATTAATGAGTCTCACAGACAAAATACTGAATGAAGAAGGCAAGTTTTAGAACATGTACGGATTACCATTTTTATATAGTTTTAAAATATGCAAAATATTCTTATATTACTTAATGAATGCACTCATTGTAGCAGTAGTAGAAAAATATTCAATATAATGAGACCTCTAAGGAGAGATGGTGTAGGAAAGACTCTGGGAAGTGTGCATATGAGGTGTCAATTATGTCCATAATGTCTTAATTCTCAAAAAGAAAGAAAGTAAACTCAGGCAAATATAGTATAGGATTACAGTTTAATAAAGCTAACTTTATTAAAGTTATAACCCAGTTTAATGGGTATATGTGTGTCCATCATGTTGGTTCCTACACATTTCTGCAGGCTTGAAATATTAACAATAAAAATATAAAACCAAATCAAAGTAATCCAATCATATTGAGAAAAAAATGAGAAAGAAGCCAAAAAATTACATAATCATATCACCCAAAAATGTTAACATTTTACTCTACATTTTTTCATTGAATTCTAGCACTTACTGAACCCCTACGTTGTGCCCAATCAGAATACTAGATATTTTAGATACCCCGAGCCAATAATACTGTGACATTTCTGAATGACACCCTGGCATATGCATTGCCAAAATCTATGGCAAAAGGGTCACAGCTCTCTTAAATAATATCTTTAAAATGTATGCTTAAATTTTCAATATTCATCAAATGGATTACTCATCATTTTCTGGAAATAACAGTAACTAACACTTTTATTGAGCATTTGCTATGCGCCAGGACCTGTTCTAACTACTTTACATGAATTAACACATCTAATCCTCACAGCAACCCTCTAAAATATGTTATTACCACAATCATCCCCATTTTCAAAAGGAAGAAGCTGAGGCACAGAGAAGTTAGGTAACTTGCACAGGTCATGCAGCTAGTAAGTGATGGAGCCAGGATTCAAACCAGGCAGTCTGGCTCCAGAGACCTTTCTCTTAACCACTATGAAATCTTACTTTCAGTATCACTGTTTTACAATAATAATAAGTTTGGATGGTTGTGTGTGGCAAATGGAATCATTATCGAGAGTTGATAATTGAACTCCAACATGGCATTGCCTTAATTAATCCTATTTCATATGTATATGGCTTATCTCCTTAATCAGAGCACAAACTTCAGAAAGGCAGACACCATATTTTAAGATAATTTTTTTTGTAGATTACTCTGTACCTTCAAAAATGTTATTTATGCAAAGAATATTTTCACTAAGTACGTACTGAATGATTGAAAGGAAATACAAAAACACCCATGAACCTTTCCACACTGAGGCATAAAAGTTTAATTTCCTAGAGCAATCAGGAAAGATATTCCTCAAGAGAGTATTTTCTATTATTTTGGTTTTCATTAACATATTTGTTAACAGCAGCTTTACTGAGATATCACTCATTTAAAATGAGTTCAATGCCTTGGCTGGTGTGGCTCAATTAGTTGAGTATGGTCCAATACACCGAGAGGTTGCCAGTTCAATTCCCAGTCAGGGCACACACCCAGGTTGAAGGCTCAATACCCAGTAGGGGGCATGCAGGAAGCAGTTGATCGATGTTTCTCTCTCCCCCTCTCCCTTCCTCTCTCTCTAAAATCAATAAAAATATATTTTAAAAATTATAAATAAAATGAATTCAATGATTTTCAGTTTCATCAACCACCCTTCCCATCCCAAAACCCTGTGTCTCTTAGCATCATTAGCAACCATTCCTCTTGTCATCCCACTTCTCCCAGCCCCAGGCAACTATTAAACTAGTTTCTGTCTCTATAGACTTGCCTCTTCTGGACATCTCATATAAATGGAATCAGATAATATGTGGTCTCTTGTGACTGACTTCTTTCATTTAGCATAATGTTTTCAAGGTGGTATATCCATACAGTGAGCTATTATTTGGCAATAAAAAGGAAAAATTCATTAACTGTTCTATGCAACCAACTTACTAATGTATTGTAAAATTTCAGTCATATTTATACTTTTAAAAACGTTTTACTTTTTTCCCAGCTGGGGTGGCTCAGTGGGTTGAGTGTTGTCCCATGTACCCAGAGGTTGCCGGTTCGATTCCCAGTCAAGGCACATGCCTGGGTTGCAGGCTTGATCCCCAATAGGAAGCATGCAGGAGGCAGCTGATTGATATTTCTCTCTCTTCAATGTTTCTATCTCTCTCTCCCTATCCGTTCCTCTCTCTGAAATCAATAAAAACATATTTTAAAAAAAATGTTTTACATTTTTATTGTGGTAAAATACACATAACATAAAAATATCCATTTTAACCAGTAAGTGTACAATTCAGTAGCATTAAGTACATTCACATTGTTGTGCAACCATCACCACCATCCATCTCCAGAACTTTTTCATCATCCCAAACTGAAATTCTGTATGCATTAAGCAATAACTCTTCATTTCCCATTCCCCTCAGACTTTGGCAATGACCATTGTACTTTCTGTCTCTATGAATCTGACTATTCTAGACACCTCATATAAAAAGAATAATACAATATTTGTCCTTTGATTACTCATTTCACTTAGCATGTCATCAATGTTCATCACTGTTGTAGCATGTGTCAGAATTTCCTTCCTTTATAAGATTGAATAATATTCCATTGTATGTACATACTACATCTTGCTTATCCATTATCCATCAATGGATACTTGGGTAGCTTTCATGTTTTGGCTATTGTGAATAATGCTGCTATGAACATGAGTTTACAAATATCTGTTCAAATCACTGCTTTCAAGCCTTTGGGTATATATCTAAAAGTAGAATTGCTGGATAATATGATAATTCTATGTTTAAATTTTTGAGGGACTGCCAAACTGTTTTCCACAATGGCTGCACCATTTTACAATGGACAAGTGTTTCAATTTCTTCACATCCTCACTGAGCCTTGTTATTTACTGTTTTCTTTTTTTTTTTTTTTTAAATAATAGCCATCCTAGTGAAATGGTACATTGTGGTTTTGATCTGCATTTCCTTAATGATTATACCTTATTTTATTTTTTCTGTATTGATTCTTTAGAGAGAGAGGAAGGGAGAGGGAGAGAGAGATAGAAACATCGATGAGAGAGAACATCGATTGGCTGCCTCCTGCATGCCCCCCACTGGGGATTGGGCCCACAACCTGGGCATGTGCCCTGACTGGGAATCAAACTCTTGGTGCATGGGTTGACGCTCACCACCGAGCCACACTGGCCGGGGGATTATACCCTCTTTTAAATAAATCCTATTATCTCCTAAATACTTTAAGAAAATTAAAGAATATGTTTACAAAATCTATAATCTCCACAAATGTCTAGAAGTTATTAAATTTAGTTTGTTTAAAGTCAAGTCTACCTGTAACGGAGGAAATTAACTGCTTCAATACTGTAGTATAAATATGGTAGGCACTGTGTTAAACACTTATCACAGGTTAGGTTCTCCAGGACATAAACCCTGAGAGAGAGTTTATAATATAGGCTGTTAAGTAAGACATGTCCTTGGGATGAATACCTGTAGGAGAGAGGGAAAGAAAGTAGGATTGGGGTCCTCAATAATTTTTAGAATTTAATGGGGTCCTGAGATTTTAGAAAATTTGAGAGAATACTGGGGGAGGTAAAACCCCCTTAGACTCATTTCAAATCAAATATTTATCTGACTACTAAATTTGAAAGACCTTCTCTCCCATTTCTCATCTCTCATCTCTCCTCTCTCTCTCTCTCTCTCTCTCTCTCTCTCTCTCTCTCGCTCTCTCTCTCCTCCATTTCTTTTCCCACTTGTTCCTAAAACTCTGTCCCCTCCTAGATGTGTTTCACTCTGCATCCTTGTCTACAGCATATGTTTATCTCACCTTCTACTCTATATTCTTTCTATGGGTTGCAAGAAATTCAATTGCTCCTGTTTCCATGCTGGTAGTTGCATTCTCTTTGATGAAGACAGATCCAATACTTTCATGAAGACAGATCCAATACATTATATAGAGTTTGGTTTGCTTTTTTTAAAAAAAATAATTTTTCAATCATGGAGAAGCATTTTGTTATTGTGTACAGAAATGTATTGCATTTCATCTACATTGTAAGTTGAAACTGTACTTTTATAATAAATAAATTTTAAAATACCAACAGCATCCATTTAAAATTCACTGTGAAGAATAAAAGTATATGCTTAATTGCCAAAGGAAAAAAAAAAAAGAAAGACTCATGGACACAGACAATAGTACGGTGATTGCCAGAGGGAAGGGGGGTAGGGGGAGGTGGAGGAGGGTAAAGGAGGGATAAATAGTGAAATAGTGACAGAGGGAGACTTGAATTGGGGTGGTGCACACACAATACAGTGTACAGATGATGTACTGTAGAATTGTGCACCTGAAACCTATATAATTTTGTTAGCCACTGTCACCCCAATAAATTCAATAAAAAAGAAAAGATTATACTCTCATTTTCTAGTGAAGTACATTCAAAATATGGAAGTTCAACACCTCTTTTTATTTTATTTATTCATTTATTTTAATTGCAGTTTAAATTCAATACTAATTTGTATTAGTTTCAGGTGTACAGCATAGTGGTTAGACAATCATATACTTTACACAGTGTTCCCCCCGATATTTCCAGTATCCCACTGGCACTGTATGTAGCGATTACAATATTATTGAATATATTTCTTATGCTGTACTTCACATCCTGTGACTATTTTATAACTACCAATCTGTACTCAATCCTTTCACCTTTTTCGCCTAATCCCCCTACCCCTCTCCCATCTGGCAAGACACCAGTTCAGTCTCTGTGTCTATGAGTCTGTATCAGTTTTGTTTGTTTGTTTGTTTTGTTCTTTGGATTCCATATATAAGTGAAATAATACGGTATTTGTCTTTCTATGACTGACTTATTTCATGGAGCATAATCCAAGTGTGGAAACCCCCAGAGAACAAAAAAAAAATGCCCAAAACTCCACCAAGTGACCATGTTCCTTCTTGAAAAAATGTCATGTTACAGAAGACACAGAAAAAGTAAAGCTCTGAAGTAACTGGAGTAAGGAATCACCATGGCAATCAAATGCCAAATTAGAAGAGGGCTTTTTTGGTCTGGGGAGGTTTTTCTTTTTGGAAACATAATGTATTGCTTTTTCCAAGCATCACACACACACGCACACACACACACACACACACACACGCACACACACAAATACACAGCTTGCTAAATTTAGTTGTAGCTATGTCACAACAATGATGACAAAATGTTCCTCTGACCACAGTGTGTTTGAGCACAACTGGTTCCTCTTTCCAGCCTCTAGTTCATACATATACAAATTTCTAGTGGGTGACTCCCACTCTCCCACAGCAAGATTCCTTCTTGAGAGTGGACAGTGAGCATCCAGCTGTACTCTACAGGTGAAGGTGCTAAGGAAGTAAATGGTATCCTAGCTGGAGAGTTTTCTGGCTTTATACCCATTTCAGAGAAAGTGATGATTCCAGCTGATCCAATTTCACCATGGCCAGCCTAGAGTGATGGGCAGAGTTGGCTGTGTGTTGGGCAGTACCTTTGTCATCTTGTGGAATGGGAATCAATGGACAAGGCACCACTGTTTCTCCTCCTGCCCCTGCTATGCCATCAAACCCCTCCACCCTGACTCTCTTCACCAAGAGGCTTCACCATGGAAGCTTACATATGTGGCTGGCCTGGGGATGAAAGGGTAAGAGGAAACAGGAAATTGAATGGCAGCAAAGGAGAAATGAAAGAAAAAGGACTGAGAACAAATGGGACAAAGTCAGCAGAAAGGAGAACAACCGAAGCGGAACTGCAAGAGATGAGGGAACCCTAAAGATGAAAGAGTACTAGAACTTCTAATAGTAGTTCTCATTTATTGGTGCTTACTATATGCTAGGCAGAATTTCTTCAGCTCATTTAATCCTTACAACAAACACTGTGGTAGACACTACTATGATGCCTATTTTATAAAAGATAAAAATGCTCTTGTAATGAAAAAATCAAGCCCCCTCTCCCCCAACAACATTTAAAAGAAGTCAAGAGGGGAGAGGATAAAAAGAAAGAAAAATGGGACACATTTCACAAAATCAGATAGTAGAAATAAGTATAAATATATTAGAACTAAACTCTATAGTTAAAAGACAATGACTGCCCATCAGATAGAATAAACAAATATGCACTATATATTGTTTCCAAGAGCATATCTAAAACAGAATGGTAGACACGGGAAAGTAAAGATATGGGAAAATAGACACATACTAATGACAAGAAAGCTTATTAACTTATAATAAAATTTCTTAAAATAGACTTAAAGGCCAAAAGTATTACTAGATTAATGAAAGTTGCTTCATAAATGATACATGACTTGGTTCACTATGAAGCTATAAGAATTCTAGATTTGCATACATCGGATGAAATAGCCTCATAAGATTATCTATCTATCTATCTATCTATCTATCTATCTATCTATCTATCATCTATCTAGCACAAGTCAACAGAATTATAAGAACTTGACCAATCCTTCATCATAGTATCATAGTGGGAGATTTTAACACCTCTCTCAGTGATAAGTCCAACAGACCAAAACAAAACAAAACAAAACAAAACAAAACAAAACAAAAAACCCAGCAAGGACACTGATTTGACCAACACAATCCACATACTTGATTTAATGGACACATGTAGAACATTGAACCCAATAATTGGAGAATACACATGTTCTTCAAGCATTCATGGAACATTTACCAAAAAAAATACACATGTCATAAAGCAGAGCTTATCAAATTCACAAGGATTGGTACCATCCTGGACACTGACACTGCAGAGAAGTTAAATTACTAGCCTTTGCTTCTGTGGCTATAAAGTGGTGAGGCTGGTCTTTGGTCCTTAGCTTAGAGCACACACAGCCAGAGCCCAGCACTAGAGATGCTACCAATGAGGTTGGACTATAGTCCACTTGCTCTAAGTAGCAGACAGCCAGAAGGGGCAATACAGGTGAAGGGTTGTGGAAGAGATGGAGTAATTCATAGACTAAATTGGGGTGGATTTTGCTACTCCCCCATCCCAAACATCAGTGCTTTCCAAGTGAAAAGTGAGGTCTCAATTCCTTGCTTGCATAGGGAACTGTCCAACAAGCAGATAGGCAAAGTGTCTTCTGGGGATGTGCAAATTAGAGCATTGATTCCTGGTGCAAAGTCACAACTGTGCAAAGAGCCCCTTCCTCAGAGAGGCTTTATGGATTGAGGGGACAACAAAGAGACAAGAAGGACTGGAAGTTTCTATGTTCAAATATAAATATTATGTAAATATAAATTACCCTACATGTTCACAACAAACAATGGAGACTTTTCAGGGCAAGGAGGTGCAGGTGACTAACATGCAAATGATGTTTGAATCTTTATTTTATTAATTTATTTTTTAAATCCTCACCCAAGGATATTTTTCCATTTATCTTCAGTCACAGTAGGAGGGAGGGAGGGAGGGAGGGAGGGAGGGAGGGAGGGAGAGAGAGGGAGAGGGAGAGAGAGAGAGAGAACCATTGATGTAAGAGAGACACATTGACTGGTTGCCTCCTGCACCACCCTGACCAGGGCCAGGGACTGAACTATAAGCGAGGTATGTGCCCTTGGCAGGAATCGAACCCGTGACTCTTTGATCTGCAGGCCAACGCTCTAACCGTTGAGCCAAACCGGCCAGGGTGATGTTTGAATCTTTAAAATGAGGAGCCCTGCCCCGCCAGTGTGGCTCAGTGGATTGCCATGGACTGAGAGGTCCCGGTTCGATTCCTGGTCAGGGCACATGCCCGGGTTGTGGGCTTGATGCCCAGTAGGGGGCGTGCAGGAGGCAGCTAATCGATGTTTCTCCCTCACATCGATATTTCTATCTCTCTCTCCCTCCCTCTCTCTCTGTAAATAAATAAAAAAACATATTTTAAAATGAGAAGTCCTGAGGCTGAGAAGAGAGGGAGAGAAAGACACTAATGCTGCTAGAGAGCTGAGTGTTGAGGCACCAACGGAGCTGTTAAAGGCTGCCTGTGACAGTGTGCAAAGATTGGACCTGTTCTGGTTGGGCTGGGGAAGGGGACAGGGACTAAATAGGGTTGTATATCTGGGGTGGAGAAGGTGCCACGAAAAGGTGTCAGGGATCCTGGCTGAGATGTTAGGGGTAGTGGCAGCAATGACAGCACCCCAACTAGAAGCCAAAGGAGGCTGATATGATGCACAGAAGTGTATCCTCTTTCAGAGACCAAAGTGTGGGAAAGCAGAATAGGGCCAACTTCAGAGAGGAAGGTTTTCAGCCTGAAGGGAGTGAGGCCACAGAGCAACTGGAGGGGATATTGAATGCTTTCAAAGAGAACAAGAAAGAATAGGGGTGCCGGGCCCTAGGGGCACACTCTGTCTTGGAGAAGCACCCCAAGTCATTGGGCCCAGGGAAGAATCACCCTCATAGCCCATGGGTCTGATGGTGGTAGCAGTTTGCTTCGGAGGCTGACTAGGTCCCTGACTGTCAACACCTCAAAGAGTCTTTCCCCAGCCTTCTTGCTGTTCAGCAAGCATTAAAGAAGTCTGGTAATTCATTTTAGAAACCAGCTCTCCAAACACCACTTTTATTATGTCACCACCTTGCTTGTAAAAGTCTGCTATGGCTCCTTATTGCTTGAGATCCTGCCATAAACTGACTGCTTCTCTCTCTCTTTCCCCCCAGTCTCTCTCTCCCCCCAGTCTCTCTCTCTCTCTCTCCCTCCCCTCCCCTCCCCTCTCTCAATGCTGGTCATACTTCAAGGTCTAATTCAACTCCAATCTACCTCAAGAAGCCTTTAAAAGCAATTCCAACCACATTGGTCTGTCTTGCCTTTCCCACAACTTAGACTGGAAGTTTCCCAAGGGCAACAACAATAAATGCTGCTTTATGTTTGTTGGTTGGTTGTTATCCCTCACAGCACCTGACAAAGTGTAATTTCTTCATTCATTAAAATATTTATTGAATATGTACTATGTATCAAGGACATTTCTGAGTGCTAGGGATATAGCTGGAAACAAATCAGAAGAAGTTCCGTGCCCCCATGAAGCTTATAGTCCAGTGTGAAGAGACTGAATCACCCGGGAAGGGGGATAGGGGTGAGTGTGGATGGGGCTTTCAATTTCGGATGTGGTGGCCAGGGTGGCCTCTACATGAGGTTTGATTGAGGGGAGGGAGTGAGACCTGTGGCTCTCTTTGAAGTAGAGGAAATAGGCAGGGCAGAGGCCCTGAAGCAGGAGTGTACTTGGCTGGTGTGAGGAATGGCTAGGAGGTCAACATGGCTGGAGGAGAGCATGCTTGGGGAGAACAGAAGAAGAGGATGTAAGGGAGGTAGAATGGGGTAGGGGCCACTGGAGAGTTCTGAGCAGAGGAGTGCCTTGTTGAATCCAAGAGTCAATTTAATAACCGCTGTAAACTTTAGAGACCTAGAGGTGAATGGACCTCAGCAGACTGACTCAGACACCCCAGAACCATGCTACTCTGCCTCAGGCTAAACCCAAAGGGTCTCGTCATAGGCATCCTGTGCAAACAGCACTCCCTTGAGTGAGCCCCTCTGAACCTGTAGAAGAAAACCACTTGCTGAAGAACAAGAACCTTCAAGTCAATTAAACCTGTACATGGAGGGCATGGTATGTCAATGACCATGTTACATTCATCTCTAGCTTCCCTGTGGTGCCAGATGGTATCTTCCCTCAAGTTGCCCCAAATAAACTTAGAATCTAAGTAAGAGCAATGTACTTGCTGTATACACATGGCTTCAAGACAAGCTCCCTGGTGTTGTCCCTTCCAATCAGATTACTGTCCCTAAGCCCCTCTTATGTGAAAATCCTGGGGTCACCCTGGACAGGGTCTCTATCTTCCAGGAGCTTGAGTCCAGTGGCAGAAATAGACATGCACACAAATCTCTGTATTATTTGCTATGGTATAGAATTTGAGCACACATAGGAGGGAGTAATGAATTTTACATTTGGGGGTTAAAGAATTTAAAAAAAATATGACATTTGAAGAATGGAAACGCTTTCTGGGCAAAAAGAACAGCAAGAGGAAAGATTTCTAGTGAGAACATAATCAGAGGAGACAAGCAGGGGCCAGGCAACTAATAAGTGCCAAGCCAGGCCAGGGAGCACGTGCCCTGTTGCTAAAATGGTCATCCCTGTTGGCACACTGGAATGCAGGTCCAATATTATCAGAACTTCTGATTTCTCAAGAGAAGCTGGAAATCTGGGGTATTATGCAAAGTCTCCTGATTTTCTTTTCATTTTTGGCATCTAAATCTAAATAAATTTAAACAGGATGTAGGCCAAACAAAACTGCCTACAAGGGATATTCAGCCTAAAGTGGCCAGCTGGCTAGGAGTATGAGAGAGCCCAGTGACTTGGGGAGCCTGGCTGGAGATGAAGCTGGGAAGAGTTAGGGGATTGTGCCACGAAGAAACAAGTCTGTAGACAAAGGAGTTGTGACTTCCTTTTGTGGCATTTGAGGGGAGGGGTGGTCACCTATGAAACTTAAACCAGGAGTGAAATGATCAGGTGTGCACATTGGGTAGATCTATCTCGGGGAGGGGGGACTTGAAGACTGTATTGATAGTATAAGGGAAAGGTGATAAGGACCTGAGTAGAACAGTGGAGGTGAGGAGGGTGGAGAAAATATCTGAGAAATGTTTTATGATGTAGTGACTGCATGGCTAGATGATGGGGTGGAGAAACTACAAACACTAGATACAAGGAAAGGAGGTGTCAAGGATAAGTACTTTTAGCATTAATCTCTCAAGAATTTTTGGTGGGCATGAGGATAATGGGTGGTTAGGGGTGAAGTACGAAAGATAACAAAGAGGACATTAGCTCAGGATTTCTCAACTTTGGCACTATTGTCATTTTGAGCTGGATAAGTCTTTGTTGTGGGGGACGGGCCTGTGCATAGTAGGATGTTTAGCAGCATCCCTGGCCTCTACTCAGTAGATGTCAAGTAGCATACCCACAACCCCAAGTCGTGACCCCCCAAAATATCTCCAGACATTGCCCAATGTCCCCTGGGGAGGCAAAATCTCCCCCATTGGGAACCATTGCTCTAGTGTCAGAGGAGGGAAATTCCCTACTTGCTACTTCCCTTTTTGTTTTGCAGTGGCGGTGAGGATCTGTTCAGTTTTTGCTTAATAAAAGGTAGAAGACCCTTTATGAGATTTTTGCCTAAGGAGCCATAATTCTTAGCTATGAACTCAGGACGGTGTCTCTAACTGGTTGGAAGAAGACTTGACTTTGGAAAGAGGGATATTCTTCTTTCCTCCCAGATATTTTCTTGTTTGTGCCCTTTCTAACTCCAATCACAGAAAAGGAGAAAGCCTTAATGAGAAGGGGAAAGATAAAAAAAAGCCAACTAGAGGGGCTGAGGTACATAGGTCAGCACAGAACTCCAGCCACCTCAGGCTAAAGCACAAATAAAGGCAAATGGTGGTCTCACACCCAAGTCTTCAGGGATCAATGAATTAAGGGTTAAAGCAGCTAAACTTGATGTTGACTCATCATGACTTTGATTACACAAAGACAAAATGAGAGCTCTGTGTTTATTGCAGTTCCTGGAAAGCCTTCAATTTATTTTCATCTTCCTCAGGCCAGGACAGTGGCCTAATTCCATCCAAGATGCTCATTGAGTATAAAAATACATAAAAATTACAAATAAATGTTTGATATTAAAGAAACAGCATTCCTAACCTTGCCACCGCCTTACAATTTTTAAAAAATGTTTGATGTTTAGGGTCCAGAGGAAGTGGAACTGACTAACAGTCTTACTCACAGACAGCAGGCCAGAACTATTGTGGCCGCGTCACTGCCCTTTGTCTTTTTGCTCACAATGTTCAAATTTTCAGGGTCTTTTCTGGAGGCTAATGACAAGTCCTGGACCCTTATTTTCCTAATCATTTCCTGCCATTACTGTTCTTTCATTAAGTACTCACTCAGTCTATGCAGCCAATGTACCCAATGGTACTCTGCCAGTTCCAGTTCCCAGGGGCTCCCGTTCTTACTGAAGACTTCTTAAAGGCAGATGACATAATCATTTTGGAGAGATTATTATAAATTTATTGTATAATATTTATGGCAAATGTCAACAAGTGTGCATGTGTGTGGTGACAGGGAGGGGAGGTCTTAGGTTAGAGACTGGCTGGCCTATTTGCAGGGGAATTTAGAAATTACATTATAAGAAATAATAACTGAGAAATAACCTCACAGTTCTACAGGCTTTTAAAGTTTACAAAGTGTTTTCATAAACATTATTTTGTTCAATAATATTTGCAGGCAAGGATTTATTATGAACCTTGAACTGCAGGACTCAATATCTCAAAATTTAGCACATGCAAGCCTGCCTCCTGGAAACCTCCCTTTCCCCTTCCCTCCCATAAGATGCCCCTTCTTTGTGGCCCACAGTTTCTTGTTCTTGCCTTTACAATAGCCCCTCACACTGGATGTAGCTTTTTGTTGGCAGGGCCTATTTTTAATGACTGTCTACCACAGTTCCTGAAAGGACAATAAATATTCATTGAATTTGGATAGGTTAAACATTCCCATGCCCTTT
The DNA here is from genome assembly GCA_030848825.1 of Tadarida brasiliensis. Classification (NCBI taxonomy): domain Eukaryota; kingdom Metazoa; phylum Chordata; class Mammalia; order Chiroptera; family Molossidae; genus Tadarida; species Tadarida brasiliensis. The sequence goes on from CM061280.1 coordinate 44,544,038, forward strand.
GGGGAGGGTCGGGACTAGGCATATTATCAGAATTTTTATTGCTATATTTTTGCAACAGATTCAGGTATAATTTAACCAAAATACACCTCAGTTAGTGGGTTTTATCTATCCAGACATGACCCTTTTTGGGAGGTGGTAACAGAATAATGTTCCCCACCCACCAGGTCCATGTCCTAATCCCAGACAACTGCCAATATGTTACCTTACCTAGCAAAAGGGACTTTGCAGATGTGATTAAATCAAGGGTTTTGAGATGAGATTATTGTGGATTATCTGGTAGGGCCAATCTAATCAAAAGGGTTTTAGAAATGGAAAAGGGAGGCAGGATGGTCAGAGAGGAGATGTGACAAGGGAAGTAGAGGTCTGAGTGGCATAGCAACAAGCCAAGGAATGAGGGCAGTCTGTAGAAGCTGGAAAAGGCAAGGAAATGGATTCTCCCTTAGAACTTCCAGAAGGAAGGCAGCTCTGCCCATGCCTTGATTTTAGCCCAGTGAGACTTCTGACCTCCAGAACTGTAATATAACTGTTGTTTTAAGTCAGCAAATTCGTGGCAATTCGTTACAGCAGCAATAGCAAACAAATAAAGGGTTCCTGGTTTCCTCCATCCCCAGCCTCAATGACCCTCAGTCACCCACTTTCCCTATTTAATGTGTATCTTTCTGACTCACTTTACAGCTTCTAAATACATACCCATGAAAAAGGAACACGTAGAAAGTTAGTTGTATGCTTTTAAAAAAAAAATCCAAGTACACAGTATGGCACTGACCCCCATATTTAGAGCTATGCTTGCCCCCCCCTCAATATTATGTATTATTCATATATAATTCAAATATACCTTTACTCCTTTTCACAAAGCCACCCCCGCCCAGTCCAATCTGCGGTCTTCCAAGTCTACCCTATGAGGTCGGGCTGGGATTACTAACCCTGGACTCACAGTTTAGGAAACAATGGCTCAGAGGCCAACGATTAGAAGCCACGTCTCTAGACTCCCAGGCCAAAGCTCTTTCCCGTAGATGGCCCTGCCCTGGTGCCCAACAGGGCACAGTCCTTGGCCCTCCCGAGGCCTCGCAAGTTGGCACGCAGCGGCGACGCAGGCCTGGACGCGGGGGGCGGGGACCAGCAGGCGCTAGGACTGGGCTGCGACTTGGTCCAGAAGTTCTGTTTGGCCGGTGAGTGGACTCGGGAGAGTCCGAGCTCGGAGAGGCCAGGTGTCGCGCGGCTGAGCCAGGGGGCCGCTGCGTCCCGCCCCCGCGCGCGCTGGCGGGCTAGGGTTACCTGCGGCCGGTGGGCGGGGCGGCCCTTCCCGTCTACGCCGGCCCCAGCCTCCAGGGCGGCGGAGCCGGGAAGTGGGAGCGGGAGCGAAGGAGGCGGAGACTGGCCAAACTGCCTCCGCCGCCCGCCGGGCTCCGAGGCGAGGGGCTGCATGGAGCTGCCGGCACGGCTCTGCGGGCTGTGGGCGCTGCTTCTCTGCGCCAGCGTGGACGCGGCGCCCAGGGGTGAGTGTGGACCCCGGGCCGGAGGCGGCGGCCGAGGGGCGGAGGGGGGGCTCGGCCGAAAGGCAGGCAAGGGCGACTCGGGTTCGAGGGCCGCGACTGGGGTGGGCGCCAGGGGCTCTTCTTTCGACGCCCAGCAATCAGCGACGGCGGCCTCCGGCGCCCGCTTCGAGGTGGGGGACCCAGGGGCTGCGGGGCTTTCCGGATCCCGGCTGGCGACGGCGGAGCGGGAGGACGGAGACTCTCCGCCGCACTTCCCTTGCGTGGCAGGGAACAGCCGAAGAGCCGAGGAGCCCGGCGCCGGGCCGGGACCGAAACATGCCTGCGGCGTCAGGGGGCGGCGGGTCAGGACCAGGAATGTCGCCTAGGAGTCCAGGAGGGGATGAGGGGCCTGGAGCCAGTGGGAACGGCGACCGGGGGGAGCCGGACCAGTTCGTGCCAAGGGCCAGTTGGATGTTTATAACATCATTGGCAGACCATACAAAATTAGCAACCTAAAAACAGCCTGTGGTATCTCCTCAGGCTAATTTGGTGAGGCGTATGATCTTAGCTGGTATTGATTTAGTGGGCCTTATGCGGCCCACGGACTAGAGTTCCCCACCCCTGAGTGAAGGGAACCTTTGCAGATCCTAGCCCTCCTGGAAAAAGGATGTGCCTGTCACGGCCTCCTCTGGCGTCCAAGAAATCCGTTGGGAATCCAGGAGCAGCGTCCAGGTGGATGCTTTCTGTTTTTTCTTCAATAACCTTTATATTTTGGAATGTTTTTTGATTTACAGAAAAGTTGCAAAAAAAGTATAGAGAGTTCGCGTGTACCCCTCACTCTGCGCTGCAACTTTTATTGAACCCGTCAGAATCACTGCGAAAAGTTGGGGGCCAATGACTTCCTCAGGGACAGCTCCTGGTACTAGTGGCCTTCTGGACATTTTGGGCAATGACAGTAGCTCCAAATGTGATAGGTTTTATTATCACATTGACACGAACACCCACAATTTGCTTATTGCATTTTCACCTGCGTATTATGCTTTGAAACCTAATTTAAAATGCTGGTTAGGAAACCTTGACGTCCTCTATAGATTCAGTCAACAAAACATATGCAGAGTCTGCTCTGTGCCAGTCGGTGTTCCCCCAGCTGAGGATGCTGGTTCAGTGCCCTATGGAGCTTATCTGCTATTAGCAGAGTTGGGGGGTGGGAGCATATAAGATAGGTCAGGTGGCGATATGTGCTATGTAGAAAAACAAAAGCTGGGAAGGTGTTTGCCATTGTAAAGAGGATAGAGTGCGAACACCTCATTGAAAAAATGGCATTTCAGTAGAGACCTGAGAGGTTTGAAATTTCTCAGTCAATAATTATTCAACTATCTGCTTTGTTTATTACTCAGCCAGGCTCTGCTCCCTTAGAACCTGAGTGTGTACACCACCATCCTTGGCCCCAAGGTGCCTCTAGTTCCCATAATTATTTGGGGAAACTGCTGTCCAGCGAAGGGAAGGGACTTAAGGTCATCCATTTCATTAGTCTCCTGATTTTCACAGTGCTACTCTGGCACCCTCCCTCCTACACGCGCCCTCCCACACACACCTGAAACAACAGCTGGCCTTCTAGACAATACTGGCAACCCCCAACTTAATCAGTTTTGTCACAGGAGTTCATTGGCAATGTGATTACTTAGAATACAGAAACTCTTTTCCCATTAGAAATCTTGATGGAATTGCATTGATGATGATGAAGAAAGAAAGAAAGAAAACGGGGGACTTGAGTTTTAGTGGTCTGACATTTCCCAGCTGTTGGACTCTGGGCTAGTCATTTCCCCTTCCTTATGCAGCAGTTTTCTGTGAACTCTGTAAGTTCTAAGGGCTCTTCTAGCTCTAATCTTGAGAGTTTAGAAAATGATTAGGTTACCAGCTTAGTCTAGTCTGTTTAGAATGGTAGCCCACATTGTGGCATGAATTAATAACACCAACTAGTATTTATATAGTGTTTACTCTATGCCAGGCTGTGTTTTAAGTTTTTACGTGTACTATTTCATTTAATCTTTACACAAAACCTATCCTGTAGGTGCTATTATTAGTCCCTTTTTGTATATGAGGAAGCTGAGGCACAGTGAGGCTAAGAGCCTTTTTGAAGTCTCAGCTGGTAGAGCAGAGGAGCCAGGTTTCCAACCCAGCAGCCTGATTTCAGAGGCCTTAACCACTGTGTTGGTGCCTCTCTGTTTAGAAGTGAGGGGAGTCCTTGGCCTGGGAGAGGAGTAGGGTGCCTCCCAGAGTAGCAGGGCAGGACTGGTTAGGACCCATAAAACTATGTACAGGCCACTTGTTATGAAGTGAATGATCATAGTTCGGAGACTCACTTTATAATGACCAGGCTGTGTCATCCAAACAATGAGAAGTATTGTAGGCACTCAGAAGAGGGGAAACTCTGAGGGGTAGGGCTGGTAGTTTCATGGAAGAGGTAAAACTTGAACTACACCTTCAGGATGGGTGGAATTTGAATACGTGAAGTTACTCCCTTTCTGTGTGGGGGGACTGGGGTGTGGGGAATAACAGGAGCAAAGGCCCTGGTGTGAGAGGGTGAGAGTGTTCTTTTGTGGTCAGTGACAGTGCATTGGCAAAGTCAGTCCAAGCAGAAGAGCTTCATTTGCCCTTGAAGGCCCTGAATGGGGGGCAGAGTGGGAGAATTACACTGGAGGAGAAGCCAGCAAGGAGACTTAACTGGGTGAGGGGGATTGCTGGAGTGAGAAGCTATGCAGGAGTCTAGGTGTCTCACAGCTTGTAGAGTGGAGGTATCCACTAGAAAATTGTGTTGTGGCCCGGCCGGTGTGGCTCAGTGGTTGAGCGTTGATCCACGCACCAAGAGGTCGCCGGTTCAATTCCCGGTCAGGGCACATGCCCAGGTTGTGGGCCAAATCCAGTGAGGGGCATGCGGAGGCTGCCAGTTGATGTTCTCTCTCATCGATGTTTCTATCTCTCCCTCTCCCTTCCTCTCTCTCTAAAATCAATAAAGAAAAATATTTAAAAAAAAAATTGTGTTGTGAACACTTCCTGTCCAGGACCATGACTGATTGCCTCACAGGGCCCAGCAGAGTACATTACTGTGATTGGAATGACACAGAAATGTTGGTACATGAAAAAATTGACAGACCTTGATGACTGAGTAGATGCAAGGGAAGGAGATGGATGACTCATATGTGATTCTTGTGATTTCCTTAACTTTTCCCAAAATATGCTTGCAAAACTATTAGCTAAGCAACATGCCTTATTAGAAAAAGCATTGGTTGTGTTAATTCCTAATTAGAATAGGATATTGTGCTAGATTACCATACAAACTCACTTGAGGTTTGAAGTTTAGTTGAGGGAACTACTTGAGTCCCTCTCTCCTTTCCACTTTCTGAAGTCAGTGATCAGTCTCTAAGAAAGGGGTGAATTAGATACCTAAGGAAAGCTTAGCAGGCAGAAGAGAGATGTTCTGTCTCAAAGACCATGAGCACATCACCTCCAGAAAAAGAAAGCAATTGTTTAGAACCATTTTGTCTCTTCAAAGAGAAAGAAGCTAGCTAACATTTATCTAGCACTTGCTCTGTGCCAGGCACTGTTCTGAGCATTTTATCTGTATTAACTCATTTAATCCTCATAATGACTGTTAGGTTATTATGATCATCCTCATGTGAGAAAACTGAGGCATAGAGAGTTTAAGTAACTCGGCAGCTAGTAGCAGAGCAGGCACATGAACTCAGGCAGTCTGGTTCCAGAGTCCACGTGCTTAGTTACTACACCATTCTGAAATTATTTGTCCTACTAAATGTGAGCAGCTGTTAGAGACCTTTACAAGAAGTACAGTCTCCACTTATTTATGTAGGTGTCTGTATGTATTATACACACATACAAATGTATTCATATGTATTTAAGCACTTGGAGATTGTATGTAAAGTTTCAGTGTGTATATATCTGTGTGGGTGGGTATGTATGGGGGGTGTTTTAAAGTATAGGAAGTAGAAAAATCTCAAGAAAAGTGGAAGGAACAATTAGGGGGGAAAAGGATGGCAGATATCCACAAGTAGCCTAAAATGCAAAACAATGAGATCTAAGGGACACAGACTAAAGGATACTTCAAAACAGATGGTGAAAAAAATTAAACCCATTTGTGAGATTGGAAATAGGGCAGGCTATTGTTCTATTAAAATACTGAGGTTAAAGAAAGACTTTAAAAGGTCTTAAATTACTTGAAAATTGCTATCGGATTTAATTGAACCATAAGTAGGTAATATTTTTATTTTCAGGGCTTTATTTTTTGTGTGGGAGTGGGAGGTAGGTAGAAAGGTTGTTTCAGAAAGTTTGCTGCAGTGTGGTTCTGGAACCTGCAAAATAAGGCAGATAATCCTAAGGTCGATTATAGTCTTCAGTAGGAGCAAGTTTTTATTAGAGGCTGTATACCTCAGAAGTGATTTGTTTTCAAAACCATCATTGATGTGATGTTAGAGGGCCAAAACGGAATAGCTGTACACTCCTGTAGTCACTTAAAATCCTGTTGCCTGAGCCATTGGTGCTCCCTGGCACTAGCTGGGTAAGAATGAAGTGCAATAGGAATTCCCTGTTTCCACAAGGACTTGGTCTGCTGTGGGCTGCTCCTCCCCACATTTGGGCCTCTGGTCTACTTTGCTGAAAATCTAATGGTAGTAAAGTTGGGAAAGAGGGAATGAATATTGAGAGTCGAGGGACTTTGCGGGCTGCTATGTACAAAACTGACTATTGAGGAAATCCAAACTACGTAGTACCTGTGGGGTTGATACTTTTGGGACACATGGAATTTTTGGTTCAGTTAAAGAGGAAAGGAGTGCTATAAGTATTGCAGATTATGTAACAAGCTCAGTGCACCCCAAAGTGTTGGCATAGGGTATGAAATATAACTCTGTCGATTGATAAATTAATATAACTGTAGTCCTTAAGTAATTAATAACGATTAAGTTTGCCACTTTATAGATAATTTGGGGTTCTTTTGTTTGTTTGTTTCTAATTTTATTGTTTTTTTCTTTATTGATGTTCGAGAAAGAGAGGAGGCGAGAGGGAGAGATAGAGACATCGATGAGAGAGAACATCAATTGCCTGCCTCCTGCATGCCCCCCACTGGGGATCGGGCCCACAACCTGGGCATGTGCCCTGACTGGGAATCAAACCGGCGACCTCTTGGTGCATGGGTCAACACTCAACCACTGAGCCACACCGGCTGGGCAATTTGGGGGGTGTTTTAAAAATTAGTTTAATAAACTTTATTTTGGAATAATTTTCAATTTACAGAAAGGTGGCAATGGTAGGACAGAGCATTCCTATACACCACTAACCCAGGGCCTGAGGGATGATCTTGGTAGTCTGGCCTCAGGGGAAGTTCTCAGGAAAGTTTGAAATGATGTCCCCCCCCACCACTATGCATTTCCCTGTATTTGGCAGAAGTAGTAAAAGTCCTTTCTTTGCTCTTAGAGCTGGGTCCAAAATAATAGTCAGTAAATATTTGGTGGAGATAGTGGTGGGTTTTCTCCATATGAAACACATTTTTAAGATACTGGTTTACAGTTTCTCCTCTTTTCTTCCCTCTTCAGATTAGCTAAAGCTACAGTTCCAGCTGTTTAGTGTCAGACCTCAGGGGAACAGCAAGGGCTGTTAAATATTTCTTAGTACTTCTTTGGAAGACTTACAAAAACAATTGCCAGATCACATTAGCAAGCAGATGAGCCACTTAAACTCACTGGCAGAACTGCTGAGATGGAAGTGAGATATGGATCCTAACTGTAGTGAACCCCAAATTCCTGCAGGAGGAAAACTCAGAAATTTAAGAATACACTCTTCTCTGTATAGCAAGTAGTTAAGAATGTGGCCTTGGAGCCACACGAATTTCTGGATTTGCACCCAGCTCTGTCATTCACTAGCCTGAAGATATGGGACAAGTTACTCATTGTCCCTGTGCCTCAGTCGCCTCATCTTAAAGATGAGGCTGATAATCCCTATCTGGTAAGGTTGTTGTGAGGATTTAACGGATGAATATGTGGAGAGGTACTTAGAACAGTGCCTGTCTCAATAAATGTTAGATATTTCTATTCGGTTTTCTTCTTCTTGACTTCTGGGACTTGGAGGAAAGAATTAAATGAACCACCCCAAACAGTGGCTGATATTGATAAATTTATTTCTTATTCTTGATTTGAACAGAAACTCAGCCACCAGTGACGAATTTGAGTGTTTCTGTTGAAAACCTCTGCACGGTAATATGGACATGGAATCCTCCAGAGGGAGCCAGCCCGAATTGTAGTCTGTGGTATTTTAGTCATTTTGGCAACAATGAGGGGAAGGTAAGTTTTCTGGAACATATGGCATTAATGATGTAAAATGAACACTATGAATTGGAGCCAAGAATAAGCCAAATTCTAATCTTACTTCAAATTGAGAATTTTATTTTGGGTTATGACTAAATTTTAACTGGGCAAATTACAGAAACAACTGTTGAGAAAATTGAACATATGAAATTATTTGCTAATTATTTGATAAATGCAAATTGAGATTCTCTGATAGGAAAGACTAGATATCTTTATTTATTAGGCACTCATTAAATAATTATGTTGAAATTGGTTCCTGTGTTCCTACCTAAAGCCTTGTATCTATATAACACTTTCATTTGCTCAGAGAATTTTCACATTCACCATCTTGCTAATCACACGCACAGATAGATACACAAGAACTATGTGATACAAAGCAAAGAGCTTTATGGCAAGTGAAGAAAAAAAAGAAGATGTCAGTGGCGGGTAGGGTTAACCAGAAGGTTTCTTGATGTCTAAGGAAAAAAATGAGGAGAACTTTCAGTTTTTAAGTCTGATGTAGTTGACTGATTTAAGTGAATTTTTGTTAACAAGATTGGATAATTTCAGGTTCTTTATGATAATCTTATTCGATAGAATTTTCTCTTGGGCTTTATTGGTTTGTAGCGAAGTTGTTATTAGTGACAGTACTTTGGAGGAGTGAATTTGAAACAGGACAAGGAATGGGTCCAGGCTGCCTGTCACTGCTTGAGCCAGTTAAGCAGAGACAAGGTTGAATTGTATATGACCATTTATTCCAATATTGCTGGCAGCGTGGGAAAGCAGTGAATCGTCCTGTAAAATCTGCTCTCCTCTCCGGGGATAGCTGGTCGCTTCTACTGGGTATTACATGGGGAAGTAGGCAAAGGGAATAACAATGGGTAAAACAGTTACAGATTACAGTCATGGGGAAGTAATGTAGGCTGGGGGCTCCAGTGCACTACCTCTAAGAATTCAAGGTTGTTAGTCTTTCCATGATGGGGGGGTGGTGGGCAGCTCTCCACTAAGGTAGAATGGACAGCATTCCCAGGGTAAACTCCTAGAGTGTTCAGCCCCCAGCCAGGTCAGAATGGGCTTTCTTTAATCAGAACAAAGCAATCATGATTGACAGAGCAAGGATGTTCAACATTTCTTTTAACTATGGCTAGTACCCCACTATGATTAGTTCTCTATTAGTCTATTATTCTCTCCCACACCTTTCAAATTGTGAAATCACCAATTCAAGTAGTTTAGTGGCAGGAAGAGTCAGGAGAACTAGGTTCTAGTTGATGTGCTACTTAGCTAGCTCAGTGGCCTGGGGTAAATTACTTGAATTGAAAAGGCCTCTGAGCCTCAGTTTCCTTGCGTATAAAGTGTTGGTCTACTCACTTCCCTGGTTTTTCTGGGACAAGGAAAATAATGTATGTGAAGGCTTAATAAAGTGAAGATAAAACAAGCTCTTTCTCTTGAGGGAAATGTGCTATTCTGCCTTCCTGGACTTTTCCTTGCTGAAGTGTTAATTAAGGTTTAGGTGTTAATTGATAAAGAATTGAGGCTAGTCAAAAGTATTTGCATTTTGAAAGAGGTCCTCTAAATGCAGAAGCCTGTAATATTTCGTTTCACAATGTTGGTTTCCTCTTGTTCCTAAGGAGGGGCCTTAGGCATTTGGAGTCTTAGTAGCAATTTTTGGAAGTTCAATCTTGAGAAATTCCTGGAAAGACCCTTGAGTCTCCCCTAAGTATCTAACTGAAATCTCGAGGAGAGGTCACTTTTTTTTCTAACAGGTTCCTATTCGTCAGCCTGTTAACTACACTCAAGGATCAGTCAGGTAGACATGCTGATATTCTAGCCTAAAAATGGGGTTAATTCCTCAGTGTACTTACAGAAATTAAACTTAAAAGTAACTTGAAGAGGCAGTGGAATCAGAATTAGATTTGAGATTTTGTCTTTTCCCCTTTCAAGCTGTGTGATCTTGGGCAAGTAACTTAACCTCTCTGAGCCTCCATTTCCTTGTTTGTAAAAGGCTGGTGGGGGGATGAGCTAATAATAGTACAGTTCACCCTTGAACAACATGGTTGAACTGCAGAGGTTCACTTATATGCGGATTTTTTTCAATAAATACAGTTGGCCCTTGGTATGTGCCTGGTTCGCATCTGCAAGTTCAACCAACTGCAGATCAATAACAGCATTTCTGCTGTTTCCTAACTACGGATCAAAAATACTGTTTTCAATCTGTGGTTGGTTGAATCTACGTATTCCCCACTCCCACCCCACCCCTAGTTGTGCGAGAATCAACTGTACCTACTTCATATGAAGGGCATGTGTATTAAAAGGAGATGATCTGCTCTGACCAGTTTGGCTCACTGGTTAGAGTGTCGGCCTGCTGACCGAAGGGTCCCTGGTTCAATTCCTAGTGAAAGGCACGTACCTGGGTTGCATGTTCGATCCCTGGCCCTGGTCAGGGTTGTGCGGGAGGCAACCAATCTATGTGTCTCTCTTACATCAATGTTTCTCTGTCTCTCTGTCTCTCTCTCTCCCTCCCTCCTTCCCTCCCTCCCTCCCTCCCCCCCTCCCCCCCTCCCCTTCCATGCTATCTAAGGGTCAATAGAAAAACATCCTCGGGTGAGGATTAACCAAAAAAAAAAGATGATGTTTGTGGGCCCTGGCTGGGTACCTTAGTTGGTGGGCACATACAAGAATCAACCAGTGAGTTCATGAATGGATGGAGCAGCAAATTGATGTTTCTCTCTTTCTCCCTTCCTCTGTCTCTCTCTAAAATAAATAAATAGCCTTGGCCGGTTTGGGTCAGTGGTTAGAGCGTCGGCCTGCGGTCCAGAGAGACCCAGGTTCGGTTCCCACTAAGGGCACGTACCTCGGTTGCAGTTTGTCCCCAGCCCTGGTTGGGTCGTGCGGGAGGCAGCCACTCGATGTGTCCCTTTCACGTCGATGTTTCTCTCTCTCTCTCTCTTCCTCTCTCTCCCTCCCACTCTATCTGAACAAAAAAAAAAAAAAAAAAAAAAAAGGAAAAAATGTCCTCGGGTGAGGATTAAATAAATAAAATAAATAAATAAAAAAGAAAAGGAGATGATGTTTTAATGCACCTGGCACAGAGTTAGTATTCAATAATTGTTGGCTTTTATTATTACTGTTGTTAGGTTGAACCATAAGCAATTTGTCACTTTTATAGGTAATATTATATGGTGCAACCTAATATTACCATTTGATCTTGTTCCTTCAATTTTGCCCCTGAAGAGACCAAATGGAGACCATAAAGGGTGACCTCTGCTTAAAATCATTTATTCCAGCCATTTGACAGTATTGGTGGTTATCAATTCTGCATTTTTGATAAATAATGTATTATTCCTTCCAATCAGTGCTGGGGGATTTCCTGTCTGGATCTTTTGAAGGTTACAATTTTGAGGCTGAGAATGAATGGTGGGAGTAATTTTCCTTTACTCTTTCTGTCCTTTGGACACAGCATTCACATCATCAGACAAAACTAGGGTGCATATATCCTTTGAAGCATGTTGAAGAAGTGGCATTATGATATTTTGTACATGTTAAGGGGCTTATGTGAATGTCTAAAGGTCTCAAGTTACTAAATGAGATAAACCCTTGAGGTCATTTTTAGTCTTTAGATTGGAGGACCATTAAGATGAGCCAAGGATTTATAAATAATTCTTAAAAAACTAAAAAAAAAAAAAAAACTTAAGTGGCTGTCCTCCTCCACTGTATTAATAGTTTCCTAATCTGGCAAATAAAGAAGGATCTGGTATCAGATTTCAGATAGTATCTTTCACCACCAAGAGATAGGCAAGTCTCACCAGGTGAATAAGTTAAAAGATTGTTGTTCTATGCAGGCATTCAGAGAGGCAGAGCTGAAGCTGACACCCCTTTCCTTCTGAGAAAGGAATCTGCACCTGGGAAAGTTTTGATCCAGCTAAATAACATTGGTCCTAATGGGGAGGGATCAGGTCAGGACTCTTGCCTTGATTTTTTTTTATTCTCTGAGGGGTGGAGCATAATGCCATACAGCAGCTAGCTACCAGTGGAATGAGTCAACCATAGCTGAAAGTCACATGGCAGTCATAGCACATACCTCATTCAGATCTGTTGGGAGGACTATAATTCCTTGTCTGACAGAAAGAGGTGTGCTTGACCTGGCAATCATTGACAATTCAGGTTCCTACTTTATTCATGCCAACCTAATATTATTTACCTTGAGCTTTGAAAGAAATTCTTTAAATGATTCTGTCTTTCCCCCTACTGTCTCTTTTCTAAGTCATTTTATTATTCCTATGCCTAAAACATAAGGTTCAAATTTAGATACTAAAGTATTTTTTCAATTAAAAAGTCTATTATAATAAAAATATTTGTGAACTAAAACTCCTCAGCCTTCTCCCTGGAACAATATCTAATATAATAAGAGAACTGGGATTTTTTTCCATGATGATTTTAATTTATGGCATTTGACTGCATATTTTCTCCTTGGTGTTTTCAAAGGGCAAATGCAGCTTCCCGACAAGAATTATCAAGGATCCTTGGGTCAGGGTAGCGTCCTGGAATAATGTTGTTTTGTTCAACGTTGTTTTGTTGTAACATTGATGAGATGCCATAAGAACTCAGCTCTTAATATTTATCAGACTGTCGTAAAACTGGCTTCATTATACGTTGTTGTCGTTTCACTTAAAGTTGCAGAACCTACTAACAAAACAACATTAAGTGAGGACTTACTGTGTAGGACTTGTGCTTAATAAAATTGTGAGCTTGGTGAAATTTGCTTGGTTTTTAGCTTCACAGGCTGAGAAACTTCATTTCCTCAGCACACATTCACCTCTCAAGGGCCACGTCCTTAGTTTGCCATGGAAACTATAAAGGTGAAATATTCTAGAAACTTTTCTGTTGGCCTGACTGTTGTGTTGCATCCCTGTTGGCAGCAACTGTATGGAAAACCAAATGATAAGTAGGCTTCTTGGCAAGGAATTAGGAATTAGTTGTGAAAATGTACTTCACTAAGAATAGCTAGAGGCCCCACTGAAGGTAGGCATAGCTTTGCTGGTAGGACAGAAATATTCAATGTCCATGGAGCTAAATTACCTTTTCTTGTCTCCCAGCCAGAATTTTGCTAGCAGAAATTTCTTTTTCTTTTCTTCCAGGGCTGAGCAACTACCTTTTCAGAGGGCTATCTTGTCTGGATCTAAGAGCTGTTCAGTTTCTATAAAGTGATTTTTTTTTCATGTCTTTGCTATTGTTCATGAATTCTTGATTTGCTAGCTACCTCTCACAGGGCATCCTTATGTCCTGGTTTTGGAAGTACCTCACAGTGCCCTCATGTTCACCTGGCAGCAGGCATGTGAAATGGCAGAGTAGCACTTTAGGGCGGTAAATAGATTTAGCTATGACAAATTTTTTCCCTTCATGCCCATCAGCACGTATATAAAAGGAAATTCTGTCTCCAACTTGAGTCAGAAACTATTGCAAAACAGGAAACTCCTTGGAGCTCTGATGAAAAGCAACTCCATTCTTAATTATTCCAACTTCGTCACCTTGGAAGATGTTATTTTCTGGAGGAGCCCTTTAATCTCATTCTAAATCATAATAACCAGATTTATGATTTATGTCTGTATGCTGTCTTTAAGTTGGCTTTCTGTGGTTCCACAAAGCTTATCTACTTTACAGAATAAGAATGTGGTATACTCAGTGCATATATCAATCCTTAAAATTTATATGGGTATGTAAGATAGTCAAAATGATCAAACAGTACAGAAAGATGTTTAAAGAAAAGTCTCTCTCTCTTTGACCCTGAAGTCCCCTTTCTTTACTTCCTCTCCTCGGAGGTGACCAGGGTGACTAAGCAGTCCTTTTTACCTTGATCTTTTTTTTTTTTTATCCTCACCCGAGGACATTTTTGCATTTATCTTGAGATAGAACGAGAGGGAGAGAGGGAGGAAGAGAGAGAGAGAAAAACATCGATGTGAGAGAGACACATTGAGTAGATGCCACCCACATGACCCCAACTGGGGCCAGGGACAAAGTGCAACCAAGGTACGTGCCCTTAGCAGGAACCGAACCCAGGCTTCTCTGGTCCATGGGCCAATGCTCTAACTGCTGAGCCAAACCAGCCAGGGCTTTACTTTGATCTTAATGGCGCACTGCATCTGCTTGGAATTGAATTTTGATAATCTTATTGTGTTTCCTTTAGAATTGCTTTTAGACAGTTGATGTTTTAGTATGGTAGGTTTTATAGGTAAATGTCATGGTGTTTATATATTTCAAATGTGGGAAATTGTCTTTTATCTATGCCAGGGTTTCTTAATGGTGGCACCACTGACATTTGGCAAAGGATAATTCTTGTTGTAGGAGAAAGGGAAGGTTGTCCTGTGTATTGTAGGATGCTTAGCAGCATCCTTTGCTTCTAACCACTAAATGCCAGTAGCAGGTCCCTTCAAGTCCTGATAACTGGAAGTGTTCTTAGACATTACCAAAGGTCCCCCGGGGTGAGGGTTGGAGAAAACCACTCCAGGTTGAGATAACTTATCTAGACCATTGGATAACTTTCCATTTTTGTACATCTGGGCATGCTAATGTTTTATTATGTAAGTGTATTTCCATGTGTTTGCTATAGCAATGCCTATTTTTATTTCCTAACCTTAGCAAATTGCTCTAGAAACTCATCGTTCAAAAGAAGTGCCCCTGAACGAGAAGATTTGTCTGCAAGTGGGGTCCCAGTGTAGCACCAATGAAAGTGACAATCCTAGCACTTTGGTGGAAAAGTGCATCTCGCCCCCTGAAGGTAACAATGGAAAGCAATTTCTCTTGATATATAGGGAATAAATCCAAATTATCCATATGCTTATATTCAGTGTTCATTAATTCATTCAGCTGCAAACATTTGCTGAGTCTAATAAGTTCCAAGCACTTGTACTAGGTGCCAGCAACACAATGATAAATATGAGGACATCCCTGCCTTCGAGGTGCTCACCAACACCCTGAATAACAATGCCTAACAGTTATATAGCACTTAGTAATTTGGAAAATGATACACACACACGCTTTTCCTAAGTCAAATCTTACAAGCTTACCTTGTAAAGTGAGCAAGGCACATATTATTATCCTTTCCATTTTTTGAGGGAACTAAGTGAGTTGCTGTAGGTTTTCAGATTCCAGATCCAGTGCTTAAAAAAAAACAAAAAACAAAATATGTACTATCTTCCTCATTATATAGAGAGATTAGTTTGATATACAGGATATATTTGGGGAAAGATATTAAAAATGGAAAATGAATTGCTGGCCTGGCTTCTATTCAAGATTAGCCCTAGGAAAAGCTGTCAAGTAGTTAGGTTGACCATTGTTCCCCACCTGCCTTCCTGCCCATCACCCAGTTTCCTTTTGGCTTTTATGTTGCATGCAGAGAATAGCATATACTGATTAAGAGCAGAGTTACCAGAGCCAAAATGTCCAAGTTTAAAACTCAGTGCTGCCAGTTTCTAGTTCTGTAACCATAGGCAGATCACTTAGCCCTTCCTCCCTTGTTTCCTCACCTGTAAATTGGAGATGATGATGGTACCTACCTAACCAGGTCTATTGAAAGGATTACATAAGTCAGTATATGTGAGGCACTTAGAATAATGCCTGGCAAAGAGTATATGCTCTGTATATATTATCTATTAATTTTGTGTTGTCTCTTCGTTGTGCAGAGCCCATCTTCTACCTCCAAACCTTAGCACTATGTGGTGTGTTCTTCAGACCATTCTGTCTACCTGCCTCGCACTGATCAAAAGTATATAAAGTAATATTTATAAAATTTGGTACTGCTAGGAGGCTGGGAGCATGGTTAAAATCAACTTACCTCCCTATTCTCATTTCTTTAGGAGTTTAATAAATAATCTGAAAACAATTTTAAGTTATATTATGACAGTAAAATGGTTGATGATGGCTCAGTATAGTACTGCTTCAAGGATCCTGAGGGATAACAGGTTTGCATTTTAAACAGAGGTATTTAATATAGAGACATGATGCCCCAACTCAAAAAGTTTTAACAGTAGGTATTTCAGATCATAAAGATTTTAAGGCTCCTAAAGTCGTAACACACAATAGACAACTACTAAGAACTTTCCAAATTGCTTCAGAAAGAATGTTCAATTTTTAAAACAAGATATGTCAGTATTAATCAAAAGATAAGGAGGTAAATTATAACTCAATAAACTTTTTAAAAAAAGATAGATAGATAATGCTCCCTTCAGCATCACATATACTAAAATTGGAACAATACAGAGAAGATTAGCATGGCCCCTGCTCAGTGATGACACACAAATTCATGAAAAAAAAATGTAGATATACAGGTTGTTTATATATTCACATTCATTTAGGAATTCTGTAGTCATTTCTTATGATGAAAATATTATTTGACCTTTCAACTCTCTCTCCAGTTAGGGATATAAGGGGGTCCCTCAATAGTAAAGGTATTTTCTTAGTAATGGGAGGTGAGAGAGAACATTGTGAGCATTTTAGATTTGGGTAAACCAGCATGAAACATACCCACCATCTCCATGCCCCAGAGTGATTGGCTAGTCTCTGCCTTGTAAGGAAAGGAGGGTCCTAAACTCTTTGCTGGGTATTCTAGGTGATCCTGAGTCAGCTGTGACTGAGCTACAATGCATTTGGCGTAACCTGAACTATATGAAGTGCACTTGGCTCCCTGGAAGGAACACAAGTCCTGACACTAACTATACTCTCTACTACTGGTAAGTATGGACAGGAGACTTACAGCGGAAGGACTGATTGTGATGGTGTTGGGAGCCTTTGGTCTAACCTAGTTAAAAAAGAAAAGAACAGCCTGGCTGGTGTGGCTTAGTGGATTGAGCGTTTTCGTCCCATGGACTGAGAGGTCCCGGTTGGATTCCCAGGCAGGGTACAGGTCCGGGTTGCAGGCTCGATCCCCAGTAGGGGGCCTGCAGGAGGCAGCCAATCGATGTTTCTCACATCAATGTTTCTATCTCTCCCTTCCTCTCTAAAAAAATCAATAAAAACATATTTAAAAAAAATCTTTAAAAAGCCCTGGCTGGTTTGGCTCGGCGGTTAGAGCGTCAGCCCACGGACCAATGAGTTGAGGGTTCGATTCTGATCAAGGGCATGTACCTCAGTTGCAGTTCGTCCCTGGCCCTGGTTGGGGTCGTGTGGGAGGCAACCAGTCGATGTGTCCCTCTCATGCCGATGTTTCTCTCTCCCTCCCACTCTATCTGAACAAAAATGGAAAAATATCCTCGAGTGAGGATTAAAAATAAATAAATAAATAAATCTTTAAAAAAAGATAGAGAAAAGAACAGCCTGTTCTCTTCAGCACACCCAAGAAGATGGGCAGTTTGCTTGAGTGAGAAATGCATCTGATTTTGGTGTCTACTTTTTTTTTAAACTTGAAAAAATAATTGTAGATCCACAAGATGTTGCAAAAAATGCATAAGGAGATCCTGCATACCCTTCACCCAAATTCTCCTAGTGGTAATATCCTACATAACTAGAGTACAATATCAAAACTGGAAAATTGGCATCAGTACAATCCACCAAACTTATTTAACATTTACCAGTATTAAATATACTCATTTGTGTGTGTGTGTGTGTGTGTGTGTGTGTGTGTGTGTGAGAGAGAGAGATTCTGCGCAATTTATCAGATGTATTGATATAGAACTGTTCCATTACCACAAGGATTCCTCAAGTTTCCCTTTTATAGCCTTTTATAGCTCCCTTCTGCACCCCACCCTGCATTCCTCTCCCCTAAGTCTCTAACCTCTGACAACCACTAATCTGTTCATCTCTATAATTTTGTCACTTTAAAAATGTTACTGGAATGGGATCATACAGCGCATAACTGAGGTTGACTTAAATAAAAACTCTGCATGATACCCTTGAGATCTATCTATCCAAGTTGTTGTGTGTATTAATAGTTCATTCCTTTTTATTGCTGAGTAGTATTCCATGATATGGATGTACCAGTTTGTTTAAGCATTAATTTATTGAAGGATTATCTTGGTTGTTTCTAATTTTTTGCTGTTATGAATGAAGCCTCTGTAAATATTTTTGAACATTTCATTTCTCTGAAATAAATGCCCAAGAATACAGTTGTTAGGTCCTATGGTAATTACGTATTTAGTTTTATAACAAACTGCCAAACTGTTTTCTAGAGTGGCTGTATCATTTTGCATTCCCACCAGCAATGTATGAGTCATCGGTGTCTGCCTTGAAAAAGGAAAATCATATTATTTTCAGGGTTAAAAAGTAATTTAGGTCCCCACAAGATAACTTATATTTGATATTTGTTACTATAGCTACAAAATCTGTAAAATTCCTAAGTTGATCTTCAACCGTTTATTTTCCTTTAAAGGCTAGAATTATTAGCAACAGGACAAGGAAGAAAGGACTAGGTTAATCAATTCAATAAAACGTTAATTAGCACACATTGTGGGTAAAGCACTAAATGGGCAGCTGACATAAGAAACATGTCTCTTTTCTTCTAAAAGCTTAAAATGTACAGAGGTAGCCCTGTCACTTGGATTCCTCTTATTTCTCCTTATCTCTTTTTTAAAAATATATTTTATTGATTTTTTTTTAAAGAGAGAGAGGAAGAGAGAGAGAGAAACATCTATCAGCTGCCTCCTGCATGCCCCCTACTGGGGATTGAGCCTACAACCCAGGCATGTGCCCTGACTGGTAATCGAACCAGGACCTCTCAGTCCATGGGATGATGCTCAATCCACTGAGTCACACTGACCGGGCTGTCTTTATTTATCTCAAACATCACTTCCTCTCCAGAAAGCTTTTCTTGACCTCTCAAGTCTAGCTTTGTGTGCCCCATCATCGTTGTGTCCCATGGTACCTTGTACTTTCCCATGCCATAGTACTCAGCATATTGTATTGTCATTTCCTGTTTACTTAGTGCTAGCCCTCTCCAGAGTGCAGTCTCCCTTGAGAGCGGGGACTGTGTCTTATTTTCCCCTGTGCCTGACATATGGTAGGTGCTCCATATATAAGTTTTGAATGTTTGGTAGGATCCAAAGCTAGGGAACATTTGGGACTGGGGTGAGAATTTAGGAGGGATAAACAACTCATAAACATTATAGTTCAGCACTAGAAAGAGGAGGATTGAGTAGATTTGACTCCCTAGAGAATTATTAGTGAAGGAGCCAGAGAACTAAGCCTTAAAAGGAGTAGCCTGCCTCTGATGATGTTGCAGTATAGTCTGGAGAGAGCTGTTATTACAGGCTTTTAAGAGGTCTTAAAAGTTGACAACATCCTGTGTTTATTGTGCTCTTAACTCCTGTTACTTTCCCTGGAATCCTTATTGGTATAATCACAGGGAAGACCTTTCAAAGAGTCTGTGTCTATAGAGGGGACAGGGAAAGGAAGGCAAGACGTCTTAAAACTGTCTTATTCCATGGCAGACTATGCAGGAAAGTAACCTAGATATAGGAATTGACGTGATACTGGAGAAAGACGGTAGTCTAGTCCTTGGATTTCTTGTAAGAAAAATAGGGAAGTGCCTTGGGTAATATACTAGCACAAACCAAGTCTTAGAGCAAATTGCAAAATGATTGCCCTCCTGGGTGAATAAATTACAAAAAACTGGACCAACTAATTCAAAAAAGCATTCTTCTTCCTCTGGGTTGATGCAGTGTCTTGCCAAAGCTGACAGCAGACAGTACTTGGACTGCCTTTTGGCCTCAGTTGATACCTTGGTGCAAGGAATAATGTCCCATCATTGGACGTGGCTCAGGAAGTCATCCCAAGAGAGCAGTGGTTCACTGGCACTCGAGGGGGCCGGAATCAGGAATAACACTTCTTGTCACACACATTCCCAGAATTGGTAATTAGCGTGGACTTTTTCTAGAGTATAGGCCTGTGCTATCCAACACAGGAGCCACTAGCCACATGTGACTATTTACATTTTAATTAAAATTGAAGCAAATTAAAACTTCATTGCTCAGTCTTTTTTTTTTTTTTTTCAAATGAAACATTTTATTGTAAATAGCTCCTTATAGGTATTCCTCGTGCTTCATTCCCACCCATCCTTGTGTTTTTTTTTTGTTTGGTTTTTTGTTTGTTTGTTTGATTTTTTAAAATGATGCTTATTTCAGGACTAGTGTTTCTATGGTGTGTGGTGTTACATTAAAATGACCTCCCTGCCACAGCAGGGGTAGAATGTTTCTTTGTGACTTTGGTTCCATGCCTAAGACACATCTGTGTGATCTGCTGAAACTGTTTCCATTGCTGATATTTTTTCTTTCCACAATATGTGTTTTCTTTACATAATATATGTTTATAGTTCTTTTGGCTTCACATATACATGTTTCATTCAATGCAGCATATATTGTAGATTTTTACCACGGTCATGTAGGAACTGTCAAGGAAGAAACCTTGAATAATGGCTTTAAAATACACAGTTGTAGTCCTGGTTACAGAGTAGTTCTCAGCTTTTGATCTCCCTGTCACTGCTGTAAACATTTCTACCATCTTTGAAGGTTTAGAAGCACCTGTCTTTTGGGGTCTTACTGTGTTTTCGGTTACTCTTTAAGAGGCACCTTGACATCAAGGCCATAGAATAAAGGCAAGAGAGAAGAGAATTTCACATGTGGTTAGTGGCTCCGGTATCAGAAAGCACAGATATTGAACATTTCCATAATCCCAGAAAATTTTGTTGGGCAGTGCTGATATAGATTCTATATCTTCTGCCCTCACCATCCCGTAACTTATTCTTTTCTGGAACTACATCTCCTGGGTTCAAATCTTGGTTCTCTTCCTTACTTGCAAGTGTGATTTGAGGCAAGTGCCTTCTCTCTGAGCTTCACTTTTATAATTTGTAAAACAAGGATGGTAATAATAGCACTACTTTTTAAGGGTGCTGTGAGGGCTGCTATTGTATGAAAAGTGTTTAGAGCCATGCCTAACCACTCACATGTATAAAGTAAGCACTCCATACATGATAGCTGTATTGTTTTGTTTTTTTATTTTCAAAAAGTTTTTTTTTCCTTTATTGATTTTAGAGAGAGAGGAAGAGAGAGGGAGAGAGAGATAGAAACATTGATGAGAGAGAACATCGATTGGCCGCCTCCTGCATGCCCCCCACTGGGGATCGGGCCCGCAACCTGGGCATGTGCCCTGACCGGGAATCGAACTGGCAACCTCTTGGTGCATGGGACAACGCTCAACCACTGAGCCATACCGGCCGGACAGCTGTATTGTTTTTTTATTATTCATCCCACTCCTTTGCAGATGTAACCAGTACACATTGCTGGCCTCTTCCTCCACCTCATAAGGACTAGCACCTAGCCCATACTTCCTCTTTTTCTGCTCTCCCCTAGAGAGTTTCTCTCCTATGAAAACCACAAAAGAAAGAGACACATGGCTTATTCCTTACCAAGAATTTGGAATTGATTTAGATACCAGTTTAAATCATGTCAAACTGCCATACTATTTCCCTAATCCCCAATCCAAAAATGTAGTGTCATTTTGAAGCCCAGAGCAGTGACTTGTGGCTCTGGAGGGAGAGTCTGGCATTGAAGGAGCCTGATCTTAATAGCTATAGACTAGCCATGTCAGTGAATTTTAGGGAATTTCTTACCACATTAATCATCTTCAGAGTTGAGGAAACAGTCTTTCATTTGTCCATTCCCTCCTTATGTTTGCAGTGTGAGTCTATGGAGGATTTCAATGTGTAAACTTTTAACACAAAGCACCTGA
This sequence comes from Tadarida brasiliensis, assembly GCA_030848825.1. Lineage (NCBI taxonomy): Eukaryota > Metazoa > Chordata > Mammalia > Chiroptera > Molossidae > Tadarida > Tadarida brasiliensis. The sequence continues at coordinate 44,565,573 of CM061280.1, forward strand.
ATGCCTTCTATCTTAGGTTATCATCTGATCTTTCACAGGAAGCCCCCCCCCCCACCAAATTTGTCTATTCAAAACCAATATTTCTCATTTCCTTATTTTTTCTAAATTACAACAAAAATTTTAAATTTCATATCTGGGGTCCATGAGAATATGTGAAATACTCACGGTACAAAATTAAAAAAGGAATCTCAAAGATTATCCATTAGAGGAGTTCCTTTCATTATTTGAAAAAAAATTAATGTTCTACATAGTTTTCTTTAGATATGTAACAAAAATGTCATAAGTGTCTTGGTTTCTGTTTCTGGCTGTCTATGGAAAACATTCTAGGCCTGTCTGATCTAAAAGCTGTCTAGGGCAATGAGTTTTTAAAAGACTGTTTTCATTCATGAACCACTGGGGCCTACAACTAGGAGAAAAGCTTTATGTACTATTTCTTAAGGGATAAGAACATTTTTTATATTGAAGCATTTCTTTGCACAGCCTTTGAAGGATTAACTATATTAGATCTAAATTTTTCTTTTCTTTTTTTAAAGACTTTATTCTCTTGGAGCAGTTTTAGATTTATAACAAAAATTGAGAGGAAGATACAGAGATTTTCCATATACCCCCTGCCCGCACACATGCATAGCCTCCCCTATTATCACCATTCCCCACCAGAGTGGTACATTCGTTACCAGTGATGAACCTACATTGACACATCATTATCACCCAAAGCCCATATTTTATTTTAGGGCTCACTCTTGCTGTTATACATTCTGTGGGTTTGGACACATGTATAATAACATATATCCATGATTATAGTATCATGCAGAGTATTTTCACTGTCTTAAACAATTCTTTGTTCTCTGCCTATTCATCCCTTCCCCCAACCCTAACCCCTGACAGTCACTGATCTTTTTACTGTCTCCATAGTTTGACCTTTTCTAGAATGTCATATAGTTTGAATCATACAGTATGTAGCCTTTTCAGATTGACTTCTTTCACTTAGTAATATGAATTTAAGTTTCTTCCATGTCTTTACATGGCTTGATAGTTCATTTCTTTTTAGGGCTAAATAATGTCCCATTTTCTGAGTGTACCACAGTTTATTTATCCATTCACCTATTGAAGGACATATTGGTTGTTTTCAGACTCTAGCAATGATGGTGTATGTAGGATTTTGTGTGGACATAAGTTTTCAACTCCTTTAAGTAAATACTAAAGAGGGTGATTGCTGAATTGTATGGTAAGAGTATGCTCAGTTTTTAAGAAACTGCCAAACTGTCTTCCAAAGTGACCATACCATTTTGCATTCCCTCCAGCAATGAATCAGAGTTCCTATTGCTCCACATGCTTACTAGCATTTGGTGGTGTCAGAATTCTGGATTTTGGCCATTTTGATAGGTGTTTAGTGGTATCTTGTTACTTTAATTTGCATTTCCCTGATGACCTAATATGGAGCATCTTCTCATATGCTTATTTATCATCTGTATATCTTTGGTAAGGTGTCTGTGAAGGTCTTTGGCCCATTTTTAGTTGGGTTGTTTGTTTTATTGTTAAGGTTAAGAGTTCTTTGTATATTTTGGAAAACAGTCCTTTAGAAGGTATATCTTTTGCAAATATTTTCTAGCATTCTGTGGCTTATTTTCTTGATATTGCCTTTTGCAGGGCAGAAGTTTTTAATTTTAATGAAGTCTAGCCTATTATTTCTTTTTTTAATTTATTTTTGTTACATATGTTTCTCCTTTTTCCCCGATTGACACCCTACTTCCGACCCCCCCCCACATCATTGTTATCTATGTCCATTGGTTATGCATATATGCATATAAGTTCTTTGGTTTATCCCTTCCCTCCCTCCACGCCCCTCTTCAGAGGTTTGTCAGTCTGAACCATACTCCTTTCTATGTCTCTGGGTCTATTTTGTTCATCAGCTTATTTTGTTCATTATATTCCACAAATAATTGAGATCATGTGATATTTATCTTTCTCTGATTGGCTTATTTCACTTAACATAATACTCTCCAGGTCCCTCCATGTTGTCTCAAAGGATAAGAGATCTTTCGTTTTTACAGCTACATAGTATTCCATTGTGTATATGTACCACAGCTTTTTTATCTATTCCTTGATTGATGGATACTTGGACTGTTTCTAGATGTTAGGAAATGTAAATAGTGCTGCTATGAACATAGGGGTACATATATTCTTTCTGATGGGTGTTTCAGGCTTCTGAGGATATATTCCTAGAAGTGGGATCACTGGGCAAATAGCAGATCAATTTTTAATTTTTTGAGGAAACACTATATTGTTTTCCATAGTGGCTGCACCAGTCTGCATTCCCACCAGCAGTGTACTAGAGTCCCCTTTTCTCCACACACTCGCCAGCACTTGTTGTTTGAGGATTTGTTGATGGCAGCCATTCTGACAGGTGTGAAGTAATACCTCATAGTCGTTTTAATTTGCATCTCTCTGATGATTAGTGATGTTGAGCATTTTTTCATATGTCTCTTGGCCATTTGTATGTCCTGATTGGAGAGCTGTCTATTTAGATCCTCTGCCCATTTTTTAATAGGATTCTTTGTCTTCCTTTTGTTTTTGTTTTTTCAATTTACCTTCAGATAGAGCAGGAGGGAGAGAGGGAGGAAGAGAGAGAGAGAGAAACATCGATGTGAGAGAGACACATCGATGTGTGTGAGACTGGTTGCCACCCGCACAACCCTAACTGGGGCCGGAAACAAACCGCAACCAAGGTACATGCCCTTAACCGGAACCAAACCTGAGACTCTCTGGTCCGCAGGCCGAGGCTCTAATACCTGAGCCAAACCGGCCAGGGCATGTCTTCCTTTTGTTGAGTTGTATGAGTACTCTATATATTTTGGAAATTAACCCTTTATCTGATGTATCATTGGCAATTATGCTCTCCCATATAATGGGTTCCGTTTCCATTTTGATACTTGTTTCTTTTGATGTGCAGAAGTTTTTGAGTTTGATGTAGTCCCATTTATTAATTTTTTCCTTTGTTTCTTTTACCTTAGGTGTTATATCAGTGAAAATTCTGCTGCATGTGATATCTGAAATTTGGTTGCTTACATTTTCTTCTAGGATTTTCATGAGTCATATTTCAGTCTTTCATCCATTTTGAGTTTATTCTTGCGTATGGTGTAAGTTGGTGGTCTAGCTTAATTTTTTGCATGTAGCTGTCCAATTTTCCCAACACCATTTAATAGAGAGGCTGTCTTTACTCCCTTGTATGCTCTTTCCACCTTTGTCAAATATTAATTGAGCATAATGTCTTGGGTGAATTTCTGGGTTCTCTGTTCTGTCCATTGATCTATATGTCTGTTCTTGTGCCAGTACCAGGCTTTTTTTAAATTACAATGGCTTTGTAGTATAACCTGATATCCGGTATTGTGATCCCTCCTACTTTGTCCTTCTTTTTCAAGAATACTGTGGCTATTCAGGATCTTTTTTTTTTTTTATTAATTTACTTTTGTTACAGATGTTCCTCCTTTTTTCCCCCATTGACACCCTCCTTCCCCTCCCTCCCTGCCCCGTCCCCAGTTTTGTTGTCCATGTCCATTGGTTATGAGTACATGTGTACAAGTTCGGTGTTCATCGCTCCCCTCCCCTCTTCTGGCAAATGTCAGTCTGTACCCTACTTCCATGTCTCTGGGACTACCCTGTTCCTCAGACTGTTATGTTCATTATATCAGGATCTTTTTTGGTACCATATAAACTTTTGGATTATTTGTTCTAGTTCTGTGAAATATGTCATTGGTATTTTAATGGAGATTGCTTTGAATCTATAGATTGTTTGGGGTAGTCTGGACATTTTAATGATGTTAATTCTTCCAATCCAGGAACAAGGTATATGCTTCCACTTTTTTATATCTTCCTCTATTTCTTTTTGCAATGTCCTGTAGTTTTATGAGAATAGGTCCTTTACTTCTTTGGTTAAGTTTATTTCTAAGTATCTTAGTTCTTTTGCTGCCATGGTAAATGGGATTGTTTTTTAGTTTCTCTTTCTATGAGTTCATTATTGGTGTATAAGAATGCCTTCAATTTATTGATACTAATTTTGTATCCTGCTACTTTGCCAAATTCATTTATTAAATCTAGTAGATATTTGGTGGAGTCCTTAGGGTTTTCTAAGTATAATATGTCATTTGCAAATAATGACAGCTTCGCTTCCTCCTTTCCAATTTGGATCCCTTTTATTTTTTTCTTCATGTCTCATTTCTGTGGCTAAGACTTCAAGAACTATGTTAAATAAAAGTGGCGAAAGTGGGCATTCCTGTCTTGTTCCTGTTCTAATGGGAAATGCTTTTAGTTTTGCCCATTGAGTATGATGTTGGCTGTAGGTTTTTCATATATGGCCTTTATTATGTCGAGATATGATTGTCGAGATAAAATTGCTGAGCAATTTTATCAGAAATGGGTGCTGGATTTTGTCGAATGCTTTTTCAGCATCTATTGATATGATCGTATGGTTTTTATCTTTCATTTTGTTTATGTGGTGTATCACATTCATTGATTTGCAAATATTGTACCAGCCTTTCATCCCTGGAATGAATCCCACTTGGTCATGGTAAATAACTTTTTTAATGTATTGCTGGATCCGATTTGCTAATATTATGTTCAGGATTTTGGCATCCATGTTCATCAGGGATATTGGCTTGTAGTTTTCTTTCTTTATGTAGTGTCTTTATCTGGTTTTGGAATTAGAATGATGCTGGCCTCATAAAACGAGTTTGGAAGTCTTCCTTCTTTTTGAATTTTTTGGAATAGTTTCAGGAGAACGGGCATTAGTTCTTCTTTGAATGTTCAATAAAACTCCCCCATGAAGCCGCCCGGGCCTGGGCTTTTGTTTGCTGGGAGTTTCTTGATTACATCTTCAATTTCCTTAGTTGTTATTGGTCTGTTCAAGCTTTCTATTTCTCCCAGTTCAGTTTTTGGAGACTGTATGTTTCTAGAAATTTGTCCATTTTGTCTAGTTTGTCCAATTTATTGGTGTATAATTGTTCATAGTATTTTTTAACGATCCTTTGTATTTCTGTGATGTCAGTTGTTACTTCTCCTCTTTCGTTTCTGATTTTGTTTATTTGGGTCCTCTCTCTTTTTTTCTTGGTGAGTCTAGCTAAGGGTCTATCAATCTTGTTTATCTTTTCAAAGAACCAGCTCTTTGTTTCTTTGATCTTTTGAATTTTTTTTTTTTTTTTAGTCTCCATGTTGTTTATTTCTGCTCTGACCTTTATTATTTCTTTCCTTCTACTTGCTCTGGGTTTTTCTTTTTGTTTGCTTTCTAGTTCTTTAAGTTGTGAGGTTAGTCAATTAGAATTTTTTTCTTGTTTCTTGATGTAGGCCTGCAGTGCTATGAACTTCCCTCTCAGGACTGCTTTTGCTACATCCCATAGATTTTATATTGGTGTGTGTTCGTTTTAATTTGTTTCCAGGAAGTTTTTAATTTCTTCCTTGATCTCCTTGGTAACTCACTCGTTGTTTAATAACATGCTATTTAGCCTCCATATGTTTGAATGTTTTTGTTGTAATTGATTTCTAATTTCATGTCATTGTGATCTGAGAAGATGCTTGATATGATTTCAATTTTCTTAAACTTGTAGAGACTTAATTTGTGTCCTAACATGTGGTCTATCTTTGAGAATGTCCCATGTACACTTGAGAAGAATGTGAATTCTGCAGTTTTTGGGTGTAATTCTCTGTAGATTTATCCATTTGATCTAGTGCATCATTTAGAGTCTCTGTTTCCTTTTTAATTTTTTGTCTAGAGGATCTAATTGGTGATGTCTGCGAGGTGTTGAAGTCCTCTGCTATGATTGTATTGCTGTCGATTTCTCCTTTGAAGTTCTCCAGAAGTTTTTAAATGTATTTTGATGCTTCTGTGTTGGATGCATATATATTTACTAAGGTTGTATCCTCCTGTTGGATATATCCTTTGAATATTATGTAGTGGCCTTCTTTGTATCTAGTTATGGCCTTCATTTTGAGGTCTATTTTATCGGATATGAGTATTGCTACCCCAGCCTTTTTTCCCTTTCCGTTTGCTTGGAAAATTTTTTCCCATCCCTTCACTTTCAACCTATGTGAGTCTTTTGTTGTGAGATGAGTCTTTTGTGAACAACATATATATGAGTCATGCTTTCTTGTCCATTCAGCTACTCTGTCTTCTGATCAGAGTGTTTAATCCATTTACATTTAAAGGTATTATTGATATGTACTTATTTATTGACATTTTTGTGTATTATGGTTATGTTTCTCTTCCTGTTTCTTCTCCTTATTACAGAAGTCCTTTTAACCTTTCTTGGAGTGCTGGTTATGTGCCAATATATTCCCTTAACCTTTTTTTTTTTTTTTCTCAGAAGCTCTTTATTTCACCTTCTATTTTGAGTGAAAGCCTTGCTGGATAGAGTAGTCTTGGATGCAAATCCTTGTTTTTCATTACCTTCATTACTTCATGCCATTCCCTTCTGGCCTGTAGTGTTTCCGTGGAGAAGTAAGTTGATAGTCTTATGGGGATTCCTTTGTATGTAACCTGTTGCTTATCTCTTGTTACCTTTAGGATTCTCTCTTTGTCTTTAATTTTTGGCTTTTTAATTATGATATGTCTTGGTGTGGGCCTCTTTGGTTCTTTTTACTTGGGGCTCTCTGTGCTTCTTGTACTTATACCTTTTTCCTTCACCAAGATAGGGAAGTTTTCTGTCACTGTTTCTTCAAATGTATTCTCTAACCCTTTCTCATTTTCTTCTTCTTCTGGCACTCCTATTATGCGGATGTTGTTATGTTTCATATTGTCCTACAGTTCTCTTAGGCTGTCTTCCTGTTTTTTAATTGTTTTTTCTTTTTGGTTCTCTGATTGGGTGATTTTTTTCTATGCTGTTGTCTAATTCATTGATCCAGTCCTCAGCATCCTCTACTCTGCTGGTTATTCCTTCCAATGTGTTCTTTATTTCTGCTATGTCATTCTTCATTTCTGATTGGTTGGTTTTCAGTGTTTCTACATCTTTACTCATGCTGTTGAGCTTTTTACTCATGCTGCTGAGCTTCATGATTATTACTCTGAACTCTACCTCTGATATCTTGCTTAATTCCATTTCATTTATTTAATCTTCTGTTGAATTATCTTGTTCTTTCATTTGGGATTTGTTTCTTTGTTTCACTATTTTGGCTGTGTCAGTGGGTTTTGGAGCCTGTCAAATTTTCCCTGTGGGTGTTGGTGTCCTGCTGATTGTGGCTCCCTCTACTGGGTTTGGATGAATGTGGGAGCACCCAGGTTAAACACCACTGTCAAGTCTTACTTTCCTGGGTGGATTTTCAGGCCAAGCAAAGGTTCACTTATCCTCTAGTTTTTGCCTGCAGGCTACCAGTCTCAGTTACTTGATGAGCCTGTGGTTGTATCCATCAGCTGAATGAAACATCCCTCAGGTGTACAGTATAAGAGGATTTCCAGTGGGTGGGGCAATTGCTTGCTTGTAGTCTCTAGCTGTTAATGAGCCTCAATTTGCATTTCTCTGGCCTGGCCTGGTGATGTTTAATTCCTGAGGGAGGGGCTGTTGCTTCTCTCAGGGGCTCTGGAAAGGGGCTCTTTGAGTAAAATGGCTACTGTCCCATGTGGGAGTGATTCAGCATAAAACTCCCATGTCTTCCTTCCCAACTCTCACCCCTGAGCCACAAAGCCCCGAGTCTCTTCACACAGTTCCAGTCCTGTCTGCCCTCCCTCTGCCGGAGCCCAAGGTGAGTGGCTGTAGCTGATTTAGTGCTCTAGCCCTTCAGGTAACTGCCGTTTTTTTCCTGTACCTTTCCTTCCCTGAAAAAGCCTCATCTCTGGTGATCTCAGCCAGTTGTTATGCAGGCTCCTTTCCATGTCCCACCAGTCTTTGCTGTAGAGCCGGCTTCGGGTTTTAACCCCCAACTTCTAAGACTTAACTGCTCACAGCTAAAACAGCCCTCAGCTGCTCTCCGTGGGCTCCCAGCCTGCCCTCTCGCCCCTCTGCAGTTCCTACCAGGCTCTATTTGTTGTCCTCTTTCCATCCCTGGTCATAAGGGTTCTCTCCAGCTGCTTTTCAGTTGTTTTTTTCCTGATGATTTGTCTTTATTCTAGTTGTAATTCCAGTTGGTCCTGGGAGGCTGTCTGTGTAGGTTCCATTCACTCTGCTGCCATTTTTTTTCTCCTGTATGGTCTGCTTTTCACACAAATTTGAAAGATTGGCTTACCCCAGGATGGCTAGTGACCTAGACTTATAAAAGGCAATGTTTGTAAGTCAATGAGTTGATGGCATAGGAGCTTTACTCTTACCTACAAGGCCAAGGTCACAATGCTTCTAAGTGGCAGGGCTGGGTGTCCCAATCAGTATTCAGGTTCAAGCTTATCCAACACACAAGTCTAACCACACCTCACAAATGCAGAAGGTCTTAATATATCACCAAAACTGTTCTGTGTGGGATTCAGGGAATGCCCCTTGAGAATTTCCTGTTTTAGCAAGAACTGAAGGATGCACAGGTAATTAGTTCTTTTATAGATCATACCTTTGGTGTTGTATCTAAGAAGTCATTATCACACCTAAGTTCATGTAGCTTTTCTTTGTTATCACATAGGAGTTTTATAGTTGAAAATTTTACAGTTAGGTCTGTGATTCAATGTGAGTTTAGTTTTGTGAAGAGTGTAAGGTCTGTACTAGATTTTTTTTTTTTTGCATGTGGATGTCTAGTTGTTCTGGCACCATTTGTTGAAAAGACTATCTTTGCCCTGGCCAGTTTGGCTCAGCGGTAAGAGCATCGGCCCATGGACCAGAGAGTCCTGGGTTCAGTTCCCACTAAGGGTACGTACCTCGGTTGCAGTTTGTCCCCAGCCCCGGTTGGGGTCGTGTGGGTGGCATCCACTCGATGTGTCTCTCTCACATCGATGTTTCTCTCTCTCTCTCTCTTCCTCCCTCTCTCCCTCCCGCTTTATGTGAAGATAAATGCAAAAATGTCCTCAGGTGAGGATAAAAAAAAAAAAGACTATCTTTGCTCCCTGGTATTGCCTTTGCTCCTTGGTCAAAGATCAGTAGACTGTATTTATGGGAGTAGACATTAGTTTTATAAAACCTGGTTTGCAGCAGAATCCCCTGGAGAATTGCTGTCAAAGTGCTTATTCCTAGCACGCTCTCCCAGAGGATCCTGTTTAGAAGGCTTTTCCCAGGGCCTAGGAATCAGCAAAATGAATACAGATAGCCCAGCCGGTGTGGCTCAGTGGATTGAGCGTTGTCCCATGGACTTAGAGGTCCCAGCTTAATTCCTGGTCAGGGCACATGTCCAGGTTGCATGCTCCATTTCCATTAGGAGGCTTGCAGGAGGCAGCCAATCGATGTTTCTCTCTCACATCAATGTTTCTATCTCTCCCTTCCTCTCTCTCTAAAAAAATCAGTAAAAACACATTATAAATAAATAAATGCCTACAGATGATTCTGCACTAACAGGTCAAGGGTTTGGGACTCTTTACTCTTAGTCCATTATTTAAACAGTTTCCCTTTTCTGCTGAATGTTTGCACAGTTCCCATTGTGGCTGATGATGTAAAACTCAACTCTATGTATTCTGCCAGTTACTACAAAACAGAATCCTTTGATAGTATAGACAAAAAAGTGTAATTAATCAGCATATTCTCTCTGCTTGCACTCTGCTAGGTGCTGATGATATTTGAGGAATGGTATGTGTAGAGGTTTTTGAAATGGGAAATAGTATACTAGCAGTATGGGTATTGGAAGAAAGTTAAAGCCACATGGTGAAGTAAGACACTTAGAAAGCCAGTGTGTTCTGGAACATAGATCTGGCAGTAATTGGAGGGAACTAATAATGATGATCCTAGAAGTCAGTCTGGAGAAGACATGAAGCCTGAAGTGATTAGGACATGAAACTGGATGAGGGCAATGGGATAATCACAGGAGAAAATCCAAGAAGCTTTGCAAAGGAGGAAATAACAGAATTTGGTGATAGAATATAAGGAAAGGAGGGGGCAAAGGTAATTTCAAAGGCTGTGATTGAGGAGCCTAGAGGAAATGAATTCTGACTGGTAGAAATTGGGAACATTAGAAGAAAAGGCAAAATATCAGGGAAGAGGGGGTATATGTTTTGAATGTTAAATTTGAGGCAAGAGTAGAACACTCAAATGGAGCAGTTGGATATATGGGACTGGATCGAAGGTGAGAAGTCAGGACTAGGCATCCCTAGCATAGAGATTCTAGTCAGGGGATGGAAGTGATAAAGCTGGGGTGAACAGATGAGGGAGTGAGAAATAAAGAGGAATGTGCAGAGGGCTGTAGACTGGATGGGAACCCTCTGAGAAGAGGAAAAGGGAGAGGAACAAGACAAGAAAACAATGAAGGAGCAGAAAGAGGGACCAGAGGAGAACAGTGGAATTCAGCAGATGGGATATTTTCAAGAAGCATAAAATTCAGCCTGGCCTCATAACACCTCGTATTCAGAAGAGAAAAAAGAACCAGTACATAGCTTCCATAGCTATTGAAAAGTACCAGTGTTCATCAAAAAGGAACATTTGTTTCTTCTTAGAGTATGAAATGGAGCCATGTAAAGTAGGATTTTAGAAAAAGCTATCTACCCATATTGCAAATATTGCTTTTCATAGTCATCTTCAGTCATTAAAAAACAAAACAACAACAAAAACTTCTGCCATTGTTTCTTGAGTTCCTTTTTAAAAATAATGCAGAAAATTGTCTCATTTTATCTTGTAGGCACAGCAGCCTGGGAAAAATTCTTCAATGTGAAAACATCCATAGAGAAGGTCAACATATTAGTTGTTCTTTTACTCCTACTAAAGTGAAGGATTCCAGTTTTGACCAGAATGTTCAAGTGATGGTCAAGGATAATGCAGGAAAAATTAGACCATCCTTCAATATAGTGCCTTTAGATTCTCATGGTAAGTTTTTGGGTTTTTTTTGAGATTTTTTATATTATTAATTTGTTTTTGTTACAGATATTTCTCCTTCCCCCCCTAGACACCCTTCTCCCTATCCCCCCTCCCCCAGCATTGTTGTCTATGTCCATTGGTTATGCATATGTGCATATAAATTTTTTGGTTTATCACATCCCTCCCCCACATCCCCCTCCTTTGAGGTTTGTCAGTCTGAACCGATCTCCTTTTATGTCTCTGGGTCTGTTTTGTTCATCAGCTTATTTTGTTCATTATATTCCACAAATAAGTGAGATCATGTGGTATTTGTCTTTCTCTGATTGGCTTATTTCAGTTAGCATAATGCTCTCCAGGTCCCTCCATGTCGTCTCAAAGGATTAGAGATCTCTCTTTCTTACAGCTGCATAGTACTCCATTGTGTATATGTATCGCAGCTTTTTTATCCCCTCATCTGTTGATGGACACTTGGGTTATTGCCAGATCTTAGCAATTGTAAATAGTGCTGCTATGAACATAGGGGTACCAGTCTTTCTGACTGGTGTTTCAGGCTTCTTAGGGTATATTCCTAGAAGTGGGATCACTGGGTCAAATGGCAGATCAATTTTTAATTTTTTGAGGAAACACCATATTGCTTTCCATAGTGACTGCACCAGTCTGCATTCCCACCAGCAGTATACTAGAGTCCCTTTTTCTCCACACCCTCGCCAGCACTTGTTGTTTGATGATTTGTTGATGGCAGCCATTCTGGCAGGTGTGAGGTGATACCTCACGGTTGTTTAAATTTGCATCTCTCTGATGATTAGTGACGTTGAACATTTTTTCATATGTCTCTTGGCCAATTATGTCCTTTTTGGAGAGGTGTCTATTTAGTTCCTCTGCCCATTTTTTCTTTTTTATAACTTATCTTTATTGTTGAATGTATTACAAATGTTCCTCATTTTCCCCCCATTGCCCCCCTCCTCCCCATTCCTGCCCCCCCTCCTGCCTTTCCGCACACTGTTGTCTGTGTCCATTGGTTATGCATATATACAAATAAGTTCTTTGGTTTATTTCTTCCCACCCCCCAACCCCCTTTCCCTTTGAGGTTTGTCAGTCTAACAAGCAATTTGTACTTCTTAATCCCTTCACCTTTTTCACCCATTCCCCCAACCCGTCTCCCATCTGTCAACCAATAAATTGTTCTCTGTATCTATGAGAATGTTTCTGTTCTGCTTGTTCATTTTGTTTGTAGATTCAATTGTTGATAGCTATGTATTTATTGCCATTTTGTTTGTTCATATTTTTTTATCTTTTTCTTCAAGAAGACCCTTCAACATTTCATATAAGAATGGTTTGGTGGTGATGAACTCCTTTAGCTTTTCTTTGTCTGGGAAATTCTTTATATGGCCATCGATTCTAAATATCAGCTTTGCAGGATAGAGTAATCTTGGTTGTAGGTTCTTGCTTTTCATCACTCTGAATATTTCTTGCCACTCCCTTCTGGCCTGCAAAGTTTCTTTTGAGAAATCAGCTGACAGTCTTACGGGAACCCCCTTGTAGGTAACTAACTGCTTTTCTCTTGCTGCTTTTAAGATTCTCTCTTTGTCTTGAACCTTTTGCATTTTGATGATGATGTGTCTTGGTGTGGGCCTCTTGGGGTTCATCTTGTTTGGGACTCTCTGTGGTTCCTGGACTTGTATGTCTGTTTCCTTCACCAAGTTAGGGAAGTTTTCTGCCATTATTGTTCAAATAGGTTTTCGATTTCTTGTTCTCTCTCTTCCCCTTCTGGCACCCCCAAGATGCGAATATTGGCACGCTTGAAGTTGTCCCAGAGGCTCCTTACACTATCCTCATTTTTTTGGATTCTTTTTTCTTTTTGCTGTTCTGATTGGGTGTTTTTTGCTTCCTTATATTCCAAATCGATGGTTTGCTTCTTGGCTTTACCTACTCTACTATTGCATCTGTGTAAACTTTTCTTTATTTCAGTTAGTGCATCCTTCATTTCAGACTGGTCCTTTTTTATGCTCTTGAGGTCCTCACTAAGTCCACTGAGCATCCTTACAAGCAGTATTTTGAACTCTGCATCTGTTAGGTTGCTTAACTCCATTTCACTTAGTTCTTCTCCTGGAGTTTTGTTCTGTTCTTTCATTTGGGACCTGTTTCTTTGTCTCCTCATTTTGGCTGCCTCCCTGTGTTTGTTTCTATGTATTATTTAGCGAGAGGTATGGGGCTAGCGGAGGCCAGATGCTGCTTGTTTGAAAGAATTTAGGAAAAGCTGAAGCAGGATCCAAGACAGGCCAATCCTATGGTCAAGCAACTGGCAACAGCTTGGGTGGACCTGAAAGCTGGGTGGGGCGGGGCCTCAGGCAATCACCAGGGCGGGGCCAACAGTGTGAGCCAGGTTGCTGGAGTCCCAGATATGGTGGCGTCTGCCGGCCCAGGGAAGGGCTCACCAAAGGAACAAAAGCCTCTGATAGCACGTCTGTCCAGGAGAAAGCTGCCTCTCCAGCCCTTGCTCCAATGCCAAACAGCTCAGTTCTTCCCCATATGACTCTGGTGCCTTTCAAGCTGCCTCCCCCACGCTGGAGCCTGGAGGGAGCGAGTCCCAGTAAGTCTGTGCACGGACCCTTTAAGAGGAGCTGCCGGGGGCTCCAGCCGCCTCAGCCTCAGTTCCCGCTGGTTTTTCCAGCCAGAAGTTATGGGGACTCCTCTTCCTGGCACTGAAACCCTGAGCTGGGCGCCTGGTGTGGGACGGGGACCCCTCACTCCTCAGGGAGGACCTTCCCAGCCTAGGTGCCCTCCTAATTTTTATCCGCCACACGTGGGTGTGCGACCAGCCCCTCGCGCCTCTTCCCCTCCTACCAGTCTCCATGCGGCCTCTTCTTTAATTTCGTAGTTGTAGGACTTCCATTCAGCTTGATTTCAGGCAGTTTTGAATGATCGTTGTTCTGTAGTTTAGTTGTAACTTTGATGTGGTTGTGGGAGGTCGTGATACCGCGTTTACCTACGCCGCCATCTTGACCAGAAGTCCCTCTGCCCATTTTTTAATTCGGTTCTTTGTTTTCCTCTACATATTTTGGAAATTAACCCCTTATCTGATGTATCATTGGCAATTATGCTTTTCCATATAGTAGGTTCCCTTTCCATTTTGATGGTGGTTTCTTTTGCTGTGCAGAAGCTTTTTGTTTGATGTAGTCCTATGTATTATTTTTTTCCTTTGTTTCTCTTGCCTTAGGCATTGTATCAGTGAAAATTCTTCTGCATGTGATATCTGAAATTTTGTTGCTTACATTTTCTTCTAGGATTTTTATGGATTCACGAGTCACATTTAAGTCTTTTATCTATTTTGAGTTTATTCTTGTGTATGGTGTAAATTGGTAGTCTAGTTTCATTTTTTTTGTATGTAGCTGTCTAATTTTCCCAGCACCATTTATTAAAGAGGCTGTCTTTACTCCATTGTATGCTCTAGCCACCTTTGTCAAATATTAATTGAACATAACGTCTTGCGTCAATTTCCGGGTTGTCTGTTCTGTTCCATTGATCTCTATGCCTGTTGTTGTGCCAGTACAAAGCTGTTTTGATTACAATGGCTTTGTAGTATAACTTGATATCTGGTATTGTGATCCCTCCAACTTTGTTCTTCTTTTTCAAGATTGCTGTGGCTCTTCGGGGTCTTTTTTGGTTCTATATAAACTTTTGAAATATTTGTTCTAGTTCTGTGAAACATGTCATTGGTATTTTAATGGGGATTGCATTGATTGCTTTGAGTAGTATGGACATATAAAAAAATTTTTTTTTCTTTATTGATTTTTAGCTAGAGGGGAAAGGAGAGGGAGAGAGAGATAAAAACATCGATGAGAGAAAACATTGATTGGCCGCCTCCTGCATGCCCCTCACTGGGGATTGGGTCCACGACCTGGGCCTGTGCCCTGACTGGGAATTGAACCAGTGACCTCTTGTTGCATGGGTCGACGCTCAGTCACTGAGACACACTGACTGGGCAGTATGGACATTTTAATGATATTAGTTCTTCCAATCCATGAACAAGGTATATGCTTCCACTTTTGTATATCTTCCTCTATTTCTTTTTTCAATATCCTGTAGTTTTCTGCAAATAGGTCCTTTACTTCTTTGGTTAAGTGTATTCCTAGGTATCTTAATTTTTTTGCCACAATGGTAAATGGGATTTTTTTTTAGTTTCTCTTTCTGTGAGTTCATTATTGGTGTATAAGAATGCTGTCGATTTCTTATTTATTTATTTATTTATTTATTTAGTATGTGCCCCTAGCAGGAACCGAACCCGGGACTCTCTGGTCCACAGGCCGATGCTCCAACCACTGAGCCAAACTGGCCAGGGCATGCTGTCGATATCTTGATGTTAATTTTCTATCCTGCTACCTTGCCAAATTTGTTTATTAAACCTAGCAGATTTTTGATGCAGCCGTTAGAGTTTTCTATGTACAATATCATGTCATCTTCAAATAATGACAGTTTCACTTCCTCCTTTCCAATTTGGATCCCTTTACTTTTTCTTCATGTCTGATTGCTGTGGCTAAGACTTCCAGCACTATGATAAATAAGAATGGCGAAATTGGGCATCCCTGTCTTGTTCCTGTTCTTACGGGAAATGCTTTTAGTTTTTGCCCTTTGAGTATGATGTTGGCTGTAGGTTTTTCATATATGGCCTTTATTATGTTGAGATATGATCCCTCTATTCCCACAATGCTGAGCAGTTTTATCAGAAATGGGTGCAGGATTTTGTCGAATGCTTTTTTAGCGTCTGTTGATATGATTGTATGGTTTTTATCTTTCATTTTGTTTATGTGGTATATCACATTCATTGATTTGCGAATATTGTACTATCCTTGCATCCCTGGGATGAATCCCACTTGGTCATGGTGAATAACTTTTTTAATGTATTGCTGGATCCGATTTGCTAATATTTTGTTAAGAATTTTGGCATCCATGTTCATCAGGGATATTGGCCTGTAGTTTTCTTTCTTTGTAGTGTCTTTATCTGGGTTTGGAATTAGAATGATGCTGGCCTCATAAAATGAGTTTGGAAGTCTTCCTTCTTCTTGAATTTTTTGGAATAGTTTCAAGAGAATAGGCATTAGTTCTTCTTTGAATATTCAGTAAAACTACCCTGTAAAGCTGTCCAGACCCGGGCTTTTGTTTGCTAGGAAATTCTTGATTATATCTTCAATTTCCGTAGTTGTTATTGTTCTGTTCAAGCTTTCTATCTCTTCCCGGTTCAGTTTTTGGAAACTGTGTTTTTCTAGAAATTTGTCCATTTCTCCTAGTTTGTCCAATTTGTTGGTATATAATTGTTCATAGTATTTTTTAACGATCCTTTGTATTTCTGTGATGTCAGTTGTTACTTCTCCTCTTTCATTTCTGATTTTGTTTATTTGGGTCCTCTCTTTTTCTTTCTTGTTGAGTCTGGCTAAGAGTCCATCAATCTTGTTTATCTTTTCAAAGAACCAGCTCTTTGTTTCATTGATCTTTTGAATTGCTTTTTTAGTCTCTAGGTCATTTATTTCTCCTCTGATCTTTGCTATTTCTTTCCTTCTACTTGCTCTGGGTTTTTCTTTTTGTTTGCTTTCTATTTCTTTAAGTTATGAGGTTAGTCATTTAGAAATTTTTCTTGTTTCTTGATGTAGGCCTGCAGTGCTATGAACTTCCCTCTCAGGACTGCTTTTGCTGCATCCCATAGATTTTGCGTTGTTGTGTGTTCATTTTCATTGGTTTCCAGGAAGTTTTAAATTTCTTCCTTGATCTCCTTGGTAACTCATTTTTGTTTAATAACATGCTGTTTAGCCTCCATGTGTTTAAATACCTTTGCTTGTTTTTGTTGTTATTGATTTCTAGTTTCATGCAATTGTGATTTGAGAAGATGCTTGATATGATTTCAATCTTCTTGAATTTGTAGAGACTTAGTTTGTGTCCTAACATGTGGCCTATCTTTGAGAATGTCCCATGTGCACTTGAGAAGAATGTGAATTCTGCAGTGTTGGGGTGTAATTCTCTGTAGACATCTATTAAATCCATTTCATCTAGTGCATCATGTAGAGTCTCTGTTTCCTTGTTAATTTTTTGTCTAGAGGATCTAACCAGTGATGTCAGTGAGGTGTTGAAGTCCTCTGTCTCATGGTAAGTTTTTGAAGTTCTCTATGACAGTGTGGATAAAAGTGTTACATCTTTTGAACAATCAATACAAGTAATAAGAACAGATTTTAGTTTTAAGATCTTTCCAGGAAAATGGCTATGTTTATATACCTTTCTTTGATCTTTTTTAAAGAAGCAAGCTTAGAAATTCTAATATTTATTTAGTACCTGTGCCACATACATTCTCCTTGTTTACTTATGAGTATACCGAGACTGAGAGCAAGCAGGTACTTACAGAACCAAGATTGGAATCCAGGCTCCCTGACTCTTAAGATCCGTTCTCTTTTATTTATAATACTTGACAAGATGCTGCTGCAGAATAAATATGATTGAATATAGTTTCTGATCGGTGTGATATTTAAATTAGCTAACATTCTATGTGGTCCAGGCACTGATAAGTCAGTAGTATAGCCAGTGCAGCTGAGTGTCAGCCTGTTAGAAAGAACCTCCCACTTAAGAACAAAGTATGTACTTGAGGTCCTAGCTTCTTCACTTTGAACAAGGTATATAAATTCACTTTAAGTGTTTCCTTATCTGTAAAACAGGGTGCATAGTCCTCTTCATCTCAGAGGATTGTACAGCTGACCCTTGAACAACATGGGTTTGAACTGTGTGGGTCCCACTTATACATGTTTTTTTTTTTCCTTCAATAAATCTGTACAGTACTGTAAATATATTTTCTCTTATGTTTTTCTTAATAACATTTTTTCTCTATCTTTATTATAAGAATAGAGTATGTAATACATATAAAATATGCATCAAGTGACTCTTTATATTGTCAGGAAGTCTTCTGGTCGACAGTGGGTTATTAGTTGTTAAGTTTTTAGGGAGTCAAAAATTATGTGCAGATTTTTGACTAGGTGTATGGTGACTCCCTTAACCCCTCTGTTGTTCAAGGGTCAACTGGAGTAAGGTCCAATGATGTGAAGTGTATTAGAAAGTGTTTTGTAAATCTGTAAAGCAGACTACTATAAGTGTTACATTTATTTATGTGTTGTAATACCCCAACAGGGAACTCAGATTCTGGCTAAGTAGTATTCAGAAAATTTATAGGCAAATAACCATGAATTGACAGAGACTCCTAAGTCTGTGAGCAGAACACTATTTGCTCTTTCAGATACTCATGGAAGTGAATTCTAATAATGAACCAAAGGTAGCTTAGTTTGTAGGTCAGGGGAGTGAGGTCACGGTAACATGCCAAGTGGGATAATCTGAAGCAAAGCCCATCTCTCTCCCTTCCCTTGCTTGGCAGGTTGTCCTCAATGGACCTTTTGAAGCTCATTTTGCTAGTTTTCTTCCTTGAGATTAGTGGTGACATAAAGGGAGCTACTTCTTAGCTAGAAGGTGACATCTTCAGGTTTTCTATTAATTATTCATTCTCTTCTGTTGTGTGGTCTTACACTTAGTTGACTCCCAAACTAAATTGACTAAGCTAATTTTTTTACTTTATTTTACATTATGGTTATAATCACATAACATTAAATTTGCTACCTTAACCATTTCTAAATGTACTGTTCAGTAGTTAAGTATAGTCACATTGTTGTGTAGCAGAACTCAAGAACTTTTTCATCTTGTAAAACTGAAACTCAATGCTCCAAAACACTATTTCCCTCTCACCCCTGCTCTTGGTAACAACCTTCCTATTTTCTGTTTCTATAATTTTGACTACTTTAGATACCTCATAGGAGTGGAATCATATAGTACTTGTTCTTTTTGTGATGGACTTGTTTCACTTAGCATAATGTCCTCAAGGTTCGTTCATGTTGTAGCATGTGACAGAGACTAGGCTAATGTTTAAATTGTGGTCTTTAATTGGCAAAATGGGTGACAGCTGGGGAAACTCCTTGTACCGGGTGCCCCTGTTACCCATTAGGTGGAAGCACATCTGAACCAAGTGCTTCTTTTCTTTATGATGCAGCTGGATGTCCTGATAATACCCTGGCCGTATTTTAACCAGATGCAGATCAGAGTTTGTGTCGTCTGCCAGCACCCAAAGATGTTCCTTAGATCCATTTTACTAGGCAATTTAAATTAAGCTTCCTACATTAATCATGGCTAATCAGAAATCCAAAACTGTATGTCTGATCATGTAAGGCCATTAAAAGTATCAGCCCTATTTTGATTTAACTTTGTGACCTTTGTTATCTGTACTCACATATGTATCTCATCAAAGTAAACTCTGGGCCCTGCATAGTGTGGCTCAGTTGGTTAGACATCATCCTGTGCACCAAAAGTTTGCTGTTTTGATTCCCAGTCAGGACGCATGCCCAGGTTTCGGGCTCGATCT
This sequence comes from Tadarida brasiliensis, assembly GCA_030848825.1. Classification (NCBI taxonomy): domain Eukaryota; kingdom Metazoa; phylum Chordata; class Mammalia; order Chiroptera; family Molossidae; genus Tadarida; species Tadarida brasiliensis. The sequence goes on from CM061280.1 coordinate 44,584,905, forward strand.
CCAGTAGGGGGTGTGCAGGAGGCAGCCAATTGATGTTGTGCTCTCACATCGATGTTTCTCTCTCTCTCTCTCTCTCTCTCTCTCTCTCTCTCTCTCTCTCCTTTCCTTTCTCTCTAAAAATCAATAAACTATTCTTTATAAAAAGGATTAAAAAATAAACTCTGGAACTTAATTTATATTCTTCTATTTGTATCTTTCAGTGCAACCTGATCCTCCACATATTAAAAGGCTCTTCTTCCAACATGGTGACTTATATGTGCTAGGGAAGAAGCCACAGAATTTTCGTAGCTTTTGCTTATCTTATCAAGTAGAAGTCAATAACAGCCAAACTGAGATGCAGTATACTTTATCCGTAAGTTCTTTTTTAATTTTTGTTTTTATTTGAATATTTTTCTTTCACTTGATTTTCTTACAGTGTAACACATTGACATGTCAATGAAATTTAGCTCTTAGATTTGTCACGTGATTATGATGATGATACTGAAACTTCTTGTCTGAAATTGGGTGGTAGAAGGTCTGAGGGTTTATGATAGTATTGACTTCGAGATTCAAGCCATACATTGATTCATTTGCTCAAAAATATTTTATTAGCCCTGGTTGGTGTGGCTCAGTGGATCGAGCATCATTCCATGGACTGAGAGGTCCCAGTTTGATTTCTGGTCAGGGCACATGCCCAGGTTGTGGGCTTGATCCCCAGTAGGGTGTGTGCACGAGGCAGCCGATTGATATTTCTCTCTCACATTGATGTTTTTCTCTCTATCCCTCCCTCTCCCTTCCTCTTTCTCTAAAAATCAATAAAAACATATTTAAAATTTTTATTATGTATCTATCATGTGCCATGCACTATTTTATGTGTACATGACACCCAGTGAAAGTTTTTTTCCATGAAGCTTACCTACTAGAAGATAAATATGTAAATGAACAAGCTAATTTCAGAGAATGGGTGCTTTGAAGAAAATTAAACAGGGTGATTTAGTAGAGTGATGGGAGGGCCTGAGGGAATATTAGGTAGGGTAGTCATCCAAAGTGATGACATTTGAGATGAGACCGGAATGATGAGCAGGAGCTAGCCATGTGAAGATCTTGGGTTGGAGGGGACAGTAAGTACAAAGACTGAGGCAGAAATGAGTGTGGCATGTGTGAAAAACAGAATGGATGCTGAAGTCAGATCAGGTAGATACTTGGAGGCTCTTGTATGGCCATTCAGTTTTCTTGGAGTTTGTGGCAACTAAAGTATTCAAATTTGAGTAGTCAGTATTGGTTGGATTATATACAGTTTTGCTATTCAGAATCTAATACAAAACATGCTAATTAGGGGTCCCTGTGGAGCACTGGGCATAACAGCATGTGGCATAGTCTCAGGACATGAATCTCATTGATACATTTCAGAGTAGAGGTCACAAGCTGGGGCTCAGACATTTTTATTTGGACCACAAAGTGGAGTTTTGTTTGTTTGTTTTTTAAATTTGAATTTTTTGCCCAGATTTAAAACTGTGGTACCCAAGGAGTATAATTTCCATAGGTGGTGCCTTAAGACCACAGGGACTGTGCCACTCACTTGTGTGCCACCCACTTGTGTACCACCCACTTGTGTGCCACTCACTTGTGTGCCACCTGCCCCAGCCCTATGTGCATTTGGGTTTTAGAAGTTTGAAACCAAGTAGTTTGCATTAGCTTTTAAAGGAGCCCAACATCTCACATGTGGGCAAATTCCTTGGTTCACTTGTTTTAGCTTATCATGGGAGTTTCAAAAGACAGACTTGCCATGCTTTGACTTACGATGGAGCCAAAAACAATACACATTTGGTAGAAACTGTACTTCAAATTTTGAATTTTGATCTTTTCTTGGACTAGCGATATGCAGTAAGATACTCTCTCATGTGTAATTAATTTTAGTTCAATGCTTCAAACATTATTTAGGCCCACTGTGCTTTTAGCTGTGTATGTTAATGGTGAGTACCCATGCATCCATTGTTTTTCACTTTCTGTACAGTATTCAATAAATTACATGAGACAGTCAACACTTTATTATAAAATAGGCTTTGTGTTAGATGATTTTGCCTCACTGTAGGTAATATAAGTGTTCTGAGCACATTTAATGTAGGCTAGGCTAAGCTATGATGTTCAGTAGGTTAGGTATATTAAATGCATTTTCATCTTAGGATATTTTCAACTTATGAGGTGTTTATTGGGATGTAACCCCATTATAAGTTGAGGAGCATCTCTCTTACTAAAATAAGCCAGTGTTGACTGGCTAGTAACTCCAGAGGGAGCAAACAGGCCCACAGCTGAGCAGAGCTCTTCTGGGCATTTGCAGTTGAATCCATTTCTGAAGTAGAGTAACCATTATCTGGAACAGAAACCACTGTCCCCATACAATACTGCAAAGGGGAAAAGCAAAGGGCTTCCGGGGTGGGGGTGCAGCTTGCATTTCCAACTAAGTGAGCTTTCAGAAAGCTGAAATCTACTTGACTACTCCAGCCTTTACTCCTATCTTCTGTCAAATCCCGAATACACACGCTGTTTGTATTACTCATGTGGCACAGAATTATGTTCTGCTAGTTATCCTGGTCACGTGTGTAGGCCGGTTCTTTCCACTAAAACTATAAGCTCCTGTAGGGAGGAGTTAGATGGTGTTTACTTTTTGCTGTCCCTGCTATTAATAGCAGCAACTAACAAGTATTGAGCAATTAGTAGGTACTAGGTATTTTAATAAGCATTTCATCTGAATTGTCTAATTAAGTCCTCACAGTAGTAACCCCAAAGATCTAGATCCTGTTTTTCCCCCCATTTTTTAAAAATGAGAAAACTCAGTCTCAGAGGTTACTCCTAAGATCACATTTCTAGAAAGTGGTAGATTCAAGATTTCAGCAAAAGTCAAAGTTCAAAGATTTTGTTCTTAACCACAGGGGATCATAACACTTCCTCTTAATAGTAACAGCCATCCTTTATTAAGTATTTATGATACACTACGAATATACTCTTGTGTGTACTTCTTATACAATAGCTTATAACAATTCATGAAATAGGTTACATTTTATTGAGAAACGAAGGCTCAGAGAGGTTAAGTAACTTACTACAGGCCACACAGCTAATAAATATGACTTCAAAAGTTGGTCTCCATGAATTAAACTTTGACAAAGAATACTTGATATAACATCATTTGTGTAGTCATCACTTAATGAATTTTTGTTGAATTATAATTACCTTTTTTATAAACTTCTGAATGGAAGAGAACACACATACTATGGAATTTATTCACCTAAATCAGAACTATAGTCTATGTGGAATTAACTCTGTTTATACACTTGAGTTTAGTGTACTCTCTCCTAGCAGATGGTCACCAGCTGCTTCCTCCCCTAGAATGTCATCAGCTTTTTATGTGCTCCCTGATCTTGAGCTTTGCTGGTTAGATCTTCTTTTTCCTTTTGCAAGACTTTTTGAGGAATTATTTTGCCTACTGTTCAGTTAAGAGGGGGAAGTAGGCTGGAGCATGAACTGGTGCCATCACATGAGGGCTGTAGTCAGAGGTAGCTCATGACAGAATCACAAAGTAAGGAATGACTTCTCTCTGACCACCCCTGTCCCTGCAGACTATCTACTTGCTTCTCTGTGTCTTTGTTTTCCTTTTCTCATAGAGGTACCTGAGCAACTGATAAACAACACAAGAGGATTTACATTTGAACAAGAGCCCAGAGCCTTTAATTTACACAATGATTTGCTGACTTTGGAATATGGAATCTCTGTCTCTGTCTCTGTCTCTCTCCCTCTCCCTCTCCCTCTCCATCTCCATCTCTATCTCTATCTATCTATCTGTCTCTATTTATATTTGGGAGATGGTCCAAGGAAGGGAGGACATTAACCTGCAACCTGATCCCTCAAGTAGAAGTTGGCACTTGTGATTTCCTAGCAGGCCTCTGGTTCCAAATGGCCAGCAGTGGGGTACAGTAGTCCCTGAGTGGCTTTTTCTCTACACTTATATGAAGTATTGATAGGATGGCCCTTCATCATTCAGTTGCCCTTTCAGCTCTTCACAAGTGCTGGTAGGAACCATTTAGTGAATGGCATTGAAAGCCAAAAATCATAGCTATGTGTTCTAGTCTTTGTCTCATGTTTAAACATCTCTGCTAGAAATAGAATATTTTTATGTTAATGTCTAAAAACTATGTTATACACCTGAAACTAATATAATATTGTATGTCATCTGTAATTGAAAAATCAAATTTATTTTTAAAAAATCGACTATTTTTCCAGCTTTACTAAGGTATGATTAACAAGTAAAAATTGTATATGTTTAGGTTCTACAATGTGATTATTTTTAAGGTGTACAATATGATGATTTAATATATATTCCCTTTGTGAATTGATATCCACAATCAAGTTAATTAACATCCATCACCTCACACAGTTACCTTTTTTTTATGTGATGAGAACACTTAAAATCTACTCTCTTAGCAAATTTCAAGTATATAATACAGTATTATTAACTATTATCACCGTGCTATACATTAGATTTCCAGAACTTATAACTGAAACTTTGTACTCTTTGACCAACATCTTCCCATTTTCTGTATCCCCCAACCTCTGCAATTATCATTCTATTCTCTGCTTCTATGAATTTGACATTTTTAGTTTCTACATATAAGTGATATCATATAGTATTTGTGTTTCTCTGTCTTATTTTACTTAGCATAATGCTCTCAAGTTTTATCCATGTTATTGCAAATGGCAAGATTTCTTTCTTTCTCATGGCTAAATAATATTCCATGGTATATATGTGCCACCTCTTCTTTATCCATTCATCCACTGATGGATGCTTAGATTGTTTCCACCTCTAGGCTATAGTGAATAATGCTACAATAAACATGGGAGTGCAGATATCTCGTCGAGATCCTGATTTCTTTTCCTTTGAAGTCCTTTTTTTTTTTTTTAATTAAAATTTTTTAATGTTGACATTATTGCAGGTGTCTCCTTTTCCCCACCTTTGCCCACCTCCATGTACCCTCGCCTCCCCCTTGGCCTTCACCAAACTGTTGTCCGGTGTCCATGGGGTATGCATATATGTTCTTCACCTTCTTTATCTAGTCACCCCACCCCCATCCCCTCAGGCACTAGCCAGTCTGTTCTATGTGTCCATGCTTCTGGTTTCATTTTGTTCATCAGTTTATTTTGTTCATTAGATTCCGCATATTATACCATATGGTATTTGTCCTTCTCTGACTGGCTTATTTTGCTTAGCATAATACTTTCCAAGTCCATCCATGCTATCGCAAAGGGTAAGAATTCCTCCTTTTTTACAGCTGCATAGTATTCCATTGTGCAAATGTACAATAGCTTTTTCATGCTGATTTCATTTCCTTTGGATATATACACAGAAATGGGATTGCTGGAATGTATGGTAGTTCTATTTTTAATTTTTGAGGAACCATCATTCTCTTTTCCATAGTGGCTGTACCAGTTTACATTCCTAGCAATAGTGCATGAGGGTCCCCTTTTTTCTATATCCTTGACAACACTTGTTATTTGTTGATTTTTTTTATGATAACCCTTCTAACAGGTATGAGATGATATCTCATTGTGGTTTTGATTTGCATTTCCTGCTGATGAGTGATATTGAACATTTTTTCATATATCTGTTGGCTAGAATTAGACTAAGCAACAGATTTTCCTGTGTTAACTTTTTACTCATTTTTGAAATATTTGCATTTCAGGAACTGATTATTCTCTTTACATCAGACAGCAAGTGACTTAAATTGTGTGAAGTAAAATTTTACATTAACCCAGTTATTTTTCATATATTATACTCTTCACAAGACAGAATGATTTCTCTTTCTCTTCTTTTAAACTTCTAATTGATGTAGGAGAAAAATTATACAAGTTATATACAGTTCAATGATTTTTCACAAGTGATTTTTGCAAATGATTTTTCACTTACATAACCAGCACCTCAGAAGCCCCATCTTGACCCCTTTTGATCACTACCCTCCCAAAGAGCAACTATTAACCTGATTTCTAATCCCATAGATTAGTTTTGTTGACTCTTTTTAAACTTTATATAAATGAATTATAGTGATTTTATTTTTGTGTGTGTCTGCCTTCTTTCATTCAGTGTTATGTTTATGAGATTGACTGATATTGTTGCTTGTAGTTGTAGATGGCTCATTCTCACTGTATTCATTCCATTGTGCCAATACAAAACGTTTAATTTATCCATTCTCCCATTGATGGACATTTGGATAGTTTGGAGTTTTATGACCAGAATTTTTATTTTATTTTTTATCCTCACCCAAGGACATTTTTTGTATTTATCTTCAGATAGAGCGGGCAGGAGAGAGGAGGGAAGAGAGAGAGAGACACATGGACTGGCTGCCACTCACAAGACCCCAACCGGGGCCAGGGACAAATTTCAACCGAAGTGCGTGCCCTTAGAGGGAACCAAACTCGGGACTCTCTGGTCCGCGGGCCGACGCTCTAACCGCTGAGCCAAACTGGCCAGGGCTATGACCAGAATTTTAATGAAAATTTTCATGCTTGTCTCTTGGTGCACATGTGTATACATTTTGGTTGGGCATATATGTGTTGTAGGGTTACATCTAATTTTCTCTGGTAAATAATGTCACTTTTCCCAAGTGATTTTGCCAATTTACACTACTAAGAGCAGAAATTGAGAGTACTAGATCCTTCATATCCTCATCAACACTTGGTATTTATTGTCTGGTAGGTGTGTGTATTGTTATCTTTTGGATTTAATTTGCATTTCTCTGATGACTAATGAAGTTGAGCACTTTTTCATGTTTATTAGTGATTTGAATATCTTCTTGTGAAATGCCTGTTCAAGTCGTTTGCCAGTTTTTCTGTTGGGTTGTCTGTCTTTTCCTTATTAATTTGTGGGATATATGTATATATGTGTGTGTATTATGTATAAATGTAAATATATATTATATAACACATATATGCAAGTCCTTTGTCAGAAATTGCAAATATCTTCTCTCACTCTGCGCCTTACCTTTTTATTTCCTTAATAGGATATATTTTGATGAACTGAAGTTTTTAATGTTAATATAGATGAGTTTATAAAAAATTTTTTTATGGTTAATATTTTTTGGTCCTATTTAAGAAATATTTTTCTTTTGCTTCAAGGTCATGAAGATGTTCTGTGTTTTTATCTAAAATCTTGCTGTATTTATGTATTTATTTGCTCATTTATTTTAACTTTCACATTTTGATCTGCAGTCCAATCCATCTGGAATTGACTTTGTAAATAGTATGAGGTAGAGGGGGTCAAGATTCTTTTTCCCCCCATATGGATATATAATTGACCCAGCACCACTAATTTAAACACCCATCTTTTTTCACTTCACCTGGTTCTTTTTTAATGGAATAAAGGAAACATTGTTAAAAATGGTTAAATGATGTAAAATATGGTACTTTTAATATTTTTAATTTATTCATTTAAAAAAATATTTTCAAGGGTGAAGAATCCACATGTGATCATTCAAAATTTGAGGGAAACCTGGAGGTCAGTAAATTCAACTTTAGCTATTTGGGGTTAAACTCATAAGAGTAGTTGGGGGTGGGGCTGGGTGAGCTTAAATTTGAACTGCTTTGAGAAAAATGAACTACTTTGTTCTGTGTGTTATTGTCAATTTTTATCCAAGAGTTAAGATCAGATAATTTGGATTACAATTCAAGTCTTAATCATATATAGCATTTGTCCAATAATTAGAATTAGGATTCAGAAGCAGAGAAAGAATAAACTGTTAATCTCCCTTGCGTTTTTTTTTTAATTTAAGGGTACAATGTGTTTCCGGGTTCCTGGTGTTCTTCCTGATACTTTGAGCACAGTCAGAATGAGAGTCAGAACAAATAACATGTGCTATGAGGATGACAAACTCTGGAGTAATTGGAGTCCAGCGATGAGTATAGGTAAGGGATCAGGATTTCATTAAAATTTCAACCATCGATGCATGGAAATGAAACTGAAGCAGAAAATAGGATGGGGGAAAGGGACTGTTCTACATTCTTAATGTCAGCCAGAGAGTATTACAGTTAAAATGTGTTTTCTGTTTAATTACTGTCAAGTCACTCAGTTTTAATTTGCAATATGTAGCACTTTGGAAATCCATAATCCAAATGATATTATCTTCTCTTCTGTTCTGTCTCCATCTTTGTTAACAACCTGAAAAAATATATAGGAAGTAGGCATGATTAAATCTGCAGATTGTACAATGCTGGAGGACTAGACTTTGTGCTGGTGATAGAATCAAGACTAGAGCAATGACCATTGATGGCATTTAATGGAGATAAACCTATTATCTAGGTTTGAAAAAATTAGTTTCATTTATTGAGAGGCGAACAAGCTATGTGTCAGGCTCAAGTATAGGATTGAAAAGACCTGTGCTTTATGAATGTGTGTGTTGTAGGGTGGGGTATAGGGTTTTATTTGACTGTAAACTCAAAGTGACTCAACATTGAATGCTTAAGTATCCCTAAAGGCATATGCAGTCACAGGCAGCAGTGATAGTGCAGCACCTAAAACAAGGGAATGCTGCAGAGTGTGGCATAGTGTCCTGGCCACATCAGAAGTGTGCTGTATTCATTCTGGGCACCACATTGTAGGAGGTGCATCAGCACACTGGAATATATCTTTGAAAGGGTAATCAGAATGTTGAAGAATCTCAAAATTTAGGGAGAAACAGTTGATGAAGTAAGCTTTGGGAGTCATGATTGATTAATTCTAACATTGAGGTATTGTCAGGTAGAAGAGGGAATAGGCTATCTTTTTTGTGGCTCCATGGGGCAAAATAGGACTAACTTAAGGACTTTCTAACAGCTATATAAACAATCAGAGAGACAGGTTGTTGAGGTGGTCAGTTCCCTATTAATTGAGAAACTGAACAAGCTATGTGCCAGATATGGTTGTATTAGTTATCTATTGTTGTGTAGCTACCCCAAAATATAGTGGCTTTTAAAAAAAACATATTTACCATCTCACGGTTTCTTTCTGTATGAGGAATCTGGGCATATCTTAGCTAGGTACCTCTGGCTCAAGTTCTCTCATGAGGTTACAGTCAAGCTATCAGCATGGACTAGAGCCTCATCTGAAAACTTGACTGGGGCTGGAGAGTCCACTTCCAAGCTCACAACTAATGTAGTCATTAGAGAGCCTCAATTGCTCTCTGGCTACTGGAGGGGGAGATATATCAGGTTGAATAGTATCCCCCCAAAATATGTGTTTAAATTCCAACTCCTGCTACCTGTGAATGTGACCTTTTTTGGAAATAGAGTTTTTGCAGATGTAATCAAGTTGAAATGAGCTCATACCAGCTTAGATTAAGCCCTAAATCCAATGACTAGTATTCTTATAAGTAGAAGACAGAATTCATAGAAACACACAAACACATAGCAAAGACCACGTGAAGATGAAGTCAGAGATTGGAGTGATGCAACTACAAGCCAAGGAACAAAGATTCTGGGACCCACTAGAAGCTTAGAAACAGGCAAGGAGAGATTCTTCTCTAGAGTCCCCAGAGGGAGCATATCCCTGTTGATACCTTCATTTTGGACTTTTAGCCTCCAGAACTGTGAGAGAATATATTTGTTGTTTATGCCAACTAGTGTGTGGTGATTTGTTACAGCAATTCTAGGAAATTAACACAGAGCTCCCCCCACCTCAGTTACTTGCCACATAGATCTTCCCACAGGGCTACTTCATGACAGAGCAGCAGCCGACTTCTCCAAGTGAGTGATCCAAGCAAGAAAGAGTATATGAGAGAACATCCAAGGTGGAAACCACAGTCTTTTATGACTTGATCTTGGAAATGACATTCTATCACTGTTGCTGTTCAGTTCTTTACAAATGAGTCAGTTAGTCCAGCCCATCCTCAAGGGGAGGGGATTACATCAGGGTGTGAATATCAGAAAGCAGGGATCATTTTGGGTCATTTTAGAGGCTGCCTAAAACAATGATGCTAGGCCTTGATGATGCTTTTTAAATATTCATGCCCGAGTGGAAAAGATAAGCAAATAAATAGACATACGGCATTTCATGTGTTAGGTGTAACAAGGCAGTTAATGAAAGACTTTGGAATTGGATGGTGCTGGATTTGAGGCTTGACTCCCTCACTTACTAAACCCTTAGGGACAAGCCAGTAAACTGCTCTGAGCCTTATCCTTCTCATCTGTATAAATGGGAAACAATATTATCTATTTATATAGCATAGATATAAGCATGTAGAAGCACCTGGTATGGTATCACACATATAGTAGGTGCTCAGTTAAGAATAGTAGTAGTGGTAGTTAGGATTATTTTAGGTGTTCCAATAGCATTAAGTAACCAATAAGAAAAGATACTCACTCTTAATGAGATGACATATTTAACAGTTATAACATCTTTGTTAATAGTGTCTGAAACCTGTTGAGGTATCTTGGTTTCAGATAATTTTTAAGGTGTTTATTCATTCATAGAATTTTAGGCACCAGAGCAGGACTCCCCCCACCCCACCCCACTATTAAGATAACAGAAGATAAGTTAATTGAAAGGTTTTGGAAAATAGGTTGGAGTAGAGGGCAGAAATATCTGTGACCTCACTACTCTAATAGAGCTGTTCTTTGGTTTATTTCTAAAGGGATTTTATTTCTCATATCTTTCTGTTTGCTTTCTATTTTCCAGGTAAGAAGACCAATCCCACACTCTACATCAGCATGTTACTCATCATTCCAATTATTGTTGCAGGTGCAATCATAGTCCTTCTGCTTTATCTAAAAAGGTAAGGCAGCTGCCCAGGTAGGCTTGACAGTTTCTGCTAGCCTGGTTGCTAAGGTTATTACTCTGTGTGGGTGTTTGATGTTTGCCCAGTGTATTAAAAGCATTTGGGTTATGATGGGTTTTGGTAGTATGGCATGGCAAAGAAGCATTATTATGCCCATTTTCTGGTAAGGGAAGTGTTAGATTTGTTTCCCAGGGCTCTGCTTCGTCACTGCTCTCTTTGCATGGGTTTAGAATTGTTGCTAGGACTTATGTTTGCTCTGCTCTTTCAAGTGTCCAAATTATTCAGTTAGCTGGTAGCTGTTGGCATGAAGTTTTAGAAATGGAAACTATTGCTAATTAAATGATTTGTCTGGTATGAATGCAAAGCACGTTGCTACTTAATGCTGTAGAAAAGAGAGTTGCGGTAAGTTGAATGTAATACACGGTATTCATTCCTTGAGAATGTTTTCCTTTCTCTATCTCACCATAGGGAATAGACTGGTGCTATCATTTGCTTTTTCAGTAAATACTTATTGTTGAAATAAGGTTATTTTTAAAATATTTTTTCTTTATTGATTTTATTTTATTTATTTTTTTATCCTCACCTGAGGACATTTTTGCATTTTTATCTTCAGATAGAGTGGGAGCGAGAGAGGGGGGAAGAGAGAGAAAGAGAAACATCAATGTGAGAGAGACACATTGACTGGTTGCCACCCACACGACCCCAACCGGGGCCGGGGACAAACTGCAACTGAGGTATGTGCCCTTAATGGGAACCGAACCCAGGACTCTCTGGTCCGCGGGCCGATGCTCTAACCGCTGAGCCAAACCGGCCAGGGCTCTCTATTGATTTTAGAGAGAGAGGAAGGGAGAGGGAGAGAGAGAGATAGAAACATTGATAAGAGAGAACATGGATTGGCCGCCTCCTGTATGCCCCACACTGGGGATCAGGCCCACAACCTGGGCATGTGCCCTGGTTGTGTGTGTGTATCTTTTATTTTTATATATATATATATCACATTATTTTACATATATATAACAAATAATAAATACTATGACTTCACATAGTGAGTAGTAAAGTTGTGGAGGTGGTGAGGAGAAAGGCTAGATATTCAGAGAAGGAGTGTTCCAGGCCAAGGGGACAGTAAGTGCAAAGGCTCCAAGGCTGGGATGAGCTTCGTGGTCTTGTTGGAGTAGAGTGTACAAGGGAGAGAGAGACAGGAGATGAGGCTGGAGAGGTTGCCACTGGAAAGTTTTAAGCAGGGGAGGGATGTGATCTGATTTACTGTCACAAAATATTACTATAGTTGCTGAGTGAAGAATGGGCAAGAATGGAAGTAGGCAGGTTAGTTTAGAAGGTATTGCAGGGTTTGAAGGGAAAGATGAGGGTAGCCTAATCTAAGTGTTGAAAGTAGTAAGAACTGGTCTGATGTGAGATATATTTTAAAGATAGAATTGATAGCACTAGCTGATGGCTGCTTTTATGAAGGTGCAGGGAAAATTGAGGATTCAAGCATAACTCTTAGATTTTTGGCTTCAGCAAACTGAGTGAATGCTGAAACCATTTACTATGGTGAAGAAATGTGTGAGGAGAGCTGGCTTGAATGTAAAAGTGAGAACTTAATTTTTGACGTAAGTTTGAGACACCTATTAGATATCTAAGTAGAGATGTTAAATAGGTAGTTGTATACATGAATCTGGAGTTTAACAGAGGTGGGCTGGAGATAGAACTTTGGGAGTCCTTGGCATATAAGTATTTAAAGCCCTAAGACTAAACAAAAGTGCTCATAAAGTGAGTAAGATAGAGAAGACAAAAGGCTGAACCCTTGGGGCACACCAGTGTGTAGAGACCTAGGAGATAAGGTCATCCACCATCTCCATGTAAAAATAGAGGAGAGAAGTAAGAAAAAGAAAGAAAAATAAAAGAGGGGATATACCCTGTTCTCGGAATATTATTTTTTCCAAACTTATCAATAGCAAGCTCCCATCTGATCTATGATAACTAAAGCATTATTATTATTATTAAATGATAGGGTATCACACACACAACCATAACTATGTGAGGTCATGAGTGTGTTAATTAGCTTGATTGTGGTGATCATTTCATAATGTATACATATATCAAAACATCACATTGTACATACACCTCAAATATATACAATTTTTATATGTCAAGTATATCTCAATAAAGCTGGAAAAATGTTAAATGATAGGGTATAAGTAGTCTGCTTATCCTAAAGGTCCCTTTACGCCACCCACATTTGATCCTCTTTGGACATTGATTTTTCAGCTTGTTTTAGAAATTTCTTCACAACTGCTCTATCACTGAAGATGACTTGCGTACCATGTCTTTAAGCCAAGCCTTCTTTTAATATGGCTGTATTTAAGTGTGACATTCCTATGGGGTGAAAGATTTGATTTTAAAAAATGTCTGTTTTCTTAAAGGCTGAAGATCATTATATTCCCTCCAATTCCTGATCCTGGCAAGATTTTTAAAGAAATGTTTGGAGATCAAAATGATGATACCCTGGTAAGCTGTGACTCTATGAGATTCAAAATTGGTGGTTTTGGAGGCTATGGAATTTGTTTTAAGTTTAGTAAAATACAGGGTGTCCCCAAAATGTATACACGGTGTCTGTAGATTCTATTACATTTTTAAAATGAAATGCATTTTAATAAACATTGGCTTTATAATTATTCAAAGTGTGTATACATTTTTGGGACACCCTATATATATATATAACATAAAATTAACCACTTTAACCGTTTTTAAGCGTACAGCTCAATGGCATTAAGTACATTTATAATGTTGTGTAACCATCATCACTATTTCCAGAAGTTTTTCATTATCCCAAACAGAAACTCGGCCCATTAAACAATAACTCCCCATTCCCCCCAGTCTGGTAACCTCTATTCTACTTTCTGTCTTTCTGAATTTGCCTACTCTAGGTGCCTCATATAAGCGGAATCCTTCAATATGTGTTCTTTTGTGTCTGGCTTCTTCCATTTAGCATAATGTTTTCAAGGTTCATCTATGTTGTAGCATGTGTCAGAGTTACATTTCAAAATTTGTTATTTGAAACTACATTTTATTTAAAAGATTAATAAAGAGCTGATTGAAAATGTTGTATCTCAGTCCAAGCATAGCATTTAAGAAGTCCCCAGAACACTGTCCATCTCATATCATTAGGCTTCATTCTCTCTCTGGGGTAGGAGGCATATTTGATCCAAATATGTCGGGGGAAGAGCATCAGTTATGAAACTAGCCCAATAGGCAAGGCTTCTTACTCTTTATAGCTTTATTTGGGGAAATATAAAGATAGGGTAAACAATTGAAATTGATTCTGTTCATGTTATTGCCTTGAAAGCTGGCCTATGAATGCATGGAAGTAAAGCAAACCCACCACGACTGTTACAGTTTGCTGCAAATTCTCATGTTAGAATTTGTGGCTAGAAAACCTAGGACCTTATGAAAACAAAGGGGTTTGAAGTTTCTCTGATAAAAACATTTACCCAAATAAAATAATAAAAACATTAAATGAAATAAATATCAATAATATTGTATATATCCTAAATTGGTAATATCAGGGATAGAGTAGTTAATTTAGGGAAGTAGTTCAGCATAGCAGATAATAGTCTGGGCTCTGGAGTCAGATTGTCTGGATTCAAATCTCTGCTGTGTCATTTAACCATCTATTTGACCTTAGGGAATTTCCTTAACCTCTCTGTGCCTCCGTTTTCCCATTTATAAATGGGAAGTAATGATAATACCTGCTTTATAGCGTTGTTATATGGATTAAATTTATTTAATACATAAAAACTGCTTAGTTTGTCTGGCACATCATAGATGCTTAGTAAGTATTAGTGATTAGTATTACTATTGATAATACTTTCCATTTATCTTTAGCCCCCAAATAATTTTTGTAATAATGAGTGATTCACAATGCCAGCGATAATATGTGGCTAGGGAAGGAAGGCAAGGAGGCTGACATGCTAGCCGAAGATGATTCATTTGAATCACTTTTTCACCACATCATGATCACAGACAGTGGGTAACTCTGCCAGACCCTGGGGGATGGGGCACCACTAGGCAGGTAGGTCCAGAAGTCAGCTACCTGAGGAGGAGATTGTACACTGTAACTGAGGTGAATATGACAACCAGTGGTTCTTCAACTTTAGTTGAATCACAATAAACTAGAATGCTTGTAAGAACATAGAATCTTGGGCCCTAGCTCTAGAAATTCTGATTCAGTAGGTCTGGGATGGGGCCTAGGAGTCCACATATTTGACAGGATTCCACAGATGATTCCTATCCTGGCAAGATAGTCTGTGGACTAGACTTTGAAAATCACTGTTAAAGACTACTATGTGCCAGGCAGTATACTAAGTGCTTTGCTTATATTCCCTTATTGAGTGCTCATAACCACCCTATGGTGTAGGTGCTTTTAGTATCATTTTACAGATGAGGAAATGGAGCTTCAGCAAGGTTAAGTAACTTTACTGAGGTCACACAGCTAGTAGGTAAAAGTTAGGTGGGATTTGACCCAGGACTGTCTGATTCCAGATTTCTCTCTTTCCACTATGCTGCATTGCCTCTTGTAAGACAGAATGCTTGTCTTCAAGAACATCACCCCCTTCAAAGAGTTCTGTATGATAGAAGTAGAAGGTTGGGTTAGGGGAGTTCTGGGAAAAAGATGTGGCTTCACATTATGGCTAGCCTTATATGGGAAGGTATTAGGAATGTTCTTCTGACAATAGTCAGAAGAGAATGGATCAAAGAGGGGAGGCACCAGCAAACTGGGAATCTAGTCCCGAATTTGCCCCATAGACGTTTTGTTTGGCCAACATGATGTATTTAATTTTTTTCAATTTGGAATCTTAAGCAGGGCACACACTCTCCAATTCATCTTAGCTCCTACCATTCCTAATTGCCGCTGTGGTTTCACACGATGACCTAATATGCCAGACACCTAAAAGGCACTTGAGTTTACTGTTAGCAGAAGGAAGGCCAGTCAAAGTACCATGACACAAACATCCAATATCTGTGAAAACATGTTTGGACTCACTGATACACACAAGACATGCCAACCAAAGCACAGATAAGATATAAATTTCCTTTCCAGCCTAATAAATTTCTAAGAGGTGATAATAGCCAGTGTTAACAAGTGGGTGGGGAACTGGCACTTTGTATTTATTACTGGGGGACCTGTAAAATGGTATGTATTCCTGTTGGAGAGCAACTTGGTAAATTGTAACAAGGATCTTTGATCTTGCAGTTATACTTTTAAGAATCTATTTTAAGGAAATAATCCAACAATGGCCAAGGATTGTCAATGCAGTATTTGTTTCTAACATGAAAAATTAGAAACCAGCCCAGCTAGTGTGTCTCAGTGGATTGAGCATCGTCCCATGGACTGAGAGGTCCTGGTTCAATTCTTGGTCAAGGCACATGCCTGGGTTGTGGGCTCGATCCCTATTAGGGGGCATGTAGGAGGCAGCCGATCAATGTATCTCTCTCACATCGATGTTTCTATCTCTCTCTCCCTTCCACTCTCTAAAAAAATAAAATTAATGAAAACATAGTTAAAAAATTAGAAACCAATGAAACAATAACAATTGAAATTAGTTGTTTAAGTTAGGTTTTCAAAGCATTTAATGTCATAATAAAATATTCATGATATAAAAGTAAGAAACATATCATAAATGTGTATTGTATTATAATCCTAATTTTAAAAAAATGAATGAATATATACATAGAACAATGAGTGGTTAAAAATGGGTCAAAATGACCATCTCTGGCAGAGGGATTGTGGATAATTGATACCATTCTCTCCCTACCTTTCTGAAATTTCCAAATTGCCTATAATAAACATGTATTAATCTTATGATAAAAAGAAACCCTGTATAAGTTATTAAGGCAAAAGAGAATATTGTAATCATTGAGGTCTGAGAGATAATAGGGACTTGAACCAGGGTGGTAGCAGAGGAAATTGATGCAAGAGACATTATTACAGGAAACTCATTAGACTTGGTGACCCTCTGTGGGTGATGAAAGGCGGGGAGAGAGTAAAATATAATTTCAGGATTTCAAGCCTGGGTGATAGAGTGAATGATGGTAACATTGACAGCAAAATCAGATCAATTTTCTTTCTCAGAGATGGGAAAATTGCTTTTTTCAATTTGCTGTCTAGAGGATAATACATTTGTCCCAGTGAATCAGATAATGTTATAATTTAGTGAGGTGGATACACTGATAAGATGGACCACTAAAAGCATATGATGATTTTGTTTGTGATAGTTGCAGATCATTATATAAAATCAATGTTTAAAACTAAAAGTCTAATAAAAATATAAGACTGGGGATAGGGTAATAGAACAAATTTTCATGTTTCCTTTTTAACCAAATGAACAATCTTTACATGGCAGCAGTCTTCCCAAATTGAACTGTATATCCAGCAGAAAGACTACTCTTTTATTTCTAGAATCATTGAATTAAAGAATGAACATGGGCCCTAGCTGGTTTTGCTCAGTGGTTAGAGCATCTGCCTGTGGATCAAAGAGTCCTGAGTTCGATTTCGGCCAAGGGCACGTACCTTGGTTGCAGTTCGTCCCCAGCCCTGGTTGGGGTAGTGCAGGAGGCAACCAATCGCTGTGTCTCTCTCATCAATGTTTCTCTCTCTCTTCCTCTCTCTCTAAAAATCGATAAAAGAAAAAAAATTAAAAAGTTAAATAAAATAAAGCACAAAACTTCCAAAAAAAAAAAGAATGAACATGGCCCTAGAGGTCATCTAATGAGGTAGAGGTTTACATGGTTAATTATATTTATTTAATTATAAAAATTTTATTTATTTATTTATTTATTTATTTATTTATTTATTTATTTATTTATTTATTTTAATCCTCACCTGAGGACATTTTTGCATTTATTTTCAGATAGAGAGGGAGGGAGAGAGAGAGAAACATCGATGTGAGAGAGACACATGGAGTGGTCGCCACCCACACAACCCCAACTGGGGCCGGGGACAAACTGCAACTGAGGTACATGCCCTTAGCGGGAACCGAACCCAGGACTCTCTGGTCTGTGGGCCGGCGCTGCGCTCTAACCGCTGAGCCAAACCGGCCAGGGCTAATTATAAAATTTTAAAACTCTAGATTCTAGTCCTACTCCTTCACTTGAGAGATGGGGACATTGGAGGCTACAGAGAAATTTCTCAAGGACTAGTACTTAGATAATTGCAGAACCTGAATGAGAAGCCATTCTAGCCCAAATTACTGACTCATAATCCAAAGAAATAATCCATGCCCTTTCTAAACACTTTTTTCTTCCACACTACACCATCAGTAGTGGTTCTTTAAAAAATCGTTTAGGTGTGGCCACAAATTAATTAAATCTTCTGTGTCGTTTTCCATTAGGTTTCAAGTGTTTTGACAGTGTTTTGTTCATCACTATAGTAACATTTTGGCCAACAGCATTTCTTCCTGTTCCTTTGCTGTTTGCCTTTTCTCTCTGACTAATTGGGCTGCTGGCCATATTGTGGGGATACACACAGGGGATTGCTTCTCCTTTGCATCTGTATTTCTTTTTCATCCACAAAAAATTATCTCTTCTTCCCCTACTTCTTAGAAACCAATTATATTTTCAGTGCCAGTTTTGCATTCCTGATTGGAAAGCAGCTTTTAAACTTGGAGTTAACTTGAAAATATTGCTGATTTTTTTACTTCAGTATATCTCTTTAAAAACTAAGAATGCTATCATGTATAGTCAAAATAGCATGATCATACTTTAAGAATTATTTATTTCTTAATATCATCTAATACTCAGTCCATATTTAATTTTTTTCCAACTGTCGCAATTGTCAAGAGACAGGTAATAAGTATCCAACTGTCCCACCATTAGTGAGGCTAAGATTGACCACTGTATTTAAGATAATAACAGCATGTCCCCTCCTGCCATCTACACTTATTTTCGCCCTTACCACCTGAAGATAATCTATGTGCTGTTATATTAGCACCCCATCAATTCTTCAGCTAATGCTTTTTATACCAGTTGGTATCCTTGCTTGAATCACGAATTTCATTAGGGGTTGTGAAATGATTATTTTTCTCATCTATTTTTTAATCTATATTTATAAGGTGGCACTTTTCTATAAAGCACTGCTTTCAGTCATCAACTGGACTCTTTGGATGTTCTGAAATTCAGTTTCTGCTAGAAAGGCAGATACATGTTTAATTCTTTTTAATTATCAATTTAAACTTTTTTAGATGAGTGGAAGGGAGGGAAGGAGGGATTGGGAGAGAGAAAGAGAGAGAGAGAGGGAGAGAGAAACATTGATGTGAGAGAGACACATCAATTGGTTGCCTCCTGCAGGACCCCGACCAGGGCTGGGATCAAACCTGCAGCCCAGGCACATGCCCTTGACCGGGAATCGAACCCTTGACCCTTCGGTTCGTAGGCCAATGCTCTAACCTCTGAGCCAAACCGGACAGGGCTAATTATCAATTTTTAAAGCGAGGGGTTGGATTATTAGCCACCTCACATGGTACCAAATTAGACTCCTCCATGGTTCTTTCTGAAGCTGCAATGATTTTAAGGCATGGGGACCTATAATTCATACTGTACAACTTTCTATTGTGAATGTTGATCTGAAGAAGACTGGGGCATGTAATCGCTTGATTTGTGTACAAAAGGCCAGTGTTTTGCGTGGTACTTACGTGCATGAAACCCATTTCACTTCTATGGAAAATTCACTGTGGGAAATAACCAAATCTTGTAAGTACTCTTAAATTGAGAATTGAAGTTCCATCTTCCTATGAAATTTGTTTATTACTTTAAAATATAAAAGCCTGTGTAACTATTTTTCTAGAATTAGATGACTTGCGACTAAAAGTCAGTTGTGTTAGCCTCCTAAACACTGATTTTTTTCATCTATGATGTTTTTCATCTTTGGCCATTACTCTATTGTTGATTACCTTGTTTAAAAAATCAGCAATGTGAGAATTGAATTATGAGCTGGTAATTTTGTGGATTTATTTTTTTCTACAAGTAATTTTAAAATTAGACTGACATAATTTACAAAATTGAAGAATAGGTCAGAGCCTTTCTATTTGTTCCTTTTACCTTACATGGTCATAGTCATAGACGCAGTGTTCAGTAAGAGGACATGTGCTGATTGTGGGTGAAAATGAGAGGAATCCAAGTTTCAGAAATGAAAAAAGGCAATTGAAAACAACGAGTGGATCCTTAGAGGCCTTTTCTCCTGCAGTGTTCACCTAATTGAAACAAATCACTTTATTCCTGTCCAGCACAGCTAAGCATTGGGTCTCATGACCAGAAACCAATGAAAATATAATGTTCAGGGTACATGTTTAAAAAATTAAATGTTTTCTTTTAAAACAATATATATTGCCCTGGCCGGTATGGCTCAGCAGTAAGAGCGTCACCCACGGACCGGAGAGTCCTGGGTTCGATTCCGGCCAAGGGCACGTGCCTCGGTTGCGGTTCGTCCCCAGCCCCGGTTGGGGTTGTGCAGGTGGCAGCCAGTCGATGTGTCTCTCTCGTGTTGATGTTTCTCTCTCTTTCACTTCCTCCCTCTCTCCCTCCAGCTCTATCTGAAGATTAATGTAAAAATATCCTCAGGTGAGGATGAATCAGTCAATCAATAAAACAATATATATTTATTGTAGAGAAATTAGAAATACAGATAATCAAGGGAGAAAAATAAAATCACTCTTAATCCTATCACCCAGACATAACCATATTTAATGTTATGTGTACAACACAGAGAAATGGAAATATTTTTGTTGGTAAATGAAATAATAGCAATATCAACAACAATAGTAATTGTTCTTACTTATTGAACTTTTACTGTGTATCAGACACTTTTCGAGGCACTGCACTCATTAATTTGTCCCTATTATACAGATGAAGAAAATGAGGCACCAGGGGTGTAACTTGCTCAAGGTTATACTCCTAGTACATAGCAGAGATAGGATCCAAACTTAACCAACAAGCATCAGAACTGGGATCTGAACTCAGGCATCCTGATTCTCCACTCCAAACTTTTAACCAATCATATAATATGTTTTAATAAAATGCTCATATTTAATTTTATTTGAATTCAACAGGTGGGAAAGAAATGGGTGAAACTAAAGGAATTTCTGAACTTTTGACAAATAATAAACTCATTTTAATGATTACTGAAAAGAGTAATTTTTCCATATGTTCTCCCTCATTCTCTCCTCATTTTCAAAGTTGTCCAGTATCTACATTGTCAGTGCATAAGGCCATTATATACTACATTGTGTCCCTTATAGCCCTCATCTGTGTGGGTATGTACAGGATGTCCCAAAAAATGTATACAGGGTGCCTGTAATAGAATTATGATTCTTATACATTTTTTTATTGTTGAAAGTATTACAGATGTCCCTCCTTTTTTCCCCCATTAACCCCCTCCTTCCCACTCCCACCCCTCTATTACATTTTGAAAATGAAATGTATTTTAATAAACACTGGCTTTATAATTATACTTTTTTTGTGTATATATTTTTTGGGGACACCCTATATTTGATGCTCACTACTGGTCTTTATGTCTCTCCAGTCATTTTGGTTGTTTGAAGCTCTAAAAGTTTTCTCAGGAAGGATTTATGGGACCAACATATCCTAAAATATTTACACATTGATGGAGTTTTTTGCATTAATAACTGAAAATCATTTTAGCTGGATATAAAATCTATGGCTCACACATTCTTGCCTTGGGTATTTTAAATGTGTCATCCATTTTCTTCTGGCATAAAATATTTCCAAAGTCTTCTGGCAATATAATTTTCTTTCTGTATTAAAACATTTGGTGTTTTTTGCCTGGTTGTCAAAAGATTTTTTTCTTCAAAGTCCAATATGACTTGATGTTGTTGGTCATTCTGAGTTAATTTTCCAAAGTATATGGTGTACCCTTTCAGTATGCAGTTTCAGATTTTTTAAAAATTTCAGTAAAAATTTCTTAACTTACCAACTTTAATTATTATGTTTCCTTTTTTCCTTTGGCTATCTTCGATATTTGCCACATCCTCTTGAATAATTTGTATTGCTTTCATTTATTATTTTTTTTAATCCTCACCCGAGGATATTTTCTAATTGATTTTAGAGATAGGAAGGGAGAGAGAGAGAAACATCAATGTGAGAGAGATACAGGGATAGGCTGCCTCCCATAGTCACCCCGACCAAGGATCAAACCCTCAGTGTGGGCATGTGCCCTGACAAGGAATCAAACCCGAAATCTTCTGGTGCATGGATGATGCTCCAACCATCTGAGCTACACTGGCCAGAGCACCTTCATTTCTTTTTTATTGAAAAAGTCCTCCTTCCCTGGCTGGTGTAGCTCAGTGGATTGAGCATCGTCGCATGGACTGAGAGGTCCTCATTCGATTCCTGGTCAGGGGACCTGCCCAGGTTGTGGGTTCGATCCCTAGTGGGGGCGTGCAGGAGGCAGCCGATCAATATTTCTATCTCACTCTCCCTTCCTCTTTCTCTAAAAAAAATCAATAAAAAAATGTATATTTTAAAAGTCCTCCTTTTCATCTTCTGTTTCTTTTAAGGTATTATCTGTTGTGTTTATTTGCTCCTTGTTCCTTCTAGCTTAGTCTTCATTCTGAAGTGATATTCTTTTACTGTTAATTCTTTCCTGCATTCTATCATGAAATTTCTGAGTTGTTCTTACTCTGAATTTTTATATTCTTCCATATTATGTGCATTTTTTAAATATCATATAACTTTTTCTTAATATAGTTGAGCTAGTTTTAAAATAATAGATTTTAGTTTTCATCATTTTTGGTGGCTATATCTTTCTGACATGTTTTAATTCTGTAAGGATATTCTGTTGCTTATTTTTATGTGAAATTATTTTCCCTGAAGTTTTAGAAAGAAGCTTGATTTAGGACAGTTTTTTTTTTTCTAGTTTTATGGCTGTAGAGTCCATCTTCTATTGTTTCTGAGAATTGTTCAAAATTATAGCTAATTCCTTTCTGCCTCTTCTACTTTTATCTATTTTGTCTCTCTTCTCCCTTTCCTGGCCAATGTAGAGTCCTTCCCACCAGTTTCTCCTCAGACTGGGACTTTGCCCTGGAAGGGAGTTTTGAATGGCTTTGAGAATTAATGGGGCCCAGGCAGCTCCTGGCTGTACCATGGACTCCTTGCATTCAGTCATTCTTTAAAGATGCAAACCCCTGTCAGTCTTAGTTGTTGTTCGTAAATTAGCTTGCTAAGGTTTCAGTGAGTTTTTTTCATAGTTTTCAGATCTATCAGATGCCCTGCTGATTCTTGCTGCAGACTCTTCCATAGCTGACACTATTTTGCTCTTGTAGCTATCTCTAATTTGTCTCCATCTATTCGTTTTTCAGGGTTCATGAGGGAATAATTTTCATCTTTTGTTTGTTTTTAATCCTCACCCGAGGATACTTTTTCTATTATTTTTTTAGAGAGAGTGGAAGGGAGGGAGAGAAGGGGTGAGAGAGAGAGAGAGAAACATCAATGTGAGAGAGACGCATCATTTGGTTGCCTCCCGCATGACCCCTACTGGGGCTGGGGATCGAACTGGCAACCCAGGTACATGCCCTTGACTGGAAATCAAACCCAAGACCCTTCAGTGCATGGGCCCATGCTCTAACTGCTGAGCCACACTGACCAGGGCTCATCTGGTTGTAGATTGTGTCCATGGATTTCAATTTTGCTTTCCTACTTGTGATTTTTTTTAAAAAAAAAACTTATCTTTATTGTTGAATGTATTACAGATGTCCCCCATTTTTGCCCCCATTGACCCCCTCCTCCCTGCTCCCACCCCTGTCTTGCCTTCCCCACACTATTGTCTGTGTCCATTGGTTATGCATATATGCATATAAGTTCTTTGGTTTATCTCTTCTCTCCCCCCATACCCCCTTCCCTTTGAGGTTCCTTAGTCTAACAACCAATTTGTACTTCTTAATCCCTTCACCTTTTTTAACCATCCCCCCAACCCCCCTCCCATCTGGTAACCAAAAAAAGTTCTTTGTGTCTATGAGTCTGTTTCTGCTCTGCTTGTCCATTTGGTTTGTAGATTCAATTGTTGATAGATATGTATTTATTGCCATTTTATTGTTCATATTTTTGATCTTCTTCTTCAAGAATACCCTTCAACATTTCATATAATACTGGTTTGGTGGTGATGAACTCCTTTAGCTTTTTCTTGTCTGGGAAAGTCTTGATATGGCCATCAATTCTAAATTATACCTTTGCACAATAGTGTAATCTTGGTTGTAGGTCCTTCCTTTTCATCACTTTGAATGTTTCTTGCCACTCCCTTCTGGCCTGCAAAGTTTCTTTTGAGAAATCAGCTGACAGTCTTATGGGAGCTCCCTTGGAGGTAACTAACTGCTTTTCTCTTGCTGCTTTTAAGATTCTCTGTTTGTCTTTAACCTTTTGCATTTTGATGATGATGTGTCTTGGAGTGGACCTCTTTGGGTTCATCTTGTTTGGGACTCTCTGTGCTTCCTGGACTTGTACGTATGTCTGTTTCCTTCACTAAGTTAGGGAAGTTTTCTGTCATTTTTTCAAATAGGTTTTCAATTTCTTGCTCTCTCTCTTCTCCTTCTGGCACCCCCATGATGTGAATGTTGGTACGCTTGAAGTTGTCCCAGAGGCTCCTTACACTGTCCTCATTTTTTAAAATTCTTTTTCTTTTTGCTGTTCTGATTGGGTATTTTTAGCTTCCTTATATTCCAAACGGATGGTTTGTTTCTTGGCTTTACCTGCTCTACTATTGAATCTGTGTAAATTATTCTTTATTTCAGTTAGTGCATCCTTCATTTATGACTGGTCCTTTTTTATGTTGTTGATGTTCTCAGTAAGTTCATTGAAGTTTTCATTAACTTCCTTGAAGTTCTCACTAAGTTCCTTGAGCATCCTTATAACCAGTGTTTTGAACTCTGCATCTGATTGATTGCTTATCTCCATTTTGTTTAGTTCTTTTCCTGAGTTTTGTTCTTTTTATCATTTGGGACATGTTTCTTTGTCTCCTCATTTTGGCTGCTTCCCTGTATTTGTTTCTATGTATTAGGTAGAGTTGCTATGTCTCCTAGGCTTCGTAGAGTGGCCTATTGTTGTAGGTGTCCTGTAGGATCCAGTGGCACAGCCTCCCTGATCACCCCAGCTTGATCCTTGAGGTGCACCCCTTGTGTGGACTGTACACCTTCTGTTGTGATTGAGTCTTGATTGCTGTTGGCACATCAATGAGAGGGATTTATTCAGGGTGATCAGCTGCAAGGACTGGCTGTGCCCACTAACCACTGACCTCTGTCTGCCTTGGAGGATCAGCTGTATAGGGTCTCACCACACAGAGCACAACTTACTTCAGTAGGGCTCTGGTACCCACTGAGTCCACTCCTTGAGTGTGTCACTTGCAGAGGTGGTTAGGTGGTGGTGCTTCAACGTGGTCTGAAGCTGTCCACTGGGTGTGCTCGCTCTGGGGCAAGGTGTGCAACTGCCTGTGTTCTACCTGGGGCCACCAGGCATAAGCTACAAAGCGATCTTCAGATGGCTGCTGCTTGTGCTGGGCTTGGAGGTGCCCAGACAAAGCCAAGTTGTGAACCAAGGCTGGCTGCTCCTAGTGCCAGGTCTGGGGCCACTTAGCAAGAGGTATGGGACTCGCTGAGACCAGGTGCTGCTTGTTTGAGAGAATTTGGGGAAATGTGAAGCAGGAACCAAAGCAGGCCAATCCTATGGTCAAGTAACTGGGAACAGCTTGGGTGGGCCTGAAAGTTGGTGGGGCAGGGCCTCAGGGAATCACCAGGGCGGAGCAAACAGTGTGAGCCAGTTTGCTGGAGTCCCAGATATGGCACCTGTCTGCTGCCCTGGAGAAGGTCTCACCAAAGGAACAACAGCCTCCACCAGCACGTATGTCCAGGAGAAAGCTGCCTCTCCAGCTCTTGCCCCAATGCCAAACAACTCAGTTCTTGCCTGTAGGTCTCTGGCACCTTTTAAGCTGCCTCCCCCACACTTAAGCCTGGAGGAAGCGAGTCCCAGTGAGTAAGTCTATGCCTGGGTCCTTTAAGAGGAACTGCCTGGGGCTCCAGCAGCCTCAGCCTCCCTTAGCCTCAGTTCCGGCTGGTTTTTACAGCCAGAAGTTATGGGGACTTCTCTTCCTGGCTCTGGAACCCTGAGCTGAGGGCCTGGTGCGGGAAGGGGACCCCTCACTCTTCAGGGAGAACCTTCACAGCCGAGGTATCCTCCTGATTTTTATCCACCACATGTGAGTGTGGAACCAGCCTGTCCACGCCTCCTCCCCTCCTACCAGTCTCGATGTGGCTTCTTCTTTAATTTCCTAGTTGTAGGACTTCCATTCAGCTTGATGTCAGGCAGTTCTGAATGATGGTTGATCTGTAGTTTAGTTGTAATTTTGATATAGTTGTGGGAGGAGGCTAGTACCACGTTTACTTATGCCACCATCTTGACCAGAAGTCTTCCTACTTGTGATTTATTTGGGGAGATAAAAACCATGCTGCCAACTACCACCTTTGTTAGAAGAATTTTCTCTAAATGTCACACCACAAGCCAAATCCTGCCTGCCACTTGTTTGTATACAGCCCGCAAGCTGAGAATGCTGTTTATATTTTAAACATTTGAATAAAATCTAAAGAAGAATACTATATCATGGCACATGAAAATTATATAAAATTGAAATTTCAGTGTCTATAAATAAAGCTTTGTTGGAACACAATCATACCAATTCATTTATATATTATCTATGACTGCTTTCATGCTATGACAGGAGAGTTGAGTTATTGGGACAGAGACTATATGGCCCTTAAACCTGAAAATATTTATTCACTGGCCATTTACAGAACAAGTTTGCCAAACTTCGTCCTATAATATACTCTTTAATGGCTGAATAGTATTCCATTGTGTGAATATATTATAATGTACTTAACCAAATCTATTATTGGGCATTAAGATGAATTCTAAGAGGTGGGATCAATGGGTCCAATGGCAGTTCAATTTTTAATTTTTTGAGGAAACATCATATTGTTTTCCATAGTGGCTGCACCAATCTGCATTCCCACCAGCAGTGTACTAGAGTCCCCTTTTTCTCCACACCTTCGCCAACACTTGCTGTTTGATGATTTGTTGATGGCGGCCATTCTGGCAGGTGTGAGGTGATACCTCTTAGTCGTTTTAATTTGCATCTCTCTGATGATTAGAGATGTTGAGCATTTTTTCATATGTCTCTTGGCCATTTGTATGTCCTGTATGGAGAAGTGTCTATTCAGGTCCTCTTCCCATTTTTTAATTGGGTTCTTTGTCTTCCTTTTGTTGAGTTGTATTAGTACTCTATATATTTTGGATATTAACCCCTTATCCACTATGCAGCTGTAAAAAAGAGAGATCTCTTACCCTTTGAGACGACATGGAGGGACCTGGAGAGCATTATGCTGAGCAAAATAAGCCAGTCAGAGAAAGACAAGTACCACATGATCTCACTTATTTGTGGAACATAATGAACAAAATAAGCTGTCAACCAAAAGAGACCCAGAATCATGGAAGTAGGGAACAGACTGGCAAACCTGAGAGGGATGGGGGATGGGAGGGGTGGGAAGAGATAAACCAAAGAATTTATATGCATATATGCACAACCAATGGACACAGGCATTAAACTGGGGAAGGCAGGAGGGGGATGGGAGCGGGAAGGAGAATGTCAATGGGGAAGAAAGGGGGACATCTGTAATACTTTCAACAATTAAAAAGGTGAATTCTAAGCTCCATTATTATAGGCATCATTTCACAGCTAATATTAGCATATATATTTTATTACTGTCTTGGGATAAATTGTTACAAGTAAGATTACTAGATCAAAGAAGATTATATGCCTCTAAACTCTTTGATTGGTATTGACAAATTGTCATCCAGAAAGGATATACAGGTTAAATGTCTATTAAGAATAATGGTTAAATATGTTTTGGTGCATTCTTGCAATGAAATATTATGTAGAGATTAAAGAAGATGAGGTAGATCTATTTTACTGATGTACACAAATATATAATATATGTTATTAAACACTCTGGTTACATATGTAGGGTCTGATTCCTTCATAGTAAAGAAATGAGGGCACTAGAGTGCACAAACTTAAACTTTTCACAAGAAGCATAGATCACAACTAGGTTGTACCAATTTATAGACCTACCAGTGATATGTCTGAATGGTTATTTTGCCATGCTTTTGCCTGAATGTATCTAATTAAAAAAAAAAAGTCTTGCCAATTTGATATATGAGGAAAAGGCATCTTGTTTTAATTTTACATATCAACTTTATATTTTTTCATATGTTCGTTAGCTTGAATTGATTCTTTTGTGCAATTCTTATTCATTGTTTATTTTTCCCTGTAATATTCATCTTTCCCTTGGTGGTTTGTATATCAGATATTAATCCTTTGGCTTGTCATCTGGTTTATATATCAGATAGTAATCCTTTGGCTTGTCATCTGTGTTTGCTTTTGTCATTAATGATATACAACTTTTTTCTTTTTTATGCAGTCAAATTTTCCTTAATTTTTATGTATAGAAAGCCCTTTCCGACCTCATATTTATATAATTGTTGTCCAATATATTTTTCTATTACTTATTTGAATGTGTTTTTTAGATTTCAGTCTTGAATCCATAGGGAATTTATCCATGTAGGCTGTGAGGTAGGGTTTAACTTTATGTTTCAAATGCTTAGCCAGTTATCTTAGTGCCATTTATTGAGTAAGCAATTATTTCAAGGTTATATAATTTTTTCAGATTGTTTTTAATTGGAAATCTGTGCATTTCTCAAAATCAGGTTTGTTGCCCTGGCCGGTTTTGCTCAGTGGCTAGAACATTCATTGGCCCATGGACCAAAGGGTCATGGGTTTCATTCCCGCCCAAGAGCACATACGTGGGTTGCAGGTTTGATCCCTGGCCCTGGTTAGGGTCATGTGAAAGGCAACCAGTCGATGTGTTTCTCACACATCAATGTTTTTCTCCCTCTCTGTCTCCCTCCCTCCCTTCCATTCTATCTAAAAATCGATGGAAAAATATCCTTGGGTGAGGATTAACAAAACGAAACAAAAAATCAGGTTGTTGATTTGATTTACATACAATAAAATTTACTTTTTAGAAGTATAGAGTTGGAAGAGTTTTAGGAAATGTATGCAGTTTTATAGCCACCACTCGAAGCAAGATACAGAACATTTACATCATCCCCCTAAAAGTTCCCTTTTGTCTCTTTGCAGTGAACCCTCATCCCCTGACCCCATCCTCTTGCAATCACTGATCTGTTTTCTGTCCATAAAGTTTTGCCTTTTCCAGAATATCATATAAATGCAGTCATACAGCACATAGTTTTTGAGTCTACCTTTTTTCTTTTTCTTTTTTTTAATCCTCACCCAAGGATATTTTCCCATGAATTTTCAGATAGAGTAGGAAAGAGGGAGAGAGAGAAACATCAATGTGAGAGAGACACACCAGTTGGTTGCCTCCTGCATGACCCCGACCAGAGCTGGGGATCGAACCATAACCAAGGTAGTGTCCTTGACCGGAGTCGAACCCGCGACTCTTTGGTCCGAGGGCCGATGATCTAACTGCTGAGCCAAACCGGCCAGTGTGAGTCTGCCTTTTTTCTTAGCATAATGCATTTAAGAGACATCCATTTTGTTGCATGTATCAATAGTTGATTTCTTTTTATTACTGAGCAGTATTCCATGATGCAGCTGTACCACAGTTTGTTTAACCGTTCACTTATTCAAGGACATTGGGGTTGTCTTCAGTTTTAGGCTTTTATGAATAAAGCTGCTATAAACATTCATATAGAGGTCTTTGTGTGGACATATTTCTCTCAGGTAAACACGTGGGATTGGGATTGCTGGGTCATGCAGTAAGCATATGTTTTGCTTTATAAGAAACCATCAGACTGTTTTCCATAGTAGCTGTACTATTTTAGGTTTCCACCAACAATATGTAAAAGATCCAGTTATCCTGGATTCTTGTTAACACTTGGAATTGTAAATATTTCTTATTTTAGCAATTCTAGCAATATCAGGGTTAAATAATTCATTTAGACTAATCTGGATGTTTTAAGCAGTGTTTTCCAACTCATCCCTCCATAGGCTTTCTAAGATTGGATTGTTTTTACTTGCTCAGTCCATCCCCAGTTGCTCAATCTGAGGCAGCTGAATAGCCATTGTTGCTCTTGTTTCTGTTTTTCTTCTTTCCATATCCTTTCCTAGGCTTGTAGAACCATAAATCATAAAATCAGAAAAGGAGCCTAGAAATAATCTAGGGTAGGGTTGGCAAACTATTTCTGTAAAAGGCCAGATAGTACAGTTGTCCCTCTGTATCCATGGGAGATCCAGTCCCCCCACCCCCCGCAGATACCAAAATCTGTGATGCTCAAGTTCCTTTTATAAGATAGTGTAGAACATTGCATACACTTGGCCTTCCACACGCACAGATTACCAACCTTGGATTGAAAATACTATTTTTGATCCAGGGCTGGTTAAATCTGTGGATATGAAACCTGCGGATAAAGAGGGTCTTTTAAGATAGCCATTCAATGTCACATAACAATCCCATGCTTTTTCCCTCTTTAAGGTTAATTCCTGATTGTTTTGTTTCATTAATTGGTCAAATAGATAAGATTCTTAGGTTAAAAAAAAACATAACAGGAAACACACTCATGGTTCCATGCACGCAAAGCTAAAAATAAGCATTGAGTGAGTACTCAGGGAAAGAACATTATTTAGAAAAGTCATCGTGTGTGTGTTTTTTTTTTCCTTTCTTCCAGCACTGGAAGAAGTATGACATCTATGAGAAGCAAACCAAAGAAGAAACTGATTCTGTCGTGCTGATAGAAAACCTGAAGAGAACCTCTCAGTGATGCGGATAATTTATTTTAACCTTCAATGTGACCTTGTGAGGATTCATCCCATTTTCCATTTGTTATCTGGGAACTTGTTAAGTGGAAACCAGAACTACTGGACCATTTAAAAACAGGCAGCTCATAAGAGCCACAGGTTTTTATGTTGAGTCATGCACCAAAAAAATCTAAAAATAATGGGCCCTTTGGAGAAGAGAGTAGTTATTCTCACTGAATTACAAAAGCAGGCATCTTTTGTGAAGGTTTCAAACTAGGGGACAAAGCAAAAAGTGATGACAGTAGAGTTAATCTTATCAAGAGATGTGACAACTTCCTGAGGGATCTATACATACTGTTTTGTATTCTTTGTGTCAAACAATACCAACTTTTATTTGTTGGGAAGCTCATTTTTGTGTGCAAATGCTAATGCCAAACTTGAGTCACAGAGACCATCTAGCAAACAGAATTGAAAAAAAAAAATCTCTTATCTGTTGTTTGGGATCCCATTAAGTAATGTTTGTGGCTATTAAAATTTAAGGGTCCAGAATCATCATCCCTTCAGCAGCATTTTCCTCTACTTTGAAAGGCCCAGACATCAGTGTTGGTCACAACGAAGACAACTACAGAAAAAGCAGTGGCATCTTCTTTTACCAAGACCTTTCAGTGCCATTGCAGGCTTTTAAGGGCAGCAGAGACAGAATAACTTACTGGGTATTAGAGTTTGAACCACTGCATTCTCTAGTAATATATTGTTTTTTCTTCTCCTCTACTACTCATATCGAGTATTTACTATGTGTCCAGATTGTGCTAGGCCCTAGGTATGAGGCACCTCCCTCAAAGGGTTGACAGTCTGGTTGGGGCTCCTCAGTTCTTACCACTTTCTTTTTCTCCACCAGCCATTTTTCAGACCTTTCAAGTCCCCAGTTCCCACACCTGATTTCCCCTTTTGCATTTCCCCTCATTGTAGTCTTTCACCTTTCAATAGATATTAGACTATAAATCTGCTCAAAATACCTAGAGGAGCAGGGAGTGATTTGTATCTCAGGTAAAGTGTGAATTGACTGAGAAACAATGACAAGAGTTTGCATATTTAGTAACTTCTATGTGAGTCTGCATTTATTCAAAGGTTTTCAGCATTTACTGTTTCTCTACATAATTTCTAAAAAGAAAGGAGATATTATCTTCACTTAGAACTTTGCTGTTTGCTTGATAAAAAGAATAGTTGTATTTTCCTCTTTTCCCTTATGGTCACGAATAGGTATTAGTAGGTTTTGTGTCTTCTGTAGATAGCCAGCATCCAAGGCTCCAATGTTTGTATGCATTTTTTTGCAAAATTTAGGATTCCATTCTCACCCATCCCCACAACATATATATTCTCTCTACCCCTACTTCCTCCAAATGTAAAGAACTATGGAAATGGCATTGCCCCTCTGCCTCAGTGTTTCTCTCCTTACACACATAGACTCAGATCACTAGTAGGGACTTGAGAAATCTGTATTCCCCAAACATTCACCCATTTGTATTAATCAGATGGTGCTACTTGTAATTCCTACTGTTAAGAGAAGGGAGATCAGAGATCCCTGCTCTTCATAGGTTTGGGGAAAAGTGGAAATCTGCTTGCACTGCAGGGAAGGAGCACTGTGACCCCAGCTTTTCTAAGGAAATTGGGCTTCACAGCAAGGGTAGATGCCAAAGTGTTGCCTCCCTGCATTTTTATTTTTGAGGTCAGATTGAGGCTGGGAGACAGGTATAGATGTTCCACTTTGTTTTACTGTTCTCTAAAAAATATATATATTTGGTTTTCCTTTGTAGGAATGAGATTATTTCCTAGCCAGGTCTTTTATAATTATGGGAAGCAAAACACCAAAATGCCTCACCCAAAGCCATTTTTCCTCTTATCCTATTTAGATGGCAGTGGTGGTGGTGGGGTGCTTTGATATTCTTATTACCCAAGGAACTACTGATGCTGACAGTTGTGCATCCTGGGAATAGGGAAATTGTATTTTGTTCCCATCCTCTTCTTTTAGCAGTAAAATAATTGAGGAAAAGGGGAGCAGTGAGTTATGGGAGTAGTCAGCTATGGCTGTTTTATAATTGTTGAAAAGTGACCCCCAGATCTTGGGAGCTCTTGGAGACTTTAATACAGGGTGGGGCAAAAGTAGATGTGCAGTTGTTCATATGGAAAATAATACAATAATTAACAATTTTAATACAAGAATAAACTCTTTCATATACTCACAACTGTAAATCTACTTTTGCCTCACCCTGTACATCAGTGGGATTCTCATCACCAAAGGAAACTAGTAGATTCATTTACTATTTTATGTCTAACCTATACAGATATTTTTCTCCACATACCTAAGTAAACCTACTGTAAGAATGTTCATTCTTATTCTTTCATTCAGATAAGTGTTTTCTTCATCTGGGCACTAAAGGGATATGTGAAACAATGTTAACATTTTTGGTAATGCCTTCAACTAGGGATCATTGTGTTTAATTTCTTATAGGAATGCTTGAATAAAATAAAGACCGTCTTTTTATATGTCACCCAAATGTTTTCCTTTGGTATTATTTTGGGAAAAGTAAATAGTGGGTGGCAGAAAAAGTTAGAGTTAAAAGAATAAGTGTGAAAAATTCCAAGACAGCTATTTTATCTTACATTTATTTATCATAAGCTTCTCTTCTACTCTAGCCTGTGTCTTCTGATAAAACCATGCACTTAGTTTAATACTAGTATAGCCTTTGCAAGCAGTACCTAAAGTATGTTAATTATTTGATAAATTAAAGTAATGATAACTAAGGGAAATGGAAAACTGGGTGCCCTAGTACACTTCTGGTGGGAATGGAGACTGGTGCAGCTACTATGGAAAACAATATGGAGTTTCCTCAAAAACTTAAAAATAGAACTGCCATTTGACCCAGTGATCCCACCTCTAGGAATATATCCTGAGAATCCTGAAACACCAATCAGAAAGAACATATGCACCCCTATGTTCATGGCAGCACTATTTACAATAGCTAAGATCTGGAAACAGCCCAAGTGTCCATCAGTACGTGAGTGGATAAAAACAGCTGTGGTACATGTACACAATGGAATACTATGCAACTATAAAAAAGAAGGATCTCTTACCCTTTGAGATGACATGGAGGGACGTGGAGAGTATTATGCTAAGCAAAATAAGCCAGTCAGAGAAAGACAAGTACCACATGATCTCATATGTGGAATCTAACGAATAAAATAAACTAACAAACAAAATAGATCCAGAGACATAGAAGTAGGAAACAGACTGACAAACCTCAGAGGGAAGGGGGGAGGGGAGGCAGGAAGAGATTAGGTAAAGAACTTATATGCATATATGCATAACCCATGGAGACAGACGATAGTGCAGTGAAGGCAGTCTGGGGCAGGAGCCAGGAGGAAGGGATCAATGGGGGAAAAAGGAAGGACATCTGTAATACTTTCAACAATAAAGATAAATTTAAAAGAAAAAGAAAACTGGTCCTTTCTAATTAAGCTTAAAATAGAGTACAATACACTTAAGGAAGCTATCATAGTATACATGAAATGGGACCCCTAGTTGCAAATTAATCACATTAGCAAATTAGACTTGAGACTGAGAAAATCAGTTCTCAATAACTGTCTTTTTAAAAGATGGTGATGTTTCATATTTTCTGTAACTACAGCAAAATGGTTTGAATGTCGCAGAGGGTTTTTTCTCATTTGTGTTAAGCTCTAGGAATGGGTCTTGAGAGCAGACCACATTTGTTAATTATGCCGAATCTCCACAGGATGCAAACCCAAGCATGTGTGTAGGAGGTACTGATCTTGGTCAGGTTAGTTCTGTTAACTATCTAGAATGATCCAAGAAGATTCTGGAAATATACCTCCAGGTAAGTATAGCTTTCTTTTTAACAAGAAACCTCCTTTTATTTATGTATTTATTTATTTACTCATCTTTATTGTTGAATGTATTATAGATGTCCCCCCTTTTTTCTCCATTGACCCCCTCCTCCCGCCTTCCCCACACTATTGTCAGTGTCCATTGGTTATGTATATATGCACAGAAGTTCTTTGGTTTATCTCATCCCGCCCTCCCTCCCCTTCCCTTTGAGGTTCATCATTCTAACAATCAATTTATACTTCTTAATCCCTTCATCTTTTTCACCCATTCCCCCAACCCCCACTCATCAGGCAAGCAGCAAAAAATTCTCTTTATCTATGAGTCTAAGAAACCTTTTAATTCTTAGTATACCAACACACTGAGTACTATGACAGAAAGCATTTAACTAAAGACCCTTGGGATTGTATGTCTATATGAGATCAATTGGAAACAAATTCTGCCAGCCACAAACAAGGTCACCTTATCTCAGGGGGAGAGGAGTCAGAATGATCTAAGCACATATATCACCAGAGTCTCTTTCTTTTTAAATCCTAATGATTAGATCAAGCAATAAATATTTTTTTTGTAAACACTGTAGCTGAATCTTGGTGTGCTTTTACTGCAAGGGAGGAGTTTTACTGACATTTGGATGTGCTAGCTATTTTTTATATCAATCCCCAAGATGATTTCTTCCTGAAGTTTCTTTGGCCTCTTTCC
The DNA here is from genome assembly GCA_030848825.1 of Tadarida brasiliensis. NCBI lineage: Eukaryota > Metazoa > Chordata > Mammalia > Chiroptera > Molossidae > Tadarida > Tadarida brasiliensis. Next base: position 44,620,147 of record CM061280.1, read on the forward strand.
TAATGGCCACTTTCAGTTTATCAGCAATAACAATAGGAACATATTTCACTCCTAGTTTTCAACATTTATTAGACCATTATATAAAAATAAAAAAATTAATAGTTATTGAGTGGCTACTGTTTGCCAAGTTACATGTATTATTTCACTAGATCCTTATGTGAGTATCAGGAGATAGGTTACATTATAGTCTTCATTTTATAGATGAAGAAGCAGGCATAAAATGAATGATGTATGTGTGCAAGATCACACAGCTAGTAACTGATTGAGACAGAATTGAAAAACAAGTCAGCCCAGTTTTCAAGCTTATATAATACAGCTAGTGATGTGTTTATTTGTCTAAGGAGGCAACTACCTAAAGAAGAAACATTTCACATTATTGCTTATCAACTGGAAGACTGAAACTTTAAATCATTTAATTGCAAAGTGAGCTTTTTACAGTGTCTTAAGATTCATTTGTGCATTCATTCATTTATGTGCCAGGCAATGTGCTAGGTACTAGGAACTTAGTGAATAAGATTTGGCTTAGTATCAGGTGGTTAGTCAGGAGGAGGCTACTTTGTTCAAGGGAAAGAAATCTAGCTTAGAATTTAGGAGTTCCAAATGACCTTAGGCAGGTATTTATTCCTTTCTGCATCTGTTTTCCCATCTATAAAATGCAGATGTTAGACTTAGTGATTTCTCATCCCATCCAAATCTCATAACAGTGGCCATAAGTTGTGGAGCTCATTTAGAAGTGAGGATCTTTGCTATGAATAGTAGCAATACAATGGGAAGGTCCCTTCCTCTCTTGGGACATCTGTAAAATGAGGTTGGACTGATTATCTCTATTTTGACACCCAACAAAAACTAAGATGACTTCTGTTTTACATATCAAGAAAATATATTTTCAGTCATCTCCCACTCTTACTACAGGAAGGAGCTAGCTATTAGCAGTAACTGCCAAAAAATAAGCAGACTAGATCCTTTAATAATAGGAATTGATACATTGGATGAATGCTGTGGTCCATCAAAATCAGAATTTTTACAAGGGCCCAGCCATGGTTGTGCCTAACAAATATTTCTTAATAAGCTTTGCAGATCGCCCTGGCCGGTTTGGCTTAGCGGTTGGAGTGTCGGCCTGCGGTCCAGAGAGACCCGGGTTCAGTTCCCGCTAAGGGCATGTACTTCGGTTGCGGTTTGTCCCCGGCCCTGGTTGGTCGTGCGGGTGGCAACCACTCGATGTGTCCCTTTCACGTCGATGTTTCTCTCTCTCTCTCTCTTCCCCTCTCTCCCTCCCACTCTATCTGAACAAAAAATGAAAAAAATGTCCTCGGGTGAGGATAAAAAAAATAATAATAAAAAAAAAATAAGCTTTGCAGATCTTAGGTCATTTTGCCTAGAAACACAAAAATGGATTTTTCATAATATAGATTGCTTGTATAATGACTACATTTTATACATTAGGTAAAATAGTCCATTTGATTTCAATACTTGCAAATTTGGTCATTGAATTTAATTTCTTGATTTTTATTTGATCAAAACAAAACATGTACATACTTTATAAAGTCAGAGTACCACAAGGCTTACAAAAAACAACAGTCCTCCTTAGCCCTGATCCCTTATCCCAGAAAAGTTGCCCACACCCTAATCCCTGGGACCTGTGAAAATGTTACTCTACATGGCAAAAGGGATTTTGCAGGTGTGATTAAGATTACAGACCTTAAAATGGAGAGATTATCCTGGATTATCTGGGTGGGCCCAATCTAATCACTTGAGTTCATAAAAACAGAAATTGCAGAGAAAAAGTTATACACAGAAAACGAAATCAATAGAACATATTGGAATAACGTTTTCAAAATTCCGAATTCTGGCTGAAAGTGGAAGAGGAGGAGAGACTCAAAGTATGGAAAGGACCCATTGGTGATGGAAGGAGACTTGACTTGGGGTGGTGAACGTACAGTACAGTGTACAGATGATGTGTTGTAGAATTGTGCACCTGAAACCTGTGTAATTTTGTTAACCAGTGTCAACCCAATAAATTCAATAAAAAGGAAAAAAAGAAAAAGAAAAATACAGAAAGGAGTCAAAGTGCTGTTGCTGGCTTGAGGATGGAAAAGGCCACATAGAAAGTGTTAGGAGGAACTGGATCCTGCCAACAACCAGAATGTGCCTGGAAACAAAACTTGTCCCAGTGCCTCCAGACAGGAGCCTAGGCTTGCCAACCCCATGATTTGGTCTCATGAGACCCACAGCAGAAAATTCAGTCATACTGGATTTCGTTTTTTCTTAATTGAATTTTTTGTTGGCCAGATTGGGAAAATAAAATCTATTGAAAAAATTCATATAAAAGTACAATATTATGTGCACAAACTGTTTTCAGTATCTTAATTTTTTGCACTGATTGCAATATCCTAGCAAATATGCAGTGTTTTGTATGGTTTTATGAAGAAAAAATAGTATTTGATTTGACCACATCCCTGATAGGTAAGAAATGTGAGAGAGTGAGAAATGAATAATCTATTTACAAAAGCATCTTTATTAGTGAGGAAAGAAAGGTAATTTGGATGGTGCTATACTTCAGACCTACAGAAATGTGAGATAATAAATTTGTGTTGTTTTAAACTGCTTTTTAACATTTTTATCTCTTTCTTTTAGTATATTACTCTTTACTTCTCAATAACACTCTAATACTTACTTAATGATATTTTTATTTAAGTTTAGAAATGATCTATTTCTAAATTTCTGCTATGGAATATTGAGGAACTAGCTTTCCTATCCAACACACACACACACACACACACACACACACACACACACAACACATGCATTCATACTTCTCTTCCACAAATACAAAAAAATTTGGTTAAAATATTCAATATTTGCATTATACCATATAACTATTGCTCACAGTTGATCCATGTAGAGTACCATTAATTATATTGATTTTATTTTATTTTCCCCAAATTGTCTCTTTTTTGGTTGGATTTGTTTTTCTATGTACCTGTCATTAGTTCAGCCCCAAACTTCACTCAGTATGGTCAAATACATTAGCTAATCTATGAGTTTCATTTATTTATCTTGGAGACAATCCTCACCCTCTTTTCATTCTGGAATGGTTGGCCTCTAGACTTGCCACCCAACTGTCATCCTGGGATTCCCCTTGCTTCTCTTCTGTGTTAGATTCTTTTTTCTAGATCTCAGGTTGTCCTCTTTCTTGCTTTAATGCCCCAGTTTTGCTAGAAAGACTGCATGGGATGTAATTTTAATAAAACCCTCTGTCTCTCAATATATCTTCACATGTGGTTAAAATTTTCATTAGGTGAAGAATTCCTAATTACAACAATTTCCTTTCAGAATTTTGAAAACGTTATTCCAATATGTTCTATTGATTTCCAGTTTTCTGTGTATAACTTTTTTTCTGCAAGCTTTAAAGTTTTTCTTTTGGTCTATAGTGTTTTAAAATTTAACAATGACATGCCTTCTTGTGCACCTTCTTCCATTTACTGTGCTGAGTTTTTGTGAGCCTCTTCAATCTAAAAACTTATCCTTCATTTTTGAAACATTATCTTATATTATTTCTTACATAATATTATCCTCTATTTTCTCTAAATTTAGAACTCCCATTAGCTGGATATTGGATGTCCTGGACTGGTTCTCTAATTTTCATATCTTTCTCTCATGTTCTATTTAATCGTCTTTTGATTCCACCTTTTGGGAGGTTTTCTTAACTTGATCTTAACTTGCTTTAACTTGAGCCTCAGTTTTTATCTTTAAAATGGTGATAAAAGGACCTACCTCATAGGGTTATTTTGTGATATCAATGAAATAAACCATGTAAAGTGAACTTCAATAAATGGTAGCTGTGATTGCACACATTGTTATTCTGGCACCAATCCCTTTGTCCTTCTGCGAAAGTGACAATCTTGGTGGCAGCAATATATTTAGCTTTTACAATATTATATTATACTATTAACCTTCTTTGTACTGAATTGGTAATGAAACAATATTTTCCAATAGTGCTGTTTTTAGAAAAAATTTGATGATATAAGTCTAGTTAGCAATATTAGAATGTTAGAATTTGAATCTCAACTTTTATTTATGTGTCTAAAAACTTTAAAAAAAAGTAGCCCCTCTACCTCCCCTCCCCCTCCCCCTCCTCCTCCCTCTCCCCCTCCTCCTCCTTCTCCTCCCCTCCTCCTCCTTGTTTGGAAAATAAACAGATTCACTCTCTCCTCTCACCCCTGAGGTAGATAAAAAATGGAAAAATAATGCTGGAAAGCTGTTTCATGACAGTAAAATAGCTAGTTTGAAGCCCAAACTAACCATTTTCCCAGGATGGGAGAGCAGTGCAAACCTTTAATGTATGAGGATTAATATACATTCTGCCATGCAGCCCAAGATAAGGCTGGCCAGTTCCTCGGGCCACTGAGGAGGCTAACAGACTAATTGATACATCTCAGCCCCCAAAGGAGGCCTGGATTAGCGGTGAGTTTCACAGCCAAGAGCTGTTCTGCCTGCACGTTGGGCCCCATGGAAACCAGAACTAGAATCACAGAGGAAGAAGGTCTCTATTTATTTATTTGTTAATTTTTTAGTATTTGTGCTGCCAAAGCAAGCACTATTTGTTCATTTTTTTTTCCAAACAGAGGTGATATTAAAACTATGGGCACCAACCAATCAGATCTTATACCAGCTGTAATTTTTTGGTGGGGTCATACTAGAATGTAGCAATCCTGGCTTCAGCAGAGTATTTCTTAAGTGCCTACCATGTGCCTGCACTATATGATGCTGGGCAAGTCAATTCCGTTCTCTTGGTTTCAGTTTTCTCAAAATGTAGAAAAAGGAGTACATGCTCTACAGGGGTCTCTTCAGGTCTAACATTCACAACCAATAATACGGTAATTTTTTGTTTTATTTTTAGAAAGGTAATGAAAGCAGATATAGAAAAACAGCTGCTGACCCAAGACTTGTAAATTTGCAAATATGGACAAAACTGAAAGTGGTTTATGAGTTATTGTTTGACTTGAGAATTGGAGTAAGAATGAATTCTAAATGTCTTCTTTCCATGATGTTTCTAGATGGGAGATAAAGTTTGTTTTATACCTTTGCCATTCAAGCTGCACTCCAGTAACTTCCACCAACACTCATACACAAGATGCCTTCCCCCTTTCTGATCTACTACTTTGTTTTAGCTGGCTACAAACCCTAAACACTGTCTTTCACTGGCTGGAAGTGGCTTGTCCATTCTGGCAAGAGTCCATGTTCCAGGACTTTCTGAACTTCCTCTCTTCTCAGACTTGTTCTGACTAATTTCTTTTTCCTTTTGGCCAGTGTCTCCTTATAATACAGTTGATCATTCTTGCTATTGTGGTCAAGGAAGGCTAAGATGTTTGTGGGTTATTATTCTTTGATAAGATTCATATTACAAGGAGCCTCCCCCAAACCATGCTACCACTTTCTTGGTAAATTTTGGAAAATCTTTTATTATGGAAAAGTTCAAACATAAAAGTAGAAAGACTTTTACAGTGAATGACCGACTACATACCCATCATCCAGCTTCAACAATGATCAAAGTGTTCAGTCTTGTTTCATTTATATCCTCACCCATTCTTTACCCCTCAATGAATGATTTTGAAGCAAATCCCAGATATTGCATCATTTCATCTGTAAATACTTCAATATACATCTCTAAAAAACTAAGAAATATTTTATTAAAAAATAACTGCAATACCATATCACACTTCTAAAAATTAACATTAATTGCTTAATATTATCAAATATCCAGTGTTCACATTTCCCGATTGTCTCATAAATGTTTTTCTTCTATAATTTGTTCGAATCAGGATCTAACAAGGCTTATGGTTGATTGGGTTGCAGCCAAATTCTCCAACTCCCTCCTCCTTGATATATGAAAAGAATTCTGAGAAACAGGATGTTCCAGAATACTACCCCACGTGTCCAGGTTGAATCACCCTGGGAGTGGAGACCCCCCCTTGGTCTCCTTGTGGTTATACCTAGGCAAGTAGCCAAATCACATTGTCCTCTCCCTCTAAGGGCTGCCAGCCCCTCACCCATAAATCCCCTATATAACCCTGCCTGTTAGAGATACCGGTGCTGACCTCGCCTTAGGAGTCAGCCCGGCAGGTAACTCCCCAGTAAAGTTCTCTTGCCTGAACCCAAGTGTGTTCCTCCTTCGGCCAACCTTTCAATGGTGAATTTTTGGATACTGATACTTTGTGATATAAAAGGGTAAGGATTTGAGAGCAAACAATTGTTTGGCCCTCAAATCTATGCTATGTTGGCATCTAGTAATGAATATGGTCCTGTCACTACAAAGTAGCTTTTCCCCCCCTTTCTAGATTGCTGTGATTAAACATTAGTTTAGTATTTCATTGGACTCTGGAAATTATAAGAACAGTAAGACATCTGTGAAAGAAGTGAAAAGTCAACTTTGGCGTTGAAATTTGAAAATTCTTACACAACCGATACATACTTTTTCTAGGGAAAAACTCCTGCACACACACATGTACACACACACACATACACCCACACACAATCAAATGCCAACTTTTAATATGTCTAGGAATGTTTTTGCAAATGGCAATACAAAGCATATTTATGTTGTATCATTTTCCCCCTCAGGATAAGGACCCATATTAGTACATTAGAAATGTGACATTGAAATAGCACTTCAGTATAGGTTAATTACGACCAAAATGGTGCAACCCCTTTATGATATTTTAAATTGCACTGCAAATTGAAGATGGCAGCTTAGGTAAATGTGGTATCGCCTCCTCCCACAATCACATCAAAATTACAACTAGAACAACCATCCTTCAGAACCGCCTGACATCAAGCTGAATGGAAGTCCTACAACTACGAAATTAAAGAAGCAGTCACATCGAGACTGGTAGGAAGGGCGGAGGCAGGGACAGGCTGGTCCCACACCCACGTGTGGCAGATAAAAATCAGGAGAGATACCTTGGCTGGGAAGGTCCTCCCTGAGAAGTGAGGGGTCCCTGGCCCACACCAGGTGCCCAGCTCAGGGTTCCAGTGCCAGGAAGAGAAATCCTCATAAATTCTGGCTGTAAAAACAAGCAAGAACTGAGGCTGAGGGAGGCTGAGGCTGCTGCTGCCCCAGGCAGCTCCGCTTACAGGGCCTGTGGACGGACTTACTCGGACTTCCTACCTCTAAGCTCGGAGGGGAGGCAGCTTGAAAGGCACCAGAGACAAACAGGGAAGAACTGATATGTTTGGCATTGAGATGAGGGCTGGAGAGACAGCTTTGTCTCAGACAGACTTCTTGGTGGAGGCATTTGTTCCTTTGGTGAGCCCTTTCCTGAGGCAGATGGGTGCCATATCTGGGACTCCAGCAAACTGGCTCACACAGTTTGCCCCACCCTAGTGATTTCTAAGGCTCTGCCCCATCGAACTTTCGGGCCCACCCAAGCTGTTTCCAAAGGCTTTACCATAGGATTGGCCTGTCGTCATCCTGCTTCAGAGTTTCCTAAAGTCTCTCAAACAAGCAGCATCTGGTCTCAGGAAGCCCCATACCTCTCGCTAAGTGGCCTCAGGCCCAACACTAGAAGCAGCCAGCCTTGGTTCACAACTTGGCTTTGACTGGGCACCTCCAAGCCCAGCACAAGAAGCTGCCATTGGCAGATCACTTTGTATCTTATGCCGGGTGGCCCAAGATAGAACACAGGCAGTGGCACACATTGCCTCAGAGTCAGCACACCCAGTGGGAATCTTCAGACCACATCGAAACACCACCACCCAACCACCTCCACAAGTGACACACTTGAGGAGTGGACTCAGTGGGTACCAGAGCCCTGCTGAAGTAAGTCTTGCTCTGTGTGGTGGGCGCCTATACAGCTGATTCTTCAAGGTAGTCAGATGCCAGTGGTCAGTGGGCACAGCCAGTTCTTCCAGCTGATCAGCCTGAGAAAATTCCTCCCATTGATGTGCCAAGAGCAATCAAAACTCAATTACAACAGAAGCATGTACAGTCCACACTAGGGGTGCACCTCAAGGGCCCAGCTGGGTGACCAGGGAGGCTGTGCCACTGGATCCTATAGGACACCTAAAACAATAGGCCACCCTATGAAGCCTAGGAGACATAGCAACTCCACCTAATACATAGAAACAATCACAGGAAAGCAGCCAAAATGAGGTGACAAAGAAACATGTCCCCAGTGAAAGAAAAGAACAAAATTCCAGGAAAAGAACTAAACAAAATGGAGATAAGCAACCCATCAGATGCAGAGTTCAAAACACAGGTTATAAGGATGCTCAAGGAACTTGGTGAGAACTCCAAAGAACTTAGTGAGAACATCAACAACATTAAAAAAAAAAACTGTCAGAAATGAAGTATGCACTAACTGAAATAAAGAATAATTTACAAGAAATCAATAGTAGAGTAGGTAAAGCCAAGAAGCAAACCATCGATTTGGAATATAAGGAAGCAAAAAACACCCAATCGGAACAGCAAAAAGAGAAAAGAATTTAAAAAAATGAGGATAGTATAAAGAGCTTCTGGGACAACTTCAAGCATACCAACATTCACATCATGAGGGTCCCAGAAGGAGAAGAGAGTGGGCAAGAAATTGAAAACCTATTTGAAACAATAATGACAGAAAACTTCCATAACTTGGTGAAGGAAACAGATGCAAAAGTCCAGGAAGCACAGAGAGTCTCAAACAAGATGAACCCAAAGAGGTTCACACCAAGACACATTATCATCAAAATGACACAGGTTAAATACAAAGAGAGACTCTTAAAAGCAGCAAGAGAAAAGCAGTTCATAACCTACAAAGGAGCTCCCATACAACTGTCAGCTGATTTTACAAAAGAAGCTTTGCAGGCCAGAAAGAGTGGCAAGAGATATTCAAGGTGATGAAAAGCAATGACCTACAACCAAGACTACTCTATCCTGCAAAGGTATCATTTAGAATCAATGGATATATCAAGAGTTTCCCAGACAAGAAAAAGCTAAAGGAGTTCATCACCACCAACCAGAATTATATGAAATGTTGAAGGGTCTTCTTGAAGGAGAAGAACAAACATATGAACAATAAAATGGCAATAAATACATATCTATCAACAATTGAATATACAAACAAAATGAACAAGCAGAACAGAAACAGAGTTATAGATACAGAGAGTTTTTGTTGCTTGCCAGATGGGCAGGGGCTGGTGGGCTGGGTGAAAAAGATAAAGGAATTAAGTACAAATTGGTTGTTAGACTGATGAACCTCAAAGGGAAGGGGGGAGGGAGGGCGGGATGAGATAAATCAAAGAACTTCTAAGCATAATGCATAACCAATGGACACAGACAATAGTGTGGGGAAGGTGGAGGGGAGTGGGATTGGAAAGGAGGGGGATATTGGGAAAGAAAAAGGGGCAACATCTGTAATACATTCAACTGTAAAGATAAGTTAAAAAAAATAAAATGTGATATCCAAAATGATGGCGGAGTGAATGGAAGGTACACAGACCATCTCCTACTACCAAACTGGAATTACAACTAAAATAAGACAAATTGTCGGGAAAAACCAACAGAAAAGCTGCTGGAGAGGACCCATATCACCAGGGACAGAAAAAGGACACCAAATCGAGCCTGGTAGGAATTGCGGAGGCATGAGAGAGTGGGCTGGGAGCCCATGGACAGCAGCTGTTTTAGTGGTGAGCAGCTCCCGTGGGGTTAAAATCCCAAGCCGGCTCTACAGCACAGAGGGCCAGGACAGAGCACTAAATTAGCTACAGCCACTCACCTTGGGCTCCAGCAGAGGGAGGGCAGACTGGACTGGAACTGTGTGGAGAGACTCAGAATTTGGAGGGCACTGGGACTTTTGTGCTGAATCACTCCCTCATAGGACAGTAGCCACCTTCCTCAAAGAGCCCCAGAGCCCCAGGGAGAAGGAACAGCCTCTCCCTTAGGAATTTAACACCACCGGCCAGGCTAGAGAAATGCAAATTGAGGTGCATTAACAGCTAACAAGCATCTGCCCAACCCACTGGAAATCCTCTGACGCTGAACACTTGAGGGATTTTTTCATTCAGTTGAGAGCTACAACCCAAGGCTCATCAAGTAACTGAGACTAATAGCCTCCAGGCAAAAAACTAGAGGATAACTGAACCTTTCTTGGGCTTGTAAATCTACCCAGGAAAGTAAGACTTAACAGTGGTGTTTAACATGGGTCCTCCAAAACGCATTCAAACCCAGTAGAGGGAGCCACAACCAGCGGAACACCAACAACCACAGGATAAATTTGGCAGGCCCCAAAACCCACTGACAAAGCCAAAAAGGTGAAACAAAGAAACAAATCCCAAATGAACAAACAAGATAATTCAAGAGAAGATGAAATAAATGAAAGGGAATTGACCAAGATATCAGAGGGAGAGTTCAGAGTAATAATCATGAGGAAGCTAAACAGCATGAATAAAGATATAGAAGCATTGAAAACCAACCAATTGGAAATGAAAACTGACATAGCAGAAATAAAGAACACATTGGAAGGAATGACCAGCAGAGTAGAGGAGGCCGAGGATCAAATCAGTGAATTAAAAGACAGGGTAGAAAAAATCACCCAATCAGAGAACCAAAAAAAAAAAAAAAACCAATTAAAAAACAGAAAGACAGCCTAATAGAACTGTGAGACAATATGAAACTTAACAACATCCACATTATAGGAGTTCCAGAAAGAAGAAAATGAGCAAGGGTTAGAGAATATATTTGAAAAAATAGTGACAGAAAACGTCCCTAACTTGGTGAAGGAAAAAGGCATACAAGTACAAGAAGCACAGAGAGTCCCAAGTAAGAAGACCTCAAACAGGCCCACACCAAGAGACATCTTAGTTAAAATGCCAAAAATTAAAGACAAAGACAGAATCCTAAAGGCAGCAAGAGAAAAGCATCAGGTTACCTAAAAAGGAACCTCCATAAGGCTATAAGCTGTCTTCTCAACAAAAACACTACAGGCCACAAGAGAATGTCATGAAGTAATCAAGGTAACGAAATACAAGAATCTAAATCCAAGACTACTCTATCCAGCAATGCTATCATTCAAAATAGAAGGTGAAATAAAGAGCGTCCCAGACAAAAAAAAAAGGCTAAGGGAATATATTAGCACCAGACCAGCACTTCAAGTATTGTTAAAAGGACTTCTGTAATACGCAGAAGAAATAGGAAGAGAAACATAACCATAAAGAACAAAAATGGCAATAAATAAGTACATATCAATAATAATCTTAAATGTAAATGGATTGAACACTCTGATCAAAAGACATAGATTAGCCTAATGAATAAGAAGGCATGACTCATATATACATATTGTTTAAAAGACACCCACCTCACAACAAAAGCCTCACATAGGTTAAAAGTGAAGGGATGGAAAATTTTTTTCCAAACAAACAGAGAAGAAAAAAAAAAAAGCTGGGGTGCAATACCCATATCTGATAAGATAGACTTCAAAATGAAGGCCATAATTAGAGATAAAGAAGGCCACTACATAATATTGCAAAGGTCTATCCAACAGGAAGCTATAACCTTCGTAAACATATATACACCCAATATAGGAGCACCAAAATATATTTTAAAACTTCTGGAGGACTTCAAAGGAGAAATCAACAGCAATAGCAGGGGACTTCAACACTCCGCTGACATCACTGTATAGATACTCTAGACAAAAAATTAACAAGGAAACAGACACTCTAAATGATACACTAGATAAAATGGATTTAATAGATATCTACAGAGAATTACACCTCGAAACTGCAGAATTCACATTCTTCTTAAGTGCACATGGGACATTATCAAATAAAGACCACATGTTAGGAAACAAACTAAGTCTCTACAAGTTCAAGAAGATGGAAATCATATCAAGCATCTTCTCAGATCACAATGGCATGAAACTAGAAATCAATTACAATAAAAACACACAAAAACATTCACACACATGAAGGCTAAATAGCGTGTTATTAAACAATGAATGGGTTACCATAGAGATCATGGAAGAAATTTAAAACTTTCTGGAAACCAATGAAAATGAACACACAACACAAAATCTATGGGACGCAGTGAAAGAAGTCCTGAGAGGGAAGTTCATAGCACTACAGGCCTAACTAAGGAAACAAGAAAAATTTCTAATTGAATATCTAACCTCATAACTTAAAGAACTGGAAAGCAAACAGAAAGAAAAACCCAGAGCAAGTAGAAGAAAAGAAATAGTAAAGATCATCGCAGAAATAAACGACATAAAAACTAAAAAAACAATTCAAAATATCAATGAAACAAAGAGCTGGTTCTTTGAAAAGATAAACAGAATTGCTGGACCCTTAGCTAGACTCACCAAGAAACAAAGAGAGAGGACCAAAATACACAAAATCAAAAACGAAAGAGGAGAAGTAACAATTGACACCACAGAAATACAAAGATCATTAAAAAATACTATGAACAATTATACGCCAACAAATTAGACAATCTAGATGAAATGGATAAATTTCAAGAAACGCAGTCTCCCAAAACTGAACTAGGAAGACATAGAAAACTTGAACAGACCAATAAAATCTAAGGAAATTGCACATATAATCAAGAATCTCCCAGCAAACAAAAGTCTGAGCCATGGCGGCTTCACTGGAGAGTTTTACCGAATATTCAAAGAACTAACACTCATTCTCCTCAAACTTCCAAAAAATTCAAGAAGAAGGAAGACTTCCAAACTCGTTTTATGAGGCCAGCATCATTCTTATTCCAAAACCAGATAAAGACACTGCAAAGAAAGAAAACTACAGGCCAATATCCCATATGAACTCAGATGCCAAAATCCTTAACAAAATATTAGCAAATCGGATACAGCAATACATTAAAAAAATTATTCACCAGGACCAAGTAGGATTCATCCCAGGGATGCAAAGCTAGTACAATATTCACATATCAATAAATGTGATATACCACATAAACAAAATGAAAGATAAAAACCATATGATCATATAAATAGATGCTGAAAAAGCATTCAACAAAATCCAGCACCCATTTCTGATAAATACACTCAGCAATGTGGGAACAGAGGGATCATATCTCCACATAATAAAGGCCATATATGAAAAACCTATAGCCAACCTCATACTCAATGGGGAAAAACTAAAATCATTTCCCTTAAGAACAAGAACAAGAACAAGACAGGGATGCCCACTTTCGCCACTCTTATTTAACATAGTATTGGAAGTCTTAGCCACAGAAATCAGACAAAAAGAAAGAGTAAAAGTGATCCAAGTTGGAAAGGAGGAAGTGAAACTGTCATTATTTGAAGATGACATGATATTGTACATAGAAAACCCTGAAGGCTCAATCAAAAATCTACTAGATTTAATGAACAAACTTGGCAAGGTAGCAGGATACAAAATTAACATCAAGAAATTGATGGCATTCTTATATACCAATAATGAACTCACAGAAAGAGAAACTAAAAAAAAAAAAATTCTATTTACCATTGGGAAAAAAAAATTAAGATACCTAGGAATAAACTTAACAAAAGGAGTGAAGGACCTATTTGCAGAAAATTACAGATCATTGAAGAAAGAAATAGAAGAAGATATAAAAAAGTGAAAGCATATACCTTGGTCATGGATTGGAAGAATTAACATCATTAACATGTCTATACTAACCAAAGCAATCTATAGATACCAATGATACATTTCACATAATTAAAACAAAACTTCAAAAGTTTATATGGAACTAAAAAATACCCCAAATAGGACTCTAGTACACTGCTGGTGGGAATGCAGACTGGTGCAGCCACTATGGAAAACACTATGGTGTTACCTCAAAAAATTAAAAATTGAATTGCCATTTGACCCAGTGATCCCACTTCTAGGAATATACCCTAAGAAGTCTGAAACACCAATCAGAAAAAATACATGTACCCCCATGTTCATAGCAGCACTATTTACAATAGCTAAGATCTGGAAACAGCCCAAGTGTCCATCAGTGGATGAATGGATAAAAAAGCTGTGGTACATATACACAATGGAGTACTATGCAGCTGTAAGAAAGAAAGATCTCTTATCCTTTGAGACGACGTGGAGGGACCTCGAGAGTATTATCCTAAGCGAAACAAGCCAAGCAGAGAAAGACAAATATCACATGATCTCACTTATTTGTGGAATATAATGAACATAGCAGTCTGAGGAACAGGGTAGACCCAGAGATGTGGAAGTAGGGTATAAACTGACACCCCTCAGGAGAGGGGGTGGGGGGGAGGGAAGAGATAAACCACAGAACTTATGCACATGTATGCATAAGTGATGGACATGGACAACAAAGCTGGGGACAGGGTGGGGGGATGGGGAGGAGGGTGTCAATGGGGAAAAAAGGAGAAACATCTGTAACAAAAATAAATTAATAAAAAAAAATAAAATAAAAAATAAAATAAAATAAAATAAAATAAAATAAAATAAAATAAAATAAAATAAAATAAAATAAAATAAAATAAAAAAATACCCCAAATAGCCACAGCAATCTTGAAAAAGAAGGACAAAGTAGGTGGGATCACAATACCGGATATCAGGTTATACTAAAAAGCCACTGCAATCAAAACAGCCTGGTACTGGCACAAGAACAGGCAGATAGATCAATGGAACAGAACAGAGAATTCAGAAATTGACCCAAGACATTATGCTCAATTAATATTTGACAAAGGTGGCAAGAGCATACAATAGACTAAAGACAGCCTCTTTAATAAATGGTGTTGGGAAAATTGGACAGGTACATGCAAAAAAAAAAAAAATGAAATTAGACCACCAGCTTACACCCCCATACACAAAATCCCCATACACAAGAATAAACTCAAAATGGATAAAAGATTTAAATGTGACTCGTGAATCCATAAAAATCCTAGAAGAAAATGTAGGCAACAAAATTTCAGACATCACACGCAGCAGAATTTTCACTGATACAATGCCTAAGGCAACAGAAACAAAGGAAAAAATTAATACACAGGACTATATCTAACTAAAAAGCTTCTGCACAGCAAAAGAAACCACAATCCAAATGGAAAGGGAACCCACTGTATGGGAGAGCATAATTGCCAACAATACATCAGAAAAGGGGTTAATTTCTTAAATATATAGAGTGTTCATCCAACTCAACAAAAGGAAGACAGAGAACCCATTAAAAAATGGACAGAGGACCTAAATAGACACCTCTCCAAACAGGACATACAAATGGCCAAGAGACATGTGAAGAAATGCTCAACATCACTAATCATCAGAGAGATGCAAATTAAAACAACTATGAAGTATCACTTCACACCTGTCAGAATGGCCGCCATCAACAAAGCATCAAACAACAAGTGCTGGCAAGGGTGTGGAGAAAAGGGGACCCTAGTACACTGCTGGTGGGAATGCAGACTGGTGCAGCCACTATGGAAAACAGTATGGTGTTTCCTCAAAAAATTAAAAATTGAACTGCCATTTTACCCAGAGATCCCACTTCTAGGAATATAGCCTTAGAAGCCTGAAACACCAATCAGAAAGAATGTACATACCCCTATGTTCATAGCAGCACTATTTGTAATAGCTAAGATCTGGAAAAAGCCCAAGTGTCCATCAATAGATGAGTGGATAAAAAACCTGTGGTACACATACACAATGGAATACTATGCAGCTCTAAGATAGAGAGATTTTGTATCCTTTGAGAAGACAAGGAGGGACCTGGAGAGTATTATACTAAGCAAAATAAGCCAACCAGAGAAATAGAACTATCACATGATCTCATTTATTTGTGGAATATAATGAACAAAAAAGCTGATGAACAAAATAGATCCAGAGAAATAGAAAGGAATACGGTTCAGACTGACAAACCTCAGAGGAGGGGGGTGGGGGGGGATGAGATAAACCAAAGAACTTATATGCATGTATGTGTACCCAATGGACATAGACAGCAAGTCAGGGTGGGGGGCTGGGATTGGGAGGAGGGTGCCTAGGGGGGGAAAAGGAGAAACATCTGTAACAAAAATAAATTAATAGTAAAAAAAAAAGAAAAAGAAAAAGAAATAAAAAAAGGAAAAGAAAAGAAAAAAAAAATGCCCTGAAATTTTAAAGCAGGGTGAAAAAAACTGGTTCATGAGTCTGAATGTTAGATTAAGAAAAATTATGAGTGGTTAAATATGTGCTCTAAATCTGCTGAGTGTACAGTCATGCAGCTTTCGGTAAGTTGCTGCCTTAAATACCAGTGAGTAATATTGATATATGGCATATGAGTATCACCAACAGGATTTAGTGGATATATTGCAATCAGCAGCAGTATTCCTGCTGGAGGGTCTGAGTTATTCCACTTTACTTTTTTTTTTAAGTATTTTTTTATTAATTTGTTTTTGTTACAGATGTTTTACCTTTTTCCCCCATTGACACCCTCCTCCCCATCCCCCTCCTCCCATCCCCAGCTTTGTTGTCTATGTCCATTAGTCATGCATACATGCATATAAGTTCTGTGGTTTATCTCTTCCCACCCTCCCACACCCCCTCTTCTGAGGTTTTTCAGTCTGTACCCCACCTCTATGTCTCTGGGTTTATTTTGTTCATCAGTTTGTTTAGTTCCTTATATTCCACAAATAAGTGAGATCATGTGATATTTGTCTTTCTCTGCTTGCTTGTTTCGCTTAGCATAATACTCTCCAGGTCCCTCCATGTCATCTCAAAGGATAAGATCTCTCTATCTTAGAGCTGCATAGTATTCCATTGTGTACATGTACCACAGCTTTTTTATCCACTCATCTACTGATGGACACTTGGGTTGTTTCCAGATCTTAGTCATTGTAAATAGTGCTGCTATGAACATAGGGGTACATATATTCTTTCTGATTGGTGTTTCAGGCTTCTTAGGGTATATTCCTAGAAGTGGGATCACTGGGTCAAATGGCAGTTCTATTTTTAACTTTTTGAGGTAACACCATAGTGTTTTCCATAGTGGCTGCACCAGTCTGCATTCCCACCAGCAGTGTACTAGAGCCCCCTTTTCTCCACATCCTCGCCAACACTTGTTGTTTGATGATTTATTGATGGTGGCCATTCTGACAGGTGTGAGGTGATACCTCACAGTTGTTTTAACTTGCAACTTTCTGATGATTTCTGATATTGAGCATTTTTTCATATGTCTCTTGGCCATTTGTATGTCTGGTTTGGAGAGGTGTCAATTTAGGTCCTCTGCCCATTTTTTAATTGGGTTCTTTGTCTTCCTTTTGTTGAGTTGTATGAGCACTCTATATATTTTGGAAATTAACCCCTTATTTGATGTATCGTTGGCAATTATGGTCTACCATATAGTGGGTTCCTTTTCCATTTTGATGGTTGTTTCTTTTGCTGTGCAGAAGCTTTTTAGTTTGATATAGTCCCATGTGTTCATTTTTTCCTTTGTTTCTCTTGCCTTAGTTGTTGTATCAGTGAAAATTCTGCTGTGTATGATGTCTGAAATTTTGCTGCCTGCATTTTCTTCTAGAATTTTTATGGATTCACGAGTTACATTTAAGTCTTTTATCCATTTTGAATTTATTCTTGTGTATGGTGTAAGTTGGTGGTCTAGCTTCATTTTTTTGCAAATAGCTGTCCAATTTTCCCAACATCATTTATTGAAGAGACTGTCTTTACTCCATTGTATGCTCTTGCCACCTTTGTCAAATATTAATTGAGCATATTGTCTTGGGTCAATTTCTGGGTTCTCTGTTCTGTTCCATTGATCTATCTGCCTGTTCTTGTGCCAGTACCAGGCTGTTTTGATTGCAGTGGCTTTGTAGTATAACCTGATATCCGGTATTGTGATCCCACCTACTTTGTCCTTCTTTTTCAAGATTGCTGTGGCTATTCGGGGTCTTTTTTGGTTCCATATAAACTTTTGGAGTGTTTGTTCTAGTTCTGTGAAGTATGTCATTGGTATTTTGATGGGGATTGCATTGAATCTATAGATACTTTGGGTAGTATGGACATTTTAATGATGTTAATTCTTCCAATCCATGAACAAGGTATGTACTTCCACTTTTTTATATCTTCCTCTATTTCTTTTTTCAATGTCCTGTAGTTTTCTGCAAATAGGTCCTTTACTTCTTTGGTTAAGTTTATTCCTAGGCATCTTAATTTTTTTGCTGGGATGGTGAATGAGATTGTTTTTTTAGTTTCTCTTTCTGTGAGTTCATCATTTGTGTATAAGAATGCCATCGATTTCTTGATGTTAATTTTGTATCCTGCTACTTTGCCAAATTAATTTATTAACTCTAGTACATTTTTGATGGAGTCTTTAGGGTTTTCTATGTATAATATCATATCATCTGCAAACAATGACAGTTTCACTTCCTCCTTTCCAATTTGGATCCTTTTTATTTTTCTTCATGTCTAATTGCTTTGGCTAAGACTTCCAGTACTATATTAAATAAGAGTGGTGAAAGTGGGCATCCCTGTCTTGTTCCCGTTCTTAAGGGGAATGCTTTTAGTTTTTCCCCATTGAGTATGATGTTGGCTGTAGGTTTTTCATATATGGCCTTTATTATGTGGAGATATGATCCCTCTATTCCCACATTGCTGAGTGTTTTTATCAGAAATGGGTGCTCAATTTTGTCGAATGCTTTTTCAGCAACTATTGATATTATCATATGGTTTTTATCTTTCATTTTGTTTATGTGGTGTATCACATTTATTGATTTGCAAATATTATACCAGTCTTACATCCCTCAGATGAATCCCACTTGGTCATGATGAATAATTTTTTTGATGATATGCTGTATCTGATTTGCTAATATTTTGTTAAGGATTTTGGCATCTAATGTTCATCAGGGGTATTGGCCTGTAGTTTTCTTTCTTTGTAGTGTCTTTACCCGTTTTGGAATTAGGATTATGCTGGCGTCATAAAATGAGTTGGGAAGTGTTCTGTCTTCTTGGACTTTTTGGAATAGTTTGAGGAGAATGGGTATTAGATCTTCTTTGAATGTTCAGTGAAACTCCCCTGTGAAGCCATCTGTGCCTGGGCTTTTGTTTGCTGGGAGTTTCTTAATTACAGCTTCAATTTCCTTGGTTGTTATTGGTCTGTTCAACTTTTCTATCTCTTCCTGGTTCAGTTTTGGGAGGCTGTGGGTTTCTAGAAATTTGTCCATTTCTCCTAGGTTGTCCAATTTGTTGCCGATTAATTGTTCATAGTATTTGTTAATGATCCTTTGTAGTTCAGTGGTGTGAGTTGTTACTTCTCCTCTTTTGTTTCTGATTTTGTTCATTTTGTTTCTCACTTTTTGTTTCTTGGTGATTCTGGCTAAAGGTCCATCAATCTTGTTTATCTTTTCAAAGAACCAGCTTTTTGTTTCATTGATCTTTTGAATTGTTTTTTTAGTCTCTAGGTCGTTTATTTCTTCTCTGACCTTTACTATTTCATTCATCCTACTAGCTCTGGGTTTTTCTTTTTGTTTACTTTCTAGTTCTTTAAGTTGTAGGGTTAGAAAGTCAATTAGGAATTTTTCTTCTTTCTTGATGTAGGCCTGTAGTGCTATGAACCTCCCTCTCAGGACTGCTTTTGCTGTGTCCCATAGATTTTGTGTTGTTTTGTGTTTGTTTTCATTGGTTTCCAGAAAGTTTTAAATTTCTTCCTCAATCTCGCTAATAACCCTTTCGTTGTTTAATAACATGATTTAGCCTTCAAGTGTTTGAATGTTTTTGTGTGTTTTTATTGTAATTGAGTTGTAACTTCATGCCACTGTGATCTGAGAAGATGCTTGATATGATTTCAATATTCTTGAATTTGTAGAGACTTGCTTTGTGTCCTAACATGTGGTCTATCTTTAAGAATGACTCATGTGCACTTGAGTAGAATGTATATTCTGCAGCTTTGGGGTGAAATGTTCTGCAAATATCGGTGAAGTCCAACTGATCTAGTTGGTCTTGTAAGGACTCTATGTCCTTGTTAATTTTTTGTCTAGAAGATCTATCCAGTGTTGTCAGTGGCGTGTTAAAGTCACTCACTATGATCGTGTTGCTATTGATCTCTCCCTTGAAGTCCTCCAGAAGTTTTTAAACATGTTTTGGTGCTCCCGTATTTGGTGCATATATGTTTACCAGGGCTATATCCTCTTGTTGGAGTGATCTTTTTAATATTATGTAGCGACTTTCTCCATCTCTTTTTATGGCCTTTGTTTTGAAGTCTATCTTGTCAGATATGAGTATTGCTACACCAGCTTTTTTTTCATTTGCATTTGCTTGGAAAATTTGTTTTCCATCCTTTCACTTTCATCCTGTGTAAGTCTTTTGTTGTGAGGTGGGTCTCTTGTAGACAGCAAATATATGGGTCATGTTTTCTTATCCAATCAACTACCCTATGTCTTTTGATTGGAGCATTTAAGCCGTTTACATTTAAGGTAATTATTGATAGATAGTTATTAGTTGCCATTTTAATTTTATGCCTGTGTTTCTCTCTCTCTCTCTCTCTCTTTCTCTTTCTCCTCCTCCTCCTCTTCCTCCTTCTTCTCCTTCTCCTCCTTCTTCTTCTTCTCCTTCTTCTCCTTCTCCTTCTCCTTCTCCTTCTCCTTCTTCTACTTCTTCTTCTTCTTCTTCTTCTTCTTCTTCTTCTTCTTCTTCTTCTTCTTCTTCTTCTTCTTCTTCTTCTTCTTCTTCTTCTTCTTCTTCTTCTTCCTCTTCTTCTTCTTCTTCTTCCAACAGTCCCTTTAGCATTTCTTGCAGTGCTGGTTTGGTGGTGGTAAATTCCTTTAGCTTTTTTTTTTTTTTATTCATGAAGCTCTTTATTTCTCCTTCAATTTTGAATGATAGCCTTGCTGGATAGAGTAGTCTTGGATTCAGACCCTTGCCTTGCATTACTTTGTACACTTCATGCCACTCCCTTCTGGCCTGCAGTGTTTCTATTGAGAAATCAGCTGACAGTCTAATGGGAGCTCCCTTGTAGGTAACTTTCTGTCTCTCTCTTGTTTCCTTTAAGATTCTTTCTTTGTCTTTAATATTTGCCATTTTTATTAGGATGTGTCTAGCTGTGGGTCTTCTGGGGTTCATCTTGCTTGAGACTCTCCATGTTTCCTGGACTTGTGTGACTTTTTCCTTCACCAATTTAGGGAAGTTTTCTGTCATTATTTCTTCAAACAGGTTCTCTATTCCTTTCTCTGATTCTTCTCCTTCCGGTACCCCTATAATGCGAATGTTGTTATATTTTGTATTGTCCCACAGCTCCCTTAAACTCTCCTCCTGTTTTTTAAACTTTTTTTCCATTTGCTGATCTATTTGGGTGTTTTTCTCTACCTTGTCTTCTAAGTCGCTGATTAGGTCTTCAGCTTCTTTTAATCTACTATTGAACCCTTCTAAGGTATTTTTCATAACCGCAATGTCATTCTTTATTTCCTCTTGATTTTTATGCATAGCTTCTACCTCTTTATGCTTAGCTTCTACCTCTTTTTTAAGCTGAAGTAGTTCCCAGTGAGCTCTTCATAATTCTTATTAAATGGCTTGTAGTTCTCACCAAATTGTTTGAGCACCCTTAAAATCATTGCTTTGAATTCTTTATCTGACAAGTTGTTGTCTTCCATTTCCTGTAGTTCCTTTTCTGGTGATTCCTCTTTTTCTTTTCTTTGGGTGTTGTTTCTTTGTCTCCCCATTTTAGCTGTCTGGTTTCTCTAGACCAGGTGAGGGATGTTTGGATGTTTAGGCAGCTCACTGTATATCAAATAAGGCTACTGTGTATTCCAGACTATTCTGTTGTGTGTTGCCTCTTGCCTGCTGTGGATCGTGGAGGATTGACTACTGGGGGCGGGTATTGGTGTGTCCTGGTAGGTGATGCTGCTGGATCATGTGGGCCACTCTGAAGCTGTATTCCCAGCTGGTCGCTGGTGCCACCTGTAGGTGTATTGCTCAGGCTCTGCTGGAGCCGCGCTCCCTGCCTGCACTGTGGGCAGCTGTGTTGCACAGGCCTCACTGGAGCCCTGGCTCCCCTCCGATCTTGTGGGCAGGTGGGTTGTACAGTCCCCGTTGGAGCCCCCGCTTCCCGCTGATCCCCTGTGGAGCTGGATTGCACAGTCTCTTCTGGAGACCTGCCTCCACGCCTATCTTGTGGGCTGCTGTGTTGCACAGGCCCCTGTGGAGCCCCAGGTCCAGCCACTGGCGGCTGGGGAGTGCTGCTGCCCAGTGGGGCTCAGCTCCTGCTCAGCCTTGCTGTAGTTTTTGGGGATGGGTCTCAGCTGTTGACCTTTGTTTCTGTTGCCTGGGGATGGATGTCTGCTCCCCAGCCTCTGTTGCTGGGGATATATCTTGATTCTGTTAGGGCTGCTACTGTGGGGGATGGTGCTGGGCTCCCGGCTGTTTGGGGTTTCCAAAGCAGGAACCTTGACAGCTCCGCTACTGTGCACTGGTCTGTGTTGACACAGGGTGTCCACTGGACCAATGGTGCCAGGTGCACTGGTGGGCTCAGGTTGCTGAGCCCTAGCTGCTCCCACTGCCTCCTCCCAGAAAAGACCCACGATCTTCCAAAGTGGTGGGACCTCCCCGCAGTGCAGGAAGAAGCGCCCTGAAGAGCAGCTTACCGCAGTAGCCAGCTGCTCCCCATCAACAGCACAGGAACCTTCTGCTCCGCGTCTCTGCACTGCATGAGTTTGGTCGTCCACCTTCACGTCCACTCACATTCTACTACTTTTTTTTTTAATTTTTTTTTTCTTTGTTGATTTTTAGAGAGGGGGAAGGGCGAGGGAGAGAGAGATAGAAACATCGATGAGAGAGGAAATAGATTGGCTGCCCCCTGCATGCCCCCCACTGGGGATCAGGCCCACAGCCTGGGCATGTGCCCTGACTGGAAATCTAATCGGTGACCTCTTGGTGCATGGGTCACTGCTCAGCCACTGAGCTACACCGGCTGGGCTCCACTTTACTTTTTAATTTATTTATTCAGGAAGACTTTAAATGAGTATAGATTATGTGGAAGATGCTGTGATGGATTCAAAGAAGGCTAGAACATGTTTTCCATCTTATTGTGTCATATAGTTCAGGGCAGGGATGAAAAATTTGTTTCATCTTGAGGACTAGATCTCCTTGGAGTACTGCTTCGAGATGGATTTTGAGATCGAGTTTGTGCTCAGTAACAGGACAGCTAAGATCTATTAGTGATGTCTCTCATTGGGTGCTGGTGGGGGGATGACTTGAAGCATTTGTTCCACATATTGCCATCCTGGGTTAAGTGATGGAGGGAGATATTCATGCATATAAATAATTAATAATATGCAAGGCAAAATATTAAAAATTAGAGGTGTAAAAGGAGGTCCAAATAGAGTACACTGTAGACAGGCAATGGAAAGAATGATGGGGGTGTCAGGGCTGGGAGGAGACCTATAGAAATTTCTTGAAGAAGGTGCTAGTTGATATACTCCTTGAAGTATGAATAGAATCTAACCAGATTAAGAAAAGGGGGGGCATTCTTGTTCTTGGAGGAGTTTTAGTAAAAGCACAGATCGTGGTGGCAGGATGGATTGTGGGAGGAAAATGATGGAGATAAGCAGATGAGTTAGGAGCTTAGTCAGGAGGTGGTGAGGATCTCCTGTGCCAAACAAATTGAAGAGAAGGGTGAAGATATGAAATATTTTAGAGGTGGCTTCACCATGACTTGATGAATGGATAGGAGATGTTCAAGATGATATAGAGAAGCGAGGGCTTTAGTGGGGGGTGATGAGGTGGATAAGGAATATGAACTTTGTTTTGGACATGTTGACTATGAATTGTTGGAGGGAACCATTGGGTCATGATTCCAACAAGGTTGGGAGGCACTCAGGGGTGGCAATGAGAGAAAAGCAACTTCAAGAGTCAGGGTCATGGGAGCCAACTACCAGAAAAAGACAAATGGGGTCTCTCCCAGAAGAAGACACATTACAAGCCTTCTCAGCACAGGGTGAAGAAACCCCAAGTCTAAGCGTGCTATGGGGCAGTCATGGGATGGCAAAGGAGACTCAGGCAGAGCACTTATTAAGAACTTGCAGCTCAAGAGTAACACACTGCTGCCACCTGGGGACTGCATATAAAAATTGTAATGGCAGCATTGTGAAATCCACTTAGGGAGAGGGGACATATTTCTGAGCTAGCAAGACCCCTCCTCTCAAAAACCTTTTATACTTCTTCCTTGAATTCTTTTTATTCTAGCTCTATTTTTTGTCCCCAGTGAAGAAAACCATGTGGGCATGTGTTCTGTAGTATCCTTTCTTTCTAGAAGGGTTTAAACCTTGACAGCAGTCTATTTCTGGTCAGCTATGCATCCTAGCTCTGACTTGAGATCTTTCATGCTGCTCCTACTGCCCTTCAGCTACTGGGCAAGGGTCTGACCCGGAGCGCAAATTCTTGCTGGATGCACCAAATCCCCGGTTTTGACTGAGTTACTGGCTGGCTCTGACTTTTGATACTAGAATATCCTTCTTTTTGTCTCCAGGGGCACCACTTACTCATTGATGTTTTCTTTGTCAACCTTTTCTGGAGTGGAACAGAATCTTCATGTTTTTGTTCATTCAACAAACATTTCTTGAGTGGCTACAGTGTTCTAAGTACCGAGGATACATTGGGGAGCAAAAACAGACAGGACCCCTCAAAAATTGTATTACAGTCTAACTGTAAAGACAAAAACAATAATATGAAATGTGATAATTGCTATGAAGTAAAGGTTATTTATGATGCAGTGAAAGGCAGGTTAACAGGGGAATCTGACCTAGTCTTGAAGGGTAGCAAAAACTTTTCTGAGGATGTGACATTTAAGCTGAAATTTGAAGGACTCATGGGAATTAGCTAGGAGTTAACTGTTCCGAAAAAATATGAAACCCACAAGGCGGGGAAAAGAAGGAGCCATCCTACAGGTTCCTTTGTCTTCTAGACTGATAGTACAGTATGGAGATTCAACAGATTTACACAGACAGTCCAGAGGAGAATCATTAATCCTGAATTGGCATGTCCAGTAAAGTGAAAGGTATGTGTCTTAAAGAAAAATAATAATTGCAACAACAGTAAAAGTAATGACACATAGAAATAGAGAATAAAAAAAAAAATCCAAATTAGACTGCCCCTTTTGCAAAGGAATAGAGCCTTGGCTGGTTTGGCTCAGTGGCTAGAGCGTTGGCCTGTGGACCAAAGAGTCATGGGATCAATTTCGGTCAAGGGCATGTACCTCAGTTGCGGTTCGTCCCCAGCCCTAGTCGGGGTCGTGCGGGAGGCAACCAGTCAATGTGTCTCTCTCACATTGATGCTTCTCTCTCTCTCTCTCTCTCCCTTCCTCCCTCCCACTCTATCTGAGGATAAATGGAAAAATATCCTCGGGTGAGGATTAAAAAAAAAGAAGAAGAAAGGAGGAGGGTGGAGTGCAGAGGCAGAAGGCAGGCTGGAAAACCTCGAGTACCCAGGTGGAAAAGGGAGGATGGAGAGAAGTAGATAAGGCTGGTGGCTATCTGTGCAATGAAGGGAGCCCTAACATGCAGCCTGGAGGCCTGGGCTCAAATGTCAGCTCTGCCACTCTCAGAACAATTAATTAATCTCGGAGTGTGTTAGTTTCCTCATCTATAAAATGGAGATAAATTACAATAGTATCTATCTCATTTGATTGTCATGAGAATCAAATGAAATCATGGATATGAAAGCACTGTGAAATCTGTCATGGTATATAGAAATATGAGGCTTGTGTTTACTTATTTTCTTTACGTGTATATCCATGGTATCTGGGACAGTGTCTGGTACATAGCAAGTACTCAGTTCATTCATTGAATGAATGAATAAAATGTGTACTAGATTTTGAGTATTGACTATTTAAAATACTTGGTGCATGTGATAAGCAAAACTATGAGACAGGCAAAAGTAAGTTGTACTTTTCACTTGGAGCCCTGTCTCCTGCCCCTTGACAGAGAGGTGCCCTGTAGGTATTAAATAACCAACATCCTCATGCTACCATGTTTTCCCTTACCTGGCCCACTTGGCACCAATCATGAAAAGAAAGGTGGTGAAGGGCACGCGTACCTGGGTTGCAGGCTCAATCTCGACCCCAGTCCAGGTATGTGCGGGAGGCAACCAAGAGATATTTCTCTCTCACATTTCTCTCTCTCCCCTTTCCCCTCTTCCTCACTCCGTGAAATCAACGGAAAAATATCCTCCAGTAAGGATTAACAACAACAACAAATTTTTGTTAAGCTGTACTATTTTGAAACTTAATGTTAAGGTCCCACTGAATGTTTAAAGCAACATAACTATACATTAAATGCTTTCAACCACAATCTTTCATTTTAGTATAAAGTATACTGCACTGATACAGAGAGCATTTAAATTTCTCTTTATTAGTTCTAATAGTATACCATTGTTGAAAAGTAAATTTTTCTTACTAAAAAAAAATGAGTGAATGCAAAGAAAAGTATCATAACCTTATATTGGGCTGTGCTTTGCTAAACCAAACCCAACAAGTACTTCTTTTAGAAAGTCAAATCTTCCTTCCTCCCTCTCCAGCCCTACTCCATCTTTTAATCTCATGGACACTTAATTTAGCAACCCTTTTCTTTAAATATCTGGAATAAATAGCCTGGTGCAGTCCAACATTTTAATAATTCAGTGTAGTCCATATAAACTCACTTGAATGAATTTAATCTTATTGAAAATAGAACATATGTACACAAATGTGTATAAAGCATCTATGTACATTTTAACAAATAGTTGAAAAAACACCCATGTAACCATTAGTCAAGATAAGAAATAAAACATTGAGACACCATGAAAGCCCTGTGTAGGTCTCTTTTTCAATCAAAACTCCTCCCTCACCCCCAGGGTAACCACTCTCCTAACTTTTATGGTAATATTTTCTTGCTTTCTTTTAGCTTTATTATCTCTGTATGTATGTCTGAACAATATAGTTTAGTCTCACCTGCGTTTGAGCTTTATCTAAATGGACCTATATCAGAAGTATTAGTTTTTAAAAAACAGCTTTATTGCGATACAGTGAACATATATAAAATTCATCCTTTTAAGGCATACAATTCAGTGGTTTAAAAAATATATTCTGAGTTGTACAATCATCATCACAATCAATTTTAGAACATTTCCATCACCTCAAAAAGAAACCTTGTACCCATTACTAGTCATTCCCTTTTCCCCAGCCCCTGACAACCATAATCTACTTTCTGTCTCTATGGACTTGACTATCCTAAACATTTCATATAGACAGAATCATACAATACGTGGTCTTTTTTGACTAGCTTCTTCCACTTAGCGTAATGTTTCCAAGGTTCATCCGTGTTGTAGCACAAATTAGTACATTACTCCTTTTATCTATCCATCAGTTGATGGACATTTGGGTTGTTCCCACTTTTTGGCTATTTCTAATAATGCTGTTATGAACATTCATGTACAAGTTTTTCTTTTTAATAATTAAAATTTTTTTTCTTTATTGATTTTAGAGAGAGAGGAAGGGAGAGAGAGAGAGAGAGACAGAAACATTGATGAGAGAGAACATTGATTGGCTGCTTCCTGCATGCCCCCCACTGGGGATTTGGCCCACAACCTGGGCATGTGCCCTGACCTGGAATCGAACTGATGACCTTTTGGTGCATGGGTCAATGCTCAACCACTAAGCCACACAGGCCGGGCCAAGTTTTTTTTTTAAAGTAGGAAAAATATATCTTTTTAAAAAAGATATATTTTTATTGATTTTTTATAGAGAGAGGAAGGGAAAGAGAGATAGAAACATCGATGTGAGAGAGAAACATCTATCAGCTGCCTCCTGCATACCACCTACTTGGGATTGAGCCTGCAACCCGGGCATGTGCCCTGACCAGGAATCAAACCGGGACCTCTCAGTCCATGGGATGACACTCTATCCACTGAGCCACACCAGCTGGGGTGGTGTGCAAGTTTTTGTATGGACATTGTTTTCATTTATCTTGGGTATTCACCTAGGAGTGGAATTGTTGCATGATATGGTAATTCTGAATTTAAATTTTGAGGAAATTCCAGACTGTTTTCCAAAGCAGTCCCAATTTTTTACATTCCCACCAGCAATACATGAGGATTCCAATTTCTCCATATCCTTACCAACACTTGTTATTGTCTTTCTTTAAAGTATAGACATCTTAGCAAATATAAAGCGGAATCTCATTATGTTTTGATTTGCATTTCCCTGATGGTTAATGATGTTGAACATCTTTTCATGAATTTATTGTCCATTTGCATATGGACAATGTCTGTTCAGATCCTTTGCCCATTTGTAAACTGGGTTATTTGTCTTTGTTATAGAGTTGTAATGTACTTCGTATACTCTATATACAAGTCCCTTGTCAGACAAAAAAATTATTTGCACATATTTTCTTTCATTCAGTGGATTGTCTTTTCCCTTTCTTGGCAGTGTTCTTTGATGCACAAAAGTTTTAAACTTTGATGAAGTTCAACTTATCATTTTTTTCTTTTGTTGCTTGTGCTTTGGTGACACAGAAGACTTTGCCTAACTAAAAGTCACAAATATTTACTTCTATGATTTCTTCTAAGAGTTTTATTATTTTAGCTCTTATATTTAGGTCTACGATATATTTTGTGTTCATTTTTGTGCGTGGCATGAGATGAGGGGGTCTAACTTCATTATTTTGTATGTGTACACTTGTCCCTGCGTATTTGTTGCATAGACTATTCTTTTTACCCTATTGAATGGTCTTGGTACCCTTGTCGAAAATCAATTGACCATAAATGTATGGGTATATTTCAGGACTCTAAATTCTATTTCATTATGATCTGTATATCTATTCTTATGCCAGTACCACATAGTTTTGATTCTGTAGCTTTTCATAAGTTTTGAAATTAGGAAGTGTGAATCTTCAAACTTTGTTCTTTTTCAAGATTGTTTTGACTATTCTGGGTCCTCTGCATTTCCACATGAATTTTAAATAAGTTTGTCAATTTCTACCAAAGAAGTCAACTGAGTTTATGATAGGGATTATAGCACATTCATGAGATCAATCTGTAGATCACCATTTTAGCAATATTAAGTCTGCCAATCCAGGAAGGTGAAATATCTTTCTATTTATTTAGATCTTTTAATTTCATTCAACAATGTTTCATGGTTTTTGATGTAGGAGTCTCGCACTTCTTTTAAAAATATTATTCATAAATATCTTATTTTTTGATGTCCTTGTAAATGGAATTGTTTCCTTAATTTCACTTTTGGATTGTTCATTGCTAGTGTATAGAAATACAATTGGATTTTGAATATCAATCTTGTATCTTATAATCATGCTGAACTAATTTATTCATTCCAGCAGATTCTTAGTGATTTTCCTAGGACTTTCTACATACAAAATCATGTCATCTAAAAATTGAGATTCCAAAATGGCGGCGGAGTGAATGGAAGCTACACAGACCATCTCCCAGGACCAAACTGGAATTACAACTAAAATAAAGACAAATCGTCGGGAAAAAGCAACAGAAAAGCAGCTTGCGAGGACGATACAA
Organism: Tadarida brasiliensis; assembly: GCA_030848825.1. Lineage (NCBI taxonomy): Eukaryota > Metazoa > Chordata > Mammalia > Chiroptera > Molossidae > Tadarida > Tadarida brasiliensis. The sequence goes on from CM061280.1 coordinate 44,649,586, forward strand.
CCAGGGACACTGACTCGATCCTGGTAGGATTGAGGAGGCGCAAGAGGGGGGCTGGGAGCCCACGGACAGCAGCGGCCTTAGCCCTGAGCAGCGCCTGCCCTCAGGGTTAAAGCCCGAGCCGGCTCCACCGCGCAGAGCCGGGACAGAGTGCTAAATAGCCGCAGCCACTCACCTGGGCTCTGGCAGAGGGAGGGCAGGCTGGACTGGAACTGTGTGGGGACACCTGGGATTTGGAGGGCGCTCAGAGCTTTTGCTGAATTGCGGCCACGCAGGACTGTGGCCTGGTCGTCTTACTCCATCCCAGGGCTCTGGGGAGAGGCAGCAGCCCCTCCCTCGGAGATCCAGCCACACCGTAGTGGGCCATTGAAATGAAAACTGAGGCTCATTAACTACTAGCATCTGCCCTACCCCCTGGAAATCCCCTCATGCTGAACACCTGAGGGAGGTTTTCATTCAACTGAAAACCCAAAGCTCTTCAAGCAACCACAACTAATAGCCTCTAGGCAAAAAGCTAGAGGATAACTTAACCTTTGCTGGGCTTGCAAATATACCCTGGAAAGTAAGACTCCAGGGTGGTGTTTAACGTGGGTCCTCCCACGCTCATCCAAACCCAGTAGAGGGAGCCACAAACAACAGAACACCAACATCCACAGGAAAATTTGGCAGGCTCCAAAAACCACTGAGATAGCCAAAATGGGGAAACAAAGAAACAGAGCCCAAATGAAAGAACAAGAGACCTCTACCGAAGATGAGATAAATGAAACGGAGTTAAGCAAATTAACAGAGCTAGAATTCAGAGCCATGATCTTGAGGAAGCTCAACAGCATGAGTAAGGACATCAACACCTTGAGTAAAGACATCCACACCATGAGCAAAGACATAGAAACACTGAAAACCAACCAAGTGGAAATGAAGAAGCAGCAAGAAGAAATGAAGAAGCAGCAAAAAGAAATGAAGAAGCAGCAAGAAGAAATGAAGAATGACATAGCAGAAATGAAGAACACATTGGAAGGACTAAACAGCAGAGTAGAGGAAGCTGAGGACCGGATCAGTGAATTAGAAGACAGGGTAGAAAAAAATCAACCAATCAGAAAACCAAAAGGAAAAAACAATGAAAAAACAGGAAGACAGCTTAAGAGAACTGTGGGACAACTGGAAACATAATAATATTCGCATCATTGGAGTCCCTGAAGAAGAAGAAAATGAGCAAGGGTTAGAGAATATATTTGAAGAAATAATGACAGAAAACTTCCCTAATTTGGTGAAGAAAGAAGGTATTCAAGTTCAAGAAGCACAGAGAGTCCCAAGTAAGAAGAACCCAAACAGGCCCACACCAAGACACATAGTAATTAAAATGCCAAAAATTAAAGACAAAGAAAGAATCCTCAAGGCAGCAAGAGAAAAGCAACAGGTTACCTACAAAGGAACCCCCATCAGGCTATCAGCTGACTTCTCAACAGAAACACTACAGGCCAGAAGGGAATGGCATGAAGTAATCAAGGTCATGAAAAACAAGGATCTGAATCCAAGACTACTCTACACAGCAAGGCTGTCATTCAAAATAGAAGGGCAAATAAAGAGATTCCCAGACAAAAAAAGGCTAAGGGAATACATTAGCACCAAACCAGCACTGCAAGAAATGTTAAAAGGACTGCTGTAATTAATGGAAGAAATAGGAAGGAAAGTAGAACCACACTAAACAAAAATGGCAATAAATAAGTACATATCAATAATCACCTTAAATGTAAATGGATTGAATGCTCTGATAAAAAGACACAGAGTAGCGGATTGGATAAGAAAGCATAACCCATATATATGCTGTTTACAAGAGACCCACCTCACAACAAAAGACTCACATAGGCTGAAAGTGAAGGGATGGAAAAAAATCTTCCAAGCAAATGGAAAGGAAAAAAAAGCTGGGGTAGCAATACTCATATCTGATAAAATAGATTTCAAAACGAAAGCCATTACTAGAGACAAAGAAGGTCACTACATAATATTGAAAGGATCTATCCAACAGGAAGATATAACCTTGGTAAACATATATGCACCGAATATAGGAGCACCAAAATATATTAAAAATCTTCTGGAGGACTTCAAAGGAGAAATTGACAGCAATACAATCATAGCAGGGGACTTCAACACCCCGCTGACATCACTGGATAGATCCTCTAGACAAAAAATTAACAAGGACACAGAGACTCTAAAAGAAGCGCTAGACCAAATGGATTTAATAGATATTTACAGAGAATTACACCCCAAAACTATAGAATTCACATTCTTCTCAAGTGCACATGGGACATTCTTAAAGATAGATCACATGTTAGGACACAAACGAAGTCTCTACAAGTTCAAGAAGATTGAAATCATATCAAGCATCTTCTCAGATCACAATGGCATGAAACTAGAAATCAATTGCAACAAGAACATGCAAAGACATTTGAATACATGGAGGCTAAATAGCATGTTATTAAAAAATGAATGGGTTACCGAGGAGATCAAGGAAGAAATTAAAAACTTCCTGGAAACCAAGGAAAATGAACACACAACAACACAAAATCTATGGGATGCAGCGAAAGCTGTTCTGAGAGGGAAGTTCATAGCACTACAGGCCTACCTCAAGAAACAACAAAAATTTCTAACAGACTATCTAACCTCACAACTTAAAGAACTAGAAAGCAAACAAAAAGAAAACCCCAGAGCAAGTAGAAGGAAGGAAATAGTAAAGATCAGAGCAGAAATAAACAACATAGAGACCAGAGAAACAATTCAAAGGATCAATGAAACAAAGAGCTGGTTTTTTGAAAAGATAAACAAGATTGATGGACCCTTAGCTAGACTCACAAAGAAACAAAGAGAGAGAACCCAAATACACAAAATCAGAAATGAAAGAGGAGAAGTAACAACTGACACAACAGAAATACAAAAGATCATTAGCAAATACTATGAACATTTATATGGCAACAAATTCGACAATCTAAGTGAAATGGACAAATTTCTAGAAACACATAGTCTCCCAAAACTGGACCGGGAAGAGATAGAAAACTTGAACAGACCAATAACAGCTAAGGAAATTGAAGATGTAATCAAGACTCTCCCAGCAAACAAAAGCCCAGGTCCGGTAGGCTTCACGGGAGAGTTTTACCGAACATTCAAAGAAAAACTAACACCCATTCTCCTCAAACTATTTCAAAAAATTCAAGAAGAAGGAAGACTTCCAAACTCGTTTTATGAGGCCAGAATAATCCTAATTCCAAAACCAGAAAAAGACACTACAAAGAAAGAAAACTACAGGCCAATATCCCTGATGAACGTAGATGCCAAAATCCTAAACAAAATACTAGCAAATCGGATCCAGCAATACATCAAAAAAATTATTCACCATGACCAAGTGGGATTCATCCCAGGGATGCAAGACTGGTTCAAAATTCACAAATCAATAAATGTGATACACCACATAAACAAAATGAAAGATAAAAACCACATGATCATATCAATAGATGCTGAAAAAGCATTCGACAAAATCCAGCACCCATTTCTGATAAAAACGCTCAACAATTTGGGAGTAGAGGGATCATATCTTGATATAATAAAGGCCATATATGAAAGACCTACAGCCAACACCATACTCAATGGGCAAAAACTAAAAACATTTCCCTTAAGAACAGGAACAAGACAGGGATGCCCACTTTCACCACTCTTATTTAACATAGTACTGGAAGTCTTAGCCACAGCAATCAGACATGAAGAAAAAATAAAAGGAATCCAAATTGGAAAGGAGGAAGTGAAACTGTCATTATTCACAGACGATATGATATTATATATAGAAAACCCTAAAGACTCCATCAAAAATCTACTAGACTTAATAAATGAATTTGGCAAAGTAGCAGGATACAAAATTAACGTCAAGAAATCGATGGCATTCTTATACACCAATGATGAACTCACGGAAAGAGAAACTAAAAAAACAATTCCATTTACCATCGCGGCAAAAAAATTAAGATACCTAGGAATAAACTTAACCAAAGAAGTAAAGGACCTATTTGCAGAAAACTACAGGACATTGAAAAAAGAAGTAGAAGAAGATATAAAAAAGTGGAAGCACATACCTTGTTCATGGATTGGAAGAATTAACATCAATAAAATGTCCATATTACCCAAAGCAATCTATAGATTCAATGCAATCCCCATCAAAATACCAGTGACATATTTCACAGAACTAGAACAAATATTTCAAAAGTTCATATGGAACCAAAAAAGACCCCGAATAGCCACAGCAATCTTGAAAAAGAAGGACAAAGTAGGTGGGATCACAATACCAGATATCAGCTTATACTACAAAGCCACTGTAATCAAAACAGCCTGGTACTGGCACAAGAACAGGCATATAGACCAGTGGAACAGAACAGAGAATCTGGAAATTGACCCAAGACATTATGCTCAATTAATATTCGACAAAGGTGGCAAGAGCATACAATGGACTAAAGATAGCCTCTTTAATAAATGGTGTTGGGAAAATTGGACAGCTACATGCAAAAAAATGAAACTAGACCATCAACTTACACCACACACAAGAATAAACTCAAAATGGTAAAAGACTTAAATGTGACTCGTGAATCCATAAAAATCCTAGAAGAAAATGTAGGCAACAAAATTTCGGACATCATACGCAGTAGAATCTTCACTGATACATCACCTAAGGCAACAGAAAAAAGGGTAAAATGAACACATGGGACTACATCAAACTCAAAAGCTTCTGCACAGCAAAAGAAACAACCATCAATACAGATAGGGAACCCACTCTATGGGAGAGCATAATTGCCAATGATACATCAGATAAGGGGTTAATTTCCAAAATATACAGAGTGCTCATACAACTCAACAAAAGGAAGACAAAGAACCCAATTAAAAAATGGGCAGAGGAACTAAATAGACACCTCTCCAAACAGTACATACAAATGGCTAAGAGACAAATGAAGAAATGCTCAACATCATTAATCATCAGAGAGATGCAAATTAAAACAACAATGAGGTATCACCTCACACCTGTCAGAATGGCCGCCATCAACAAATCATCAAACAACAAGTGTTGGCGAGGGTGTGGAGAAAAGGGGACTCTAGTACACTGCTGGTGGGAATGCAGACTGGTGCAGCCACTATGGAAAACACTATGGTGTTACCTCAAAAAATTAAAAATTGAATTGCCATTTGACCCAGTGATCCCACTTCTAGGAATATACCCTAAGAAGCCTGAAACACCAATCAGAAAGAATACATGTACCCCCATGTTCATAGCAGCACTATTTACAATAGCTAAGATCTGGAAACAGCCCAAGTGTCCATCAGTGGATGAATGGATAAAAAACTGTGGTACATATACACAATGGAGTACTATGCAGCTGTAAGAAAGAAAGATCTCTTATCCTTTGAGACGACATGGAGGGACCTCGAGAGTATTATCCTAAGCGAAACAAGCCAAGCAGAGAAAGACAAATATCACATGATCTCATTTATTTGTGGAATATAATGAACATAACAGTCTGAGGAACAGGGTAGACCCAGAGATGTGGAAGTAGGGTATAAACTGACACCCCTCAGAAGAGGGGGTGGGGGGGGAGGGAAGGGATAAATCACAGAACTTATGCACATGTATGCATAAGTGATGGACATGGACAGCAAAGCTGGGGACAGGGTGGGGGGATGGGGAGGAGGGTGTCAATGGGGAAAAAAGGAGAAACATCTGTAACAAAAATAAATTAATAAAAAAAAATAAATAAAATCAATTAAAAAAATAAAAATGGAGATAATTTTACTTCTTTTTTCCCAATCTGGATGCTGTTTATTTATTTTTCTTGCCTAATTTCCAAGGCTAGAGTCCCGAACGTAATGTTGAGTAGAAATGTCAAGAGATAAAATTCTTGACTTATTTTTACTATTTTATATTTCATTCATTTCTGTTCCTATCTTCATTATTTGTTTTCCTAATTTTGTTGTACTTATCTTGATGTTTGTTTTCTTAATTTTTAAAAATTATTTTATTAACTTATCTTTGTTACAGATGTTTCTCCTTTTCCCCCCATTGACACCCTTATCCCCATCCCACCACCCCTCCCAGCATGTTGTCTATGTCCATTGGTTATGCATACATGCATATGAGTTCTTTGGTTTATCTCTTCTCTCCCCCCTCCATCCTCCTCTTCTGAGGTTTGTTAGTCTGTATCCTATTTCTATGTCTCTGGATCTATTTTGTTCCTTATATTCCACAAATAAGTAAGATCATGTGATATTTGTCTTTCTCTGCTTGGCTTGTTTCACTTAGCACAACACTCTCCAGGTCCCTCCATGTCATCTCAAAGGATAAGAAATCTTTCTTTCTTATAACTGCATAGTATTCCATTGTGTACATGTACCACAGGTTTTTCATCCACTCATCTACTGATGGATATTTAGGTTATTTCCAGATCTTAGCTATTGTAAATAGTGCTGCTATGAACATAGGGGTACATACATTCTTTCTGATTGGTATTTCAGGCTCCTTAGGGTATATTCCTAGAAGTGGGATCACTGGGTCAAATGGTGGTTCAATTTTTAATTTTGGAGGTAACATCATAGTGTTTTCCATAGTGGCTGCACCAGTCTGCATTCCCACCAGCAGTGTACTAGAGTCCCCTTTTCTTCACACCCTCACCAACACTTGTTGTTTGATGATTTGTTGATGGCGGCCATTCTGACAGGTGTGAAGTGTTACCTCATAGTTATTTTAATTTGCATCTTTCTGATGATTAGTGATGTTAAGCATTTTTTTTCATATGTTTCTGGGCCATTTGTGTGTACTGTTTGGTGAGGTGTCTATTTAGGTCCTCTGTCCAGTTTTTAATTGGGTTCTTTGTGTTCCTTTTGTTGAGTTGAGAAATAGACGGCATACTTATACACCAATGATGAACTCACAGAAAGAGAAACTAAAAACATAATCCCATTTACCACCGCAGCAAAAAAATTAAGATACCTAGGAATAAACTTAACCAAAGAAGTAATGGACCTCTTCACAGAAAACTACAGGTCATTGAAAAAAGAAATAGAGGACGATATATAAAAGTGGAAGCACATACCTTGTTCATGGATTGGAAGAATTAACATCATTAAAATGTCCATACTACCCAAAGCAATCCACAGATTTAACGCAATGCCCATCGAAATACCAACGACATACTTCAAAGAACTAGAACAAATACTCCAAAAGTTTATATGGAACAAAAAAAGATCCCGAATAGCCACAGCAATCTTTATTATTATCATTATTAATTTAGTTTTGTTACAGATGTTTCTCTTTTTTCCCCGATTGACACCCTCCTCCCCCTCCCTCCCTGCCCCGTCCCCAGTTTTGTTGTCCATGTCCATTGGTTATGAGTACATGCGTACAAGTTCTGTGGTTTATCGCTCCCCTCCCCCACTCACTCTTCTGGCAATTGTCAGTCTGTACCCTACTTCCACTTATCTGGGACTACCACTGTCCTTTGTGGCCATGGCTCAGCACAAACTCTGAGCGCCCTCCAAATCCCAGGTGTGCCCACAGAGTTCCAGCCCAGACCGCCCTCCCTCTGCCGGAGCCCCAGGTGAGTGGCTGTAGCTATTTAGCGCTCTGTCCCAGCCCTCTGTGCTGTGGAGCAGCTTGGGCTCTTAACCCCGAGGGTGGGCACCACTGCTGCTCACAGTAAGGCCGCTGCTGTCTGTGGGCTCCCAGCCTGCCACCCTCATGTGCCTCCGCAGATCCTACCAGGCTCATTCAGTGTCCCTGGTTGTATGGTTCTCTCCCGCTGCTTTTCTGTTGCTTTTTCCTGACGATTTGTCTTTATTCTAGTTGTGATTCCCGTTTGGTCCTGGGAGGCTGTCTGTGTAGCTTCCATTCACTCCACTGCCATTTTTCTACAATCGCCACAACAATCTTGAAAAAAAAAAAAAAAAAGAACAAAGTAGGAGGGAATCACATTACCAGATATCAGGTTTTACTACAAAGCCACTGTAATCAAAACAGCCTGGTACTGGCACAAGAACAGGTAGATAGATCAATGGAACAGAACAGAGAACCCAGAAATTGACCCAAGACAATATGCTCAATTAATATTTGACAAAGGTGGCAAGAGCATGCATTGGAATCAAGACAGTCTCTTCAATAAATGCTGTTGGAAAAATTGGACAGCTACTTGAAAAAAAATGAAACTAGACCACCAACTTACACCATACACAAGAATAAACTCAAAATGGATAAAAGACTTGAATGTAACTCGTGAATCCATGAAAATTCTAGCAGAAAATGTAGGCAACAAAATTTGAGACATCACACGCAGCAAAATTTTCACTGATACAACACCTAAGGCAAGAGAAACAAAGGAAAAAATGAACACGTGGGACTGCATCAAACTAAAAACCTTCTGCACAGCAAAAGAAACAATCATCAAAATGGAAAGGGAACCCACTATATGGGAGAGCATAATTGCCAATGATGCATCCGATAAGGGATTAATTTCCAAAATATATAGAGTACTCATACAACTGCTGGGAGTTTCTTGGTGATATTTTCAATTTCCTTAGTTGTTATTGGTCTGTTCAAGTTTTCTATTTCTTCTCGGTTTGGTTTTGGGAGACTGTGTGTTTCTAGAAATTTGTCCATTTCACTAAGATTGTCCAGTTGTTGGCATATAATTGTTCAAAGTATTTTTAATGATCCTTTGTAAATCTGTGGTGTCAGTTCTTATTTCTCTTTCATTTCTCATTTTATTTATTTGGGTTTTCTCTTTTTGTTTCTTGGTGGGTCTGGCTAAGGGTCCATCAATCTTGTTTATCTTTTCAAAGAACCAGTTCTTTGTTTCATTGATTTTTGGAATTGTTTTTTTTTAGTTTCTATGTCATTTATTTCTGCTCTGACCTTTACTATTTATTTCCTTCTACTTGCTCTGGATTTTCATTTTTGTTTACTTTGTAGTTCTTTAAGTTGTAGGGTTAGAAAGTCAATTAGCAATTTTTCTTGTTTCTTGAGGTCAGCCTGTAGTGCTATGCACTTCTCTTTCAGGACTGCTTTTGCTGCATGCCATAGATTTTGTGTTGCTGTTGTGTTCATTTTCATTGAATTCTAGGAAGTTTTTAATTTCTTCCTTGATCTCTTTGGTAACCCATTCATTGTTTAATAACATGCTATTTTGCCTCCATATGTTTGAATGTTTTTGTGTGTTTTTATTGTAATTGGTTTGTACTTTCATGCCATTGTGATCTGAGAAGATGCTTGATATGATTTCTGTCTTCTTGAACTTGTAGAGACTTAATTTGTGTCCTAACATGTGGTCTTTATTTGAGAATATCCCATGTGAACTTGAGAAGAATGTGAGATCTGCAGTTTTGGGCTGTAATTCTCTGGAGAGATCTATTAAATCCATTTGATGTAGTACATCATTTACAGCGTCGTTATCCTTATTAATTTTTTGTCTATAGTGTCTACCCAGTGATGTCAACAGAGTGTCGAAGTTCCCTGCTATGACTGCATTACTGTCAATTTCTCCTCTGAAGTCCTCCAGAAGTTTTAAAATATATTTTGGTGCTCCTATATTGGGTGCATATATGTTTACCAAGGTTATATCTTCCTGTTGGATAGATTCTTGCAATATTACGTAGTGGCCTTCTTTGTTTTTAGTTATGGCCTTCATTATGAAGTCTATTTTATCGGTTATGAGTATTGCACCCTAGCCGTTTTTTCCTTTCTGTTTGTTTGGAAAAAATTTTTCCATCCCTTCACTTTCAACCTATGTGAATCTTTTGTTGTGAGGTGGGTCTCTCTCTCTCTCTTTTTTTTTTCTCCTCATCCGAGGACATTTTTGCATTTATCTTTCAGATAGAGCGGGAGGGAGAGAGGGGGGAAGAGAGAGAGAGAAACGTCAATGTGAGAGAGACACATCGACTGGTTGCTACCCACACGACCCCAACCGGGGCCAGGGACAAACTTCAACTGAAGTATGTACCCTTAGCGGGAATCGATCCAGGGACTCTCTGGTCTGCAGGCCCACGCTCTAACTGCTGAGCCAAACCGACCAGGGCATAAACAACATATATATGAGTCATGCTTTCTTATGCCTTTGGCTACTCTGTGTCTTTTGATCAGAGCATTTAATCTATTTACGTTTAAGGTTATTATTGATATGTACTTATTTATTGCCATTTTTGTTCCTTATGGTTATGTTTCTCTTCCTATTTCTTCTGCTTATTACAGAGGTCCTTTTAACATTCCTTGGAGTGCTGGTCTGGTGCTAATATGTTCCCTTAGTTCTTTTTTTTTTTTTTTTTTTGGTCTAAGAAGCTCTTTATTTCACCTTCTAGTTTGAATGATAGCCTTGCTGAATAGAGCAGTCTTGGATTCAGATGCTTGTTTTTCATTACCTTGATTACTTCATGCCATTTCCTTCTGGCCTGTAGTATTTCTATTGAGAAGTCAGCTGATAGCCTTATGGGGGTTCCTTTTTAGGTAACTTGTTCCTTATCTCTTGCTGCCTTTAAGATTCTCTTTTTGTCTTTAATTTTTGGCATTTTAATTATGATGTGTCTTGGTCTGGACCTCTTTGGGTTCTTCTTACTCGGGGCTCTCTGTGCTTCTTGTACATGTATGCTTTTTTCCTTCAGGAAGTTTTTTGTCACTATTTCTTCAAATATATTTTCTAACCCTTGCTCATTTTCTTCTTCTTCTGGAACTCCTATTATGCAGATGTTATTACGTTTCTTATTGTTCCACAGTTCTCTTAGGCTGTCGTCCTGTTTTTTAATTGTTTTTTATTTTTGGTTCTCTGATTGGGTGATTATTTCTGCCCTGTCTTCTAATTCACTGATCGGGTCCTTGGCTTCCTCTACTCTGCTGGTTATTCCTTCCACTATGTTCTTTATTTCTGCTATGTCATTCTTCATTTCCAGTTGGTTGGTTTTCAGTGTTTCTATATCTTTACTCATCCTGTTGAGCTTCCTCATGATTATTTACTGTGAACTCTACCTCTGATATTTTGCTTAATTTCATTTCATTTATATCTTCTCCTGTAGAATTCTCTTCTTTTTTCATTTTGGATTTGTTTCTTTGTTTCACCATTTCAGCTGTCTCAGTGGATTTTGGACCCTGCCAAATTTTCCCTGTGGGTGTTGGTGTTCCGCTCATTGTGGGTCCCTCTACTGCATTTGGATTAGTGTGGCAAGACCCACATTAAACACCACTGTCAAGTCTTAATTTGCTGGGTGGATTTGCAAGCCAAGGTAAGGTTCAGTTATCCTCTAACTTTTTGCCTGCAAGCCACTCGTCTCAGTTACTTGATGAGCCTCAATTTGTAGCCCTCAGCTGAATAAAATATCCCTCAGGTGTAAGAGCATTTCCAGTGGGTGGGGCACTTGCTTGCTATCAGACTCTAGATGTTAATGCACCTCAATTTGTATTTCTCTGGCCTGGCCTGGTGGTGTTGAATTCCTGAGGAAGGGGCAGTTGCTTCTTCCCAGGCCCTGGGAAGGGGCTCTTTGAGTAAGATCACTACTGTCCTGTGAGGAGTGGTTCAGTACAAAACTCCCGGTGTCCTCCCCTCCAGCTCTCTCCTGAGCCAGGAGCCCCAGACTCTCCACACAGTTCCAGTCCAGTCTGCCTTCCCTCTACCAGAGCCCAAGGTGAGCGGCTGTAGCTGATTTTGTGCTTTTTAAAACCCCTGCTTTTTCAGCGGGAAGTGTTCACAACTAATACAGCCCTCCACTGCTGTCTGTGGGCTCCCAGCCCGCCCTCACACGCCTCTGCAGTTCCTACCAGGCTCAATTTGGCATCCTCTTTCTGTCCCTGGTTATATGGATTCTCTCCAGCTGCTTTTCAGTTGTTTTTTCCTAATGATTTGTCTTTATTTTAGTTGTAATTCCAGTTTGGTCCTGAGAGACGGTCTGTGTACCTTCCATTCACTCTGCCACCATTTTTCCTCCCTTGAGATCCTTGTTTTAAAGTAAAGTAGTTTTGGTGCCTCTTCTCATTTCTCCAAAAGCCTTTCTTTCTTTAGACTCTGTAGGTGTGGGCACAGAGGCCAGCAATTTTTAATGTTGAGAGATATTGATGACTGAATACAGAGAGAAGGCATGATGGGATGGAGGGATGTTATTGTTTGGAAAGGGAGTGCCCTTCCATAAAAACGTCTCGTAGATGTTTTTTGGGGTTCTTTCTCTCTTTGCTCCACTAGAACTTGCTTCAGGCTTGCTGGGCCTCTTTCTCACTAAAAACCTATCCCTGTTTTCTTAAATCTTTAGGTAAATGCTTAACTCTTTAAAATTTGGCCTTTCATCATTGATAAGAGATACTTTTTCCTTCTAAGCACTGCTTTAGCTGTATCCCCAAGTTTTGATATGAGTATTTTCATTATTGTTCTGCCACAGATATTTTTAATTCTGTCATTTTTCTTTGAAACATCAGTTACTTCAGAGTGTGTCTTAATTTTGAAACATACAGAAATGATCTAGTTATCTTTTAGTTATTGATTTGCAACTTATTTGCATTGTGATCAAATTTCAAATTTTTAAATATGCTGAGACTTGCTTTTGGCCTAGTACATGGTTACATTTTGTAAATGTTCTTTATGTGTATTCTATAGTTGTTGGTTGCAGTGTTCTATATATTGACTATTAGTTCAAGTTATTAATTATATTGTTCAAAAATTCTATATCCTTAGAGACTTTTTTTTAGCCTTTTTGATTGGCTACTGGGAAAGGTGGTATAAGACCTCCCACTCTGATTATATATTTGTTTATTTCTCCTTTTAGTAAGTTAATTTTTCCTTTATATATTTCAAGATAATGTTATAAGTACAAAATCATTCTTGGTGCATTAAACCTTCTATCTTTATGGAATTACCTTCTATATCTCTAATAATGCTTTTGCTTTTAAGTGTATTTTATCTGCTATAAATATAGCTATACGTAATTTCTGTCACTCATATATTATTTGTGTGACTTATCTCTCTCCATCTTTATACTATTAACCTATCTGTATTCTTATATTTTGGATTTGTCTCTCTTAAATAGGAGTGTATTTATTAATCCTATTTGACAATATTTGATTTTAATTTGATCATTTAACTTATAAAAATCTAATAAAATTATTGATATATTTGGGACTCAGACTATCATTTTATTTCATGCTTGTATTGGTCCCATATATGTTTCTTTCACCTTTTCTTTCTTGACCTTTTAAAAAATATTGAGAATTAAAAAAATTTTTTAATTATTTTCTCTCTCTACTAGTTTGGAAATTTACATCTTGTTGCTATTATTTTAATAGTTATATCCTATTAATTCTTATATACAGAATTACCTTATCAATGTATAAATTTAATAAATACCTAAATTACTTCTGATAGGATACAATGCCCTTAGAAAAGTTCAGCTCCTTTTATGCCCTTCCTGATGTGTTTTCTTATTGTACAATACTTTAAGTTTATTTTTAAAAAACAGAATGGATGTTTTAATGATTCCTTCTTCCATCAATGTTCACTTACATTGTCTACATACTATTACTTTCCTTGCTCTTTATTCCTTCCAGCTTTTCATTCTTCTAAGACCATTTTCCTCCTGAAGTACATCCTTTAGAATTTCCATTAGTTCAGTGTGTTGGTGACAAATTCCCTTAGTTTTGTTTGTCTAAAAATATCTTTATTTCACTCTCGTGTTAAATATTTTCATGAAAGATGCCACCCTTAGGGTCCCAGCTTAGTGTGGGCAGGATCTCCCATAAGCATCCCCATCCAGGCTCTGACCAATGAGCCAAAGCCCTAGTGTGAAGTGCCTGCATGCCCTTAGCTCCTTCGGTGGAAGAACAATGTCTATTTCATCCAGGTTGCCAGAGGTAGTTAAAAAAGATAACAGATGGAAAATTCCTAGCACAGAGGAGGAAGGCAACCAAAGGTAGCTATTTGTATTTTAACAGAAAGCTTTACTTCCAAAACTTCAGATTTTTAAGGTTTATGCTTTTGCAACTGGAAAATAAAATATGTCTTCCTTAAAGCTACCAGTGCCTGAATCTTTGCAATTGGAAGTGTCTCCCAGCACCCTGACACATGAGGCCAGAGATAAGAGATGCTCAATATCCAACTGGAGCCAGCTTAGCAAATGCTCCTCTCAGCCCTGCATGGAGAGACCCTCTCTTTGTTCTAATGCACCAACCAAGGTACCTGATATACAATCCTTTTCATTTCAACGTTTTTGTCAGAGCTCTAAGGTCTAGTCATTTTTGTTTGTTTGTTTGTTCGTTTGTTTTTTATCCTCACCCGAGGACATTTTTTTTGCATTTATCTTCAAATAGAGCAGGAGGGAGAGAGGAAGGAAGAGAGAGAGAGAGAGAAACATTGATGCAAGAGACACACATCAACTGGTTGCCACCCACACGACCCCAACCGGGGCTGGGGACAAACTGCAACTGAGGTACGTGCCCTTAGCGGGAACTGAACCCAGGACTCTCTGGTCTGCAGGCCGATGCTCTAACCGCTGAGCCAAACCTGCCAGGGCTAGTCTTTGTTTTTTAAGTGCCACCAGGTCCAACTGCAGATCACCTGATTTGGTGATGAAGCCATACAAATTCAGAACAAGAATCTGCTTAGAGGACAGAGTCAGATGTCAGAGTACTGGCGAACCCAAGGAAGAGTCTGAAGACAACTCTTTAAGCTACTACTGCCAGCATCACCCCTAACTCTGCAAGGTGACCAACCTGCCTTCTGTCTACCTCCACCATCCTCCACTCTACACTACCACCACCACCCCCCTGTTCCACCGAAAATCCTGAGATGGAAGTTGCTTCATCTTTAAGTTTGAATTATCTACTCTAAGGAGTTCTAAGTATTGGGGTTGGAAATAAAACACAAAGGATCAGGTGCTGTATTTGGCAGGCTGAATGGCATCAGATTGTCACTTATTTCCAAGTATTAGCAGTCAAGAGCAAGCAACACCAACAACTTTGCACTTGGGCAGTCCACTTGTGCAGTGCATGACACCACCACCCTGACCTCCAAAAGCCCCACAAGGACTTCCTAGCCACATTCCACACGAGGGAAAGAAGACATGCTTTCCCAGAACCAGAAGTAAGAGAAAATAGAGTATTATGGACTGAACTGTCTCCCTCCAAAGTTCATATGTGGAAGCCCTAACCCCTACTACCTCAGAATGTCACTGTATTTGGGGATACGGCTTTTAAAGAGATGATTAAGTGAAAATGAGGCCATAAGGGTGGGTCATGATCCAATCTGACTCGAGTCCTTATAAGAAGAGGAAATTTAAACATCAGGAGTGGGCTCACAGAACGACCTTGTGAAGAGGCAGCAAGAGGGTGGCCACCTGCCAAGGAGAGGCCTCAGTAGAAACCAATCCTGTAGGCACCTTTAATTGGACTGCTTGCCTCCCGAACTATGAAAAAAGTAATTTCTGTTAAGCCTCGCCGCCCACTCAAGTCTGTGGTACTTTGTCATGGCAACCTGAGCTAAGATATGGAGCCACTGGCTTCATGGGCCATTCACTCCAGACAGCCCTGCATGCTGTTTTTATGGAGTTGCTTCTTCTCTCGGGCCAGTAATGCCAAGTCCAGCACAGGTGAAGTCCTTTCAAGACTCAAAGAAGAACCACTTAACAACATATCCTTGAACCAGGAAATAGAAGAGCAGTCATGGCAGAAAACTGTGGTTCAGAGCTCTAGTAAAATTGTGTTTCATTTCTCACACTCTTTCCTCAAGTACAAATTGAAGGAGGAAGATATTAATGAAGAAAGATTGTAGGGGAGTGGTTTTTAACTATTACTAGGCCACTGACCCATTTAAAAATCCACTAAGCTATAGATTCAGAAAAAATACAGTCTGTATTAGTTTCCTATGGCTGCAGTGACAAATTACCACAAACTTGGTGGCTGGAAACAGGAGAAATTTATTCTTCCATAGTTCTTTTTATTTATTTAAAAAAATTTTTATTAATTTATTTTTGTTACAGATGTTTCTCCTTTTTTCCCCATTGACACCCTCCTCCCCATCCCCCCACCCCATCCCCAGCTTTGTTGTACATGTCCATCAGTTATGCATACATGCGTATAAGTTCTGTGGTTTATCTCTTCCTTTCCCCCCACCCCCTCTTCTGAGGGTTGTCAATCTGTACCCTACTTCCACATCTCTGGGTCTACCCTGTTCATCAGACTGTTATGTTCATTATATTCCACAAATAAGTGAGATCATGTGATATTTGTCTTTCTCTGCTTGGCTTGTTTCGCTTAGGATAATACTCTTGAGGTCCTTCCATGTTGTCTCAAAGGATAAGAGATCTTTCTTACAGCTGCATAGTACCCCATTGTGTATATGTACCACAGCTTTTTTATCCATTCATCCACTGATGGACACTTGGGCTGTTTCCAGATCTTAGCTATTGTGAATAATGCTGCTATGAACATAGGGGTACATATATTCTTTCTGGTTGGTGTTTCAGGCCTCTTAGGATACATTCCTAGAAGTGGGATCACTGGGTCAAATGGTAATTCAATTTTTAATTTTTTGAGGTAACACCATAGTGTTTTCCATAGTGGCTGCACCAGTCTGCATTCCCACCAGCAGTGTACTAGAGTCCCCTTTTCTCCACACCCTCACCAACACTTGTTGTTTGATAACAGGTGTGAGATAATATTTCATTGTTGTTTTAATTTGCATCTCTCTGATGATTAGTGATGTTGAGCATTTCTTCATATGTTGAGCATTTCTTCATTTCTTGGCCATTTGTATGTCCTGTGTGGAGAGGTGTCTATTTACTTCCTCTGCTCATTTTTTAATTGGGTTCTTTGTCTTCCTTTTGTTGAGTTGTATGAGCACTCTATATATTTTGGAGATTAACCCCTTATCTGATGTATCATTGCCAATTATGCTCTCCCATACAGTGGGTTGCCTTTCTGCTTTGATGGTTGTTTCTTTTGCTGTGCAGAAGCTTTTGAGTTTGATGTAGTCCCATGCCAACACCATTTATTAAAGAGGCTGTCTTTACTCCATTGTATGCTCTTGCCACCTTTGTCAAATATTAATTGAGCATAATGTCTTGGGCCAATTTCCGGACTCTCTGTTCTGTTCTACTGGTCTATATGCCTGTTCTTGTGCCAGTACCAGGCTGTTTTGATTACAGTAGCTTTGTAGTATAACCTGATAACCGGTATTGTGATCCCACCTACTTTGTCTTTCTTTTTCAAGATTGCTGTGGCTATTCGGGGTCTTTTTTGGTTCCATATGAACTTTTGAAGTATTTGTTCTAGTTCTGTGAAATATGTCACTGGTATTTTGATGGGGATTGCATTGAATCTATAGATTGCTTTGGGTAATATGGACATTTTAATGATGTTAATTCTTCCAATCCATGAACAAGGTATGTGCTTCCACTTTTTTATATCTTCCTCTATTTCTTTTTTCAATGTCCTGTAGTTTTCTGCAAATAGGTCCTTTACTTCTTTGGTTAAGTTTATTCCTAGGTATCTTAATTTTTTTGCTGCGATTCTTTCATAGTTCTGGAGGCCAGAAGTTCAGTATCAGTTCCTCTGGGCTGAATTCAAGGTGTGGGCAGGGTTGTACTTTATTCCTTGCCTCTTCCGGTTTCTGGTGGCTGCCAGCATTCCTTTGCTCGTGGCCACATCACTCCAATCTCTGCCTCTGTCTTCACATCCTTTCTCCTTTTCTGTGTGTCAGCTCTCTCGTCCTCCTTCTCATAAGGACACCTGTGATTGAATTTAGGGCCCACTAGAATGATCTAGGATAATCTCCCCATGTCAAGACACTAAATTTAATCACATCTGCCAAGACTCTTTTACTTTATAAGGTAACATTTACAGGTTCCAGGGATTAGGACTTGGTAGATTTGGGTGGCCATTATTCAGCCTCCTACAGAGTCCAAACTCTTTCCATACAATTTCAGAAAGATCATGGACCCAGGTAGGAACATATGCTCTGGAGATGCATTTCACCACAGATATCCTGTGAATAGATACATTGGAGATAGGTATATTTGCTTACCATCTTCTCTACACCTCAGAATCAACTACAGTGCTGGTTAAAAATCTAAAATCTAAAATCACACCCCCAGCCCCATTCCTAAATCAGAATCCCCCAGAGGCCAGGCCTAGTAATCTACATTTCTATCAAGCTCCCCAAAATTATTCTGATGCAGCCAGCCTTGTACCCATAGTTAGTATCCATAGTGAGTAATTAACTGGTTAATAGCCTGGGTGCCTAAAGTCCTCTCACTGTTAAATGGACATATTGCCACCTTCTCACTGTAAGAGATGTCTGTGCAAGCCTATTTGCACAAAGAAAACTCTAATGTTCTTTTTCCCCTCCCTTCCCACCAAAGGTGAAATACTTTTATTTTTTATTTGTTTTCGATCCCACCTCGTGTTTAATGCACTTGGCCTCAAGGCGCGGAGTTGAGCCAAGGGAGAAAGAGAGGGAGAATGGAGGAGTCGCGAACTTTCGAACTTTCGCAGTCGGTGCAACCAACCTGCACGTGACGCCCAGCAGACCTGAGGGGCCATCCCCCCCCCTCGCCCCCAGCCTCGTGTAAAATTTGCATTGGGGCTCGGGGCTGTGCTGGGAGCCGCACCCCCTTCCCCTTTGATTGGCAGCGCGTCATGCTCTTTTGTCTCAGTGATCAGAGGATAAACGCAGCGGCGGCTCTGGTGGAAATTGTGCTTCTTTGACTGGGCTCCCCCTAGCTGGGCGGTGGTGCAGAGCACCTCTATCCCGGCAGCCCCGGGTTGCTTAGCAGCGGAGGAGGCGTCCATCCTTTTCCTCTGCAGGGCCGCAGAGGCCGAAGGCTACATCCAGAACTGGCACGCTGCTGCCCGCCAGGGGAACACAGGTAAAAAAAAAAAAGGGGGGGAGGAGGGACACAATTGACCCGAGAGGAGAGAGGAAGGGAATCCCCACCAGGATTGGGCACTCCCGGCTTGGAAAATCCAGAACTGCGAGGCTGGGCAAGCAAGGAGCACCTCTGTGGCCTGGCTGCGCTGGTGTAGGAGGTGGGGTGCCACTGGATGCTGCCTAGTGGGTAGGATTTGCCTGGATTGAGAGGGGGCGTTTTGGGGTGGAAGAGTCAAGGTGCCAGGGTGGGGAGAGAATCGCAAGCTGTCTGTCTTGAACCCTCTTTGCATCCCCTCATCTCATCCTGGGGAGGGATATGTGGGGTGCGTGTCCAACTCTTACTCCCTTTCTCGGTGTCAGGCCACGGAAGACGAATCCGAACTTGAATTCTGTGCAACTGATTGCAGAGCTGGTAGGCCGACGATTTCCCAGGGGAAATGTAACGGAGCGGGGTCACTTTGGCTTGTATTCAGAAGGTGGGAGAGGGAATTTTCCACTTGGCTACAGCAGAGGGAGCGATGGGGGGGGCGGGGAAGGAGATGGGTAGGGAGGGAGCGGAATGAAGGATGAAACTGTTTTTGACTCTTCCTTTCCCTGCCCTGCCTCACACGAAGGCGCAGCCTCGACGCTCTGTGGTCGGGGATCTGCGCTGTCCAGTGAACTGAGATCGACTGTACCCTGGAGACAAGCTTTCTCATGGAGGCCACCAGTTGCAGAGGCTGATAGTGAAATAAAAGGGCGCGCTTGTTCCTGAGCTCCTGTGAGAATCTGAAAGACAAGGGGTGGGGGCAGAGACACCTGGAGAAGGGAGTGTGGTTGAGACCCGAGACCAGGAGATTAATAATATTTTATTTATTCCCACAAATCTGTGAGCACTGTGCTCTATTTTGAGAGCCCAACATCAGCTCCATACACTATTACACTTAGAAGCAACAGTTGCCATCCTTCTTGAAGGACTGGAGGGATGTGTGGCTGTCCAAAGCTCCCTGCTAACAGGGTCTGGCTCCCTGAGGTTGTAATTGCCAGTCTCCTGGAGGATATTATTAGAGCAGTAGCCGGATACAAAATGTAGTGCAGGATATTCAGGAAGGGAGAGAAAACAGCTGTAGCCTTATTAATCCTCTTATTACCCCCTCCGTTATTTTTTCTTTTTTACAGTCCCTACTGAGATAGGAGGAAGGCAGAGACCCCCGGCACGCCTGCAGATTAGGCTTTTCCAAAAAGCCCAAACATTTTGTTAGTATTCAGATACCCGATCATCATTGGTAATGGCTAGCATCATTGCACGAGTGGGTAATAGCTGGAGGCAGAACGCACCCTTGCCTCCCTGGGCCCATTCTATGCTGAGGTCCCTGGGGAGGAGTCTTGGTCCTTTAATGGCCAACATGGCAGAGAGAAATCTGAAGTTGTTCTCAGGGAGGGTGGTGCCAGCCAAGGGGGAAGAAAGCTTTGAAAACTGGCTGATCCAAGTCAGTGGGGTCCTACCAGATTGGAATATGTCCGAGGAGGAAAAGGTCAAGCGCTTGCTGAAAACCCTTAGGGGCCCTGCCCGGGAGGTCATGCATTTGCTCCAGGCAGCCAACCCCAACCTAAGTGTGGCAGATTTCTTGCATGCAATGAAATTGGTGTTTGGGGAGTCTGAAAGCAGTGTGACTGCTCATGGTAAATTTTTTAACACCCTGCAGGCACAAGGGGAGAAAGCCTCCCTTTATGTGATCCGTTTAGAGGTGCAGCTCCAGAACGCTGTTCAGGCAGGGAACATAGCTGAGAAAGATGCAAACCAGACTAGCCTGCACCAGCTCCTTTTAGGGGCTGAGCTGAATGGGGACCTGCGCTTCAGGCTGAAGCATCTCCTAAGGATGTATGCAAATGAGCAGGAGCGTCTTCCCAATTTCCTGGAGTTAATCAGAATGATAAGGGAGGAAGAGGATTGGGATGACACTTTTATTAAACGGAAGCGGGCCAGGAGATCTGAGTCAATGGTGGAGAGGGCAACCAGCCCAGTGGCATTTCAGGGTTCCCTACGGATAGTGATCAGCATTGCTGACTGCAACATGATAGAGATAGATGACACCCTGGATGACTCAGATGAAGATGTAATCCTGGTTGAGTCTCAGGACCCTCCACTTTCATCCTCGGGTTCTCCTCCCCGCAGATGCAGGCCCAGACCTCGGGATCAAGTGGTAGTTATTGATTCCCCCAACAGTTCTCAGGCTCAATCTCCTTCCACCAGTGGGGGTTCTGGATATAAGAATGACGGTCCTGGGGATATGTGTAGAGTCAGGAAGCGAAAATACACAATCTGCTGTTCATATTGTGGCAAGGAGGGCCACTCTAAGGAAACCTGTTACAAGAGCAACAAGGCTGAGGTGTTAGAGAATCTGATAATCACCCTGCAGGAGCTGACACATACAGAGGAGGAGGGGTCAAGAGAGGCTCCTGATGAACCCCAAGACCTTTCTGAGCTACAGTGAGGTGCTATCCCCCAGTCTTAAATGAATCCTTAAGCTATATTCAGAGTCTAGTGATGGGAAAACTGGGGGAGGGGGCTTCTAATTGCATGAATTAATCCACAAAACAGCCTTCTTTTAGGGTGGAGGAGAAAGGGTCTTGGATACCAGCACAGTGGAGGAAGATGGCCTGTCCTCTGTCCTTGCTCCCCACCCCCACCTCTGCTGCCTAAGGGTCTGTTTTCTGTGTGTACCCCTTTCCTTGATGGCTTTATTCTCTGTGAAAGTGGTATAATTCACAGTTCAATCTTCAAACAAATAAAAAAGTACAAAAGTAAAGTACGAATTACTCCAAATCTTCCACCCTTATATAACCATTGTTAACCCTTTGATGAATATCCTTCTACATATTTCCCTATACCAATGTATCCAGATAGATATATGTATAGATAAAAGTGTTCAAATATAAGTGCTGTTCTATAGTCTGTATTTTTTCACCAAACCATTCACGTTGTGGGCTTCTTTCTATGTCAATAAATATATATCAGCATCTATTTTAATGTCTCTATGGTATTATTTTAAGAAGTAAAGGAAAAGGGAATAGAGAAATATGGTAAAAAGCTAAAAAGGGGTGGGGTTGTACCATGAGGTGCGGTTTTTAGCAATCTCATTTTGCAGGTGAGGAAAAGAGAAGAAACGGGCTGAAATATCCCCCAAAGGTAAATGGACAGAGCCCTTTTCTTCAACTGATTTGTCCCTTAGGTCACAGAGCCAAACTGTGGCACACACTAGTTGACAATGCCCCAGTGCTTTCTTCTGTAATATATCCAGAGGAGTCTGAAGCTGGGGTTACAGCCCAAAATGGGGAGTCCAGAGGCTCCATTCCTGGTCCCTTTGGGGAGGGACAGCTCTCTTTCCTTTGGATGGATTTCTTAGATTACTGCTGCTGCTTTTAGCCGACATCATGGTCACCACCAGGAATCTCTCCTGTGCGCTGAAACTGCCCTCTCCCCAATCTCCAGTTAAGGAAAGGGGAAAGCAGCTCCTCATGAGAGCCCAGCACCAGAGGCTCAGCTGATAGCACTGGATGGAGCCTCACCCCTGTAAGCCCTGAAGCTACATGATGGAGGACACAGGTAGCCCAGGACCCCACACCAATCTGAGAATTGAGAATAGCTGGGGGTGGATGAAAAGCAATCTAGTGCCAGGACGCGTGAGGGAACACAGGGATCAGAAAGCCATGCCATTTTAGCAGAGTGAAGGACATTCATAGGGCAGGGAGGAAGTGAGGGACCTTTCCAGGAACCCACACTGTCCCCTCTTCTGATCTCATATTGGAGGGTGATAAAAAAAAAAGACATGTTTGACCTCAGGCCCCAAGGGTCCCTGTGTCTCTTGTGGGTGCATAAGTTCCTCTCTGTGAGCAGAACAAGGCTAAGGGTATAGGAATGATTGTATTTAAGGAAGGGGGTGGGGAGTGAATTGAATGCATAAACCTGAGGACCTGAAGGAATTTGTCATGCAGGAAATTGGTGCTCCACAGAGCTGAGAGGACAGAGTGTGCAGCAGTCTGATGCCTCAGGGGAGAAGCATGGAGCGGTGTGGGTAAGGGGAGAGCATTTGAGGTCACCATGACCTGGGAGACTCACATGAAAATTGACAAGGACAGGATGCCTGGTAGGAACTGCAGATTCCAGGGTTTCATACAGAACTCTGGGCTATGCTGTATCAGGAATGGCACAGGTTGAGGGGCCCAGGAAGAGATATTGGGGTTCTAATTATGCTAGCTGTTGATAGGACACTCACAGGGACAAAGGGGTGGGGGAGCTGAAGCCAAGCACTGTAAAAAGCCAGTGCAGGCTTATCTGGGCTGCCATGCCAAGAACGTGCCTTGAAGGGTTTCTCTTTCCAGAAACAGCTCCTCAGCTCCTCCCTGGCTTCTTGCTCCTGCTCCATCAATGACCCCACAATCTGACCTTACAACTTCTTCCTCCCTCCGCCCCCAGCCACACTCATATCTTGGTGGAGGGGAGTGGAGGCTCTGCCTCTGTGCTCTGACATCACCCCTTCCCACCTCAACATTCCCTGTTTGCCTTAAGCTTCAGCATCTTTAACCCTCAAGGCCAGATGGAGACTGTGAGGGCCCCTCTGCCTTGGACCTTTTAGCTGAGAAATGGCCAGGAGCAAAAACTTGTTAAAGCCACTCCCTGAATCTCTTGGGGCACCTCTGGGACCCTGGTAGCCACCTCCATCTCTCCAGAGCCAAAGAGGATCCCTCCGTGACCCCCAGGCAAGAGGCAGCTCCATTCAGTCTGCCACAGGGGCCCCAACACTTCCCAGCTCACATAGGATCTAACCCTAATTCCTCTCTTTCCCTCAATAAATATACCCTTAGGAGATATCTACCTCCTTCATCTAGTCCAGATTTGAATATCATTCCACTTCCTGCTCATCTTTTCTCAATTTTACTCTATAAACAGTTGTTGAATATTTGTCCAAAGACATGGTTTATACTGCCATAATTTCTTTCTGGCACCAGGTAGAATAGAAAGATAAAATAAAGAACGGCCCATACCACTACCCTCCTTTTCACTGGCGTTAGCTTGGGGCTCCAGTATAGATCATTCCTTTGAAAACCTGTTCTGTGACTCATGCCCTGTTTCTTCCCTCTCCTATCCTCTTCTCTGTTGTGTAAATTTGAGATTGTCTAAATTTTTATTTCACCAACCTGATGTAACCTGACATTTATCTTTTATTTAATTTGTGTGGCACTGGCTTTTCCTTGGCTCAAGAAATATGTGTTCTCCCTAATCAGAAGGTGTGGAAGTGATACCTGGGCATTCAGATCAGACTAATGGGGTTAGCCTAAAAAAGGCTTCATTTCAAACTATGGGTTTATTTTCTTTCTTTCTCTTTTCATTCTCATTGGTCATTAAGATGAAAATCCCTCTTTTGTCAGAAGAAACTGGCCTCTGAGTGCCCTCTTGCATTCTCTCTCTCCTTCCTGGAATTCTTTTCTTGACACTCTTCTCTTATGGTCCTCACTCTCTGACCTTTTTGGTGCCCACTTCTCAGTCTCCTTTGCTGAATCTTCTTCCTCTTCCTGATTCCTTCATAACAGTAATAAAAATAAAAATCATTATAACTGATTTATTAAGAGCTTACTGTGGCCCTGGCAAGTTTGGCTCAGCGGTTAGAGTGTCGGCCTGCGGTCCAGAGAGACCCGGGTTCGGTTCCCGCTAAGGGCACGTACCTCCCTTGCAGTTTGTCCCCGGCCCCGGTTGGGTCGTGCAGGAGGCAGCCACTCGATGTCTCCCTTTCACGTCGATGTTTCTCTCTCTCTCTTTCTTCCTCTCTCTCCTCCCACTCTATCTGAACAAAAAATGGAAAGATGTCCTCAGGTGGGGATAAAAAAAAAGAGCTTACTGTGTGCCAGGCACCGTGTATCAAGTCCTTTAAATGCATTAGCTCCTTTAATCATATCAACCCTATAAGATACGTATTACTATTAGCACATATTTCAGATGAGAAAACAGGCTGGAAAGTTAAGAAACTTGCCTATAGTCATGCAGCTAGTTAGCAGTCGAGCCAGAGGTCAGACTCCAGGGTGAGAAGCTGAGGCTTCTTGTACATCTTGGCTCTCATATGTTCACAGCACCCCATGATGTAGGCGTTACTATCCACATATGATATATGAGGAAACTGAGGTGTGTGAATTCATACCTGCTTTTCCCAGGTGTGCTCTCTTTATGAGTAATTAGCACAGGGCTAGTCCATTGTAGGCTCTCCAGAAATGGTAGCCAGTATTACTCTGCTAGAATGCGTTACTCTGCTACAGAAGGATGGGGGGAAAATTAAATGTTGTCGATGTCATGCAGAAAGCCTGATGTTGTAACAGCGTGGCTCTAGGAGCTACACCAAGGCTGGCCCTTGACAGGCACAAGAGTGGATTCAAAAATACCTGAGAGTTTAACGATGATGATGACAATGATGAAATGATAAGGGAACACTTACAGAATCCTGAGGTGGATTTCTCCTGGTTTTGTGTGTCCCCAGGGACTGTCTCCTTCCCCTGCTTGTCAAATGCAGCCTTATACTTTCAGACAGCTCAGTACCAGCTGATCATCCCCCTCCCAAACCACTTCCCTGAGCAATAGTTGGGAGCTAAGGGCAAGGAGAGCTGATCTCAGAGGGACACAGAGGCTCCCCAGTGTGTGGTGGGAAGGAGATACGACTGAGGTCTGAGGAGTGAGTGCTTTACAATTCAGGTAACTCTGAAATCCTGTCACTACCAGGGACCTCAGGGGCAGGATAAAAGGGGGCAGAGAGAGTGAGGCTGGGTCTCACTCTTCATCCTGAAGGGATGGGTGGATCCCCAGCTGTAGCATTTCATCTCAGACTAGAACTCACAACTTATGGTCTCTCACAACTGCTACCACAGATATGGGCCTATTCATCATCCCCATTTTACAGACCAGGACACTGAGTCACACACAGTGATGGTAACTTGCCTAAGATCAGACAGCTAGTAAGGGGTGGAGCTGGAATCAAACATTAGGTATGCTCCTTCTCAGGGCTGGAAGTCTACTAAAGTTCCCTCTAAGGTAATGGGTACAAAATATCTGATCTGTCTATTGGCTGCATGCTGGGTACAGGTTTATGAATTGTCATAATCATGACCTAAAGTCTGCACAGTAGGATGGCCTCATTTCTTTTATTAACAAGACAGAAAAATACTATCAGTTTAGGAAACTTCCTTCTCAGAGCCTGAAACCATCTTCTCCTCATATTTGTTATGTCCAAATTCTGAGATGAGATAATAAAATTAACAAACTGTTGGTAAGGATGTGGGCAGAGTCTCCCTCTCACACTGCTGGTAAGACTGAGATTTGATATATTCTTTCTGGATGGCCAACTAGGAAATGTATCAAAGGTTAAAATGTGAAAACTCCTGAATCTAGCAGTTTAAATTCCTGAAATTGATGTTAAGAAAATAACTGGACAGATGATGGACTACAGAATTGCACACCTGAAGCCTATATAATTTTATTAACAATTGTTACTCCAATATATTCAATAAAAAAGTTAAAGAAAAGAAAATAACTGAACAAGTGTAAAAAATTTTATGAACAAAAGATATGTACCCTAGCTTTTTTTTTTTTTTAATGGAACACTGGAAACAACTTTAAAGACCATGAGTCAAGTTTGGCTGAAAAAAGTAGGCTCCACATTGGGAGTGGAAATGCTACATATTTAAAACTCAGTGTGCCTTCAGATCATTGGGCCTAACCAGGCAAATGAAGTATGGCTCCGCTATAAAAGGTTTAAAAGACCACCAGTCCACCAGGTCATCTGTGTTATATTTGACTCCCATCATGTTTTTCTATCAGCCTGGTCCTCCCCTTCATCTGGCAAAACCCTTGTCAAACTTTTAGTATCATCTCCCCTGACACTCCCTCAGGCCAGGTTTCTCTGCTTTTCACTAGAGGTCATTCCTTATATCTTAAGTCATTTTGTTGTAACTGCTTGACCTGTCTTCCCCACTTGGCTTATATCTCCCTTGCCTAGCACAGTGTTGTTTGGATATCTTGGCACAGAATCCAGGCACACTCCCACCTCATGTATTTGCACGGGCTGTTGTTAATGTTCCTCCAGATGTCCCTGAGCCTTGGTCTCTCATCATGTTCAATCAAGTATTTGCTCAAATGGCACCTTCTTAATGGGGCCGACCCTGAACAGCCCATTTATTTTTATTTTTTTATTCCTCGCCCCAGGATCCTTTTCTATTTATCATCAGATAGAGTGGGAGGGAGGAAGAGAAACATCAATGTGATAGAGCCACATCGACTGGTTGCCTCCCGCACAACCTGACCAGGGCTGGGGATGAACCGCAACTAAGGTACGTGCCTTTGACCGGAATCGAACCCACAACTCATTCGTCTGCGGGCCGACGCTCTAACTGCCTAACCAAACTGGCAGGGCCCTAAACAGCCCATTTAAAACTGTATACCTAGCCCAGCTGGTGTGGCTCAGTGGATTGAGCATTGTCCCATGGACTTTGAGGTTCGATTCCCAGTCAGGGTTCATGCCTGGGTTGCAGGTTCGATCCTCAGTAGGGGGCATGCAAGAGGCAGCCGATCGATGTTTCTCACATCGATGTTTGTATCTCTCTCTCCCTTCCTCTCTAACAAAATCAATAAAAACGTTTAAAAAACTGTATACCTAGCCACTAGCACTCCCATTCCTCCTTCCCCGCTCTATTTTCCATCACATGTCTCTCTTTTATTAGACTACATAATTTACTGATTTATTATAGTAATTGTTTATTTGTATCTCTACCTACTAGAACACAAACTCAACAGGGGCAGACATTTTAGTCTGCTTAGTTCCCTAGTGGATCCCCAGCTTCTAGAGCACTGTCTAGAACATAAGCTGACGCTGAATAAATGCTTGTGGCTGGAATGAATGAAGTGCCTGGCACACAGTAGGCAATCAGTAAACAGCAGCCTTTGTTGCTCTCCTGGAACAGGTGCTGCTGGAGAGGAGATAGTTCACACTACTGAACCGCCATCCACCTCACTGATGAGAGCAGAAACCTGGGAGACACTCTAGATCAATGGCTTGCTTCTCACTCTCCCGGGCTGTCACTTATTTTATATATATATAAAATATAATATATATATGTCACTAATATATATGACAATAATATATATATGTCACTTATTATTTGGACTATTCACTCCTGGCATGGTAGAAGTGAGAGATGAGTTTCTTTGTAACTTTACCCATGTAATATAATCAAACCGTAGGTTTCGGTGTTTCAAACTCCCGGACTCTCCATGTGCATTTGTAAATATTAAAAGGAACTTTCTTGTAGTCTGGCTGGTGTGGCTCAGTGGATTGAGCATCGTCCTGTGGACTGAGAGGTCCCGGTTCGATTACCAGTCAGGGCACAGGCCTGGGTTTGGGGCTCAATCCCCAGCAGGGGGTGTGCAGGAGGCAGCTGATAAGTGTTTCTCTCTCACATCGATGTTTCTATCTCTCTCTCCCTTCCTCGCTCTCTAAAAAAAAAAATCAATAAAAACATATTTTAAAAAGAACTTTCCTGTAAAATATGAAGGTTTCAGATACTGTTTGCTCTTTTCCATCTATTACAGAATAATTGAGAGTAATGATAATGAATATTTTCAATTGCTATGTATTGAACATACCAATAATATAGTAAGAATTATTAACCTAATTTTAGAGAACATAAGTGAGTCTCAGTAAGGGATGGCAACAAGACTAAGGTTATATAGCCAGCAAACAGATGTTAAGTCTAGCACCAAAGTCTGTGAACTTTCCATCATATATTTCAAGTTAAAGTATTGACATTACTGAGAAAAACTGTATTACAGTGGAAGATCAGTTATTGGAGAAGGGGTAATAGGCAGATATGAATATTTGATAGTTTCCTGTTTGTCAAACACACATTAAAATTGTTTGAACTTTTGTAAGTAAAATAACACAAATTTTATTTTTATATATATTTTTAATCCTCACCCGAGAATATTTTTCTATTTATCTTCAGATAGAGTTGGGGGGGTGGGGAGAGGAAGAGGGAGAGAGAGAGAAACATTGACATGAGAGGGACACATCGACTGGTTGCCTCCCGCACGACCCCAACCAGAGCCGGGGAGGAACTGCAACCGAGGTACGTCCCTTTGACTGGAATCGAACCCGCAACTCATTGGTCCATGGGCCGATGCTCTAACTGCCAAGCCAAACCAGCCGGGGCTAACTTAAATTTTAGTAGAAGGAACATGATGGAGGTTGATTTTAAATATCCTGGATGGACCAAGATCTAATTTAGCTCAGGAAAACATATTGAAAATAGAATCTCTTTAGTATCATTGATATCTGAAACTCAAGGAATGACATGTAAACTTATTCTTTCTCTGTTTGCCACTATTTTATTCATTAAGTAATTTTAGAGTTGTTATAAAAGTAGAATATTTAGAACGTCATAAATCTAGGTAACATATTTTATATGGTTAATATTTAAATAGCCATAAAATATACAGAAATAAAAAATAAACCATAGGTAAACACTGAACATTTTGGCATATTTCTTTTAATTCTTTTTTCTAATTCTGTATGTGAATGTAGATATATGTATAATTTACTTTATTGAGGTTACACTGTCTATAGAGTTTTATATATGATGGTTATGCAATTTTTGCTTTTTTATTAATAAATGCAATAATTTAAAGAATAGAAAATAAAGGTTGTTTGGATAAAAGAGAATTAAGGGGGGGTAAAGTCTGAGCAAATATAAAAACATACCCCCACAAAAGAACTACAAGAAATAAACACTGTGCTGTTACTGGCTGACAACTATTGACCATTAATTGTAGTAACTATGATTATGTTCATAGAAAAGGCAAAATTAGTGGAAACATGAAAATAAAATAATGAGGGACATTAATACAAAATCTGAAAGACCTAGGAAAAGAAAATGATAAAACTCTTTTTAGTGCACTATTAGAAGATTTGAATGAAAGGAGTGACCTCAAGGTTAGCTAGAGGATGGTGGGCATGGTAGCTGAGGTGGAGAGGAAGACATCACCATAAAATCACCCAGGCCCCATCCACATCACAGGTTCACCTCATAATTACAATGCAGGGACCCTTTGCCACACTAGGCTTGCAATCGTGTGCAGTAGCTCATTGGAAATAAATCAAGTGTGATGACAGCCATGATAGGGGTGAGACAAGGGACAGTTGGAACACAGAGGACCCTATAATCCAGGGGATCAAGAATGGCTTCTCATAGGGGTGATGTGTGGGCTATAGGACTAGCATCCTTAACAAATGGGAGGTCAAGTCAAGGGATCAGAGTTTCAACCCAAGTGAAACCTATGTACCTCACCATTGCTGCCAGAGAGCCCCAGGCAAGCGTTTCAAGAGCCTCAGAGGAGCACGTTGTTTCCAAATTGAAAGTCTTGAGCTGTGCTGGTGAGGTTTTGGCCTCCCCTGGATCTCTGTAAGGCCTTCAAAACTGTCAAATGCTGGCTTCTAGAATACCACTAACACACCTGTTGATATGATAAAACTGAATTTATTGCTTATCTCAGTAAGGGAGAACCCCACTTCTCAAAGTTGTGGCAGTGTTTCAGGGAGGAAAGGAAAGGTCAGAATTTACTGATAAATGAAAGTTTAATTTAAGGCAGAGAGTCTGTCAACGTGGTGACTTGATTGGGATTGGGTAAGGATCATGATACCAACACTCTAGGTTTGTTGAAGCAGCAAGAGGAGGATTTTTGAGGAGAGGGATTCAAATAATTTTAAGGCACAAACTGTTAATGCTTTCCATTGAAGAGCTGATGGGTCTTTGGGAAAATTCCTGTAATGAAGAACCTATTTACCTGGACAGGGGAGTCCTGGAAAATGCTAGTGATGACAGAGGCCTAGTAATGTTTATGTAGCTAGTAAGGGGTGGTTATGTTTCTGCGTCCAGGCTGAGAGTATGGAGAGACTGTTTTGATTCTCATGTACATAACATTTTAATGAATAATTAACCTTAGGTATGTGGTGTCAAAATCCTTTAGTTTTCCTGAATCCCAAGGAAAGATGACTCTTACACTTAGGAGTGTGCTAAGCCCAGAGAAACAAATTAAATTGCTAGCTTTTTCCAGTCCGCTCAACCCTTTAAGTAGATTATTTTATTTAATACTCACAAACACACCTTGTGAAGCAGGTACTATTATTACTCCTATTTTATAGAGGAGGAAATTGAGGCTCAGGGAGGTAATAATTAGGTCACATTCACGTGGCTACAAATACTCCCCCCCCCCCAACTTCCAAAACAAAAAAAAAACACCCTCAACAAACTGCCTTATTCTGTTACGTTTTTTGCAGAAGGGAGCTGGGATCCAGGTTCATGATAATTTGGCCATTCTGTCCTCTTCAAGAGGTCCTTCTACCTTTGGGGAGAAGGGAGGAAAGGGTGGAAGCCTGAGCTCTTCACCTACTCCAGTTTGGGTCTGCCTCGCGAGGCCACGTGGGTCTCAGCAGCACGACCATTTCCTCCACAGAGGCCATGGCCAGGGCCAGAGCTCCCCGCGGACCTGAAGCCGCTCATCCTGCCCCCCCCCCCATCCCGGTGTGCGCATGCTCCAGCCGGCTGGTGTCCGCGGTGCCGGCTTTGCTCGCTTCCGGTTATCAGGCGGAGCTACCACACAATCGCTAGTGCGGGGGCATGGGAAGGCCGGAGGCGGCAGCCACGTGATGAGGGAGTCGCCTACTGGGTCCTGGGGGTACAGTCAGCTGGAGGCCAGGATAGCTAGGAGCCGGCTCTGACTGCTTTGCTAACGTTACACCGCCTTCTCATTTCGCTCTGCGCGAGCCAAACGGTAGGGCTGCGGCGGTGAATGTGACTGAAGTCCGGGCAACACTGACAGCAGTTGCATGAGTTTCCGGGCAGCAGGTGGCCCGGGAGGAGACATCTCACCTTGACTTTGTGGCAGTTTTTGCCCCTCCCGCAACAAAAGAAGGAGGGACTTGGTCCCAGCCTTTCGCCTAGCTCGAAGAAGTGCAGTTACATCCCGCTTCACCTCCCCACCGCCCTTTGAAAGGTGTGCTTTCCCCTAGAGTACCACAGGGGAGCGGACCTAGGGGGTGGAGTTTGTACCTTTTGACTGTCCTGGCAGGACACCTTTGCCCAGTAAGCACTGACCAGCTTGCTCCCCGCCCCCCAACATTTCCACGGATATGCCGTGATAGAACAATTCACCTGATTATGAATAGGGCTCGAGAGTCGCAAGAAGTGAATTTGTTACCTGACTCGTTTATTATTTGGAGTAGTGGCCCTACATACTCACACCTAAACTGGCAGAGAGGCCACGAATTATCCAGCTTATACACAGGGATCACCCAATCTGAAACACATTGAACACCTCAAGACATCTTACAGTTTCACAGAGAGATGCTGACTTTGATTTCTGTCAGCACAACCCCAACCCCCAGCTGGCAAAAATGCTTCAGAAACTTCACCACAATTTTTACCAGGTCTTATAATGGGCTATTCCAACTGGTGGTGGTGGTGGTGGTGGTGGTGGTGGTGGTGGTGGTGGGGAGTTGAGAAACTAAATAATGTAATGGATGGAGGAATTTTTTAGAGCCTTATACTTTGCATACCATAAAATTCACTCATTTTACGTGTACAGTTGTTTTTAGTAAATTCAGTTTTGCAGCCATCACCACAATCTAGTTTTCAAGCATTTCCATCACCCCCCCCAAATTCCCCAAACTTGTTTACAGTTGATCTCTCCTCCTATCTCTATCCCTAACAACCATTCATCTGCTTTCTGTCTCTATATAGTTGCTTTTTCTGCACAGTTAATATAAATGGAATCATACGATATGTGGTCTTCTGTGACTAGCTTCTTTCACTTACCATGGTGTTTTCGGGGTCCATCCAAGTTGTACCATGTTTCAATACTTCATTCCTTTTTATAGCCAAATAACATTCCCTGCTATGTTTATACCATGTTTGTGTATGCATTTATCAGTTGGACAGTTGAGTTGTTCCACTTTTTGGTTATTATGAGTAATCCTATTGTGACCATTTATATGGACATATGTTTTCAATTCTCTTGATTTCACTGACCTGCACTGGTGCCCCCCGGCACCCTTAGCAGACCGGTATCATAACACTTAGCACACTGCCCTGTGACCTTGGACTCATTCTCTGTCTTTTCACTAGAGAGGGCAAGAAACATGTTCACTTGTTCTCTGGTATAGTAATGGGGTTCCTGAGTTCTGTGGTAACTGTATGTTTAACTTTTTTTTAGGAACTTCCAGACTGTTTTCCAAAGTGGCTGTTCCCATCGGTAAATGTATGAAGGTTCCAATTTCTCCACATCCTCACTAACACTTATTTTGTCTGGTATCTCATTGTGATGTTAATTTGCCTAGGCAGAGCGGTAATTGGTTTAGCTAGTTTCACTTCACTTTAATGATTATCTTTTTAAATATTTGAATCTAGGAGCTGAAATGAATAATACATGGTCCTTCCTTGCAAGGAGCTCATGGTTCCTTCAGAGAGACATATAAGGAAACATAATTAGAGTACAGTGTGTTAAGTGCTCTGATGGAGTTGAGCACAAATGATGTGGTAAGCAAAGAAGAGGGACACCTAATCTAGGTTGAGGGGAGGATGGAGGAAGTATTAAAGAAGCCTTTTCTAGAAGGGGTTTTAATGTGCCTCTGGTTTTCTTTTGTGTATTTTTAAATCAAAATTAGACATTTACACAGTTTAAAAAGTCAAATAGTTCTATAAGGCGTGCTATTTTAAAAAAATAAATAAAATGAATCCCTAGCTTTCCTCCCTATTCTCTGCTCCCCTCAAAGCAATCACTTCCTATTCTTTTAACTCTTTGGATATTTACCTCTATATCTTTAAATAGCATAGATGTTTTTATTTGAGAAACAAAAATAATCAGCCTTGACATAGGCCAATCACCATCCTCACTTGCATTGATTTCTAAATTGGTTAGCTCCATTAAATATTAACACATGGTTAATTATGAAAGCCACGGTCACAATGCAACCTACCTTCTTGCAATTTAAGCGAAAGAAGACAGGCATTACCAACAGTTAGGTACTAGAGTAACTGAAGTAAGACAGTACATATTTTAAAGCAGTGGCTAAGGACTTGTTTTCCTCTTTGGTACTTTAGTACCATATACCTTCAATAAGCCAGAACCCAGTTGAAATAGTCAATTAAGAAGAATGGTATTTTTATTCAGAATTTCAAAGAAAAAGCCAAATTACACACAAGCAGCATAGTATAGAAAAGAGGTTGGCAAACTGTGACCTGTGAGCTAAGACCTTCTTCAGATCAACATTTACAATCAATTTAATGATAGGGAACCCTAACTTTCAACCACAATTAAACCGAATGTTATTCTTCTTTCCTATTTTTTCATTAGTAGACCTGTATTACAAAACCTTGTAGTTGATTATTGTTATATTGGATTTCATCAATAAAAAATTTATGGAAACATTTTTTTTTCTGTTTTTATGGAACTACCTACATAATATCCTCAATTTTGCTTCTTGGCCCAGAAAGCCTAAAATATTTACTGTCTAAACTTCACAGAAAAAGTTTGCCAACTCCTGGTTTAATAGAATAAACAGAGGAATGGAAAGCAATTCCATGTACTTGCTGTGTGACCTTGGGAAGTCATTTCACTTCTCTGGCTTTGATTTTCATTATTTATAAAATGGAAATAAAGGGTAATGGGTAGATGAGATAAACTCTACAGTGAAACTGCCCCATCCCCTAAGTTTTTGATTAATTAATTATGCAAATATTTATTGAGCTGCTACTATGTAGCAAGAACGGTAAAGGCATTGTGGATCAGCAGAAAACAAAATTCCTGTCCTGAAAAAGATTACTATTCTAAATCAAAAGAGACTTAAGATGCAATGTATGGTCTGAGATTATATTCTAATTTGAACAAATTGGCTCTTTTGGACATTTTGGGGGAAATTAGAGAAATATGAATATGAGTGGATATTAGATGAGATGAAAACTTATTAACATGGAATGGTGGAGGTCATTAACTGAAAAAAGCATTATGTACAGTCTTATCTCATTTTGGTAGAAAATGCATATATAGATATATGCATTTCAATTTATATATATATAAATACTTAGGAAAAGATCTGGAAGGATATGTACTAAGCTGTTAACAGTGGTAATTCCTGGGTGGTGGGAATATAATGTTTCTAATTATTTTTGTTTTATGATTTTCTACAATGAACATATACTGGTTTTGTAAAAAAATAAAATATTCTAATTTTTAAAAAATCTCTCTCTTCATGGAGCTTACATGCTAGTGCCTCTTGTAAGTATTAATATTGCCAAATTTGTTTTCCTGGGGGAATACATGTAAGAATGGAGAGTACTCTTCCCCCCTGCAGTTAACAAAGGATCAAGGCATTCTCTGTGAAATAGCTGCAGAATGTAAACTGATGCTGCTGGTATTTCCCTTGGAGTTTTACTGGTAAGTGGAACTTTCTTATATCAAGGGTGGGATTTTATAGGGGTGCAATAATGCAGATGAGTAGTTGTGACAGAGACCATGTATGACCCAGAAAACCAAAAATATTCACTATCAGCCCTTAAAGTGGACTCCTGTTTTAGGCTTACCATAAAACTGTCTCAGTAGGCATGCCGTGGAGAGGGAATGCCCACTTGACAGTTAAATTAACAAATTTATGTTCTGATTTATAACCTTAATTCCTTCCTGAGCTCTCTTTAGCATGTGTCAGTATTCCCAATTTCAAATGACTCTGGGTTACTCACAAAATTGGATTTCTTATCCTGAAAAGCTGAGGTGAAGGCCAATCATAGAAAAACAGGAAAGTCATTAAAGTAAATTATAACTTGTGACGCCTATCAATAACTAGCTAATTGGTGTTCTATTCATCTAGCTTTCTACGTATACTTCACATTTAGTTCAAGTGCCTCCTCCTCTCAGAAGCCTCCTCTCACTCCACCTGATTTCACTATCCTGTGCCTCTGCACCTGTAGCACCCTTCCTAGCCCTCTACCATAAAACTTAGTACACCGCTCTGTAAGCCTGGATTCATTCTCTGGCTCTCCACTAGAGAGAGCAGTGGGCCGTGACCATGCTCGCTTGTTCCCTGGCATATCCCCTGAACGTAGCATAATACCTAGCATATACTTCTCTGAACTTTGGTTTTCTTGTTGGTAAAATAGGGACAATAATAATAGCAGCTATCTCATGGGGTTGTTGCGAGGATTAAAAGCACATGTATTAGCTATTCAGTGAATACTTGTTGAATGACTGAATGAATTACATATAGGAAATTCTTTGGATTACACCGGGAATTGTGAAAGTGTGCGTTAGCAGTACCTAAAGTAATCGGGGATGGTTTTGTTTACTCTGTTTATACCAGCAACACATTTATCTTACATTGCTCACCCAGACTTGGGCAGTATTCATATATCCTGTCAGCAATTATTGAGTACCTAGTGTGTACTGGTACTATGCTAGATATTAGGGATACAGCAGAATATACACAGTCTCCATCATCATGGAGATTGCATTCTAGTGGGCAAAAAGGTCAATAAACAAGTGAAGTGCTACATAAAAATATATTACAGTAGACTGATCAATGAAAAAGAAAAGAAATAGGCTAAGTTAGAATAATTGAGACAGGCTGTTACATATCTGATCAGGGATAGCTTCTTTGAAGAGGTGACATTTGAGATGAGACTGGAAGAATTAGTCAACCATGAATGGAGCTGGGGAAAGAATATTTGAGGCAGAGGAAAGACGAAGCCACAAAGGATTTGACATGGTCAAAAATGGAAGGAGGCAAAGAGGCTAGAAGGGTGAAGAGGTTGGGTTCATTCTAAGAGTAGAGGAAAGCCATTTAATGAGTTTAAGAAGAAGCGTGACATGATCTCTCATTCTGTTCCTAAAATCTTAAAAAAAAAAAAAAGTCTCTGTGTGGTAGACAGAATAATGCCCACCAAGATGTCCATGTACTAATCCCCAGGATCTGTGAAATATATTACCTTATACGACAAAAGAGACTTTGAAAATGTCATTAAGTTAAGGATCATGACAGGAAGTTATCCTGGTGGGTTCTTATAAGAGGAAAACAGGAGGGCCAGAGTCAAAGAAAGGATATGTGATGATGGAAGCAGGGGTCATAGAGAGAGATTTGAAGATGCTATGCTGCTGCCTTGAAGATAGAAGAAGGGGCCATAAGCCAAGGAATGTAGGTAGCCCCTGGAGGCTGAAAAAGACAAGAGAACATATTTACCACTAAAGCCCCCAGAACATAGGCCTGCTGACACCTTGACTTCAGCCTGTGAGATTCATTGTGCAATTCTGACTTTCAGAATTGTAATACATATCTGTGTGGTTTTAAGCCACTAAGTTTGTGGTGATTTGTTACAAGAGCCAATACTCCCTGAGTGCAAAGATAAACCCAGAACTAATGAGATTAAGTAACTTGCAGGGGTGGATAGGAACAGAATAGAAAGGATGGGAGAATGGGAATGGTATAGAACGGATGGGCAAGTGACATTTTTTTCTGAGTTTACTTTTTATATATAGTTCTGACTTTTAGCATGATGTTAATATTTCTCATACTAAAAAATGTTAAATCAATATAGATGAAAGAAGGACCCAAAATGGAATATAAACAGAAAAGCACTTAACTGTGTTACAAGTGAGTAACAACCACAATGAAGGGGTGGGAAATAAAACTAACCTAGGTGTCATGGACTGAATTGTGTCCTCGCAAGTCATATGTTGAAGCCCTAACCCATGATGTGACTGTATTTGGCAATAGGGCCTTTTAGGATGTAACTAAAATTAAATGAGGAAATAAGCATGGGGTCCTAATTCAGTATAACCATTGTCCATATAAGAAAAGGAAGGGATACCAAGGATGTGTGCACACAGCCAAAAGGTCATGTGAGACCACAGTGAGAAGGTGGCCATCTGTAAGATAAGGAGAGAGACCTCAGGAGAAACCAAACCTATTAACACTTTGGTCTTGAACTTCTAGCTTCCAGAATTGTGAGAAATACATTTCTATTTTGCAGGCCACCCATCTGGTATTTAGTTATGTCAATCCGAGCAGACTAATGCACTAAGTAACTTTGGAAAATAGTTATTTTGACTATATACTCTAAGGTAGTGGTTCTCAAACCTCAGCATGTATCAGAGTCACCTAGAGGGCTTCTTAGACCTCTGGTTGCTGGACCCCACCTCCAGAATTTCTGATTGAATAGGTCTAGGGTGGGGCTTAAGAATTTGCATTTCTAACAAGTTCCCAGGTGATGCTGATGCTGCTGGTCCAGGGACCACACTTTGAGAACTACTGTTCTAAGGCTCAAGACAAAATAAAACTGTATACAAGTACTATACTCTTAGTAGGTTTGTTTTCCACAGGGGTATGAGTTAGCAATTCTGAATGTACTTTATGTATATTCTACTATTGAGCAAATAAGTAGATATATTGTGAATAATGAAAGCCAGATTTTATTCTGTCCAAAGAAGGAGCTACACATAAAGAAAGACAGAAGACTAATGGTAATTAGAGGTATACCACAACCCCATCCACTCACACAGAGAAAGATATAGATATAGTTGTTTGTGTGTGTATATATATTTCCTAGCTCTGTCTGCTGAGACAGCCTAGAAGCAATGACACCTAGTACTCAGATCTTATTTTTTAAAATACTATTCCGCAAACAAAAGGAACCAGGTCTCTTGGAGAAATGGCTGATTCAAGAGCTGGGGCAGGGAGAGTATAAGATGAGCTTGGAATATTTTCTTCTGTCAGAAAGTAAAAATATGCTCATGGAATAATAAGGACATGTCAAAAGGATGCAGGAGTCATTTTGAAGCAAGTCCCAAAGGCAAAATCGGGACAATTTAAGCAACAAAATAATTAATGATAGTAATGGATTATAACTCATAGAATAAAATAAGAATTCATGAGTCCATACTGATAGAAAGAAATAACTGAAAAATAAATGAATGGGGGAGAAAGGAAAGTACTTATTTATAGTATAATTGTAATTAATAAATGTAGAAAGAATAATGGAAATAGAAACTTATCATTTGGAAAGCACCACAGTAATAACTGTTTCAGGAAAGAATCATCAACAGATACTAAAATTACTGGACAAAAGTATGATGAAAAGCACTATATTTATATAATCTCAAAGTATCTCTCTACAAAATGCTTATTTATTACAAAGGGCAAAGTTGTAACTTTACTGGGGAGAAATCAGGCAGACACCACCTTAATCAAATGATCAAAGTTACGCTAGTAATGGTACAAACTGGTATCACATGTCTCTTGATAGCATACACTGAGGACATGACATCACATCTGTAGTATTCTTGCCAAAACATATAACCTAAACTGAGTCATGGTGAACCATCAGACAAACCCCAAATTGAAACATAATTGTTTTTGAAAAGTGTCATGGTAAAGAAAGATAAATAAATAAATAAATAAATAAATAAATAAATAAATAAGACCGAGGAACTGTTCCAGATTAAAGGAACCAAAGAAAACATCTGTGAACTTGGACTAGAAAAAAGACATTGGTGGGGCAACTGGAGAAAATCGAATATGGTCTATTGATTATTGTATTGCACGAATGTTAATTTTTTATTAATAATACTGCACTATGGTTATGTAAGATGTTAATGTTTGGAAAATCTTGGTGAAGGGTATATGGAGATTTCTTTGTACTATTTTTGCAACTGTTTTGGTAAGTCTGTAATTATTTCAAAATGAAAAGTTGAAAATGAAACTTGAGTTGTTTACCTCCCCCCCAAATATTCCTGGGTGATCTGACTGCTGTGTGCAGTGTGGCTTATAGAGGGGCTAGAGTGTAAGTGGGCAGACCAGTCGGGGCTGTTGCAATAGACCAGGGGAGAGATAGTGGTGGCTCAGATTAGGGAAATGGGAGCTGAGATGGAGAGGGGTGGGTGGATGCAGGATGCATTTTGACATCTTTATGAAAAGGACATTGCATAAGAGAGAGTGGAGGGTAGAACAACATCATTTGAAAAGGAGGTTTTCTGGGGGTTACCTTCAGATACAATTTAGAATAGACCCTGCATGCCTATAAATATTTTCATTAGATGTTGTGGATTCAGAATCATTTGTAAACTAGACTATTTATCATGGAGTTTGTATTTTATCTTTTCCCCCCAAAGTATTTAGTTGTGTCCCTCTCATACAAGGAAAAACAAGGACAGGGATTTTCTTTGTTTCCCTCCTGTGTTTCCCTTTGCCAAGGACTTTTCTCTTGAGGATCCCTCTTTGCTCTTTTCAAAGAAGGGGTTGAATTCTGTTGTCAACTAAATTGCGACCTTTACAGAGCTCATTTGGCCAGCTTGGATTTCTATATGATGTGCCCTTTCCTACAGTTAGATCTTTACCTGGAATGCTCTCTTATTAAAATTTTGTCTGTTTTCAAGACTTAGCTCAAGAACCACCCCCTCCAAGTTGTCCTCCTGGATTTACTCAGCCCAA